>CM042476.1:5595000-6803750 GCA_023621385.1 Quercus gilva
ATCTAAAAGTAAAGCTATAGTATAGGCTTAAAAGAATATAAAAGCAACTTTTTAAGTTTATTCACTTAATTAACTAAAACTACTATTTTTTTTCTAATCAAAATTATCGGAAAAAGAAAAAAGAAAAGTAGTTGTACAATGAAAAAAAGCTAAATTTACGTGATTTTGACCATAAATTTACGTGACTTTGACCAATTAATTGTATAATATATATTATAATGTCTTTTAGGAAAAGTAATCGTACAATGACAATGTGTCAGGTAAAGCAAAATCTAAAAGTAAAGCTATAGTATAGGCTTAAAAGAATATAAAAGCATGTGGTTCTTTTTGCTTGAAAAACCTTAATATATTGTTAAGTTGCTCAAATTATGGACCAAAATTTAATTTTATTGGCATAAAAAAAATTCAGAGTGTTCCCAAAAATATTAATCAACCACTTCAATGATTAATACTTAGAGGAAAAAATACGTATACACAAGCAAGATGTTGATGCAATGTGAAATTAAACATTTTTACTAACTCCTCATCTTCTAAATTAATTTCCACATCTATACATTTTATAGTCATATAAATTCATTTTAATTAATTAATATTAAAATGTTCCAAACACAAGGCATATCACATTGTATTTATTTTTGTAATTGGTAAAAATTATTAAAATAGCTGACATTAATGTGCAAATATTTTTTTCTACCTAATGTTTGAAAGGAAGGTGCTGCATTCCTTCTCCCGTGTGCTCTGTAATGAGGAAGCTGAAACTTGTGATCATCTCTTCTTGGAGTGTTCTTTTGCTCAAGCCGTTTGGCTGCAATCTCCTCTATTGAATGATTACAGGTCCTATCCGAAGATGAAATTCATTGATGCAATGAATGCTGTCCTCAATAAATTATCTGCTTCTGCCTTTTACACATTGTGCGTAGCTTGTTGGATGATTTGGAAATGCAGGAACAGAGTTGTTTTTAATAACATTGCTCCTTCTTATCATGAGATATGGGCTCGGGCAGAACTGTACAGATTTGAGTTTGTGGAAGTGCAGAAAGGAAAGTCGCAGGAAAGTAGTTTGAGGGCAGTAAGGTGGAACCCTCCGCAGTCAGATGGTATTTACAAAACATGATTCTTCTTAGCTTTCTTATCATTATCTTCTCAAAAAAAAAAAAAAAAAAATCTTATCATTAACCAAAGTCATTTTCTTTTTTTCTTTTTTTTCTTTTTAATCATTAACCAAAGTCATTTAGGTCTACTAGAAATTAAACATGTCTATTTGGATACAACTTATTTTTGCTGATACTAAAAACTGAAAACACTGTAGCAAAATAATTTTTAAATATGTAAAATAGTACCGTGAGACCCATTTTTAATATTTTTTTCTGAATAAAGTGACTGTGAGTTCCATGAACAGTGTGTAAATAGTACTAAAACAATGCGTGAATAGTAACATTTGTCTCATGAACAGTAAATTTTGTCTCCCTAAAACACGTGAAAAAAAAAAAAAAAAAAAAAAAGAGAGAAAAACAGAATGCAAGGGATTCAGCGGAAACGCTAAATCCAAACCCACACATAAACCCACACATAAAAGTGTGTTATCTTTTCCTTGATTTCTCTTGATGTTTGGTAATTCTATCTACGATTCCACCTCTCAAGCTACTTTCACATTTGGCGAGTACATTTCTATTGGTGTATCATGTCAATAACTATGTCAATAAATGATTTCTATTCTCTATGTTTTAATTATCTAAAGGTGACTTTTACAATAACTCTCTAATAAATATTAAATACAATTAATATCTCTGTAATAGATTAAAGATGGATTAGGATGACTTCTTGGGTTAACTTCATAATAAAATTCTTGAAATTTTATCTATCTATTTTGAAATGAGTAAATTGTGTTTTTCCATAACATCAGTAATTTAAATCAATACTAAAATTGTGATAGTCGATGTTTTTTAAAATGTTGAAAAAGTGGTAAAATATATTCTGTTCATTTGAAAATGAATGGTCGTGGGTGGATTGCTCTAAAATTCATGAAGGATCTTAATACGATTATAAATTCCATTTATCTTTGGAGGTCATTTAGACTTTTAGAATATACAAACTAGTGTTATTAGATTTACATCTATAACCAAAATAATTAAATTAAATTTACAAAGTTTAATCCTTTTTATTTTGTACGACATTGTAGCTCTTAGCATCCACCACGTTACGATCTATGGAAAGAACTATTAGGAATTTACATTATATGCCAATGATTTTGCAATATTTTTGATGATTGGTTGGCTCAACGTCAGGCAGGGCTCAAATTTGGTGCAATTGAGTGGCAGACAAAAATTAAGCTGTGGATTTTTATGTAACCAGTACACTGATTTTTTTTTTTTTATTGAGTATATATTTTTTTTTTTGATAAGGTATTGAGTATTGTTTTAGTTTTATAGTTCCCCTGTTGGAGCATTTTTGGGTCTGTACACAGTATACTATTAAAATTCTTAGGCTTCGTTTTGATACATTCATTCAAACACATGTTTTTAGTTTTTAAACAATATTATACATATTTTTACACACTTTTTTATTTATATGTATTTCTATACATGATTTCAATTTTTAAGTACATTTACCAAAACACCCCTTAATATTCTAAAAAAAAATTTGCATCTAAGTTTTATTTATTTATTTTTAACAATCCAACCTATAAAAAACGCCTTTTATTATTGGTCTGATAAGACAAAGGAAGATAAAAAGATAATTGGTAATCAACAATCGATCACCAGTTTAGAGAGATCCGATAGCTGGTCATCAACTGGAGGCAGCAGCGGACGACAACGCTGACAAGGACAACAGCGGATATTATCAGAGATTTGACTGAGCTGAGGAGTGCGGTGGCCGACGAGGGAGAGAGGCGATCTCAGGTGAGGGAGGGTCTGAAGGGAGGCGATTTTTCTTGGGCTTGAGGACTGAATGATGGAGATCTGGTTTGGTTTCTAATTTTTACTTTTTGAGCATCTTAAACGACGCCGTATAGGGGAAAAAATAGCCACAGTGATGCCGTTTACGCTGCTTTGACTCTATGGGAAATTTCCTCTGTGTCTCACTTTTCTGCTTTGCTTAATCCTTTTTTTCTCTCTCTTCGCACTGAATATTCTTCCTCTCTCTTTTCCTACCAACCCGGATCAACTGTGCTAACGTACTCCGATCCACCGTGGTCAACGTCAAATAGAGAGAGCACCGATCTGTAAGCTTTGATCTCCGATCTCCGACAGAAATTTTCTCCTATCTGTGAGACGGCACCAGGGCTGTGTCTGTCACTTACAAACACTCCATCCAGTGCTCTGCTTTCTTCTTCCCCAATTTATTTTCCTTTCATGTGTTAATTCTTACTAGTTAAATAATTTTCTTAATACATATCTTTAATATTTTTCCGATAGCAAATCGATGGGCCCAGAAAACGCCTTATCCTCATGTTTTCCTTCTTCTTCTACTTCTAAGCGCAGAAGGACATATGAATACGATGTCTTTCTCAGTTTCAGAGGCTCCGACACCCGCAAAAAATTTACAAGCCATCTGTACGAAGCATTCAAACGGAATGGCATAATCGCTTTTAGGGACGATGAAAGTCTCGATCGAGGAGCATTCATTAAACCAGAACTCTTGAAAGCAATAGAAGTATCAAAGATTGCTGTCATTATTTTCTCTGGCGACTATGCTTCATCGAGTTGGTGCTTGGAAGAACTAGCAAAGATCGTCGAGTGCATGGACAAGAAGAAGCTGACAGTTCTGCCTGTTTTCCATTATGTGGATCCTAGTGATGTGCGCAAACTGAGGGGGACTTTTGCGGATGCCTTTGCAAAACATCGCATTGAGAACACTGAGAATGTGAAAACTTGGGAAGATGCTGTGTCACGTGTTGCTGGGATCGCTGGATGGGATTTACGGGATGTGTAAGAATTTGTTTTTGTTTTTTGTCTTTTGTTCTTTTACTATTTTTCGCTACTTTCTTTATTTGGCCACATGACAACTTTCATTGTCTCCTGTATATTACAAACCTAGGAAAAAATTATAAGCTTGAATTGTACTTAGGTTGAAAAACATTGCATGCATAATTTGTACCACATATGAGTTCCCCTTTTGCTACTGAACAAAGCTAAGATTTTACTTTTGATGAATGTTGTATCCCTAAATTAACGTATCTAGCTCTGCCTCATCAAAATTAATGTTTTGCTATATTTTTTGCAGGTCTGAATCAACAGTTATCGAAAAAATCATTCAAGAGATCGGATCGATTCGGGATGTCAAAGCTGAAATTGAAAACATCATGAATACCGTTTCCATGATTCAAGATGTACTTGATGCAGCAGAGCTGCAGAGTCACAGCCATCAAGTCAAGGACTCGCTCGAAAAGCTCGAGGACGCAGTTTATGAAGCAGATGACTTGTTGGGTGAGTTCTACACTGAAGCTTTACGACAAGGAGGGATGAGTGGGAATTTTTCTGAAAAGGTACGCTATTTCCTTTCAACTTCAAACCCACTTGTTTTACGTCAAGGGATGAGTGGTAAAATAAATGCGATGAAGCAGAAACTAAATGCAATAGCGGAAGATAGTAAATTGTTTCACTTGAAAGAATGCCATGTAGAGCCACCTGTGAGTATGGATAGGGAAGAGACTCACTCATTTGTGCCTGATGAAAAAGTTATTGGGAGAGAAGATGATAAAAAGGCCATCATAAAACTGTTGTGGGAGCCTAATAATGAAGAGAATGTTTCAATTGTATCTATAGTGGGGATTGGTGGGTTAGGAAAAACCACACTTGCTCAATTTGTATACAATGACAAGAACATCAAAGAACATTTTGAGCTAAAAATGTGGATATGTATATCTGATGTCTTTGATGTGAAAATGATTGTTCAAAAAATAATATCGGCTACAGGTGAGAAACTTGAAGACCATAGCATGGATAAATCACAAGGTCAACTTCGTAAAATAATTAATCAAAAGAAGTACTTACTTGTCTTAGATGATGTGTGGAATAAGGATCCTCACGAATGGGAACGTTTGAGAGACCTTTTAGTGGGTGGTGCTAAGGGAAGTAAAATTGTAATAACTACGCGTGAGAGATTGGTAGCAGAGATTACATGCCCAGCTGCAATATACACTCTTAAAGGTCTCAATAAAGAGCAGTCTTGGTTGTTATTCAAGCAAATTGCATTTAGAAAAGGGCAAGGGCAAGGGACCAATAATCCTAGACTAGAAGAAATTGGAAGGGAAATTGTGCACAAATGTCAAGGGATACCCCTTGCCATAAAGTCTATAGGAAATGTATTGCGCTTCAAAAAAAAAGAGCATCAATGGTCATATGTCAAGAATAATATACTAGAAATTACAACTCAACAAAAAAATGGCATTTTTCCAATTCTAAAGTTGAGTTATGATCATCTTCCATCACATTTAAAAAGTTGTTTTGCCTTTTGTTCCTTGTTTCCTAAAGATTATGAGATCGATAAGATGATACTCATACAACTATGGATGGCACAAGGTTTTATCCGACCATCAAACAAAAACCAAGAATTAGAAGATGTTGCAGATGAGTATTTCGAGGATTTGCTTTGGAGGTCCTTCTTTGAAGAAGTGACAAATGGAAGGGGAGAATTAAAATACAAGATGCATGATTTAATTCATGATCTTGCACAATTAGTTGCAGGGGCAGAGTGCACAATAATTATTTTGGATGGAAACAATTTTGGTGAAAAAACTCGTCATGTGTCAGTTCCATTATATATTGGCTCATCTTTTATTGAAACTTCATGGCTAGTTAGAGCAGAGAAGTTACGTACATGTGTTCTAACACATGCAACTTATGCGTGGGCAGGGGAGTTTTTGAATAAACTTATTTTGAGTTGCAGAAGATTGCGTGCATTGGGTTTACGTGGAGTGTATATTGAAAGAGTGCCAGATTCTATTGAAAAGTTAATACATCTTACTTACCTTGATTTTTCCAATAATGGAAGTATTAAAACTCTCCCTAATGCTATTTCTAGACTTTGGAAATTGCAAACACTAAAAGTCAATAGTTGTAGGAATCTTAAAGAATTACCTAGAGACAGTAGATTTTTGGTTGGCCTCAGGCATCTTGAGAATAGCAATTGTATGAGTTTGAGCCATATGCCTTATGGATTAGGGCAAATGACATGCCTTCAAACGTTATCATTATTTGTTGTGAGAGACAACCAAGCTTCTACCTCTGGGCCCATTAGTAGTGGGCTAGACGAATTGAATTCGCTAGACTCCTTGAGAGGAGAACTACAAATCTCAAATTTGAGATATTTGGAAGATGTTTACTCAGAACCCATTGATGCCAATTTAAGGGCAAAACAATATCTTGACCGGTTGACATTATTATGGCATACAAATAATAATCGTTTTTTTTGTTCTGATGACGACAAAGATGGTGACGAGAAGTTATTAGAAGGCCTCCAACCACACCAAAATCTTAAATATTTGTCTGTGTGGGGGTATGGGGGTGTGAGATTTTCAAGTTGGCTTTCTTTGCTCACAAATCTGGTTGATTTATCTATATATGGTTGTAAGAGATGTCAACAACTTCCACGATTGTCTCAACTCCACTCTCTGGAACGTCTATCGCTTAGTACTATGGAAGTTTTGGAGTACATATCAGATGGTGATATAAATGAGGAGGTTCCTACTTCATCCTTCTTCCCATCGCTAAAGTCAATTTATATTGGCAGCTGCCCTAATCTGAAGGGATGGTGGGGGAGCACATCAACAACAGATCACCAACAACATCCGCATCACCAGTCACTGCCTTCATTCCATCATCTTTCGAAGTTAAATATTTCGCATTGCCCTAATCTAACTTCCCTGCCTCCATTTCCGTATCTTGAAGAAAGTCTATATTTGGATATAGTCAGTTTGAAAGCTTTACAACCGACAATAGCAATGAATTCGTCGCTTCCTTCTTCCTCCTCTTTCTTGTCCTCTCCTCTCTCCAAATTAAAGTCTATGCGTATAGGCCATATAAAGGATACAGAGGCTCTACCAGATGATTGGATGTCAAACCTGAGATCTCTCAAGCAACTACACATAGTTGGAGGCCCTAAGCTGAAATCTCTGTCTCTAGCCGTGCCTCATCTCACCTCACTCGAGAGCTTGGAGATTGTTAATTGTGAGCTGTTTGATTCGATTAGTGACATGGGTGATGATGGCATCGAATGGCAGCATCTTAAATGCCTCAGTTCTCTGCGTTACGAAAGGGTTCCGAATTTGAAGTCTATTCCTTCCGGGCTTCAACATGTTACTGCTCTGCGAAAGCTTGAGATTCATAATTGTCCCAATTGGACGATTTTCCCAGAGCTCACCTCAGTTGTATACCTACACATTTCAGAATGCCGCAACCTAACATCAATTCCCGATGGGATTAGTAATCTCACGTCCCTTGAAAAACTTCACATTGTCCATTGTCGGAATCTCATATCACTTCCTGATGAGATGGTTTCTCTCAAGTCTTTACAAAAGCTAACAATTGACGATTGTCCTGACTTAGCGAAAAGATGTGAAAAGGGAATTGGGGAAGATTGGTTCAAAATCGCTCATGTCCCTGTTATCCAAATTCGGAATAATCGGTGATTTTATTTGCTGAAAAAATGTGAACCAGTCCATTTTTCAGTCAGATCCTCTTGGGCTACCTAAAGAACACTAGCCCTCTCAGCCTTGACCATAACCTCTGGTATGTCTTCTGCAATAGCTGAGCCTGGTAGCTCTCCACTTTTTACTTCTTTTTTTTTTCTTAATTATCTTATATAATTTATGTATGGTTGCTGAGAAAACATAGTAAATTTTTGGGAATTCTATTCTTTATATCTTGTGTATTTCCAAAAAATAAAGAAATTTTTAATTATCTTTTTTTTTTTTTTTTGGGTGGATTTCCAAAATATTAGAACAATAAATATACTCAACCATGGTATATAATTGTATTGGGTTCACTTTGGTGAAACTTTTATGTTTTTCACATTTTCTAACAATGAAAAATCCAAGATTGATTTGAAAGAAACCAAACTGTTGGACATTGTTTAAAAGTTTTACTTTTGGTTATTTTTTCAACAAGAAAGATTTGGCCAACCCCAATATCATCCATGAACAAGTGCTTTTCCAGTGGTTCACTCTCTCTCTTTTTTTTTTTCTTCATTTTTCTTTTTTGGAATGCAACTCTCTTTCTTAGTTTATTGGGTTTTAATTTAATCCCTTTGAAAAAACTGATTTGATATTTTGATTCATGCAATGAGGAGCCAAGGATTCCATTGTTATATAATGGCCATACTAAGAGTTTTGTTAAGAAAGGTTAAAGTGTGATACTCTGTTTTGTTGTGAAGAAATTTTGCCTCAAAATTAAAGCTCTACGAGATTCGCATTGTATTTCTAGGATGCCAATAGTGATGCACTGAAACAGAATTTAATGTTTTTTTATTTTTCGTTGTTATTGAAATATTGTTATCCTTTTTGTCATTGCATAATCCTGCTCCTTTGTAATCTGTTTACATGAATGGCCTTAAAATGAATATGCCTTTTGTTTATCAATAGATTTAATGGGATTAATCATCGAGTGAGTGTGGATCACCTGAAGAATTTGAAGATTTTTGTGGAAAATATGGCAAATGATCTATTCCTTGGATACTTTGAGGATTTCAGAAACTGATCTAGCTCAGGTACTTGGTTAGAGTCACCAGTAATCAAAGGTTATTGAGTAATTTGGAGTAGTGTTCCAGTGGGATCTCTGATTTTTGGCATTTAACACTATGGCGATATTGAGTTAATCAATTTTCTTCCAAATAAAAGAAAAAAAGCTTAATAAATATCACAAAGTCACTAATGGGGAAGAGGGGATGGTCCAACTAAAAAAGTTCATGTCCTATAGTTGCAGGGCCTGAACTTGGTTCATCTTCTATATTTCTAGATAAATGTAGATTAATTGTGAATCCTAATCCTTTGTAGAGACTCAAATGCTAATGTTCTTAACTCTTCTTCTTTGTTCTCATTGTGTTTTTATGATGATCTAGTCCAACCCAACAACAAAGCTTTAGTCCCAAAATTTTTGTGGTTGGCTCTGTTATACTGGGATAAAATCAAATGTATTTTGGAAAATGATCTGCTCCAAACATATCAACAACAAAAAAAAAAAAAAAAAAAAAAAATGATCTTCTCCAAAGTTTCTATCAGTCCATATGTCTCTGTAAAAATTCAATCCTCTTTGTCCCCTTCAATTAAAAGCATAGTGATTTTTTTGGTCATTTGATTCTGTGTGCAGAATATAGGCAAGCTTGGAATATAACAGAAAAGATTTATTGTTTATTCACAGCGAGTTGCTATAGCAATTATCTAGCCACAACCAAAAAATTAAGAGGTAAATTATTTAAGTTTCATATATGGTTATTTATTTATGTACTCAAACTTATGTTTGGTAGTATGGCATGTACCCACAGCTCGGTGTTAACACTCAGAGCTTTACGTCTTCAAGGATAGATTTATTTTGTGGGTACCTGATATTTAGGATATTTGATGACTTTTTTGTGAAATATCAATTGTTTGCTCATGTTAAAATTTTCCAAATATACTTTTTTTTTTTGGTATAAGTATATTGCAAATATAATTATTTTACTAGACTATATTTGTGTTGCAAGTAAAACAGGTTGTCCACAACTCTCAGTTTGATGTTTTCTACTCTACAAGTCATTGCACCCTGTGACCATGAATCAGACAATCATTAATTGTGTTGTTGTTTATGATATACTATAATCCTATATTTACTTTTATATCTCGTTATGTTATTGTTTGGGGAGGGAAGGAAAAAAGAGTTTTAACTTTGGCTGATGCTTCACAACAGCAATAGTATATACTAAATTTATAGATCTGGTATCAGTTGACTTAGAAGGATTTAACTCATCTGATTGTTTATATTCATGCATTTTCTTTCTAAGTTCCCTGTGAATGTTAGAGACTACTCTCTCCCTCTTTTCATTCCTCATTTTCATTTTTGGTATGGTGAGTTTCTCAGTTATTGGAGTCTGTCTACCAGAGCTTTGAATCCTTAAACAAACAAGATTTCAATAGTTTGTGTCTTCCGACCATGCTGGTAAAAACGAATATGGAGCAACTAGCAAAAGTAAATTGGTAAGTTTCTCATTCTCGTCTTTATTATATCTTACCACATTGATTAGGCTAAAAGGTTCATTTGATAAAAACATTGTTATTTTCCATTCTTTTCCCTTTTTTTATTTATTTATTTATTTAATTTCGATTGGCTGGAATGGATGAAAATGATGATTTAGTGGTAGCAATCTGATTACTACATAGTTTCAGATATAGCTTAATATCTCATTTCTTGTGAAGCATTAGTTTATGTTCATGTCAAAATATTGCAAACATTTACTTTTTACCTATGTACATAAGCAGTGCTCAGAAAGCATCACGTTGAAATTAAGTAGTCACAAGAACTATTTTAAGAAATAAGGTAGAGTTACATGGAATTTTTTCAATTTTAAATGGGAGGTAAGAGTGGAGATAGGATTCAAACTTAAGAACACCTATTTTGATGCCATGATAAACTACCAGCTGTCCCAATAAGCTTAAATTGATAGGAAATTTTTCCTAAGCTAAACATTATTGTAACAATTATAATGTGGATTTTGTCCTGACTAAACTAGGTAACTCACCTTTTACACAAAAGCCACCAAATTGTCTCTTAAATCTATGAAGTTGTTGCATCAACAGTCAGAGCAGGGCTTGTTCTTTTGTGCAGTAGAGTGGAGAAAAAAGGTAAGATTGGATATTGATTAAAGTATTATGTCTACTTTTGGCTTCTTGTAGGATGAATGCTTTGACATAAGGGAAATTGTTGTTGCACACCGTACACACAATTGATATGTGTTTTTGCTTCTCTCTTTGCAGGAATGTTGCCTCCAGCATGCTAAAGATCTATCTTTGTGTTATCAACAAGCATTTTGATGTTTTGAGGCTAAGATATATCACATTCTTGATCTGAATCATTTTCTCAAGTCATTAAGTACATTCTGATGTAAATTCTGTTTAAAGTGTGTTTAGGCTGATTCCTATCTGGGTATTATAGATGACCATCAAGTTCTTGTACAGCCTCAGGTGGATATGAGAGAATTTGGATCTGTTACTGATAATCAACTTGCTACATCATTTCTCTTTTAGGAACAAGATCTATGAATCTATCATAATGAACATTTTAGCTCAGAATTTATCTAGCATTACTTAGGTATGACATTTTATCAATGGACAGAGCTTTTACTACCCCTAGTAATCTCTCTCTCTCTCTCTCTCTCTAAACTGTCTATGTCTTCTTGTTATGCTGGCGGCAGGTAACTTGACTAAGCAACTGTCAGAATCATTCACACCTGATAATGCCATCAGGTTTAGTCCATGATCAATTCGACAACAATTAAATGGTTTCCATTTCAAGGAACCACTTTCCTTCTTTGGGTATGCTCTTTATCATCATTTTTTTAATTCTATCTCAGCCAATAACCTTGCAGTCTGACATCTGCCTTTATCTGAAGTATAAAATGGTTGGCGGTTGGAGTGGAGTGCCAGGAGTGAGGTGGTCTGGTTAAAACTGCAAGTAAATATGTCACAATGAAGAAATTTTTCAGAAACTAGCTTTTCCTTGGAGATGAGAGTAAAGAATGATGTAGCTGAGCACCAGCCCAACCTGCCACAACTCATACATGCTATTTAATTAAACAGAGCTTAGAAAATTTTGCCATTGGTAAATTTCATTCCATTTTCTTGTTTCATATCACCTCAACCTTGCTTGAGTAGGTTTTTACATATACAATGATCCCCTCAAGATGGAAACATACACCATATGGAGTAGATCAAACAATTTCATTTGTCACTGATCAAGAACTACTGAGCATAGATTATAATATGTACTTTCCTAACTATGCTTGGTGACTCTTGTTTCTCAGGTAACATTACAGTTGCCACCAATATCATCTCTTGACAACGTGAATTAGTAGCTGCATCAACAACTTGATTAGAATTTGTGCTTTTGTGGAATAGATTGGCACTAAAATGTACAGGTAGATATTGATTAAATAACTGTCTACTTATGGTTTATTTTAGAATGAATTGTCATATAATATGCAATCTATCTCATGACTACTTTTACTGTCCAGGCATGCAGACATTTACGTCACATGTTGGAGCAGATGGTGCAACCAGTTGCTCTGACTTCATTTTTACTTGCCCAGAGGAATTTTCATTTGTTATCAGTGTTTTACAATTCCTTGCTTTACAAGAAATGTGGATTACCAAAGAAGCAAAGTGTTAAATGGCTGACTTAGTTCTGTGTATACATGTTCAACACCTCACCAAATTTGACTCAAATTTGGTGATTTTTTTATCAATAGGCTGAGAAGAGCAGCTGTATAGATAACCAGCCACGCATAGTTCTTTAAAAGACACAACTTTGGTCTTTTGTAAACCAGGTTTAGAGAATTTGAAAATTCTTGTGGTGTGCTAGTTGCGGTGAGGGAGAGTTCTTTGGGTGTAAATGGGACTTTGGATTTGTGAGAGTGTTGTTGTGTCAATTTTGTAATGTCTTTATTTTTTTAGTGAAAATTTCTTCTGGACGTTGCCCGTGGGTGTAGGCCTAAGGCCGAACCACGTAAATCTTTGTGTTTCTTATGTGCTTGTTTCTTTTATTTTTCTATTTTTATTTCACATAAACCCACAATTTTTTGCATCACTCATAACAAATAAGTATCAAAACTTGCGCAATCTCAACAAAAGTATAACACTTTGACAGGGATGAAACTTCAAAAGCTTGTTTGGAATTCATGCACTAGCGATAGCAGGTATTTAAGATTATATGATGATCTCTGTTGATGATTTTTTTATTTTTTTAAATGAGTGTCACCAACAACAATTGCCAAACCCTGATTTTAGTCATTTTCATGAAGAACTGAACTTGCAATCCTTTCTTTCTTTCTTTTTTCGATTTGGCTTTTGCAATTCCATAGTCACTATTACTGTGAGGTATATGGTGTAGTATTTTGGTGAATCCATTTCTAAGTACGTCTAAGTACTTGAATTAATGATGAGGAAAATTAGAGGCTCTCTCTATACATCAATGCCAAATTTTGCAATTCAAGTTTCACTGCATTGGAATTTTTTGGAGAGATACTTATTAAATGCTAGCAAGTTTAATTATGAAACATATACTTCAATGGAAATATCTTTAATTTAAATGCTAGCAAGTTTAATTATGAAACATATACTTCAATGGAAATATCTTTAATTTTGCATTCCTGTCTAGCTTCTATTAGGCAATCCTGTCTAGGTTCTATTTATTAGAGTACTCACATTAGTTGGTGTATAATAGAAAAAATTGTAAAGTAAAAAAAAAAAAAAAAGAAGGTAAAATTACACCATTTTAACTAAAAATGACTCACATCAATCAATGTATAATTAAATAAATTTAAAAGTTTGCTCTAACGTGTAAATTTACATTGGTACTATTCATTTTGCATTCAATTTTTTGTTTTTTTTGTTTTTTTTTTTGGTATCCCATGGGGAAATGAAAAAAATTAGATGATGGTTATTATACGTGAAGAAAAAGAAACAATTAAAGAAGAAAATTGATATTTTAATAAAATGTTGTGTAAATAGATAATTTGATGTGAAATATTTTGAAAAACAAGTATGTGAAATAAAAAATAGAATCTTATGTTAAAATAGACATGAATTTTTCCACAAGTTAACACAAATGCTCTTACATTTTACCATTTAGCAACATTGCCAAACTTTGTTTTTTTGAATTTCACAAATTGAGGTAAAAAGTTGTGGTCGGAGACTCATAATGAGAGAAGTTTGCTCAAATGGATTGGGCCTAAGCCCCTAGTAGCAAGCCCACAAAAATTAAAGCCCAGAAATTAAATACTGAGAACTTTATTTCAGTTTGGGCCTAACCTAAGAGACCAAAGCAGTCCAAGAGGTCAATGGGCACGACCCAAGAGTTGATCAAAATTTGGACGCTTCAAAGGTCCAAATGTGGATTGATTTTCAAAGAGTTAGATTCGGATGATTGTGTTGGATTTTGGCTCCTACTAGACTTGCCACCTCCACCTGTATAATTTAAATTCTTAAATAAAAGAAAATACCTTACTAACACAATCTCTCAAAATTATGGGGGTGTTTAGTAGAGGAGTTTTGAGTAATATTATTTGGGTGTTTTTGATATACGTTTGGCAGTGTGAATGAAAAAGAGTGGAAAAATATGTATAAATGTGTTTAAAATGCTCAAAAAGTTGCTTGGAATGCCTACCAAAGGAGCTCACATATCACTTCACACATCCTCATTGCAGAAATGAATGAATTAGGAGAATTTTGTATTTGAGGGTATGTCAAGCTAATTAATTGGTTGATTAGTAACTATTAATTAATATATATATATATATATATATATAATTTAAAAAAAGTATAATTAACAATGCTCTTTATTGACTTTTTGGGAATCAATGAAGAAACTCATCCCATTCAAAAAAAAATGAAGAAACTCATCTCTCCGAGTAGGCCTTTCCAAGATTGATTGAACCTGAAGAAATCGACCAACCCACCGTCATCTGATCCAAAATTTGATCGATTCGATGAGCTTGTTAGTCGGCAGCAGTTCTGAAAGATGTAGATTCGACAAAGTCGGTTCAAGTGACGGGTGAGAGGGCTTGAAACCCAACAAACCCGACTCGGACCAAAAACCTTCTCTTCCACCCTTTTTCCAGCGAGTTTTCTGGCCATTTAAAGGTTCCTTTGCCGTCCACATCAATATTTCGGTCAAATTTCATTGTCTTTGCCTCATTTTGGTGAGATTTTTCTTTCTCTCTCTCTCTCTGCAGATAAAAAGATCTCTTTCTCAACCTTTTTGTTATACTGAGAGTTTGTTTTGCATAGGCTATACCCTTATGTTTTTCTACAGTTCTGTTTGCTTTTTGTACAGTCCCCTAATTACCCAAATAAAAAAAATTCTTACTTTGAGTTTGTAGTTAGAACTACTCCATATATATATATCCTTGCTTATTTTTGGTTGAATTATTATTTTTTCAGTGCCTTTCACTACTTCTATGGCTGGAAGAACGTTATGAGGCTGTATATATGCGTCATCCCGGTTTTCAAAAGGGATCTAAACCGCTTCTAGCATTAGACAACCCTTTCCCAATGGAGCTTCCTGAGAATCTGTTCGGTGAAAAATGGGCTTTTGTCCAATCGCCAATTTCAGGTACAGTACAGCAGCTTTTACTTTCAATGATAATGATAGACAGATACTACACTAACGCACTCAACACAGACTATTTATGAAAAATTCACATCTATGTTGCATTTTAAACTGCATAATAAATTTTTTATGCTATTATACATTAGTAGCTATCAGATATTAGATACTTTTGAAGATTCAATTTTAGTATGATGCCATTTCACTAAAGTGTTGCACAAAGAAGTCTCACTCAATTCAATAGCGGATGTAATGATTTTCTTTTTCAAGGATTTCACTAGCGTCTGCTGATCTTACTTTCCCATTTTCAGCTGTTCGTGAGGAGGTCTCATCCTTGGAGACAAGATTGGTGTTTGGTGCGGGTCTAGATTTGGATTTACTGGGAATTGAAATTGATGGTAAGACATTAATTCTAGGACTGGCTGTCGCAACTTCACGTGCTAGACCTTTAGCAGGTATATATTCCTTTTTGTATCTTCACCTCTCATAATTCTTAGTGATTTTATATCATGATCATTTTATTTGGTTTGTTTTACCAATATGTTTTTCACATCTTTTTGAAACTATCTCCGAAAACAGCGCACATTGGTTAGCATGGCAGCTATAATCTGCATCCAGGATAGTCTTAAGAAATTTGATTCCTACATGTAATTTTTATATACAGAGTCCAAGTCAAAGGAAATGCATGGTATCGAAGTTCCCAATACTTGATTTTCAAGGTCTGGCATATCTTGCCATAGTAGGTAGCAATTATGCACAGCCTCAAATTCGTAGTGCTCAATGAGACCTGCTAGATTAATCATTGCAATTACCAAAAAGTTAAAAAGTATTTCATTCTGGGTTTGAAGTGTAATCTGATTAATTTAGGTCCCTAATTACAAGTTAATTGAAATATACTTTTCATTTTTAAGATCGGTTCCAATGCCAGATGGATAGTTTATGAGAGTGACAAGAAGCATTATGCATTTTCTAATTCTTAACTGCTATAGGAGGATTCGTGTTGATAATGTGCATTTGGAGTTCTAACCATAGTTACTCTTAGCCAATTTATATCAAACAAGCAAGAAATAGGATTCCTCACTTCACTACTTGCTCATCCACTTCTTTAATTTTGATTTAATGTCCATATCCAACTCTATATAGATTGTGGAGCAATTCTTTTTCAATTTGCTATCTCATTCCAAGTATGCCTTACGCACTTCTATGCTCCTTCTATGGCTAGCATGTATCATTATAAAAACCTTGTGATTTACTCTTGCAGCTTGGATGAATGGACTGGAAGTCTGTTCAATTGAGGCTGAACTCAGTCGTGCTTCCTTGATTTTATCTGTTGGAATTTCTACTCGGTATATTTATGCTACCTACAAGAAAACTCCTGAAGCAACAAATGAAGCTGAAGCTTGGGAAGCAGCTAAAAAAGCCTGTGGAGGCTTACATTTCCTTGCCATCCAAGAAGACTTAGATTCGGATGATTGTGTGTTGGATTTTGGCTCCTACTAGACTTGCCACCTCCACCTGTATAATTTAAATTCTTAAATAAAAGAAAATACCTTGCTAACACAATCTCTCAAATTATATCACTTCACACATCCTCATTGCAGAAATGAATGTGATTCTACTTTTTTCTTTGTTCTATTAGTTTGTTCTGTGCCAGGTTTACCATTTTGCATTTGCATGTTATTTGACTTGGACAAAAATAAATATGATGCATTAGAGAAACGAAAAACATACAACGAAATGCAATGTCTTGGATGATAGTGAAAGTGGATGTCATTTCTCTATCATTTGCAGGTGAGAACCATTAATCTTATCAAAAGGTCTGATTTCTTCAACATCCCCCTTCACAAACAAAATAAAGAGAAAAGAAAAACTTCTTGCATTTGCAAACATAGACATAGAGTTATAGATAGAAGGGGAAAACGTGTTTCTGCGTAGGGCATGCTTGGAAAATTAAAAATAAATAATTCTTTATCAAGTGTGTGTATTCACTGGTTGAAGGTTGAAGGTGTACGTAAGGATTTTCTCATACAATTGACGCAAAACCTATTTTTCCACTAATTTCTACCAAGGATTTGTCAAGTGAGCTGTCCTCACTTCAATCACTTAATATTAACAAATGCCCAAACCTCACGTCACTTCCGAATGGGATTAGTTCTCTCAGATTATTATCGATAAGGATAATAGTAGACTTTCCCAATTTGACTACTTTCCCAGAGTGGATTAAGCAACTCACCTCACTTCAGAGACTCCAAATTATCAAATGCCCATATCTCATGTCGCTGCCCAATGGATTGAGGTCTGTCAAGTGTTTAGAGTATTTAGAAATTGCTGATTGTCCTCCCTTAAAAAAAAAAAAAAAATGTGAAAAGGAAATTGGTGAGGATTGGCCAAAGATCGCTCATGTCCGTTATTTTTTCAATAAACCAGATCCGGAGAGTAACGAGTAATTCTTAGGTATTTCCAGGGTAAGGTGAAATGGTATTCCTTCTTCTCACTTTCATGGTGGACTCTACCATGAATTTAATGGGTGGACTCCGCCATGAATGTGAGATCGGTATGCTCCCGGAAGTACCTAACAATTACTTGTCCTAGAAAGGGTGATCAAAAATCATATCTATTTTCTCATTCATATTTTTCATTTTTGATATTATGCAAAATGAGTTTGTGATTTCATATGCAGAATATTTTACAATTTTGTGGAGGCAAACAAAGGGTTTAATGACACTATCACTCTCTGCCCAAGAATGCCTCTTGCAGCCACCTCTGCTGCATTTTCCGCAACTGCTATATTGATGAGCTTGATAGCTCATTTGATTGGTAACCAATCTATTTAGTCATTTCTTTGAAGTATCTTATTAAATTTCTATTTGGTTGCTGAGAAAATGGAGGGAAAAAGAAAAAATTATGGACTTTCTTTTATTGATTTTCAAATAAATAAATAAAATTTTGAGGCAGGAAAGTAATAAATTATCTTTCTTTTAATATAGGAACAGTATACTAAACCATGGTATATAATTGTATTGGATTGGATTCACTTAAGTGAAGATTCTGAGGTTTTCTAATAATGAAAAATCAAAGACTTTTGTAGAATTTCTTGAAGAATTTTAGTTGATTTATCAGCAACCAAACTGTTGAATATCATTATCATGTTGAAATTCTGCTTTGTTTTTTATTTTATTTTTATTTTTTTATAAGTAAATGCTTTTTGTTCTGTTAACAGTAATGATGAGGCGTCAAGTTAACCCATTTGCTTCTTTATCAAAGAAAAATCCTAGTACTTATTACAAAGTCAGCTTAAATTAGCTCCTGTCCTAGAGTTGGGAGGGGATGAATCTGATTAGTCTTTGACCACGGTAACAGAAAAATCCTAGTACTTATTACAAAGTCAGCTTAAATTAGCCTCTGGAAAAGTCCAATTCACGAAGGTTGAATTAAGATCACAATGTTGGATTGGATTGGTGGTTTACGCTCACAAGGCTAAACTCGATGTGAGTTTGTTTCTGTTGAATGAATCTGCAGCGGCTACTTCGTCTCAAACTGGTACATATTTCTTTTCTTCTTTTTTTTGGTTTTTTATGTTTGGCACTGGGTGTTTTGAGACTTTGCTCACCATCTCCTTATGTGTGTTATTTGCTGCTCTCAAGTCTATGATATTTTTGTAAACAAATTTCTTTGTTGCTGTAATGCATATTGTGGAAATAGAGAAATTTGAGGATCGGGAATAAGGCATTATATGCTTGAGTTTTTGTATTAACATCCTATTCATCAGCCAACCAAATGTGTTCAGTTAAAGTGGTTTAGGATGCTAAATATTATTAGTATTATTAGTTTGTGCATTGTGTTCTGCAGGATGATTTGCTACTTAGTCTTGGAGGCATTTAATCTCATGAGATTCCTAAGAAACTGTGCTTTGCTTTCATGATGTCATGTTGCTGTTACCATGGTCACTCAGATAAATACATAATTATCAATCAGCTCCTTTTGAAAACTCAAATACTTTTATGAATCATTTTTGGTAGTGCCCATTCTATGTAGCCTGTTTTTGAATTATCTTATCATATTTATGTCTGGTTGCTGAGAAAATGGAGGAAGAAATGAAATAATGTAACACTTTATAGAGTTATAATCTTTATTATAAATATAGAACATTTTAAGGAAGCCTAGTAATAAACTGTCTTAATATTTATTTTGGATTTCCAGTATACAGAACTATATATTCAACCATCTTATATAATTGAATTGGGCTCACTTTTTTGGTTTTTGAGGTTTTATGATAATGAAAAATCCAAGACTTTTATAGAATTTCTTGTTTTAATTGTTTCAGAGTTTTGCTTTGATTGGTTATTTTTATTTTAAAAAAATACATACTTGGTGTTTTGTTAACAGTTAAAATGGGATTAAGCATCTTGCAAATGCTGATTATCTGAAGATGTTGAAGAATTTTCTGTGGAAATATGGTGATGGGTTTTTCTCTTTGATGCTTTTAAGATTTGGGAAGTTGATGTAGCTAAGGTACTTAGTCAGAGTCATCTGCAATCAAATGTTATTGATTGGAATAGTAATATAGTATTTCCATGGGATCTATGATTTGTGGAATTCAACAAAGAAAATAAAAATTGTTGTTTTTCTAACTATATGGGTCCCAAAAAAAAAAATTTCAATAAAGCCCAGATACTAATTAGAATTTTTTTTCTTCATGCTTTTCTTATTAACTTCCAGTTATGCTTACTTGTGCTGGAAGTGAACCTCATTGTATCAGTGAAGTCTTGGATTTGGGCAAAAGTGTTCTAGAAGTTCCATTCCAAATAGCACTTATTTTGTAAATGCTTTTCCATACAAAGGTCTGCTCTCAAGTCAAGGTGAAGTTGAGACCCTTCTGAATTATATTGAGTGAAGTTCCAAGTTTATACCCTAGCCAATGAGCTCTAGCTCAATTGGCATCTCCTCCACTTGCAAGTCCTATGTGGAGGTTTAGGTTTGTGTACTTTCTTAATCCAATCTGGCTGACAAATGGATTTAAGAAAAGCATGTGTCTTTTCCTTCTAAGGGATGTTTCATTGATCAGAGTGTGTTCTGTGTAATTATATGGTAGTTTTTTCTTATGACGAGGAATCCCCTCAATGTATGGTATGGGCTAGTGGGACCACCCAAGGGGTAAAACCCTGGATGCCTACACACCCACAGTAAGCAGGTATCGGGTAGAATTGCAAAATGCCTCAGCTGAGAGTCTAACCAGAGAGTTAAGGGTTTACAGTTAGTTTAGGCACTCGCCCTTACCACTGAGGCACCCCAGGTGGCAGTTGGGTCTTATATAGTTATTTGGTTTGTAGTTATATTGGATTTTGATAGTCCTCCTTTGGATTAGTTTTTATTTTGTTTATTATAGATGAGGAAAACCTTCCCATCTGGATTGAAAATTGGAAAATATGCCATTGCTTCATTTTATTCAATTTTCTTGAATAATTTTTTAGTTATAAAATGATTACCTACGAATGGAAATATATATTGTATGTGTTACAGAAACGATTTTCATTTGTCATTCATTAAGCAATAGTGTTCATGGAGACAATATTGATTTGATTTTTTCCTGATTGACTCACTTTTGCAGGTTACATTAGAAGAGCCAGCAAATATTATCTCTTAAAAATGTGACATTACTGCTCAACAGTCTTGAGGACTTGTGTTTTTTGTGCAATAGAGTGGCAAATAAAGGTGAGGGTGGATATTTATTAAATAACTATATAAATTTTTGGTTTCTTTTGGGATGATTGTTTTGACATAACATGCATGTTATCTCATCACTACCTGTACTGCCCAAACATGCAGCAGACTGTTGGAGCAATGTTGAAGCAGGCGATGCAATCAGATTCTTGGGATTTCTGCATACCGGCCAGCACAAATTTTCTTAGCTATCAATGATCTTGCAATTCCCAGCTGTACATGAAATGAGGATTACCAAAGAGAGAGAGAGTGTAGCAGTGAGATAACACAGAACTGCCTTTCAATGGAGGGCAATTAAGATCACAAAATGATCTCTGCCACTGTCCTTCAATGGGTATGCTCTTTATCATCATTTTTCATTCTGACAACTGCCTTTTTTTTAAGTACGAAAAAAATGTTGGTTGGGGTGGAGTGGGGTGGTCTGGTTTAAAATTCCATGTGAAATATGTCAGAAATTATTCAGAATCTAGCTTTTCCTTGGAGATGAGAGTAAAGAATGATGTAGCCATGCATTAGCCCAACTTGCCACTACTCATAACGTCAACATGTAGCTCATTCATGACTATGGTCTTTGATTGTTGTTTTTGTTGCAGGAGTTTCCAGAAAATTCATTAGTTGAGGCTGATACAACAAGCGAAATATCCATTGCAGAGTGCAGACCTCTTTTGCATCATTCCCAATATGCCGTCTTCTCCATTATCAGCAATGGGTAGCCTTTGCAAATGGTAACCTCTCACTCTCTGTTTTTTTAGAAGAAATATGTATGAGAATGGTGAAACAAGAGTATACTAACTTCCTGAATTAAGTATTATTTTTTTATATAAGTTAAAGACAGTCTGAAAAGAAAATGAACGATTTTATAAAAATGACTGAAAGTTGTTTGTGAATCTGTATTAACCTAAATCAATGCAGTGAAAAATCTAGGAAATGGTAAAATCGGCTATCTTGGGCGCTAAAATATTGTGGTTGGTGACAATGTTCTTTTTGATCTACTCCCAAGTGTTTTCCCTAGAAGCAATATTACATTGATCAGACCCCATACATTTTATGTCTTTAGTTATTTGGCTTTTAGTTGCACTCGATTTTATTTGTTCTGCTTGGTGGTTATCTTCACAGTTCTTGATTGTAGAATTCCATAAATGAAATCTTTAGCTTTAAAAATCTTGATTGGTTGATTTGAGCAGACAAGTATGGTTTCTAGATTTTAGTGATGTCATAGTTGTAAATGATTGAAACATCATCCTCCCAATCTCGTGATACCGAAAACTTCTTTACAGGCGTAATGTGAAAACCTTAAATCTGCATACATGTTATTTAATTAAACAGAGCTTACAAAATTTTGCCAATGGTAAATTTCATTCCATTTTCTTGTTTCGTATCACCTCAACCTTGCTGAATAGGTTTTTACTCTTACACTGATCCCCTCAGGATGGAAACATACCCCATATGGAGTACATCAAACAATTTCATTTGTCATTGATCAAGAAATACTGAGCATAGATTATAATATGTAGTTTTTTCCTAACTATGCTTGGTGACTCTTCTTTCTCAGGTAACATGACAATTGCCACCAATATCATCTCTTAACAATGTGAATTAGTAGCTGCATCAACAACTTGAGTAGGATTTGTGCTTTTGTGCAATATATTGGCACTTAAACGTACAGGTAGATATTGATTAAATAACTGTCTACCTTTGGTTTATTTTAGAATGAATTGTGATATAATATGCAATCTATCTCAAGACTACTTTTACTGTCCAGGCATGTAGACATTTATGTCACATGTTGGAGCAGATGATGCAACCAGTTGCTCTAACATCATTTTTACTGGACCAGAGGAATTTTCATTTGTAATCAGTGTCTTACAATTCCCTGCTTTACAAGAAATGTGGATTACCAAAGAAACAAAGAGTTAAATGTCTGACTTAGTTCTGTGTATACACGTTCAACACCAAACCAAATTTGACTCAAATTTGGTGATTGTTTATCTATAGGCTGAGAAGATATCCATGGCAACAAATAAATAGGCTCTGCACCTGTATATATAACCAGCCATGCTTTGTTCTTTAATAGTCGCAACTTTGGTCTTTTGTAGACAAAGTTTAGAGAATTTGAAAATTCTTTTGGTGTGCTAATTGTGGTGAGGGAGAGTTCTTTAGGTGTAAATGGGACTTGGGTTTTATGAGAGTGTTGTTGTGTCAATTTTGTAATCTCCTTAATTTTCTTAGTGAAACTTTCTCCTAAACGTTGCCTGTGGATGTAAGCCTAAGGCTGAACCACGTAAATCTTTGTGTTTCTTGTGTACTTATTTCTTTTATTTTTCTATTTTTATTTCACATAAACCTACAATTTTTTGCATCACTCATAACAATTAAGTATCAAAACTTCTGCAATCTCAACAAAAAGTATAGCACTTACATAGGGATGGAACTTCAAAAGCTTGTTTGGAATCCATGCACTAGTGACAACTTGTATTTAAGATTACAAAATGATCTCTGTTGATGATTTTTTTTTTTCTTTTTTCCGAATGAGAGTGTCACCAACAACATTTGCCAGACCCTGATTTTAGTCATTTTCATGAAGAACTAAACTTGCAATCCTTTCTTTCTTTCTTCTTTTGGGTTGGGCTTCGCAATTCCCTGGTCACTGTTACTGTAAGGTATATGATGTAGTATTTTGGTCAATCCATTTCTAAGAGCATCCGCATTTGGGCTTGTAAATGCCAAATGTTAAGAACATTTGGCATTTAAGCCCCAAAACCCATCAGCAATGAGAAGGCTATATCCCATATGCAAAAAAAAAATTGAGATTTTGTTACAGTACCATCTCAAATGTAAGATGGTATTGTAGCAAAATGGTATAAAAAAAAAATTTTTAATTGATTTTACCCGGCAAATTTCTCACTCCTCCCTCATTTTATCTCTTTCTTTTCTCTCTCTTCCTTCTCTCTTTCTCATCCCCTCTCTCTCTCTCCGAATCACCAAGCCAGATTGAAGCTCACGCCGGATCGAATTTCTAGATTGGCGTGGTGGTGAGTTGGTGGCGCGGCTGAGATTGGCGTGATGGCCGGAGGTTAGCGCGGTGGAGATTGGCGTTTGGTGGTGTTGACATGGTGACCGAGTCGTGCGTGGAGATCAGTTTGGCGAGGTGGGTTCCGTTCCGATGGGGTTCCGTTCCATTCCGACGGAGATCGGTTTGGCGAGGTGGGTTCCGTTCCGATGGAGATCCGTTCCATTCCGATGGGGTTCCGTTCCGTTCCGATGGCGAGGTGGGTTCCGTTCCGAAGGGGTTTTGATCGCGTGGGTGCTGTGGAGATTCATTCCATTCTGATGGGGTTTGTTGGTTTTCTGATTTAATGGGTTTGTTGGTTTATGGTTTAATGGATTTTTTCGGTGGGCGTGTGGCGTTGTGGTGGTGACTGGTGGTTTGTTGGGGTTCGGCGGCAGTGGCAAATCCGATCACTTTAAAGATTGGCATGGATTGTTGATGGTGGGTTTTTCTTCAAATTTTTGTTTTGGGATTGTTGTTGTGATTTGCTGGGGTGGCTGGGTTTGTTCACGGTGATTTGTTGTTGTGATTTTCTCTGGGTTTTTTTTTTTTTTTTTTTTTTTTTTTGGTGTTGACGGTAGTTTCTGGGTTGTCGGTGGTGGTGGTGGTGGTGGCAGCGGTAGTGGTGTGCAGCGGTGGTGGTGATTGTGGTTCCTGACCAGAAGGAAAGAGAGAAAGAATAAATAATGTATAAATAATGTGTTGTAATGTATAATGGTAATTGTGAGAAATATTATTTTATTGTGTAAAAATATTATTTTAATGAGTAGGATTGGGATATAAAAGTTGGGATGTTGGAGAATTGTAAAATTGTATTGTATAATTGAAAAAGTGACTTTTTGAGATGGTAAAATAAGATGGGATTTAGAATCTGGCTGTGGATGCTCTAAGTATGTCTAAGTACTTGAATTAATAATGAGGAAAGTTAGAGGCTCTCTCAATACATCAATGCCAATTTTTGTAATTCAAGTTTCACTGCATTGGAATTTTTTGGAGAGATACTTATTAAATGTCTACGAGTTTAATTATGAAACATATACTTCAATGGAAATATTTTAATTTTGCAGTCCTATGTAGTTTCTATTGTGCAATACTGTCTAGGTTATATATATTAGAGTACTCACATTAGTGGATGTATAATCAAGGTAGTCAATACCTTATCGGTAACGGCCAGTATATACTGTACCGGTATGTATACCAGTATCGAAACATCAACGTTTCGTACTAGTTTAAATACTAGCCGTACCAGCCATACCGGCGAATTTTGAGCAATACCGGCCAATACCGAGTGTACTGGTCGGTACAGGAAATTTTTTTTTTTTTTTTAATTTTTAAGTTTTGTAATTTTTGAATTTTTGTTAGGGCAGAATGGTAACTTATTTGCATTAACTTATTAATATTATTTGTTTTCTTAGTATGCAATGATAACTTTTAAGTTTTCTATTTTTTATATTTGTGTTATTTTTTTCTTTTAATTGATACTAAAGTCTAAAACCATGAATAATTAGTTCTGAATTGAGAAAATGTTTTATGGTAAACTTTTATATTTATTATAATACACAAACACACACACACACACACACACACACACACATATATATATATATATATATTTATAAATATAAAAAATAGCGGTAAACTCGAAACGGTACACCGGTATTGACCGGTATCCGAAATATATCGTATCACTGGCCAAACCGGTATAGCTTCCGGTACGGTATTGACTCCCTTGTGTATAATAGAAAAAATTGTAAAGTAAAAAAAAAAAAAAAATGTAAAATTTACACAATTTTACCTAAAAAAGACTTACATCAATTATTGTATAATTAAATAAATTTACAAGTTTGCTCCAGTAATTATGTAAATTTACATTGATACTATTCATTTTGCATTCAATATTTTGTTCTTTTTTTATGTATCTTAAGGGTAAATGAAAAAAAGTGGATGATAGTTATTATATATGAAGAAAAAAAAAAACAATTAAAAAAAATTGATATTTTAAAGAAATATTGTGTAAATAGATAATCTGATGTGAGGTGTTTTGAAAAACGAGTATGTGTAATAAAAAATAGACTCTTATGTTAAAATAGACATGAATTTTTACACAAGCTAACACAAATGCTCTTACATTTTACCATTTAGCAACATAGTCAAACTTCATATTTTTTGAATTTCAGAAATTGAGGTAAAAAGTTGTGGTCGGAATGAGAGAAGTCTGCTCAAATGGATTGGGCCTAAGCCCCTAGTAGCAAGCCCACAAAAATTGAAACCCAACAATTAAATACTGAGAACTTTATTTCAGTTTGGGCCTAACCTAAGAGACCAATGCAGTCCAAGAGGTCAATGGGCACGACCCTAGAGTTGATCAACATTCGGACACTTCAAAGGACCAAATGTGGATTGATTTTCAAAGTTCCTAATACTTGACTGTTAAGGTCTGGCATATCTTGCCATGGTAGGTAGCAATTATGCACAGCCTCAAATTAGTAGTGTTCAATGAGACCTGCTAGATTAATCATTGCAACAACCAAAAAGTTAAAAAGTATTTCATTCCGGGTTTGAAGTGTAATCTGATTAATTTAGATCCCTAATTACAAGTTCTTTTCATTTTTAAGATCGGTTCCAAAGCCAGATGAATAGTTTATGAGAGTGGCAAGAAGCATTATGCATTATCTAATTCTTAACTGCTATAGGAGGATTCTTGTTGAATAAGGTGCATTTGGAATTCTAACCATAGTTACTCTTAGCCAATTTATATCAAACAACCAAGAAATAGGATTCCTCACTTACCTACTTTCTCATCCACTTCTTTAATTTTGATTTAATGTCCATATCCAACTCTATATGGATTGTGGAGCAATACTTTTTCAATTTGCTATCTCATTCCAAGTAGGCCTTACGCACTTTTATGCTGCTTCTATGGCTAGCAAGTATCATTATAAAAACCTTGTAATGTACACTTGCAGCTTGGATGAATGGACTGGAAGTCTGTTCAATTGAGGTTGAACTCAGTTGTGCTTCCTTGATTTTCTCTGTTGGAATTTCTACTCGCTATATCTATGCTACCTACAAGAAAACTCCTGTAACAACAAATGAAGCTGAAGCTTGGGAAGCAGCTAAAAAAGCTTGTGGAGGCTTACATTTCCTTGCCATCCAAGAAGACTTAGATTCAGATGATTGTGTTGGATTTTGGCTCCTACTAGACTTGCCATCTCCACCTGTATAATTTAAATTCTTAAATAAAAGAAAATACCTTGCTAACACAATCTCTCAAAATTATATCACTTCACACATCCTCATTGTAGAAATGAATGTGATTCTACTTTTTTCTTTGTTCTATTAATTTGTTCTGTGCCAGGTTTACCATTTTGCATTTGCATGTTATTTGACTTGGACAAAGCTAAATATGATGCATTAGAGAAACGAAAAACATACAACGAAATGCAATGTCTTAGATGATGGTGAAAGTGGATGTCATTTATCTATTATTTTCAAAGAATTTATTATTTGCAGTTGAGAACCATTAATCTTATAAAAAGGTCTGATTTCTTCAACATCCCCTTCCCAAACAAAATAAAGAGAAAAGAAAAACTTCTTGCATTTGCAAACATAGACATAGAGTTATAGATAGAAGGAGAAAAAGTGTTTGTAAGGCATGCTTGGAAGATTAAAAATAAATAATTCTTTGTCAAGTGTGTGTATTCACTGGTTGAAGGTGTACGTAGCGCTTTTCTCATACAATTGACGCAAAACCTATTTCTCCACTAATGTCAACCAAGGATTTGTCAAGTACTTAAATCTTAATATAGAGCAAAAACAGTTGTTTAGAAAGGCAAAGTAGGAGATGGTGATAATGTTATGATAACTTATATAACAAGTTCGGGCGAAGGAGGGAGAGAATCATATTTATAAACTTGCAAAGATAAGGGAAATAAAAACAAGAGATTTGAATGGTGTTCAGTGCATTAAAGATGAAGATCAAAGAGGTGATGTGGCTTAGTGGTTGGCGTGACAATAATGACATTGGTCGATATGCCATAATGCCACTGCATGTTTATTAAAATCATCATAGATTATTAATGCTGCCAAAAATTGCAAAGGAAGTGTTAGGAAAATAAGAGGAAATTAAAGAGAATTGGAAAAGTTATTTTGATAAAATTTGTTATGGAAACAACATAAAAGATTAAAGCAATTTAGGTAGCCCATTAACCCAATGGAGGATAGAAACCACAGATTTGTCCAAAGAATTAGGATGACTGACATAAAAAATGCATTAAAGATGATGAATATGGGACTAGTCGTGGGACTGGAATTTCCATTGAGGTTTGGAAGTGCTAGGGTGATGTGGGTGTATGCTAGTTAATAGACCTTTTCAATATGATTTTAAGTGTCAACAAAATACCTAATTACAAGAACAAGGGGGATATCCAAAACTATACAAACTATTGTGAAATTAAACTTATTAGTAACACTATAAAACTTTGGGAAAGAGTGAATGAACATAGGTTAAGATATGAAACAATAGTATCAGAGAATCAATTTGGTTCTATACCGGGACGATCTACCATGGGAGCTATTTACTTAGACGTCTAATGGAAAAATATAGAGAGGCATGTGTAAATATCTTCATATGGTTTTCATTGATCTTCAAAAAGCATATGATAAGGTCCCTAGAGAGGTTATGTGGTGGGTTTTGGATATGAAAGAAGTTCCACTAAAGTATATTGAGTTGATTAAGGATATTTATGATGACGCTGCAACAAGTGTGAGAACAAGCAAAGGAATTACAAGTGAGTTTCCTATCACTATAGATTTGCATTGAGAATCAGCATTAAGCCTACATCTCTTTGCACTAGTAATGAATGAAATCCCTAAATCAATTCAAGCAGAAGTCCCTTGGTGTATGCTTTTTACAAATGATATAGTTTTAGTGGATGAAACTAGAAGTGAAGTTAATGCAAATTAGAAATTTGGCGAGAATCTAAAAGGTTTTTGTTTAAGTAGGACTAAAATAGAGTACATGTAATGTAAGTTTAGTAGAAGTAGAAACAAAGCCGAAGGAGCTATAAAACTTGATGGCTAAGAAATACTAACGAGAGAGAGATTTGGATATCTTGGATCAACAATTCATAAAGATTGTGAGATTGAATAGGATGTGAATCATAAAATAAGAGTAGGGTGGATGAAGTGGAGAAGTGCATTAGGCTTATTATGTGACAGTAGAATACCTATTAAGTTAAAGATAAAATGTTATAACACTACTATACAACTAGCTATTCTCTATGGTACCGAATGTTGGGCAGCTAAAAAACTACATATCCATGAAATGGGTGTAACTGCTATGGCGGAAACAAAAATGTAAAGATGGATAAGTGAGAATACACAGAAAGATAAAATTCAAAATGAGAAAAATCTGTTTAAAGATAGAAGTAGCTCCTATTGATGAAAAGACAATGGAGAGTTATTTGAAATGATTTGGTCATGTTCAAAGGAGGGTGAGTAATGAACCGATATGAAAGAGTGAATCGATAACTTCACATAGGATAGAATAGAGAAAAAGAATTTATGTGGCCGATCCAATCTAATTTGTCAATGATCCATAGCCAACCCCAAATTTTAAGATTAAGGCTTTGTTGTTGTTGTTTGTTCAGGCAATGCCTTGTAAACATATTGGTCATTCTGTCCACTTCACTATTATATTAGGGCTAAAGGAAGCAGGATTTGTCCAAGTACAAAACTTTGTTTCGCCACATATTGAAAGACTAGAAATATATATATATATATATATAGAGAGAGAGAGAGAGAGAGAGAGAGAGAGAGAGAGAGAGAGAGAGAGAGAGAGAGAGAGAGAGAGAGAGAGAGGGATGAAAATAGCCAAATATCACGTTTGGTAAAACTTGTGACAAACTAACACCATTTCGAAAATATTTAGCAATCTACCACTTTTTTAGTACTCGAGTTCAGTGAACTCGATTTTCTAGATGCGTTGCTAGCTTGACACTAATATAGTACTCGATATTACAAAAATTGAGCACTTCTTTATAATATTCGATCTTACTAAAGCCGAGTACCTTGTGTTTTTTTTTTTTCATTTTTCTACTTCTTGTTTCGTACAAAACTTTTAAAAATACAGAAAGCTGAATCTGAAAGTTTTGTTTTGGGCCTAAACAACTAGCATGTCCATTCTCACAACTTATCCATCAATTTAGACACTCCTTTTCCAACTTCCAAAGCACCATAAACCAAAAACAATACTCTAATAAAAAAACAAAATACCATGACAGTGTTACTTTAAGCTAATAAAGTGTGACTTTTTTTTTCTTTTTTCTTTTTTTTTTTGTCTATGCCTTAAAAACAAGTTGCACTGACACTGGGATAGACACTCATAGCCCATAGGATTTTTCTTTTTGGGAAAGTGGGAAAGATAAAATAGGGATTTGCCTCGGGGCAATGTAAGAGCATTCACATTGATGCTATTTTATCCTATTTTACCATATCAAAAAGTCACTTTATCAATTATACAATACAATTTTACAATACTCCCAGCATCCCAACTTTTATTTTTCTATTCTACTCATTAAAATAATATTTCTACATAATAAAAAAACCTAACCATCAACACCACCCTCTCTAACCAAAAAAAAAAAAAAAAACACAGCAACCCATGGTCAAACCCTCTCTCCCTCACAACGATCCACCATCAACCAATCCACTCCGATCTCCATGCCACCACACTGATCTCTGCGCTAAACGCCGATCTCCACACCGATCTCTGCACTAAACACAAAACTCTGATTTTTCACGCTGATCTCTGCACCAAACACTGGTGACAGTAGGTCAGGCCATGGTGTGGTGGCTATGGAGTTTTGAGTCTGAAGAGAGGGAGTGAGTGAGGACTGAAAGGAGAGAGAGACATGAGACAGAGAATGGAAGAGAGAGAAATGCCAAACCGAATAAAATAAATTTTTTTTTTTTTTTTTAAATTGAGCTACGATGCAATTCTACATGTAGAATTGCATGTAGCACAATTCTAAATTTTTTTTACAATAGTAGCAGTTTAGAAGACCGGATGCTGAGCTCTTTTGGGCTTGAAATGCCAAATTTTCCTTACATTTGGCATTTGCAATCCCCAATGCGAATGCTCTAATAAATATATATATATATATATATATATATATATTTTGTGATAAGATATTATATATTTATATTAGTTAAAAGGAGCATTCTCATTAACATATCTTTACAGGTAGCAAATGTGAATTCAAAGGAATTCAAAACATTTTTCATTAAGTAGTAACACATATGACATAACAATCAGTTTTGAAAATTTTCTGCACTAAACCATATAAGTGTTTCGGTTTTGTAAAAATATATATTGATGAAGTCAAGAATCTCACCAGTGAGCCACACGATACTTACGCGCACGAGTATGAACCTACATAGCAAAGAGAAGAGAAGACCTTGCGAAGAGCACCGGTGTGGTGCCGGTCGAATACCCTCCGAAGGTTAAGTCAGAAATATTCTCACAACTCTAGAGTGCTAGAGAGGGTAAATTATGCGTACCTCGATTTGTGAGGGTGTTGGGATTTTTATAGTAGCAAAGAGTCGACCTTTCTTTCTTGGGGTAGAAGTCTTTTCCATATAGGAAACCTTCATAGGCGTGGATTGAAGAATCTTTTCCTTATAAGACTCTTCTTTATAAAATCCTAGACTTGATGGACAAGGTCTTTCCTTGTAGGGAGAACTCATTAATAATCACATCTTAATAGAATCTTACTGGTGCTGGGGTTCCAGTTATGGGCCTCACAACTCAACTGGCCTACCTAAACTCGGCCCACAAAATGTGGCCCGTCAAGGCTCGGGCCCGTCATGAAGATAGCCCGTCATACATGCACGCAAATTTCCCCTCATCAGTTGCCCCCTCACACCGTGAATCCGTCAGTATTTATAGGGTTCACGGGGTGACAACAGATGGCTAAGATATGACGGTTAAGAATCATGACGGTTGATGTATATGACGGGTAAGCTATTCGTGGTTCGTCGGTTTCCGCGTACTAGATTAATTTCAATTAAATACCGTGACACGCGTCACCGTGCTATTGGGGGTTGTAATGAATCGAAGCGTCGCCTTGTCTCCCGTGTAGTCTCTTTATAAATATTAAGCCCTCGCCTCTCATTCCCCACTTTTGCTTAGAAAACACTTTGTCAGAGCTCAATCCGTCATACTTGTCAGGCTAGTAATTCGCATCCGTCTCCGTCAAATTTTCTCCGTTCACATTCTACTGACCGGTAAGTACTTTTTACCATTTCGTTCCTCTGTCAGATTTTTATTCCTCATCATATATCCGTCAGCATTTCTATAGTCGTCAATACCTAGGAAATGTCTAGTGCGTCGAGTAACCAATCATTTGGCTGTGACGGGGCGGACTATGAGGATGTATACCAGTCAGGTCATAGGGATCTAGACAGTCTTAGCGATGATAGGAGTCCGTCTTCATCTTCTCCGTCCTCAACAAATGAGGATGTAGACTTTGTTGAGAATGTAGAGCTTGATGACAACCAGCAATTAGGACTCGTCGTAGGGGCTGACGGACCAAGGGAGTTCATCATGCTCCCAGGGTGGACGGTTAACGATTTCACATCAACCATTAAGGAAAACCACTTCAGAACACTTAGGGATAACTACTAGATTCCAGATCATATCCCAATCCGTCTACCTTACAAATCAGAGAAATGTTACTATGACGGGGTGGACGGTGTCGGAATATATGAGCAAATGTTGAAGGCTGGACTCAGATTCCCACTGAGCTCCCTTCATCGTGAGCTGCTCAAGTATTTGGGTTTGTCCGTCTACCAAATATCCCCAAACGCCTGGAGGGTCTTCATTGCGATGGAGATTCTGTACGGGGCTATGTCGGACGGATCTAGGAGGTTGACGGTACGGGAGTTTTTACATTGCTACTGTCCGGACGAGATCGACAAGTCTAGGGGTATATACAGTTTTGTACCTAGGAGTGCGCTGCTAAAGGTCATATATGAAACCCCAGACTCCAACAAAGACTGGAAGAGTAGATACTTTTTCTTAGAAGGTGACGGATGGATGTGCCGTCCAGGAGAGACAGACCATATGCCTGTCGATACTACTTGGGGCATTTTATCTTAGAATGGTATGTGTCCGTCCTAGTTAGGATACTTTTTAAACCGTTCAGCTTATTTTGGACATTTTCCTAACCGTCTTCTTTATTTGCAGTCCGACGGCGCCCCCAAATTAGCATTGAGGAATTTAGCTTTCTCGAAAGAATTTTCAAAAAGACTACGCCGGACGAGAGGACTTGGGCGAAATTGGTAAACCTTGACACAATTTGTTAGTACTGTGACAGGCCTGTACCTTCTCCGCAAGCAATCAAATACGAAAAAAGGATCCGTCAGCGTATGTCCAACACTTGCTTCCTGTTTGAACATTAAGTTTTGTTTTATGAAGCTAACTCTATTCGTTCATTTTTACAGAAATGGATATTGCCAAGAGAAGGGCGCTTATACGGTCTAACGCCGCAAAGAATAGGACGGCCAAACTCACTGAACCGAAGGAGGCAACGGTTTCAGCAAAGAGAAAGCAGCCGTCCAAGGGGGACCGTCCTCCAAAGAAGCCTAAGGTCCCCTTGGAGCCCGTCGTGGGGCTTATGGCTGAAGGTGCCAAGACGGTCACCCCAACCAAGCTCGGGGCTGGTAAAGGGCTGATGAAGGGTCCGTTATCTGACGTTAAGAAGCCACCTCCCCTTCTCCGGGACGACCCCAGTTATGCTTTGGAAAAGCTATCTTCCCTTCTCACCTCCGAGGATTACGAAGACTTGGGTAATCACTCGACGGAGGCCATGGGTGAAACAAGTTTATTTAGTATTGCTCAGGTAAGCCCGTCCACCTCATATATGTTTACGCATTATCCGTCTTACTATTTTTTATTTTTGAATTTTTCAATATTTCAGACCATGGTCATGGTGAAGGGACTCATGGGACGGTGTCTTAACCATGAGACGACCCTAGACCGTCTTCGGGATAAAGCCAAGATGACGGAAGAGGAGCTTTTAGAGCTAAAGGCTTATAAGGTAGCCCAGGAGAAAAAGTTCAAACTGCTTGAGACGGACAGGAACGAGTTGTTGAAGCTGACGGAGGAACTGAGGATAGTCCTTCAAGACAAAGAGAAAGAAACCCGTATGGCAAAGGAAACTGCTGTCCAAGAGTACCGTGATTCAGACGCCCTGCTGTCCGAGCTCGGAGATTCTTTCAATGAAGGCTTTGACGAGGCTATCCGTCAAGTGAAGGCATTATACCTGGATCTTGACGTTTCGTCCGTTAATGTAAATGCTCAAGAACTTACTTCTACCCGTCCTGCCAATTCTGAAAATACGGATGAACTCTTCAAAGAGAACCCGCCCGTCAGTGCTCCAGGAGATCAACAGATCCTTCAACATGATCCCAAGGATGGTAAAAGTGGTCGTGATGATCAACCAGCCGTCAAGAGTGGACCTAAGGACAGTAAAACCAGCCATGAAGAACATAAGGATACGCCCGTCGTAGTTTAATTTTTACTTTGCCTTTTTATTTTAATTTTTTGATATGTAAAAGTATTTGGGGAACGATTTATATATTCGTCCTGTTTTTATCAAACAGCTCCATCAATGGGTACTTTTTATCCGTCAGTAATTTCTTATACTTTTGGCATATAAAATCTGTTGCTTTGTCTGTTAACGTTATTTGATCTGGTTAATGAATATATGTCCGTCATACTTAGGAAGACATCCTTTTATTTGATGGTCTTCTTGAATCCGTCCTTTTTGAGGACGTTTTATTTTTTAACCATCTTGGGTAGTCCGTCCAGATTGTGGACTTTATCAATTCTATTACTCAATTGTGTTTGTCCGTCGTTTTTGTGGACAATTTTTAACCCCCCTTGGTGTCGTTCGTCTATATTAGGGATTTAATATTTTTATCCTGTTTGGGGACATCCGTCCTCATTACGGTTTTACCCTGTCCATTTACGGGCTCGTAGGACACGCCCTTGTGGGATCCGTCCATGGTGTGGACTTGGTGCTTTATCTGTTTATTTAGTGGATTTGGTAGTACCCGTCCACCGTGTTGGACCATGTCTCTATCCGTCCTTCCTATGAGGATTTTCGCCTGTCATGAAGACTAGGTTTTTATTTGCCCACCATAGGACTTAGATTTTCATCCTCTTGGGATGCTCCGTCTACCTTGTGGATTTTCTCCGTCCACATATAGACAAATTTTTGTCCTTGTTGGGGTTATCCGTCTAGTTGGTGGATTTAAGATTTTATCCCTCCTGGGGTATCCGTCCATTTTGTGGGCTTTGTTCGTCCACTTTTTGGACTTCATAAAATTTTAACCTTCTCGGGGTAATCCGTCTAATTTGCGGATTTAGGATTCTATCCCTCCTGGGGATATCCGTCCAAGATTTTGAATAGTGCACGTAAGTGAACTTAGTTGAATCTGAATAAAAATCATTCATTCGTAGAAAAGTACTTGCCCCGTGGGCTTAAAAACATATTGTAGCAAAACCAAAGTAAAAACGTGCCTGTTGGGCTTATTGTAGCAGAAACATAAAAGTAATCAAAAAATCAAAGAGTAAAAAGATAGGTGTTGTTCTAGCTGTTGTTCTTCAAGTCGTCGTCTCTACTGGTAGTATCTCCGTAGGTGTTCTGTGTTCCATGGGTGTTGTAGCTTCTGCCCGTCCAGAGTTTCAAGGTGGTAGGTCCTTTTTCTTTGCCATGAAGAGATCCTGTATGGTCCTTCCCAGTTGGGGCCAAGCTTTCCTTGAGAGGGGTCTCTAGCAGCTCCCATTACTTTTCTCAGCACAAGGTCACCGATCTGGAAGTCTCTCTGTCTGACATTGGAGTTGTAGTATTTTGCCATTAGGTTCTGGTATCATGCTAACCTTTGTTCTGCCGTAGCACGGACTTCGTCCACCAAATTTAGCTGGAGTCGCATGGCTTCTTCGTTGTTATCATCGCTGTAATTCTCCATGCGATAGCTTGTAAGCCCTACCTCTTCCGGTATGACCGCATCAGTTCCATATGCTAGCCGAAATGGCGTTTCTCCTGTTGGTACCCTTACAGTTGTGCGATACGCCCACAGTACGCTCGGTAGTTCGTCAGGCCAGATGCCCTTTGCCCCCTCGAGCCGGGCCTTGATAATCTTGAGCAAGGTTCGGTTTGTAACTTCGACTTGTCCGTTGGCCTGAGGGTGTGCTGGGGAGGAATAATGGTTCTTGATACCCAGCTCTGAACAGAAGTTCCTGAATGCGCTATTGTCGAACTGCTTTCCGTTGTCGGAGACAAGCACTCTTGGTATCCCGTACCTGCAGATAATATTTTTCCAAACAAAGCTTCTAATGTTTTTCTCCGTGATGGTGGCCAGGGCCTCTGCTTCCACCCACTTTGTGAAGTAGTCGATTCCAACCACCAGAAATTTTAGTTGCTTTGCCGCAGTGGGGAAGTGGCCCAGGATGTCAAGTCCCCATTGGGCGAACGGCCAGGGGGCCGTCATGGGTGTCATCTCCTCGGTTGGTTGCCTTATTAGATTGCTGAATCTCTGACATTTGTCGCACCTCTTGACATAGCTTTGTGCGTCCTTCTGCATTGTAGGCCAGTAGTACCCTGCTCGGATAAGTTTGTGCACTAGTGATCGTGCACCCGAATGGTTTTCACAGATACCTTCATGGACTTCTCTCATTACGTAGTCTGCCTCGTCAGGATTCAAGCACCTGAGATACGGTCGTGAGAATCCCCTCTTGTACAGAAGGTTTTTGATTAGTATGAACCGTGAGGCTTGGACTCTCAGTTTTCTAGCTGCTTCTTTTCCGTCTGGTAGCGCGCCTGTCCTCATATAGGCTAATAATGGTGTGGTCCAATCATTCTCAGAATTCACTTCATGCACTTCTTCTTCATTGTCAATAGTTGAGGACGTTTGGACAAATGACAATGCTTGATCGGGGACTAGCATAGGCTCTGCTGAGGCCGCCCTTGCCAGACGGTCGGCGCATTCATTCTCCTCCCTTGGGATTTGAATGAATCGCACTTTGAGGCTGTCGATCTGATTTTTTACCTTTTCTAGGTACTTCTTCATCCTTTCATTTTTGCACTCGTAAATGCCGTTAATTTGACTCGTTATTACCTGGGAGTCGCAATGTACGACCATGACTTCAGCACCTGCTGCTGCCGTGAGGTCCAATCCTGCCACTAATGCCTCATACTCGGCCTCGTTGTTTGTGGTTGAGTAATCCAATCGGATCACACATTCGATTTTGTCCCCGTCCGGAGTTTGAATCACCACTCCAACTCCTCCAGCTTGCTTGTTTGAAGAGCCGTCCGTGTGGATGCTCCATTCTCTGAGTGTGTCTGCCCCCTTGTCTTCTAACGGGGTATATTCGGCGATAAAGTCTGCTATAGCTTGGCCTTTTACAGCAGTACGCGGGCGATACTGTATATTAAACTCGCTGAGTTCTATTGCCCATAAAGCCATCCGTCCGGCCGCTTCGGGGCTGCTCATGGCTCTCTTTAGGGGTTGGTCCGTCAAGACAATGATGGCGTGGGCTTGAAAGTATGGCTTGAGCTTTCTTGCCGCAGTCACCAGTGCGAAGGCCAATTTCTCCATCTGGGGGTATCTCTCTTCTGCCCCCCGAAAGCCCCTACTTACGAAATAAACGGGCAATTGAGTACCTTGCTCTTCTTTTATCAAGGCCGCGCTGACGGCTGCCTGTGAAACCGCTAAGTACAGGTAGAGTTCTTCCCCCGATTTGGCCGGACTGAGGAGTGGGGGAGAGGCGAGGTACTTCTTCAGGTCCTCAAACGCCTTCTGACACTCATCGGTCCATTCGAAAGATTTTCTTAAGGTGCGGAAGAACGGTAGACATTTGTCCGTCGCCTTGGAGACGAATCTGTTTAAGGCCGCGATCTTTCCATTCAAGCTCTGCATCTCTTTCACTGTTCCCGGTGGTTTTAGCTCCATGATAGCCCGTACCTTTTCCAGGTTGACCTCAATTCCTCTATGGGATACCATGAATCCCAAGAACTTCCCTGCCGTCACTCCGAACACGCACTTGTTCAGATTCAACTTCATATTGTACGACCTGAGGGTGTCGAACGTCTCCTGCAGGTCTCTAAGATGGTCCTGTTCCCGGAGACTTTTTACAAGCATGTCGTCGACGTACACTTGTACATTCCTCCTAATTTGGTGCGTAAACATTTTGTTCATTAGTCTCTGGTATGTTGCTCCTGCATTCTTGAGCCCAAAAGGCATTACGTTGTAGTAAAAGAGCCCTTGGCTTGTAACAAAGGAGGTCTTCTCCTGATCGGCATCATCCTTCTTGATCTGATTATAGCCCGAGAAGGCATCCATGAAGCTTAAGAGTTGATGCTTCGTCGTCGAGTCCACCAAAGTATCTATCCGAGGTAACGGATAGCTGTCTTTTGGGCATGCTCTGTTGAGGTCCGTGAAGTCGACGCACATTCGCCATTTTCCGTTTGCCTTTTTGACCATCACGACGTTTGCTAACCAGTCGGGGTAATAGACCTCTCGGATGAAATTTGCTTCGAGCAGCTTTTTTACTTCTTCTGCTATTGCTTTGTCCCGTTCTTGAGCGAAGACTCGCTTTTTCTGTCTTACGGGCGAAAACGTTGGGTTCACATTCAGCTTGTGAACCATAACAGAGCGACTGATCCCGGGCATATCTTCGTGGCTCCAAGCAAAAACGTCCTGGTTCCTCCTGAGGAATGCTCTGAGGGCCTGCTGTATGGGCCGACTGGCGGAGGTTCCCATCCTAGTCGTACGTTCAGGCCTTGATTCGTCTAGAATAATTTCTTCTAGTTCTTCGGCGGGTTCTGCAGTGACCCGTTGTTCTTCTATGCACATCGCCTACTGGTGATCTTCCATCTCTATGGCGGCTAAGTAGCATTCACGGGCGGCCACCTGATTTCCTCGCAGCTCCCCGACCCCGTACTCCGTGGGGAACTTGACCATTAGGTGGTATGTTGAAGTGACGGCCTTCCATGCGTTGAGAGTTGGTCGTCCAAGGATAGCGTTGTATGCGGACGAGTAATCGACTACAAGGAATGTTACGTCCCGTGTGATCTGTTGAGGGTAATCTCCCACCGTCACAGAAAGCATGATTGCACCCAATGGGAAAACCCTGCTTCCTCCAAACCCTACCAGTGGGGCGTTCGTTGGCATCAGCCGTTCCTTGTTAACCATTATTTACTGGAACGCGGGATAGTATAGGATGTCCGCTGAGCTGCCATTGTCAACCAAGACTCGATGCACGTTAAGCTCCCTGACTCGTAGAGTGACAACGAGTGCATCGTTATGTGGGTGATGAAGGCGCCATGCATCTTCTTCTGAGAACCCAATCATGGGGCAATCTTTTCGGGCTATCTTCGGAACCGAGCCCGTCAGTTGGACGTTCTGAACCATTCGGAGGTAGGTTTTTGGGCCTTCTTGGATGAGCTTGCCGTCGTTGTTCCTCCCACGATCATTCTTATGTCTCCGATTGGGGGTCTGGGGTGCTCATTCTCTCTTCGGGGTTGCGGTTCTTTCTTTCCTGACAAACTTTTGCAATTTCCCTTGTCTGATAAGGGCTTCAATCTGCTGTTTTAAGTCGTAACACTCTGCCGTATCATGACCGTGGTCGCGGTGGAAACAGCAGTACCTATCTCTGGACCATTTGCTGGGGTGGCTCTTGAGCTTTCCTGGAAAGGTCAGACCCTCTTCGTCCTTAATCTGCATCAGGACTTGGTCTACCGGGGTATTTAGTGGGGTGAAGCTTGTAAACTTTCTTCCTTGGGGCCCTGACCGTCGGTCGTCCCTTCGGTCCCCGGTCTTTTGTCTTTTCCGCTCCTGGTCCTGCCGGGTGTTCTCTTGCCGTTCTCTCTTCCTTGGCTTGTCCTCCCTTGCCAGCAATGCGTCTTCCGCATTCATGTACTTTGTTGCCCTGTAGAGTACCTCCGTCATGGTTTTTGGATCATTTTTGTATATAGAGAACAAAAATTTACCCTTTCGCAACCCATTTGTGAAGGCTGCTACCAATATCTTATCGTCGGCCTCATCAATCGAAAGTGCCTCCTTATTGAAACGGGTTATGTAAGATCTCAGCGTCTCGTCTTCTCACTGTCTGATACTTATTAGGCAAGCCGTCGACTTCTTGTACCTATGTCCCCCGATAAAGTGAGACGTGAACTGGGCGCTCAATTCCTTGAATGTGCTGATGGAGTTCGGTGTCAACCGACTGAACCAGATCCTCGCGGCTCCCTTTAGCGTGGTGGGAAAAGCCCTGCACATTATTTCATCCGCGACCCCTTGAAGGTGCATCAATGTTTTGAACGTCTCTAGATGATCTAGAGGATCTTTTACTCCGTCGTAACTGTCGATCTGTGGCATCCGAAACTTGTGCGGTAAGGGGAAGGAGTTCACGGCGGCAGTGAAGGGTGAATCTGTGCGGTTGACTAACTCGTCAAGGTCACTGGAAACTCGCCCCTTGAGTGCGTTCATCATAATCTCCATCTGCTCTTTCATCGCCTACATCTCTGCGACGATGTGTGGTGGTGTTGCATCCGTGAGGGAGGGCATGCTTATGTCCTACCTCTCTGGTCTGCTGGGGGCGTGGCTGCCTTCAGGTTTCTCCTGGTTTCTTCTTGCATCGCTGGTCTCCTCTTGGTCTTCTTGTTGGTCGTTTGGTAATGCATTTTTCTGGCACAGCTGTTCCTCCAAATCAAGGTTTTGTTTGGTGAGGCGCTCCACTGCGGCCGCAAGAGTTCGAACTTGTCTTTCAAGGGTAGTCGTGGGTGGTTCCTCCCTTTGAACATCGTTGGTGGTTGCCATCGAGCGTGTGAGTACCATGCAACTCTTTTGTCCGGGAAGCGATAATAAGGGTCACGAATCGCGTAATCAGAGATTCCCACAGACAGCGCCAACTGATGAAGGCAGAATCTCACCAGTGAGCCACACGATACTTACGCGCACGAGTATGAACCTACACAGCAAAGAGAAGAGAAGACCTTGCGAAGAGCACCGGTGTGGTGCCGGCCGAATACCCTCCGAAGGTTAAGTCAGAAATATTCTCACAACTCTAGAGTGCTAGAGAGGGTAAATTATGCGTACCTCGATTTGTGAGGGTGTTGGGGTTTTTATAATAGCAAAGAGTCGACCTTTCTTTCTTGGGGTAGAAGTCTTTTTAATATAGGAAACCTTCATAGGCGTGGATTGAAGAATCTTTTCCTTATAAGACTCTTCTTTATAAAATCCTAGACTTGATGGACAAGGTCTTTCCTTGTAGGGAGAACTCATTAATAATCACATCTTAATAGAATCTTACTGGTGCTGGGGTTCCAGTTATGGGCCTCACAACTCAACTGGCCCACCTAAACTCGGCCCACAAAATGTGGCCCGTCAAGGCTCGGGCCCGTCATGAAGATAGCCCGTCATACATGCACGCAGATTTCCCCTCATCATATATTATTATTACTACTATTATAAAAAATAATGAATTTAATTTAATATTGTTAAAAAATCTAAAATAAAGTGGGATTAAAAAAATATTTATTTATAATTTTTCTAGAAATAAAATTCACATTTTTGGATAATTATAAACAAATACAATAAATGTGAAAGTTAAAAATCACTTATTGCATAATGTTACACAATATTATTATTATTATTAATTTTTTTTTTTTTGCTGAATAATGTTACACAATATTATGAACAATCAACAACCAACAGTGTTATTGCTTATGAATCCTTATTGCATGCACAATTTTATGAATGGCAATAATTGTGGAGTCTTTTGGCTAAATATTGCAAAAAAATAAGTTTATTTGTGATATAGGTACTATTTAAACTTATTTGGCAAAATGAGAAGAGTAGCAAATTTCAGTAATATCGTCACCGAAATTCTGACAAAAAGAGGAGAGAGGAGAGAGAAATGATGGGAAGGAGGTGAGAGAAAAAAAAAAGGAAATTCAATGAGAAAAAAAATGAAGAATTTCGGTAATAGGATTACTGAAATTCATTTGCCCTTGGCCCACAAAAGCCGCCCAACTTGTTAGCTTCAATTTTGACATTAGTACTGTTAGTTTTATTTTTATTTTTATTTTAAATGGTTGGATGCCGTCAGGAGTGGAACCCATAAGGCTAACCGGTACACTGCCACATTACATCTTACTTTAATTGGAAACTAAATCTATTTATTCTAAAACTAGTAGGTATTTCAAGTAAAAAAGAAAAAGCATACATTTTTTTTTCCCAATACTTTCCAAAAATTTATAGTTATAATAACTAGGATGGTGGATTTGAACATTGAACATCTTCTTAGAGACATCATTCAGAGTTTTTTTTATCTCCATCTTCTGAAGATCAATCTCATTTTTTTTATCTCCTCTCTCATCATTCAGAGTTTCAGACATCACAATCTTCTCAAATTTCACCTTTCAGACATCACAATCTTCTTAAATCTTACATTTCAGACAACACAGTAGCAGTATGAAAAACATGTCAGCATTTCCTAAGTAAAAGTTTTGTTAAAAAAAAAAAAAAAAGTACTCGACTATATGAAGCTCGAGTACAATAAAGAAGTACTTTGGTGACTCACTAGGAACTCGAGTTCATTGAACTTGAGTACCATTTAGAACTTGATTTTGTGAAAGTTAGTTGAAATAGTACAGTGGGACCTATAAATAGTACTAAAAAGTGCAGTGGAGCCCATAAATAATAGCAAAATAAGCTAGTTTTTTAATTTGGAGCCAAACGCACATTCTACTGGCATTTGGTTTGAGCCTTGTTAGTGATTTTATTATAATTTTTTTTTTCCAAATTTTCGTTCAAGTTTTTTTTTTTGGTGGGTTTTTTTCCATGGTTTTATAAACTAGTAACGTGAAAGAATCGAAAGGGACTGGTTACTGGTTTTTTAGTTGGACCAAGATCCGATCGATGGTTGAACCGGTGAATAGCCGATGCACACTTAGTCTAAGATGAGATTGATCTTGTACTGTGCTTTTCTATTGGCATTTGGTTTGAGCCTTGTTAGTGGTTTTATTATAATTTTTTTTTTCTAGATTTTCATTTTTTTTTTGTGGGTTTTTTTCCAATGGTTTTATAAACCAGTAACGTTAAAGAACCGGAGAAGGGACTGGTTACTGATTTTTTTGTCGAACTGAGATCCAATCGATGGTTAAACCGATGATGTCATAAATAATATAATTAATAAAATTTTAAATTATATAAATAAAAATATAATAAGTTTATTACTAATTATATGATAGCAAAATGTAAAACATAATATTTAGAGACACTTTTCGTGTAAATTTAATCAAATTTCCTTAGAATGAAGAATCACATGATTAATTATAATCATAAAAATAAAAAGTTTATTATATATATATATATATATAATGAATTAATTGATGTTATATAAAAATTAAGTAACTTTTTAAGTTTATTCACTTAATTAACTAAAACTACTATTTTTGTTTCTAATCAAAATTATCAAAAAAAGAAAAAAGAAAAGTAGTTGTACAATGAAAAAAGCTAAATTTACGTGACTTTGACCAATTAGTTGTATAATATATATTATAATATTTTTGAGGAAAAGTAGTCGTACAATAACAGTGTATCAGGTAAAGCAAAAACTAAAAGTGAAGTCGTAGTATAAGCTTAAAAGAATATAAAAGCATGTGGTTCTTTTTGCTTGAAAGACCTTAATATATTGTTAAGTTGCTCAAATTATGGACCAAAATTTAATTTTATTGGCATAAAAAAAATTCAGGGTGTTCCCAAAAATATTAATCAACCACTTCAATGATCAATAATTAGAGGAAAAAATACGTATACACAAGCAAGGTGTTGATGCAATGTGGAATTAAACATTTCCACTAATTCCTCATCTTCCATATTAATTTCCACATCAATACATTTTATAGTCATATAAATTCATTTTAATTAATTAATACTAAAATGTTCCAAACACAAGGCATATCACACTGTATTTATTTTTTGTAATTGGTAAAAATTATTAAAATCGCTGACATTAATGTGCAAATATGTTTTTCTACCTAATGTTATTAGAGGCTTTCTTAACTTTATGAAAATCATAAATTAGGTGTAAATTCCTAATTGCTACCATAGTATACCATGCATCTTATTCTTGATGGTATAATTGGAGGGGTACAATAATAGAAGCATTTATAGCTAAAATTTCCCCGAAACATTTGTGGATACATGCTGGGCATGAGTGTTAGCACTTAGAAAAGTAGATGCAAGTGACGTTTATCACTCTATATCCTCAATATAAGGAGTATACATTTCTCGATGCTCGCTAATTTTGCTCTTAATCATCTAGCTAGGCATACAAATACATTACTAGAAGCAAATGAAAATACTAGAACGCAACTTCCTTAAACCAAAAGAATGAAATAAAGTAGACAAATATGTTTAGATACGCTCCAGAAACATGGCTCCCCTCGTTGGTTTGTTTCAACTTTCAATAATATTTCTCTGAAGGTTACCAAAAAACAAGAAGAAAGAAGAAGAAAAAAAAGTGCAAGTCGTACTAGCCGGTTCCATTAAAGCAGAACTGATCTTTTTGTCTCCTAAAATTCTAAAATATATCTGCTCCCAACCCAAAAAATAATGTTGACAATCAGATATTAGACAAGATTTGATCTCAGACAAGGTTTGATATGCATGGTAGATGGGGACGGAGCTAGAACGTTAAGGAAGGAGGGCAGTTTTACTGCTGGTTGTGTGTAATGATTTCAATACTCAGGAACGGAGCTACCAAGATTTCTTTTTTCTTTTTTTGTTGGTAAGAACAAAATTATTTTTGTTTAGAGTTTTTTAAATGGCAGGGTTATTTATTTTGGATAAAATTAGTTAATTGAGCTTAATTTTGTTTTTAGTTTTACTTGTAATTTTTGTTGTTGAGCTTTTTTTTTTTTTTTTTTTTTGGCTTGTATATTTTGTTTTAGATTTTAGATCTATAAATTTTTTTATGGTCACTAAAATGAGAAAAATGCTAGAGCTATAAGTTTTTTATAAATTACTTATGTAATAAGTGGTTACTGGTAAGTAAAAAAATAATGTGAGTGGTGTGCCCATATGCGAACTAATAAAAATTTGCTACTAAAAATGTTTGTAAAAATGTTATAAAAAAGTTTGTGAACCTTTGTGATGTACACACTTCCACTTACAAAAGGTTTAAGAACAACCTTCTATTGTCTTTCCTTAAAAAACAAATATTCTTGTACAAAAATATGTGGGAGAGAGAGATAGTAGAATTGTGTATATCTAAAATATAGAGCAATAAAAAAAATAAAAAAAAAACTCTTTAGAAAAGGTGTTATGATGAGTATTATATAAGCTACTTATAAAGATAATAGCTTACAATTATTGGTTACTAATAACCCTTAAAAGCCCAACGACTATATTATTTATTATTGCCTAACAGCTATTTTCTCATAATTGTCCAACCGTTATTTTTCTTATAATTGCTCCATGGCTATTTTGCTCATAAATTTTCAACACCTAGAAAATAAATAAAAATAAAAGTATTTGGCACATCCACACCAACACGGGTCTCATGAGATAGTTACCCTCTTCTGACATGGTCTTCGTTGGAATCATTCTACATTGGTAATTTGCTCTGCTGGAGGACCCACCTTTAATTTGACATGGACCACGCGGCTTTCATTGGATTCCTTGTATATTGGTGATTTGTTCTGGCTTTAGCTTCAATAATGACCTTCACTTTAGCTTCAATAATGCAAGGGGAACACCTTGCTCCACATCGCACGGTTTTTTCTTTGCAAAAGGCCAACCACTGACATGTTGCTTCTTGTTATTTTGCACTTTTAAAACTTTTTTTTTTTTTTTTTTTTTTTTTTATGGAATGCACTTTTAAAACTTGATTCTTCTTAGCTTTCTTATCATTATCTTCTCAAAAAAAAAAAAAAAAAAAAAAAAATCTTATCATTAACCAAAGTCTTTTTTTTTTTTTTTTTTTTTTTAACATTAACCAAAGTCATTTAGGTCTACGAGAAATTAGACATATTCGTTTGAATACAACTTATTTTTACTGAAACTGAAAATTGAAAACACTGTAGCAAAATAATTTTTAAATGTGTGAATAATACCGAGGGACCTATTTTTAATATATATTTTTTGAATAAAGTGACTGTGAGTTCTATGAACAGTGTGTAATCAGTACTGAAACAGTGCGTGAACAGTAACATTTGTCTCATGAACAGTAAATTTTGTCTCCCTAAAACGCGTGAAAGCAAAAAAAAAAAAAGAAAAAAAAAAAGAGAAAAACAAAACGTAGGATTCAGCGGAAACGCTAAATCCAAACCCACACATAAAAGTGTGTTATCTTTTCCTTGATTTCTCTTGATGTTTGGTAATTCTGTCTACGATTCCACCTCTCAAGCTACTTTCATATTTGGCGAGTACATTTCTATTGGTGTATCATGTCAATAACTATGTCAATAAATGATTTCTATTCACTATGTTTTAATTATCTAAAGGTGACTTTTACAATAACTCTCTAATAAATATTAAATACAATTAATATCTCTGTAATAGATTAAAGATGGATTAGGATGAGTTCTTGGGTTAACTTCATTATAAAATTCTTGAAATTTTATCTATCTATTTTGAAATGAGTAAATTGAGTTTTTCCATACCATCAATAATTTAAATCAATAATAAAATTGTGATAGTCAATGTTTTTTAAAATGTTGAAAAATGGTAAAATATATCCCGCTCATTTGAAAATGAATTGTCGTGGTTGGATTGCTCTAAAAATCACGATGGATCTTAATACAATTATAAATTCCATTTATCTTAGGAGGTCATTTAGAGTTTTAGAATATACAAACCAGTGTTATTAGGTTTACATCTATAACCAAAATAATTAAATTAAATTTACAAAGTTTAATACTTTATATTTTGTACGTCATTGTAGCTCCTAGTATCCACCACGTTACGATCTATGGAAAGAACTATTAAGAATTTACATTATATGCCAATGATTTTGCAATATTTTTGATGATTGGTTGGCTCAATGTCAAGGAGGGCTCATATGTGGTGCAATTGAGTGGCAGACAAAAATTAAGCTGTAGATTTTTATGTAACCAGTACACTGATTTTTTTTTTTTTTTTGTTTTAAAAAATGGGAATTAGATATTTATTGAGTATTGTTTTATGTTTATAGTTCTCCTGTTGGAGCATTTTTGGGTCTGTACACAGTACACTATTAAAATTCTTAGTATTCTTAAAAAAAAAAAAATTGCATCTAAGTTTTATTTATTTATTTATTTTTAACAATCCAACCTATGAAAACGTCTTTTATTATTGGTCTGATAAGACAAAGGAAGATAAAAAGATAATTGATCTACTTCATCGTGAAGTCAAGTTAGACAAATTTCTGTTTTAAAAAAAAAAATGCAATGGTTGATGTGTTAAAATTTCTTGCAAAAATTGGAAACTGAATTTACAATTAACTGGATACTGAACACGTGGTTGTTATTCCCACTTAAGGCCAATCTTCATTAGCTGTTCAAATTTAGACTACTGGTACAAGGTTTCTCCCAAAAAAAAAAAAGAGAGAGAGAGAGACTACTGATATAAGATGTAGAAATAAAAATTATGCCAGAAAAGAATAAAACATTTCTTTAAGGCGTAAATACACTTTTAATCCCTATATTTTGACTTTTTTTCATTTTGGTCTCTACATTTTAATTTTACCATTTTTAGTCCTAAACCAATTAAAATGTGTTATTTTCGTCATTTCCGTCGGTCAACCGATGGAAATATCTGAGGGTGGTTGACGGAGGAATTAAAATATTATATAGCACTCATCATCCATGCCACATGGGTTTCCCGCCTCCTTTAGAAATTTATTAATCAATTTCAACAAAATAAAAAAAGAAAAAAACAATTAAAAACAATAAAATACATAAATTTAGATCTAATCCATTTTGAACAAGAACACACAAGAACATGATCACAGATTTAAATATCAACACAAGAACATAAGAGTACAAACCCATAACCAAACACAAACTCAAATTTAAAAACACAAAGAACATATTAACAAACATAAACTATTTACTCCCAAAATAAAAGCCAAGTCAAATCCAAAAAATCATACAAATCCAGAAAATCATACAAACCCATCAGGAGCACAAACCCAAAAAAAGTCATACACCCAGAAATCAAACACAGAAAAATCATAAAAGAATATTGTACAAACAAAAAAATCAATCCATATATATACACAAACCAAATTATCCAAAAGAAAAAATATATTTAAATCTGAAAATTAAATCAATACAATCATTAATAAAATACCCACAAAATTGAACAAACTCAACTCAATCCCTCAACCATACCAACACAAAGCAAAACATCTCGGCCTCTCTTTAAACCCATAAAAGACCTAGCAGATCCAGACCCAGAAAACCCAGATCTACCCACCACCTGCGACCCAAAAAAATGAACCAACACCACTTATCTAACCTAGCCACCACAATCTCCACCTCCACCAATCTGGCGCAGCCATTAAACCTAACCAACCTGATCTGGGTGTGCGTGTTATTACACATGTTACATGATCACAAAGCCGCACAACACTGAGCACACAAACACATATACCTAGCACTTACCCTCTGTTTTGTCCTTTAACCTCCACATCTCATTTTTGTGGATCAAGGGCCATTCAAGATGCTCTTAGCTTGTAGATCGAAGAGTAGCTTATGGGTTTGGGAGTAAAGAGATTCGGGTTTAGAGAGAGTGTTTGTTGATTTTGGGCTTTGGTCGAGAGTCTTGTGAGTGCTGGGTTCCGTGGTGGTGTTGGTTGACTTTCATGGTGGAACAAGGAGGCTGTGCCTCGTTTTGGATCAAAGAGAGAGCAGCCGAGGTCTAGAGAGAGATGGACTCATATTAGGTTTTGGGTCTCAAGTGTTCGAAGTGTGTGAGATTTAGTTTGAGTGGTAGAGAGATTGAAGGTGGAGGAAGCTTCAGCCATGGTGGCCATGGAGCTTCGGCACAGAGGAAAGGAAAGAAAATGAAAATTAGATAGCATTTTGTGTTCATCTTATATTCAAATATGGGTTTGTGTTCTTGTTCAAAATGAAACTAGATCTAGATTTATGTATTTTTTAAATTTTAATTCTATTGTTTTTTTGTTTATTTAGTTAAAATTGATAAATTATTTTTAAAAAAATTAGATGCTGATGTGGCATTTTTTATAGGCAAAAATGCAAAACTGACCCTCTAACTTTCACATTTTTTCATTTCAGTCCTTTAACTTTCAGTTTTGTCAATTCAGTCCTCTAACTTTTAATTTTTGTCAATTCAAAGCTCCGTTACAAATCTATTATTGCTGCCGTTACGCACACCAAAACAACGCCATTTTGCATGTGGTTTTTTTTTTTTTTTTTCCTCATTAAAAAAAAAAACGAATGCACTCCCAGCATTAGCAAAGACGGAAATGAGTACGTGCTTCTTCATGTTAAACGAACCAGGGTTCAACAAGAAGCTCCTGGATCCAAACCTAGGTATTTGAAACTTGGTCTTAGGAAGAACAGAAGCCATGAAGCAACCTATAGGGAGGGTGGCGACTTGTACAGTGATTTGGGCAATGACAAGAGGCTCAATATGGTAGGCAAAGAACTGGTTGAGGAAGGAAAGAAGAGCACATGAGATTAGACCCAAGAACCACATCTTGAAAGTCCATATGGGGAGAGTAAGGTTGTCTGTGTTGGCCACTGTTAGCCTGACTTCTTCAATGGGACAGAGCTCTTCATCTTCGTCAATGTTGGAGACGTCTCTTTCTGGGTTTGTGGGTTTGGTGGAGTTGGAGTTGGTGTTGGGGTATGGTGTTTGTATGTTTAGCGTATCCATGGCTGCTGCTGGTGTTGCAAGTTGGATTTTGGTTTCTCAGTCTCTCTCTCTCTCTCTCTCTCTCTCTCTCTCTCTCTCTCTCTCTCTCTCTCTCTCTCTCTCTCTCTCTCTCTCTCTCTCTCTCTCTCTCTCTCTCTCTCTCTCTCTCTCTCTCTCTCTCAAAGTTAGGGATTGGAATCCTTTTGTTTTGTTTTGATTCAGGGGACGTCGTTTTGATTCAGCGATTTATTTATTTATTTATTTTTCAAATTAAAAAAACCAAATGCAAAACGGTGTCGTTTCGGTTTGGATAACGACAGCAGTAACAGATTTGTAACAGAGCCTTAAATTGACAAAAATTGAAAGTTAGAGGACTGAATCGACAAAACTGAAAGTTATAGGACTGAAATGAAAAAAATGTGAAAGTTAGAGGGTTACTTTTACATTTTTGCCTTTTTTATAATATTTTAATTCCTCCGTCAGCTACTTCAGATATTTCCGTTGGTTGACTGACAGAAAGGACGAAAATAACACGTATTAATTGATTTATGGACTAAAAGTGGTAAAATTAAAATTTAGGAAAAAAAAAAAAAACCAAAATATAGGCATTTACACTTTTCTTTAAAGGATAAACTTTAGTTACAAAATTGATTAGAGTTTAAGACTACAACCTTACTCAATAAAATAAACATTAATATTCTAAATTACATTTTTTTTTCGCTCTTAATACATGAGTCAAATTTTGTGTCAATTAGATAATATTTATTATATAATTTATAAATTTATTTATTATACATAATTTCAAATTACAAAAAACTTACTATTTAAACCAAATATAAAGTCCTAAACTTCGTATAGAAAAGATATCAAGCATTGTCTTTGCATAATAATTGGAGTTAAAATTTTTTTTTCTTTTCTTTTCTGGAGAAATGAGAATTGGAGTTAAATCTAACAAGATCTTGACAGATCCAATCAGATTTCGACCAAATTCAGCAAAATCTTAGTCAGATTCGGCCAAATCTTCTTCCTCTATCACACTCCTCATGAACCTGACATTTGCTCCGGTGGAGGACACCCACCTTAATTAGACATGGACCACACGGTTTTCATTGGATTCATTGTATATTGGTGATTTGTTCTGTCCATTGGCTGGCTTACTCAGATTTCGACCAAATTCAGCAAAATCTTAGCCAGGTTCGGCCAAATCTTCTTCCTTTATCACCACGCCTGATGAACCTGACTTTTGCTCTAGTGGAGGACCCGCCTTTTCTGTCTATTGGCTGGCTTATTGTACCGTAACAACGACCTAGACTTTAGCTTTAATAATGCAAGGGGAACACCCCACACCGCACGGTTTTTTATTTGCAGCGGGGCCAAACACTGACCATGATGCTTCTTGTTATTTTCCTATGCATGATAACCTTTTTTTTTTTTTTTTTTTTTTTTCTATGCATGATAACTATATATATACTATTAACTATACATAATTTAAATAACAGAAAGCCTCAGGAGTCTAGTGGCTTGTCTAAATGTGGTGCATCTCTATATTTCATAATGAATGGATATGGTGCGGTTTTTTTTTTGGAAACCAAACTGAAACTTTTGATTCATAACAGCCAAGAAAAAACACAGAACATTAAAGGATCCTAATCTGATTATAAATTTGCTTTATTTTAATTTAAAATTGGTTCAGAATATAAAATCCTCCTCCCCCCCACCCCCCCCTCCCTTTTTTTCCAAAACAGTTCCTGTTATTAGATTTACATCCATAACCAAAATGATTAAAAGGGGTTACCAAATTTATTTCCTCTTATTCTTATGTCATCATGTCTCTTAACATTCTCACTATCCGTTTATGGAAAAAAAGAAAAGGAACAAGAAAAAGAAAACTTGTAAGAATTTATATGCCAATGATTTTGCAATATTATTGATTGGCAGATAAAATTAGGCTATAGGTTTTTATGTTACAAGTACGTTGAACTTTGTTTAAAAAAAAAAACAAATTGGACAGTATATAACTCTTTTATTTTTTTTCATATTTGGTGCAATTGAGTGGCTGATAAAAATTAATCTATCTATATAATTAAAAAAAATTAGAAAAGAGGAAGTTCAATCAATTATCCAATTATACTCTAATTGCACTCTAATATTGTGTCAAGTGCTTATAATCTATATATATAATAATAGGTGAAGCAGAGAGAGTGTGAAATTGAATTTCAAATTAGAAATCTAATTGTGTGCCATGTGTCATTCTAATTGTTCAATTAGAATCTGAAATTGGAGTCCAATTTTACTATACACGTGTACAAAGAAAATAATTAGAAGAATCTAATATGATTTGGAGTTGTTTTCGAGAGAACCATTACTCTGATTCATTGTTTTTATTTATTTTTACGTAGGTTCATTATTCTCTTGGTTCAAACTTCAAAGTACCTAGAGAACTATAACAGGGAGCCGAATATGGAAAGTGGCCATGGGAATTGAAAATAAATTTAAAAAAATTAATTAAAAATAAAAAAATGAAAGAATATTGCAAGAGATGCACCACTTGGAAAAATTGAATTCCAATTAAAATTCATTGGACTTGGAAATGAGATGAAATGAAATTAATAACACATTAAACACTCATGCTTTGGGAATCGGTAGTATCAATCTAAATCCATTGGACTTGCTTCGTGATAATACAACTATGAAGGATGTATAAAAACACGCACAAATCCATCTCTCTATAAAAAGAGATTGGAGAGAATTTCTTTTATCAGCCATGCAACTTCAAAGGTTTTTCTTCACACAAATGCCCATCATGTTACAAAATGACCCATCGTCAAACTACAAAATGAGTACAACTTTGAGGGTTTTTTTTTTTTTAATTTAAAATTTTTTAAGCTACGAAAATTTCAATCACCAATAGAGATTGAAGATTCAAAAGCGTGAATGAATCTTTTGGATAAATATCGTCACCAAGGTTCATCTTTCTGTGTAATATTTCCATTTAGTTTTGATTCTCTTAATTGATATAGTGATGGATTTGTGTGTATGCGCATACATTGAGTCAATATTAACATTTTTTGAAATCCTTTGGTCTTTGCTTGATGATTGACTTCTCTTGCAGATATCAATCTTGCACGAAGATGGCTTTCAACCTATTTGGTGTGACCTTATTGAAAACAATATTTAGCACATGGGAAGAATATCCAATGTCTATATATATATATATATATATATATATACTGCTAAGTTTTGTTAATAAAATTTGATGGTTAATAATATGAATTTAGACTTAATTGAGCCTTTTATACATAAATAAACGCATGATTAATAATATATCCATTCCCATGCGATAGCATGGGTTACATACTAGTATATATATATATATATATATTGTGCCAAGTGTCATTCTAATTATCCCCTATTATTTGATGGCAAGTGTCTCTATATTGTAAATACACTACAATTTCAAGCTAAGTGTTCTTCTAATTATACTTAAGGTGTGTCAATTATGTTTACATCCAAATTTATATATCTAAACCAAGAAATTATATTTAAAAAAAATTAATTTGAATTTAATATACTTTTGTGTATTACCATATATATTTATGCTACAAAAACAGTTTATGGTCCACTTCTCTCCAAAAAAAAAAAAAAAAAAACTTTATGGTCCTCTTTGTGCAGTATATACAGTTATACACAAAAAAAAAAAAAAAAATTAAAAAAACACAATTTTGTTAAAACTTACTGATTTGTTGTGTGAGTTTAATAAAAAATTTAAAATATACGATTGTTGATCGGGATGGGCAAAACTTTGGCATGACATGTCAACTTCGGCTTAGAAATATGGCCCTCTCAGCCTATTCAACATTCAATATAGATGATCGGTTTAGATTGAGAAGAAAGGGAAAGAGTGAAGTAGAATTAATTCAAAATTAATCTATTTATTAAAAAAAGTTTTTATAATTTGTTGAACTAAAATTTAAAACTTTTTTTTTTCTTGTTGTTTTTCCAATGCGTGATAATGATTGATCTAAGAAAAATTGGTAATTTGGTCGGTGGAGGACCCACCTTTAATTTGACATCAACCACACAGTCTTCATTGGATTCATTCTATGGGATATTTCCTCTGTGTCTCGCTTTTCTGCTTTGCTTAATTCTTTTTTTCTCTCTCTTCGCACTGAATTTTCCTCTCTCTTTTCCTATCAACCCGTTTCTACTCCTTCGCAGAGAACCCAAATCAACTGTGCCAACGTACTCCGATCCACCGTGGTCAACGTCAAATAGAGAGAGCACCGATCTGTGAGCTTTGATCTTCGATCTCCGACATAAATTTTCTTCTATCTGTGAGCACGTAATTGCAAGTAGACGGCACCAGTGCTGTGTCTGTCACTTACAAACTCTCCATCCAGTGCTCTGCTTTCTTCTTCCCCAATTTATTTTCCTTTCATGTGTTAATTCTTACTAATTAAATAATTTTCTTAATACATATCTTTAATATTTTTCTGATAGCAAATCGATGGGCACAGAAAACGCCTCCTCCTCATGTTTTCCTCCTTCTTCTTCTACTTCTACGCCTAGATGGACATATGAATACGATGTCTTTCTCAGTTTCAGAGGCTCCGAAACCCGCAAAAAATTTACAAGCCATCTGTACGAAGCATTGAAACGGAATGGCATAATCACTTTTAGGGACAATGAAAGTCTCAGTCGAGGAGCATTCATTAAACCAGAACTCTTGAAAGCAATAGAAGTATCAAAGATTGCTGTCGTTATTGTCTCTGGAGACTATGCTTCATCGAGTTGGTGCTTGATTGAACTAGCAAAGATCGTCGAGTGCATGGACAAGAAGAAGCTGACAGTTCTGCCTGTTTTCCATTATGTGGATCCTAGTGATGTGCGCAAACTGAGGGGGACTTTTGAGGATGCCTTTGCAAAACATCTCATTGATAACACTGAGAATGTGCAAACTTGGAAAGATGCTCTGTCAAAAGTTGCTGATATCGCTGGATGGGATTTACGGGGGGAGTAAGAATTTGTTTTTGTTTTTTGTTTTTTGTTCTTTTACTATTTTTCGCTACTTTCTTTATTTGGCCACATGACAACTTTCATTGTCTCCTGTATATTACAAACCTACGAAAAAATTATAAGCTTGAATTGTACTTAGGTTGAAAAACATTGCATGCATAATTTGTACCACATATGAGTTCCCCTTTTGCTACTGAACAAAGCGAAGATTTTACTTTTGATGAATGTTTTATCCCTAAATTAACGTATCTAGCTCTGCCTCATCAAAATTAATGTTTTGCTATATTTTTTTCAGGTCTGAATCAACAGTTATCGAAAAAATCATTCAAGAGATCGGATCGATTCGAGATGTCAAAGCTGAAATTGAAAACATCATGAATACCGTTTCCATGATTCAAGCTGTACTTGATGCAGCAGAGCTGCAGAGTCATAGCCATCAAGTCAAGGACTCGCTCGAAAAGCTTGAGGACGCATTTTATGAAGCAAATGACTTGTTGGGTGAGTTGTACACTGAAGCCAACACTGAAGCTTTACGACAAGGAGGGATGAGTGGGAATATTACTGAAAAGGTACGCTATTTCCTTTCAACTTCAAACCCACTTGTTTTACGTCAAGGGATGAATGGTAAAATAAATGCGATGAATCAGAAACTAAATGCAATATTGGAAGATAGTAAATTGTTATACTTGAAAGAATATGTAGAGCCACCTGTGAGTATGCATAGGGAAGAGACTGACTCATTTGTGCTTGATGAAAAAGTTATTGGGAGAGAAGATGATAAAAAGGCCATCATAAAACTGTTGTTGGAGCCTAATAATGAAGAGAATGTTTCAATTGTTCCTATAGTGGGGATTGGTGGGGTAGGGAAAACCACACTTGCCCAATTTGTATGCAATGACAAGAACATCAGAGAACATTTTGAGCTAAAAATGTGGATATGTATATCTGATGTCTTTGATGTGAAAATGATTATTCAAAAAATAATATCGGCTGAAGGTGAGAAACTTGAAGACCATAGCATGGAGAAATCACAAGGTCAACTTCGTAAAATAATTAATCAAAAGAAGTACTTACTTGTCTTGGATGATGTGTGGAATATCGATCCTCACAAATGGGAACGTTTGAAAGACCGTTTAGTGGGTGGTGCTAAGGGAAGTAAAATTGTAATAACTACGCGTGAGAGATTTGTAGCACAGATTACATGCTCAGAACCATACACTCTTAATGGTCTCAGTGAAGAACAGTCTTGGTTGTTATTCAAGCAAATAGCATTTAGAAACGGGCAAGGGCAAGGGACCAATAATCGTAGACTAGAAGAACTTGGAAGGGATATTGTGCACAAATGTCGAGGGGTACCCCTTGCCATAAAGTCTATAGGATATGTATTGTGCTTGGAGAAAACAGAGCGTAAATGGTTATCTGTCAACAATAATATATTAGAAATTGCAACTCAACAAGAAAATGACATTTTCCCAGTTCTAAAGTTGAGTTATGATCATCTTCCTTTACATTTAAAAAGTTGTTTTGCCTTTTGTTCCATGTTTCCTAAAGATTATGAGATTGATAAGGTGATGCTCATACAACTATGGATAGCGCAAGGTTTTATCAGACCATCAAACAAAAACCAAGAATTAGAAGATGTTGCAGATGATTATTTCAAGGATTTGCTTTGGAGGTCCTTCTTTGAAGAAGTGACAAATGGATGGGGAGGATTAAAATACAAGATGCATGATTTAATTCATGATCTTGCACAATTAGTTGCAAGGGCAGAGTGCACAATAATTACTTTGGATGGAAACAATTTTGATGAAAAGACTCATCATGTGTCACTTCCATTTTTTAAGGACTCATCTATTATTGAAACTTCATGGCTAGTTAGAGCAGAGAAGTTACGTACATGTGTTCTAACACTTGCAACTAATGCATGGGCATGGCAACGAGACGAACAAGACAAATCAGAGTTTTTGAGTAAACTTATTTCAAGTTGCAAAAGATTGCGTGCATTGGGTTTATGTGGAGTGCAAATTGAGAGAGTGCCAGATTCTATTGAAAAGTTAATACATCTTACTTACCTTGATTTTTCTGAGAATCATGATATTAAAACTCTCCCTAATGCCATTTCTAGGCTTTGGAAATTGCAAACACTAAAAGTCAATGGTTGTGTGAATCTTAAAGAATTACCTAGAGACATTACATTTTTGGTTCGCCTCAGGCATCTTGAGAATAGCAAATGTAGGTGTTTGAGTCATATGCCTGATGGATTAGGGCAAATGACATGCCTTCAAACGTTATCATTATTTGTTGTGAGAGACAACCAAGCTTCTACCTCTGGGCCCATTAGTAGTGGACTAGGCGAATTGAATTCACTAAACTCCCTGAGAGGAGAACTAGAAATCTCAAATTTGAGATGTTTGGAAGATGTTTATTCAGAACCCAGTGCGGCCTATTTAAGGGCAAAACAATATCTTGACCGGTTGACATTATTATGGCATGCGAATGATCGTTATTTTTGTTCTGATGACGACAAAGATGGTGATGAGAAGTTATTAGAAGGCCTCCAACCACACCAAAATCTTAAATATTTGTCTGTGTTTGGGTATGGGGGTGTGAGATTTTCAAGTTGGCTTTCTTTGCTCACAAATCTGGTTGATTTATCTATATATGGTTGTAAGAGATGTCAACAACTTCCACGATTGTCTCAACTCCACTCTCTAGAATCTCTATCGCTTAGTAAAATGGAAGTTTTGGAGTACATATCAGATGGAGATATAAATGAGGAGGTTCCTACTTCATCCTTCTTCCCATCGCTAAATTCAATTTATATTTGGTTCTGCCCTAATCTGAAGGGATGGTGGAGGAGCACATCAACAACAGATCACCAACAACATCCGCATCACCAGTCACTGCCTTCTTTCCATCATCTTTCTAAGTTATATATTGAGGATTGCCCTAATCTAACTTCCCTGCCTCCATTTCCGTATCTTGAAGAAAGTCTACATTTGTATCCAGTCAGTTTGAAAGCTTTACAACCGACGATAGCAATGCATTCGTCGCTTCCTTCTTCCTCCTCTTTCTTGTCCTCTCCTCTCTCCAAATTAAAGTCTATGCATATAGGCGATATAAAGGATACAGAGGCTCTACCAGATGATTGGATGTCAAACCTGAGATCTCTCAAGCAACTACACATATTTGGAGGCCCTAAGCTGAAATCTCTATCTCTAGCCGTGCCTCATCTCACCTCACTTGAGAGCTTGGTGATTTGTGATTGTGAGCAGTTTGATTCGATTAGTGACATGGGTGATGATGGCACCAAATGGCAACATCTTAAATGCCTCAGTTCTCTGTGGTACTTAAACGTTCCGAATTTGAAGTCTATTCCTTCCGGGTTTCAACACGTTACTGCTCTGCGAAAGCTTATGATTTCTAATTGTCCCAATTTCACGATTTTCCCAGAGCTCACCTCAGTTGTATACCTGATAATTTCACAAAGCCCCAACCTAACATCAATTCCCGATGGGATTAGTAATCTCACGTCCCTCGAAGAACTTCACATTATCTATTGTCTGAATCTCATATCACTTCCTGATGAGATGGTTTCTCTCAAGTCTTTACAAAAGCTAACAATTGAATATTGTCCTGACTTAGCGAAAAGATGTGAAAAGGGAATTGGGGAAGACTGGTTCAAAATCTCTCATGTTCCTGTTATCGAAATTCGGAATGTGTGATTTTATTTGCTGAAAAAATGTGAACCAGTCCATTTTTCGGTCAGTTCCTCTTGGGCTACCTCAAGAACACTAGCCCTCTCAGCCTCGACCATGCCACTCGCAACATAACCTCTGGTATGTCTTCTGCAATAGCTGAGCTTGGTAGCTCTTCAATTTTTACTTTTTTTTTTTTCTTAATTATCTTATATAATTTATGTATGGTTGTTGAGAAAACATAGTAAATTTTTGGGAATTCTATTCTTTATATTTTGTGTATTTCCAAAAAATAAAGAAATTTTTAATTATCTTTTTTTTTTTTGGGTGGATTTCCAAAATATTAGAACAATAAATATACTGAACCATGGTATATAATTGTATTGGGTTCACTTTAGTGAAACTTTTATGTTTTTCACATTTTCTAACAATGAAAAATTCAAGATTGATTTGAAAGAAACCAAATTGTTGGACATTGTTTAAAAGTTTTGCTTTTGGTTATTTTTTCAACAAGAAAGATTTGGCCAACCCCAATATCATCCATGAACAAGTGCTTTTCCAGTGGTTCACTCTCTCTCTCTTTTTTTTCTTCATTTTTCTTTTTTGGAATGCAACTCTCTTTCTTAGTTTATTGGGTTTTAATTTAAGCCTTTTGCAAAAACGGATTTGTTACTTTGATTCATGCAATGTGGAGCCAAGGATTCCATTGTTATATAATGGCCATACTAAGAATTTTGTTAAGAAAGGTTAAAGTGTGATACTCTGTTTTGTTGTGAAGAAATTTTTCCTCAAAATTAAAGCTCTACGAGATTCGCATTGTATTTCTAGGATGTCAATAGTGATGCACTGAAACAGAATTTAATGTTTTTTTATTTTTCGTTGTTATTGAAATATTGTTATCCTTTTTGTCATTGCATAATCCTGCTCCTTTGTAATCTGTTTACATGAATGGCCTTAAAATGAATATGCCTTTTGTTTACCAATAGATTTAATGGGATTAATCATCGAGTGAGTGTGGATCACCTAAAGAATTTGAAAATTTTTGTGGAAAATATGGCAAAGGATCTATTCCTTGGATACTTTGAGGATTTCGGAAACTGATCTAGCTCAGGTACTTGGTTAGAGTCACCAGTAATCAAAGGTTATTGAGTAATATGGAGTAGTGTTCCAGTGGGATCTCTGATTTTTGGCATTTAACACTATGGCGATATTGAGTTAATCAATTTTCTTCCAAATAAAAGAAAAAAAGCTTAATAAATATCACAATGTCATGTCCTATAGTTGGCAGGGCCTGAACTTGGTTCATCTTCTATATTTCTAGATAAATGTAGATTAATTGTGAATCCTAATCCTTTGTAGAGACTCAAATGCTAATGTTCTTAACTCTTCTTCTTTGTTCTCTTTGTGTTTTTATGATGATCTAGTCCAACCCAACAACAAAGCTGTAGTCCCAAAATATTTGTGGTTGGCTCTGTTATACTGGGATAAAATCAAATGTATTTTGGAAAACGATCTGCTCCAAACATATCAACAAAAAAAAAAAAAAAAAAAAAAGATCTTCTCCAAAGTTTCTATCGGTCCATATATCTCTGTAAAAATTCAATCCTCTTTGTCCCCTTCAATTAAGAGCATAGTGATTTTTTTGGTCATTTGATTCTGTGTGCAGAATATAGGCAAGCTTGGAATATAACAGAAAAGATTTGTTGTTTATTCACAGCGAGTTGCTATAGCAATTATCTAGCCACAACCGAAAAATTAAGAGGTAAATTATTTAAGTTTCATATATGGTTATTTATTTATGTACTCAAACTTATGTTTGGTAGTATGGCATGGTTAAATACCACAGCTCGGTGTTAACACTCAGAGCTTTACGTCTTCAAGGATAGATTTATTTTGTGGGTACCTGATATTTAGGATATTTGATGACTTTTTTGTGAAGTATCAATTGTTTGCTCATGTTAAAATTTTCCAAATATACTTTTTTTTTGGTATAAGTATATTGCAAATATAATTATTTTACTAGACTATATTTGTGTTGCAAGTAAAACAGGTTGTCCACAACTCTCAGTTTGATGTTTTCTACTGTACAAGTCATTTCACCCTGTGACCATGAATCAGACAATCATTAATTGTGTTGTTGTTTATGATATACTATAATCCTATATTTACTTTTATATCTCATTATGTTATTGTTTGGGGAGGGAAGGAAAAAAGAGTTTTAACTTTGGCTGATGCTTCACAACAGCAATAGTATATACTAAATTTATAGATCTGGTATCAGTTGACTTAGAAGGATTTAACTCATCTGATTCTTTATATTCATGCATTTTCTTTCTAAGTTCCCTGTGAATGTTAGAGACTACTCTCTCTCTCTTTTCATTCCTCATTTTCATTTTTGGTATGGTGAGTTTCTCAGTTATTGGAGTCTGTCTACCAGAGCTTTGAATCCTTAAACAAACAAGATTTCAATAGTTTGTGTCTTCCGACCATGCTGGTAAAAACGAATATGGAGCAACTAGCAAAAGTAAATTGGTAAGTCTCTCATTCTCGTCTTTATTACATCTTACCACATTGATTAGGCTAGAAGGTTCATTTGATAAAAAGATTGTTATTTTTCATTCTTTTCCTTTTTTATTTTTTATTTTTTTTTTTAATTTAATTTCGATTGGCTGGAATGGATGAAAATGATGATTTAGTGGTAGCAATCTGATTACTACATAGTTTCAGATATAGCTTAATATCTCATTCCTTGTGAAGCATTAGTTTATGTTCATGTCAAAATATTGCAAACATTTACTTTTTACCTATGTACATAAGCAGTGCTCAGAAAGCATCACGTTGAAATTAAGTAGTCACAAGAACTATTTTAAGAAATAAGGTAGAGTTACATGGAATTTTTTCAATTTTAAATGGGAGGTAGAGTGGAGATAGGATTCAAACTTAAGAACACCTATTTTGATGCCATGATAAACTACCAGCTGTCCCAATAGCTTAAATTGATAGGAAATTTTTCCTAAGCTAAACATTATTGTAACAATTATAATGTGGATTTTGTCCTGACTAAACTAGGTTACTCACCTTTTACACAAAAGCCACCAAATTGTCTCTTAAATCTATGAAGTTGTTGCATCAACAGTCAGAGCAGGGCTTGTTCTTTTGTGCAGTAGAGTGGAGAAAAAAGGTAAGATTGGATATTGATTAAAGTATTATGTCTACTTTTGGCTTCTTGTAGGATGAATGCTTTGACATAAGGGAAATTGTTGTTGCACACCGTACACACAATTGATATGTGTTTTTGCTTCTCTCTTTGCAGGAATGTTGCCTCCAGCATGCTAAAGATCTATCTTTGTGTCATCAACAAGCATTTTGATGTTTTGAGGCTAAGATATATCACATTCTTGATCTGAAGTATTTTCTCAAGTCATTAAGTACATTCTGATGTAAATTCTATTTACAGTGTGTTTAGGCTGATTCCTATCTGGGTATTATAGATGACCATCAAGTTCTTGTACAGCCTCAGGTGGATATGAGAGAATTTGGATCTGTTACTGATAATCAACTTGCTACATCATTTCTCTTTTAGGAACAAGATCTATGAATCTATCATAATGAACATTTTAGCTTAGAATTTATCTAGCATTACTTAGGTATGACATTTTATCAATGGACAGAGCTTTTACTACCCCTAGTAATCTCTCTCTCTCTCTCTCTCTAAACTGTCTCTGTCTTCTTGTTATGCTGGCGGCAGGTAACTTGACTAAGCAACTGTCAGAATCATTCACACCTGATAATGCCATCAGGTTTAGTCCATGATCAATTCGACAACAATTAAATGGTTTCCATTTCAAGGAACCACTTTCCTTCTTTGGGTATGCTCTTTATCATCATTTTTTTAATTCTATCTCAGCCAATAACCTTGCAGTCTGACATCTGCCTTTATCTGAACTATAAAAAAGTTGGCGGTTGGAGTGGAGTGCCAGGAGTGAGGTGGTCTGGTTAAAACTCCAAGTAAATATGTCACAATGAAGAAATTTTTCAGAAACTAGCTTTTCCTTGGAGATGAGACTAAAGAATGATGTAGCTGAGCACCAGCCCAACCTGCCACAACTCATACATGCTATTTAATTAAACAGAGCTTAGAAAATTTTGCCATTGGTAAATTTCATTCCATTTTCTTGTTTCATATCACCTCAACCTTGCTTGAATAGGTTTTTACATATACAATGATCCCCTCGAGATGGAAACATACACCATATGGAGTAGATCAAACAATTTCATTTGTCACTGATCAAGAACTACTGAGCATAGATTATAATATGTACTTTCCTAACTATGCTTGGTGACTCTTGTTTCTCAGGTAACATTACAGTTGCCACCAATATCATCTCTTGACAACGTGAATTAGTAGCTGCATCAACAACTTGATTAGAATTTGTGCTTTTGTGGAATAGATTGGCACTAAAATGTACAGGTAGATATTGATTAAATAACTGTCTACTTATGGTTTATTTTAGAATGAATTGTCATATAATATGCAATCTATCTCATGACTACTTTTACTGTCCAGGCATGCAGACATTTACGTCACATGTTGGAGCAGATGGTGCAACCAGTTGCTCTGACTTCATTTTTACTTGCCCAGAGGAATTTTCATTTGTTATCAGTGTTTTACAATTCCTTGCTTTACAAGAAATGTGGATTACCAAAGAAGCAAAGTGTTAAATGGCTGACTTAGTTCTGTGTATACATGTTCAACACCTCACCAAATTTGACTCAAATTTGGTGATTTTTTTATCAATAGGCTGAGAAGAGCAGTTGTATAGATAACCAGCCATGCATAGTTCTTTAAAAGACACAACTTTGGTCTTTTGTAAACCAGGTTTAGAGAATTTGAAAATTCTTGTGGTGTGCTAGTTGCGGTGAGGGAGAGTTCTTCGGGTGTAAATGGGACTTTGGATTTGTGAGAGTGTTGTTGTGTCAATTTTGGAATCTCCTTATTTTTTTAGTGAAAATTTCTTCTGGACGTTGCCCGTGGACGTAGGCCTAAGGCCGAACCACGTAAATCTTTGTGTTTCTTGTGTGCTTGTTTCTTTTATTTTTCTATTTTTATTTCACATAAACCCACAATTTTTTGCATCACTCATAACAAATAAGTATCAAAACTTGCGCAATCTCAACAAAAGTATAACATTTTGACAGGGATGAAACTTCAAAAGCTTGTTTGGAATTCATGCACTAGCAATAGCAGGTATTTAAGATTATATGATGATCTCTGTTGATGATTTTTTTATTTTTTTTAAATGAGTGTCACCAACAACAATTGCCAGACCCTGATTTTAGTCATTTTCATGAAGAACTGAACTTGCAATCCTTTCTTTCTTTCTTTTTTCGGGTTGGCTTTTGCAATTTCATGGTCACTGTTACTGTGAGGTATATGGTGTAGTATTTTGGTGAATCCATTTCTAAGTACGTCTAAGTACTTGAATTAATGATGAGGAAAATTAGAGGCTCTCTCTATACATCAATGCCAATTTTTGCAATTCAAGTTTCACTGCATTGGAATTTTTTGGAGAGATACTTATTAAATGCTAGCAAGTTTAATTATGAAACATATACTTCAATGGAAATATCTTTAATTTTGCATTCCTGTCTAGCTTCTATTAGGCAATCTTGTCTAGGTTCTATTTATTAGAGTACTCACATTAGTTGGTGTATAATAGAAAAAATTGTAAAGTAAAAAAATTAAAAAAAAATGGTAAAATTACACCATTTTAACTAAAAATGACTCACATCAATCAATGTATAATTAAATAAATTTAAAAGTTTGCTTTAATGTGTAAATTTACACTGATATTATTCTGTAAGGACTCAATTTGTAATGGACCCTTCACAATAAAAATTTGTAGAGATATGGGTGCAAGACCTAGCTCCGGTCAGTAGAAAAAGACATAGTTCTGGCGCAGTAGATAGAGTATCTCTCTTTCGTTCCAAACTCCCAAAAAATGAATCCCCCTCCTTTGTGTATTCTGATTTCGCCTTATATACTGGCTTCTCCATCTTGCTTTCACCGTACACGTGTACGCTCCTTTCTGAGGATTTCCTTCTGTCCCATCTCACCTTCTCGGATCCTCCGCCTAGTGGTTATAAAGCTGCTCAATTACTGTTTAGGTATCACCTCCACATTAATGCGGCCAGAGAGTTAGGTGGGAAGCATTTAATGCGGGGGGCAGCAGCTTTTAGGAGATATTTGTTATCTTTTCCGGTTCCTCCTTTGATCAGTATTCATAAGTTTGGTTTGCATGTAACTCCACAAAGATCTTTGACAATTAAAATAGTTACATCAACATCGCAGGCTGGTTTGAAGAACGAATCCTATCCTCGGATAGAGGAGTATCCTCGGACGAATGAGTCTCCTCGGATGAATGAGTGTCCTCGGACGAATGAATGTCCTCGGATTGGGTCATTGGGCTGCAAGCCCACCTATTATAAGCTCCATCAATTTTTCTGGGCTACTGGCCCCACATATTCATTTTGCATTTAATTTTTTGTTCTTTTTTTTTTTTTTTTTTTTTTTTTGGGTATCCCATGGGCATGGTTATTATATGTGAAGAAAAAGAAACAATTAAAGAAGAAAATTGATATTTTAATAAAATGTTGTGTAAATAGATAATCTTATGTGAAATATTTTGAAAAACAAGTATGTGAAATAAAAAATAGAATCTTATGTTCAAATAGACATGAATTTTTCCACAAGCTAACACAAATGCTCTTACATTTTACCATTTAGCAACATAGCCAAACTTTGTTTTTTTGAATTTCACAAATTGAGGTAAAAAGTTGTGGTCGGAGACTCGTAATGAGAGAAGTTTGCTCAAATGGATTGGGCCTAAACCCCTAGTAGCAAGCCCACAAAAATTAAAGCCCAGAAATTAAATACTGAGAACTTTGTTTCAGTTTGGGCCTAACCTAAGAGACCAAAGCAGTCCAAGAGGTCAATGGGCACGACCCAAGAGTTTATCAAAATTCGGACGCTTCAAAGGTCCAAATGTGGATTGATTTTCAAAGAGTTAGATTCGGATGATTGTGTTGGATTTTGGCTCCTACTAGACTTGTCACCTCCACCTGTATAATTTAAATTCTTAAATAAAAGAAAATACCTTACTAACACAATCCCCCAAAATTATGGGGGTGTTTAGTAGAGAAGTTTTGAATAATATTATTTGGATGTTTTTGATATACGTTTGACAGTGTGAACGAAAAAGTGTGAAAAAATATGTATATATGTGTTTAAAATGCTCAAAAAGTTGCTTAAAATGCCTACCAAAGGAGCTCACATATCACTTCACACATCCTCGTTGCTGAAATGAATGAATTAGGAGAATTTTGTATTTGAGGGTATGCCAAGCTAATTAATTGGTGGATTAGTAACTATTAATTAAAAAAAAATATATATATATATATATATAATTTTAAAAAAGTATAATTAACAATGCTCTTTATGGACTTTCTGGGAATCAATGAAGAAACTCATCCCATTCAAAAAAAAAAAAAATGAAGAAATTCGTCTCTCTGAGTAGGCCTTTCCAAGATTGATTGAACCTGAAGAAATCGATCAACCCACCGTCATCTGATCCAAAATTTGATCGATTCGATGAGCTTGTTAGTCGGTAGCAGTTCTGAAAGATGTAGATTCGACAAAGTCGGTTCAAGTGACGGGTGAGAGGGCTTGAAACCCAACGAACCAGACTCGGACCAAAAACCTTCTCTTGCACCCTTTTTCCAACGAGTTTTCTGGCCATTTAAAGGTTCCTTTGCCGTCCACATCAATATTTCGGTCAAATTTCATTGTCTTTGCCTCATTTTGGTGAGATTTTTCTTTCTCTCTCTCTCTCTGCAGATAAAAAGATCTCTTTCTCAACTTTTTTGTTATACTGAGAGTTTGTTTTGCATAGGCTATACCCTTATGTTTTTCTACAGTTCTATTTGCTTTTTGTACAGTCCCCTAATTACCCAAATAAAAAAAATTCTGACTTTGAGTTTGTAGTTAGAACTACTCCATATATATATCCTTGCTTATTTTTGGTTGAATTATTATTTTTTCAGTGCCTTTCACTACTTCTATGGCTGGAAGAACGTTATGAGGCTGTATATATGCATTAGACAACCCTTTCCCAATGGAGCTTCCTGAGAATCTGTTTGGTGAAAAATGGGCTTTTGTCCAATCACCAATTTCAGGTACAGTACAGCAGCTTTTACTTTCGATGATAATGATAGACGGATACTACACTTATGCATTCAACCCAGACTATTTTATGAAACATTCATATCTATGCTGCATTTTAAACTGCATAATAAAATTTTTATGCTATTATACATTAGTATCTATCAGATATTAGATACTTTTAAAGATTCAATTTTAGTATGATGCCATTTCACTAAAGTGTCGTACAAAGAAGTCTCACTCAATTCAAAAGCGGATATAATGATTTTCTTTTTCAAGGTATTTCACTAGCCTCTACTGATCTTACTTTCCCATTTTCAGCTGTTCGTGAGGAGGTCTCATCCTTGGAGACAAGATTGGTGTTTGGTGCGGGTCTAGATTTGGATTTAATGGGAATTGAAATTGATGATAAGACACTAATTCCAGGACTCGTTGTCGCAACTTCACGTGCTAGACCTTTGGCAGGTATATATTCCTTTTTGTATCTTCACCTCTCATAATTCTTAGTGATTTTATATCATGATTATTTTATTTGGTTTGTTTTACCAATATGTTTTTCAAATCTTTTTGAAACTATCTCCGAAAACAGCACACATTGGTTAGCATGGCAGCTATAATCTGCATCCAGGATAGTCTTAAGAAATTTGATTCCTACATGTAATTTTTATATACAGAGTCCAAGTCAAAGGAAATGCATGGTATTGAAGTTCCTAATACTTGATTTTCAAGGTCTGGCATATCTTGCCATAGTAGGTAGCAATTATGCACAGCCTCAAATTAGTAGTGCTCAATGAGACCTGCTAGATTAATCATTGCAATAACCAAAAAGTTAAAAAGTATTTCATTCTAGGTTTGAAGTGTAATCTGATTAATTTAGGTCCCTAATTACAAGTTAATTGAAATATACTTTTCATTTTTAAGATCGGTTCCAATGCCAGATGGATAGTTTATGAGAGTGGCAAGAAGCATTATGCATTTTCTAATTCTTAACTGCTATAGGAGGATTCGTGTTGATAAGGTGCATTTGGAGTTCTAACCATAGTTACTCTTAGCCAATTTATATCAAACAAGCAAGAAATAGGATTCCTCACTTCACTACTTGCTCATCCACTTCTTTAATTTTGATTTAATGTCCATATCCAACTCTATATAGATTGTGGAGCAATTCTTTTTCAATTTGCTATCTCATTCCAAGTATGCCTTACACACTTCTATGCTCCTTCTATGGCTAGCATGTATCATTATAAAAACCTTGTGATTTACTCTTGCAGCTTGGATGAATGGACTGGAAGTCTGTTCAATTGAGGCTGAACTCAGTCGTGCTTCCTTGATTTTATCTGTTGGAATTTCTACTCGGTATATTTATGCTACCTACAAGAAAACTCCTGAAACAACAAATGAAGCTGAAGCTTGGGAAGCAGCTAAAAAAGCCTGTGGAGGCTTACAGTTCCTTGCCATCCAAGAAGACTTAGATTCGGATGATTGTGTGTTGGATTTTGGCTCCTACTAGACTTGCCACCTCCACCTATATAATTTAAATTCTTAAATAAAAGAAAATACCTTGCTAACACAATCTCTCAAATTATATCACTTCACACATCCTCATTGCAGAAATGAGTGTGATTCTACTTTTTTCTTTGTTCTATTAGTTTGTTCTGTGCCAGGTTTACCATTTTGCATTTGCATGTTATTTGACTTGGACAAAAATAAATATGATGCATTAGAGAAACGAAAAACATACAACGAAATGCAATGTCTTAGATGATAGTGAAAGTGGATGTCATTTCTCTATCATTTGCAGGAGAGAACCATTAATCTTATCAAAAGGTCTGATTTCTTCAACATCCCCCTTCACAAACAAAATAAAGAGAAAAGAAAGACTTCTTGCATTTGCAAACATAGACATAGAGTTATAGATAGAAGGGGAAAACGTGTTTCTACGTAGGGCATGCTTGGAAAATTAAAAATAAATAATTCTTTATCAAGTGTGTGTATTCACTGGTTGAAGGTTGAAGGTGTACGTAAGGATTTTCTCATACAATTGACACAAAACCTATTTTTCCACTAATTTCTACCAAGGATTTGTCAAGTGAGCTGTCCTCACTTCAATCACTTAATATTAACAAATGCCCAAACCTCACGTCACTTCCGAATGGGATTAGTTCTCTCAGATTATTATCGATAAGGATAATAGTAGACTTTCCCAATTTGACTACTTTCCCAGAGTGGATTAAGCAACTCACCTCACTTCAGAGACTCCAAATTATCAAATGCCCATATCTCACATCGTTGCCCAATGGATTGAGGTCTGTCAAGTGTTTAGAGTATTTAGAAATTGCTGATTGTCCTCCCTTAAAAAAAAATGTGAAAAGGAAATTGGTGAGGATTGGCCAAAGATCGCTCATGTCCGTTATTTTTTCAATAAACCAGATCCGGAGAGTAACGAGTAATTCTTAGGTATTTCCGGGGTAAGGTAAAATGGTATTCCTTCTTCTCACTTTCATGGTGGACTCTACCATGAATTTAATGGGTGGACTCCGCCATGAATGTGAGATCAGTACGCTCCCGGAAGTACCTAACAATTACTTGTCCTAGAAAGGGTGATCAAAAACCATATCTTTTTTCTCATTCATATTTTTCATTTTTGATATTATGCAAAATGAGTTTGTGATTTCATATGCAGAATATTTTACAATTTTGCAGAGGCAAACAAAGGGTTTAATGGCACTATCACTCTCTGCCCAAGAATGCCTCTTGCAGCCACCTCTGCTGCGTTTTCCGCAACTGCTATATTGATGAGCTTGATAGCTCATTTGATTGGTAACCAATCTATTTAGTCATTTCTTTGAAGTATCTTATTAAATTTCTGTTTGGTTGCTGAGAAAATGGAGGGAAAAAGAAAAAATTATGGACTTTCTTTTATTGATTTTCAAATAAATAAAGAAAATTTTGAGGCAGGAAAGTAATAAATTATCTTTCTTTTAATATAGGAACAGTATACTAAACCATGGTATATAATTGTATTGGATTGGATTCACTTTAGTGAAGATTCTGAGGTTTTCTAATAATGAAAAATCAAAGACTTTTGTAGAATTTCTTGAAGAATTTTAGTTGATTTATCAGCAACCAAACTGTTGAATATCATTATCATGTTGAAATTCTGCTTTGTTTTTTATTTTTATTTTTAATTTTTTTATAAGTAAATGCTTTTTGTTCTGTTAACAGTAATGATGAGGCGTCAAGTTAACCCATTTGCTTCTTTATCAAAGAAAAATCCTAGTACTTATTACAAAGTCAGCTTAAATTAGCTCCTGTCCTAGAGTTGGGAGGGGATGAATCTGATTAGTCTTTGACCACGGTAACAGAAAAATCCTAGTACTTATTACAAAGTCAGCTTAAATTAGCCTCTGGAAAAGTCCAATTCGCGAAGGTTGAATTAAGATGACGATGTTGGATTGGATTGGTGGTTTACGCTCACAAGGCTAAACTCGATGTGAGTTTGTTTCTGTTGAATGAATCTGCAGCGGCTACTTCGTCTCAAACTGGTACATATTTCTTTTCTTCTTTTTTTTGGTTTTTTATGTTTGGCATTGGGTGTTTTGAGACTTTGCTCACCATCTCCTTATGTGTGTTATTTGCTGCTCTCAAGTCTATGATATTTTTGTAAACAAATTTCTTTGTTGCTGTAATGCATATTGTGGAAATAAAGAAATTTGAGGATCGGGAATAAGGCATTATATGCTTGAGTTTTTGTGTTAACATCCTATTCATCAGCCAACCAAATGTGTTCAGTTAAAGTGGTTTAGGATGCTAAATATTATTAGTATTATTAGTTTGTGCATTGTGTTCTGCAGGATGATTTGCTACTTAGTCTTTGAGGCATTTAATCTCATGAGATTCCTAAGAAACTGTGCTTTGCTTTCATGATGTCATGTTGCTGTTACCATGGTCACTCAGATATATACATAATTATCAATCAGCTCCTTTTGAAAACTCAAATACTTTTATGAATCATTTTTGGTAGTGCCCATTCTATGTAGCCTGTTTTTGAATTATCTTATCATATTTATGTCTGGTTGCTGAGAAAATGGAGGAAGAAATGAAATAATGTAACACTTTATAGAGTTATAATCTTTATTATAAATATAGAACATTTTAAGGAAGCCTAGTAATAAACTGTCTTAATATTTATTTTGGATTTCCAGTATACAGGAACTATATATTCAACCATCTTATATAATTGAATTGGGCTCACTTTTTTGGTTTTTGAGGTTTTATGATAATGAAAAATCCAAGACTTTTATAGAATTTCTTGTTTTAATTGTTTCAGAGTTTTGCTTTGATTGGTTATTTTTATTTTAAAAAAATACATACTTGGTGTTTTGTTAACAGTTAAAATGGGATTAAGCATCTTGCAAATGCTGATTATCTGAAGATGTTGAAGAATTTTCTGTGGAAATATGGTGATGGGATGTTTCTCTTTGATGCTTTTAAGATTTGGGAAGTTGATGTAGCTAAGGTACTTAGTCAGAGTCATCTGCAATCAAATGTTATTGATTGGAATAGTAATATAGTATTTCCATGGGATCTATGATTTGTGGAATTCAACAAAGAAAATAAAAATTGTTGTTTTTCTAACTATATGGGTCCCAAAAAAAAAATTTTCAATAAAGCCCAGATACTAATTAGAATTTTTTTCTTCATGCTTTTCTTATTAACTTCCAGTTATGCTTACTTGTGCTGGAAGTGAACCTCATTGTATCAGTGAAGTCTTGGATTTGGGCAAAAGTGTTCCAGAAGTTCCATTCCAAATAGCACTTATTTTGTAAATGCTTTTCCATACAAAGGTCTGCTCTCAAGTCAAGGTGAAGTTGAGACCCTTCTGAATTATAGAGTGAAGTTCCAAGTTTATACCCTAGCCAATGAGCTCTAGCTCAATTGGCATCTCCTCCACTTGCAAGTCCTGTGTGGAGGTTTAGGTTTGTGTACTTTCTTAATCCAATCTGGCTGACAAATGGATTTAAGAAAAGCATGTGTCTTTTCCTTCTAAGGGATGTTTCATTGATCAGAGTGTGTTCTGTGTAATTATATAGTAGTTTTTTCTTATGACGAGGAATCCCCTCAATGTATGGTATGGGCTAGTGGGACCACCCCTGAGGGGTAAAACCCTGGATGCCTACACACCCACAGTAAGCAGGTATCGGGTAGAATTGCAAAATGCCTCAGCTGAGAGTCTAACCAGAGACTTAAGGGTTTACAGTTAGTTTAGGCACTCGCCCTTACCACTGAGGCACCCCAGGTGGCAGTTGGGTCTTATATAGTTATTTGGTTTGTAGTTATATTGGATTTTGATAGTCCTCCTTTGGATTAGTTTTTATTTTGTTTATTATAGATGAGGAAAACCTTCCCATCTGGATTGAAAAATGGAAAATATGCCATTGCTTCATTTTATTCAATTTTCTTGAATAATTTTTTAGTTATAAAATGATTACCTACGAATGGAAATATATATTGTATGTGTTACAGAAACGATTTTCATTTGTCATTCATTAAGCAATAGTGTTCATGGAGAAAATATTGATTTGATTTTTTCCTGATTGACTCACTTTTGCAGGTTACATTAGAAGAGCCAGCAAATGTTATCTCTTAAAAATGTGACATTACTGCTCAACAGTCTTGAGGACTTGTGTTTTTTGTGCAATAGAGTGGCAAATAAAGGTGAGGGTGGATATTTATTAAATAACTATATAAATTTTTTGGTTTCTTTTGGGATGATTGTTTTGACATAACATGCATGTTATCTCATCTCTACCTGTACTGCCCAAACATGCAGCAGACTGTTGGAGCAATGTTGAAGCAGGCGATGCAATCAGATTCTTGGGATTTCTGCATACCGGCCAGCACAAATTTTCTTAGCTATCAATGATCTTGCAATTCCCAGCTGTACATGAAATGAGGATTACCAAAGAGAGGGAGAGTGTAGCAGTGAGATAACACGGAACTGCCTTTCAATGGAGGGCAATTAAGATCACAAAATGATCTCTGCCACTGTCCTTCAATGGGTATGCTCTTTATCATCATTTTTCATTCTGACAACTGCCTTTTTTTTAAGTACGAAAAAAATGTTGGTTGGGGTGGAGTGGGGTGGTCTGGTTTAAAATTCCATGTGAAATATGTCAGAAATTATTCAGAATCTAGCTTTTCCTTGGAGATGAGAGTAAAGAATGATGTAGCCATGCATTAGCCCAACCTGCCACTACTCATATCGTCAACATGTAGCTCATTCATGACTATGGTCTTTGATTGTTGTTTTTGTTGCAGGAGTTTCCAAAAAATTCATTAGTTGAGGCTGATACAACAAGCGAAATATCCATTGCAGAGTGCAGACCTCTTTCGCATCATTCCCAATATGCCGTCTTCTCCATTATCAGCAATGGGTAGCCTTTGCAAATGGTAACCTCTCACTCTCTGTGTTTTTAGAAGAAATATGTATGAGAATGGTGAAACAAGAGTATACTAACTTCCTGAATTAAGTATTATTTTTTTATATAAGTTAAAGACAGTCTGAAAAGAAAATGAACGATTTTATAAAAATGACTGAAAGTTGTTTGTGAATCTGTATTAACCTAAATCAATGCAGTGAAAAATCTAGGAAATGGTAAAATCGGCTATCTTGGGTGCTAAAATATTGTGGTTGGTGACAATGTTCTTTTTGATCTACTCCCAAGTATTTTCCCTAGAAGCAATATTACATTGATCAGACCCCATACATTTTATGTCTTTAGTTATTTGGGGACTCCATGTGTTTCATGTCTTTAGTTATTTGGCTTTTAGTTGCACTCGATTTTATTTGTTCTGCTTGGTGGTTATCTTCACAGTTCTTGATTGTAGAATTCCATAAATGAAATCTTTAGCTTTAAAAATCTTGATTGGTTGATTTGAGCAGACAAGTATGGTTTCTAGATTTTAGTGATGTCATAGTTGTAAATGATTGAAACATCATCCTCCCAATCTCGTGATACCAAAAACTTCTTTACAGGCGTAATGTGAAAACCTTAAATCTGCATACATGTTATTTAATTAAACAGAGCTTACAAAATTTTGCCAATGGTAAATTTCATTCCATTTTCTTGTTTCGTATCACCTCAACCTTGCCGAATAGGTTTTTACTCTTACACTGATCCCCTCAGGATGGAAACATACACCATATGGAGTACATCAAACAATTTCATTTGTCATTGATCAAGAAATACTGAGCATAGATTATAATATGTAGTTTTTTCCTAACTATGCTTGCTGACTCTTCTTTCTCAACAATTGCCACCCATATCATCTCTTAACAATGTGAATTAGTAGCTGCATCAACAACTTGAGTAGGATTTGTGCTTTTGTGCAATAGATTGGCACTAAAACGTACAGGTAGATATTGATTAAATAACTGTCTACCTTTGGTTTATTTTAGAATGAATTGTGATATAATATGCAATCTATCTCAAGACTACTTTTACTGTCCAGGCATGTAGACATTTACGTCACATGTTGGAGCAGATGATGCAACCAGTTGCTCTAACATCATTTTTACTGGACCAGAGGAATTTTCATTTGTAATCAGTGTCTTACAATTCCCTGCTTTACAAGAAATGTGGATTACCAAAGAAACAAAGAGTTAAATGTCTGACTTAGTTCTGTGTATACACGTTCAACACCAAACCAAATTTGACTCAAATTTGGTGATTGTTTATCTATAGGCTGAGAAGATATCCATGGCAACAAATAAATAGGCTCTGCACCTGTATATATAACCAGCCATGCTTTGTTCTTTAATAGTCGCAACTTTGGTCTTTTGTAGACAAAGTTTAGAGAATTTGAAAATTCTTTTGGTGTGCTAATTGTGGTGAGGGAGAGTTCTTTAGGTGTAAATGGGACTTGGGTTTTATGAGAGTGTTGTTGTGTCAATTTTGTAATCTCCTTAATTTTCTTAGTGAAACTTTCTCCTAAACGTTGCCGTGGATGTAAGCCTAAGGCTGAACCACATAAATCTTTGTGTTTCTTGTGTACTTATTTCTTTTATTTTTCTATTTTTATTTCACATAAACCTACAATTTTTTGCATCACTCACAACAAATAAGTATCAAAACTTCCGCAATCTCAACAAAAAGTATAGCACTTAGACAGGGATGGAACTTCAAAAGCTTGTTTGGAATCCATGCACTAGTGACAACTTGTATTTAAGATTACAAAATGATCTCTGTTGATGATTTTTTTTTTTTTTTCTTTTTTCCGAATGAGAGTGTCACCAACAACATTTGCCCGACCCTGATTTTAGTCATTTTCATGAAGAGCTAAACTTGCAATCCTTTCTTTTTTTCTTCTTTTGGGTTGGGCTTCGCAATTCCCTGGTCACTGTTACTGTAAGGTATATGATGTAGTATTTTGGTCAATCCATTTCTAAGTATGTCTAAGTACTTGAATTAATAATGAGGAAAGTTAGAGGCTCTCTCAATACATCAATGCCAATTTTTGTAATTCAAGTTTCACTGCATTGGAATTTTTTGGAGAGATACTTATTAAATGTCTACGAGTTTAATTATGAAACATATACTTCAATGGAAATTTTAATTTTGCAGTCCTATGTAGTTTCTATTGTGCAATACTGTCTAGGCTATATATATTAGAGTACTCACATTAGTGGATGTATAATCAAGGTAGTCAATACCGTACCGGTAGTCAATACCGTACCGATATGTATACCGGTATCAAAATATCAACGTTTCGTACCAGTTTAAATACTAGCCGTACCAGCCATACCAGCGAATTTCGAGCAATATCAGCCAATACTGAGTGTACCGGTTGGTACAAGAATTTTTTTTTATTTTTTTTATTTATTTTAAGTTTTGTAATTTTTGAATTTTTGTTAGGGAAGAATGGTAACTTATTTGCATTAACTTATTAGTATTATTTGTTTTCTTAGTATACAATGATAACTTTTAGGGTGTATTTGGATGGAGGGGTGGAAAAGTGGGAGGATAGAAAATGGTAGGAGGATAGAAAAGTGGGGGGATAGAAAATATTTTAATTTCCCTCCTTTTTGTTTGGTTGGGAGTGAAAAAGTAGAGGGATGGAAAAAGTGAGTTTATATAAATTTACTTATATACTCTCGTTAAAAAATGATGCACAATTAAAATAAAAAAATGACAAGCAATTAAAAAAAAAAACAGTCACTCAAATTTATTAAACAATAAAAATTATGTTCAAGAAAAAAAAAATCATGTCTAATTTAAAAAAAAAAAGAAAGAAAGAAAAAAAAAAGCATAACACTACACGTACAGCCCAGAAAATCAAAAGAAAAAAGAATTAAAAAAAAAAAAAAAAAAAGAGTAGTAGGAAAGCAGCAAACGCCAGCAGGCAGAAAAAAAAAAAAAAAAAAGAAAGAAAAAAGAAAAAAAAGAAAAAGAAAAGAGAAGACAATAGGACGAAATTAGTGCAAGGGCAATTTTGTCATTTATCTATAAAACACCTCCCACACCATTTTCTCTCCATTTTGGAGAGACAAGTTTCAGGTGGGCCTAGGTGGAAAATGCCTGGGCCTCACCAAAAATTTTTCTCTCCCTCCCTCCTTACCAAACAACACCCCTTCTCATTTTCTTTCCTATTTTCTCCTCAAAATTTTCCATCCTCCCTAAAATCCACCCATCCAAACATAGTGTTAAGCTTTCTATTTTTTATATTTGTGTTATTTTTTTTCTTTTAATTGATACTAAAGTCTAAAACCATGAATAATTAGTTCTGAATTGAGAAAATGTTTTATGGTAAACTTTTATATTTATTATAACACACACACACGCGCGCACACACACACACACACACACACACACATATATATATATATATGTATATATTTATAAATATAAAAAATAGCGGTAAACCCGAAACGGTACACCGGTATTGACCGGTATCCGAAATATATCGTATCACTAGCCAAACCGATATAGCTTTCGGTACGGTATTGACTCCCTTGTGTATAATAGAAAAAATTGTAAAGTAAAAAAAAAAAAAAAAAATGTAAAATTTACACAATTTTACCTAAAAATGACTTACATCAATTATTGTATAATTAAATAAATTTACAAGTTTGCTCCAGTAATTATGTAAATTTAGATTGATATTATTCATTTTGCATTCAATATTTTGTTCTTTTTTTATGTATCTCAAGGGTAAATGAAAAAAAGTGGATGATAGTTATTATACATGAAGAAAAAAAAAACAATTAAAAAAAATTGATATTTTAAAGAAATATTGTGTAAATAGATAATCTGATGTGAGGTGTTTTGAAAAACGAGTATGTGTAATAAAAAATAGACACTTATGTTAAAATAGACATGAATTTTTACACAAGCTAACACAAATGCTCTTACATTTTACCATTTAGCAACATAGTCAAACTTCGTATTTTTTGAATTTCACAAATTGAGGTAAAAAGTTGTGGTCAGAATGAGAGAAGTCTGCTCAAATGGATTGGGCCTAAGCCCCTAGTAGCAAGCCCACAAAAATTGAAACCCAACAATTAAATACTGAGAACTTTATTTCAGTTTGGGCCTAACCTAAGAGACCAATGCAGTCCAAGAGGTCAATGGGCACGACCCTAGAGTTGATCAACATTCGGACATTGCAAAGGACCAAATGTGGATTGATTTTCAAAGTTCCTAATACTTGACTGTTAAGGTCTGGCATATCTTGCCATGGTAGGTAGCAATTATGCACAGCCTCAAATTAGTAGTGTTCAATGAGACCTGCTAGATTAATCATTGCAACAACCAAAAAGTTAAAAAGTATTTCATTCAAGGTTTGAAGTGTAATCTGATTAATTTAGGTCTCTAATTACAAGTTCTTTTCATTTTTAAGATCGGTTCCAAAGCCAGATGAATAGTTTATGAGAGTGGCAAGAAGCATTATGCATTATCTAATTCTTAACTGCTATAGGAGGATTCTTGTTGAATAAGGTGCATTTGGAATTCTAACCATAGTTACTCTTAGCCAATTTATATCAAACAACCAAGAAATAGGATTCCTCACTTCACTACTTTCTCATCCACTTCTTTAATTTTGATTTAATGTCCATATCCAACTCTATATGGATTGTGGAGCAATACTTTTTCAATTTGCTATCTCATTCCAAGTATGCCTTACGCACTTTTATGCTGCTTCTATGGCTAGCAAGTATCATTATAAAAACCTTGTGATGTACACTTGCAGCTTGGATGAATGGACTGGAAGTCTGTTCAATTGAGGCTGAACTCAGTCGTGCTTCCTTGATTTTCTCTGTTGGAATTTCTACTCGCTATATCTATGCTACCTACAAGAAAACTCCTGTAACAACAAATGAAGCTGAAGCTTGGGAAGCAGCTAAAAAAGCCTGTGGAGGCTTACATTTCCTTGCCATCCAAGAAGACTTAGATTCAGATGATTGTGTTGGATTTTGGCTCCTACTAGACTTGCCATCTCCACCTGTATAATTTAAATTCTTAAATAAAAGAAAATACCTTGCTAACACAATCTCTCAAAATTATATCACTTCACACATCCTCATTGTAGAAATGAATGCGATTCTACTTTTTTCTTTGTTCTATTAATTTGTTCTGTGCCAGGTTTACCATTTTGCATTTGCATGTTATTTGACTTGGACAAAGCTAAATATGATGCATTAGAGAAACGAAAAACATACAACGAAATGCAATGTCTTAGATGATGGTGAAAGTGGATGTCATTTATCTATTATTTTCAAAGAATTTATTATTTGCAGTTGAGAACCATTAATCTTATAAAAAGGTCTGATTTCTTCAACATCCCCTTCCCAAACAAAATAAAGAGAAAAGAAAAACTTCTTGCATTTGCAAACATAGACATAGAGTTATAGATAGAAGGAGAAAAAGTGTTTGTAAGGCATGCTTGGAAGATTAAAAATAAATAATTCTTTGTCAAGTGCGTGTATTCACTGGTTGAAGGTGTACGTAGCGCTTTTCTCATACAATTGACGCAAAACCTATTTCTCCACTAATGTCAACCAAGGATTTGTCAAGTACTTAAATCTTAATATAGAGCAAAAACAGTTGTTTAGAAAGGCAAAGTAGGAGATGGTGATAATGTTATGATAACTTATATAACAAGTTCGGGGCGAAGGAGGGAGAGAATCATATTTATAAACTTGCAAAGATAAGGGAAATAAAAACAAGAGATTTGAATGGTGTTCAATGCATTAAAGATGAAGATCAAAGAGGTGATGTGGCTTAGTGGTTGGCGTGACAATAATGACATTGGTCGATATGCCATAATGCCACTGCTTGTTTATTAAAATCATCATAGATTATTAATGCTGCCAAAAATTGCAAAGGAAGTGTTAGGAAAATAAGAGGAAATTAAAGAGAATTGGAAAAGTTATTTTGATAAAAGTTGTTATGGAAACAACATAAAAGATTAAAGCGATTTAGGTAGCCCATTAACCCAATGGAGGATAGAAACCACAGATTTGTCCAAAGAATTAGGATGACTGACATAAAAAATGCATTAAAGATGATGAATATGGGACTAGTCGTGGGACTGGAATTTCCATTGAGGTTTGGAAGTGCTAGGATGATGTGGGTGTATGCTAGTTAATAGACGTTTTCAATATGATTTTAAGTGTCAACAAAATACCTAATTACAAGAACAAGGGGGATATCCAAAACTATACAAACTATTGTGAAATTAAACTTATTAGTAACACTATAAAACTTTGGGAAAGAGTGAATGAACATAGGTTAAGATATGAAAGAATAGTATCAGAGAATCAATTTTGTTCTATACCGGGACGATCTACCATGGGAGCTATTTACTTAGACATCTAACGGAAAAATATAGAGAGGCATGTGTAAATATCTTCATATGGTTTTCATTGATCTTCAAAAAGCATATGATAAGAGCCCTAGAGAGGTTATGTGGTGGGTTTTGGATATGAAAGAAGTTCCACTAAAGTATATTGAGTTGATTAAGGATATTTATGATGATGCTGTAACAAGTGTGAGAACAAGCAGAGGAATTACAAGTGAGTTTCCTATCACTATAGATTTGCATTGAGAATCAGCATTAAGCTTACATCTCTTTGCACTAGTAATGAATGAAATCCCTAAATCAATTCAAGCAGAAGTCCCTTGGTGTATGCTTTTTACAATAGTTTTAGTGGATGAAACTAGAAGTGAAGTTATTGCAAATTAGAAATTTGGCGAGAATCTAAAAGGTTTTTGTTTAAGTAGGACTAAAATAGAGTACATGTAATGTAAGTTTAGTAGAAGTAGAAACAAAGCCGAAGGAGCTATAAAACTTGATGGCTAAGAGATACTAACGAGAGAGAGATTTGGATATCTTGGATCAACAATTCATAAAGATTGTGAGATTGAATAGGATGTGAATCATAAAATAAGAGTAGGGTGGATGAAGTGGAGAAGTGCATTAGGCTTATTGTGTGACAGTAGAATACCTATTAAGTTAAAGATAAAATGTTATAACACTACTATACAACTAGCAATTCTCTATGGTACCGAATGTTGGGCAGTGTTTGATGAAAAGACAATGGATAGTTATTTGAAATGATTTGGTCATGTTCAAAGGAGGGTGAGTAATGAACCGATATGAAAGAGTGAATCGATAACTTCACATAGGATAGAATAGAGAAAAAGAATTTATGTGGCCGATCCAATCTAATTTGTCAATGATCCATAGCCAACCCCAAATTTTAAGATTAAGGCTTTGTCGTTGTTGTTTGTTCAGGCGATGCCTTGTAAACATATTGGTCATTCTGTCCACTTCACTATTATATTAGGGCTAAAGGAAGTAGGATTTGTCCAAGTACAAAACTTTGTTTCGCCACATATTGAAAGACTAGAAATATATATATATATATATATATATATAGAGAGAGAGAGAGAGAGAGAGAAAGAGAGAGAGGGATGAAAATAGCCAAATATCACGTTTTGGTAAAACTTTTGACAAACTAACACTGTTTCGAAAATATTTAGCAATCTACCACTTTTTTAGTACTCGAGTTCAGTGAACTCGATTTTCTAGATGCGTTGCTAGCTTGACACTAATATGGTACTCGATATTACAAAAATTGAGCACTTCTTTATAATACTCGATCTTACTAAAGCCGAGTACCTTGTGTGTGTGTGTGTGTGTGTGTGTGTGTGTTTTTTTTTTTTTCGTACAAAACTTTTAAAAATACAGAAAGATGAATCTGAAAGTTTTGTTTTGGGCCTAAACAACTAGCATGTCCATTCTCACAACTTATCCATCAATTCAGACACTCCTTTTCCAACTTCCAAAGCACCATAAACCAAAAACAGTACTCTAATAAAAAAACAAAATACCATGACAGTGTTACTTTAAGCTAATAAAATGTAACTTTTTTTTTTGTCTATGCCTTAAAAACAAGTTGCACTGACACTGGGATAGACACTCATAGCCCATTGGATTTTTCTTTTTGGGAAAGTGGGAAAGATAAAATAGGGATTTGCCTCGGGGCAATGTAAGAGCATTCACATTGATGTTATTTTATTCCATTTTACCATTTCAAAAAGTCACTTTATCAATTATACAATACAATTTTACAATACTCCTAGCATCCCAACTTTTATTTTTCTATTCTACTCATTAAAATAATATTTCTACACAATAAAAAAACCTAACCATCAACACCACCCTCTCTAACCAAAAAAAAAACACAGCAACCCATGGGCAAACCCTCTCTCCCTCACAACAATCCACCATCAACCAATCCACGCCAATCCACTCCGATCTCCATGCCACCACACTGATCTCTGCGCTAAACGCCGATCTCCACACCGATCTCTGCACTAAACACTGAACTCTGATTTTTCACGCTGATCTCTGCACCAAACACCGGTGACAGTAGGTCAGGCCATGGTGTGGTGGCTATGGAGTTTTAAGTCTGAAGAGAGGGAGTGAGTGAGGACTGAAAGGAGAGAGAGACATGAGATAGAGAATGGAAGAGAGAGAAATGCCAAACCGAATAAAATAAATTTTTTTTTTTTAGAATTGAGCTACGGTGCAATTCTACATGTAGAATTGCACTGTAGCACAATTCTAAATTCTTTTTACAATAGTAGCAGTTTAGAAGACCGGATGCTAAGCTCTTTTGGGCTTGAAATGCCAAATTTTCCTTACATTTGGCATTTGCAATCCCCAATGCGAATGCTCTAATAAATATATATATATATATATATATTTGTGATAAGATATTATATATTTATATTAGTTAAGAGGAGCATTCTCATTAACATATCTTTACAGGTAGCAAATGTGAATTCAAAGGAATTCAAAACATTTTTCATTAAGTAGTAACACATATGACATAACAACCAGTTTTGAAAATTTTTTGCACTAAACCATATAAGTGTTTCGGTTTTTCTAAAAATATATATTATTATTACTACTATTATATAAAATAATGAATTTAATTTAATATTGTTAAAAAATCTAAAATAAAGTGGGATTAAAAAAATATTTATTTATAATTTTTCTAGAAATAAAATTCACATTTTTGGATAATTATAAACAAATACAATAAATGTGAAAGTTAAATATCACTTATTGCATAATGTTACACAATATTATTATTATTATTAATTTTTTTTTTTTGCTGAATAATGTTACACAATATTATGAACAATCAACAACCAACAATGTTATTGCTTATGAATCCTTATTGCATGCACAATATTATGAATGGCAATAATTGTGGAGTCTTTTGGCTAAATATTGTAAAAAATAAGTTTATTTGTGATATAGGTACTGTTTAAACTTATTTGGCAAAACGAGAAGAGAAGCAAATTTCAGTAATATTGTCACCGAAATTTTGACAAAAAGAGGAGAGAGGAGAGAGAAATGATGGGAAGGAGGTGAGAGAAAAAAAGAATTTCGGTGATGTGGTTGCCGAAATAGGAGAAAAAAAAAAAAGGAAATTCAGTGAGAAAAAAAATGAAGAATTTCGGTAATAGGATTACCGAAATTCATTTGCCCTTGGCCCACAAAAGCTGCCCAACCCGTTAGCTTCAATTTTGACATTAGTACTGTTAGTTTTATTTTTATTTTTTTTTAAATGGTTGGATGCCGTCAGGAGTAGAACCCATAAGGCTAACCGGTACACTGCCACATTACATCTTACTTTAATTGGAAACTAAATCTATTTATTCTAAAACTAGTAGGTATTTCAAGTAAAAAAGAAAAAGCATACATTTTTTTTTGCCAATACTTTCCAAAAATTTATAGTTATAATAACTAGGATGGTGGATTCGAACATTGAACATCTTCTTAGAGACATCATTCAGAGTTTTTTTTTATCTCCATCTTCTGAAGATCAATCTCATTTTTTTTATCTCCTCTCTCATCATTCAGAGTTTCAGACAACACAATCTTCTCAAATTTCACCTTTCAGGCATCACAATCTTCTTAAATCTTACATTTCAGACAACACAGTAGCAGTATGAAAAACAGGTCAGCATTTCCTAAGTAAAAGTTTTGTTAAAAAAAAGAAAAAAGTACTCGACTATATGAAGCTCGAGTACAATAAAGAAGTACTTTGGTGACTCACTAGGAACTCGAGTTCATTGAACTTGAGTACCATTTAGAACTCGATTTTGTGAAAGTTAGTTGAAATAGTACAGTGGGACCTATGAATAATACTAAAAAGTGCAGTGGAGCCCATAAATAATAGCAAAATAAGCTAGTTTTTTAATTTGGAGCCAAACGCACATTCTACTGGCATTTGGTTTGAGCCTTGTTAGTGGTTTTATTATAATTTTTTTTTTCCAAATTTTCGTTCAAGTTTTTTTTTTTGGTGGGTTTTTTTACATGGTTTTATAAACTAGTAACGTGAAAGAACCGGAAGGGACTGGTTACTGGTTTTTTAGTTGAACTGAGATCCAATCGATGGTTGAATCGGTGAATAGTCGATGCACACTTAGTCTAAGATGAGATTGATCTTGTACTGTGCTTTTCTATTGGCATTTGGTTTGAGCCTTGTTAGTGGTTTTATTATAATTTTTTTTTCTAGATTTTCATTCTTTTTTTTTTTTTGTGGGTTTTTTTTCCAATGGTTTTATAAACCAGTAACGTTAAAGAACCGGAGAAGGGACTGGTTACTGATTTTTTTGTCGAACCGAGATCCAATCGATGGTTAAACCGATGATGTCATAAATAATATAATTAATAAAATTTTAAATTATATAAATAAAAATATAGTAAGTTTATTACTAATTATATGATAGCAAAATGTAAAAACATAATATTTAGAGACACTTTTCGTGTAAATTTAATCAAATTTCCTTAGAATGAACAATCACATGTTTAATTATAATCATAAAAATAAAAAGTTTATTATATATATATATATAATGAATTAATTGATGTTATATAAAAATTAAGTAACTTTTTAAGTTTATTCACTTAATTAACTAAAACTACTATTTTTTTTTCTAATCAAAATTATTGGAAAAAGAAAAAAGAAAAGTAGTTGTACAATGAAAAAAACTAAATTTACGTGACTTTGACCAATTAGTTATATAATATATATTATAATATTTTTGAGGAAAAGTAATCGTACAATAACAGTGTATCAGGTAAAGCAAAAACTAAAAGTGAAGCCGTAGTATAAGCTTAAAAGAATATAAAAGCATGTGGTTCTTTTTGCTTGAAAGACCTTAATATATTGTTAAGTTGCTCAAATTATGGACCAAAATTTAATTTTATTGGCATAAAAAAAATTCAGGATGTTCCCAAAAATATTAATCAACCACTTCAATGATCAATAATTAGAGGAAAAAATACGTATACACAAGCAACATGTTGATGCAATGTGGAATTAAACATTTTCACTAACTCCTCATCTTCCTTATTAATTTCCACATCAATACATTTTATAGTCATATAAATTCATTTTAATTAATTAATATTAAAATGTTCCAAACACAAGGCATATCACACTATATTTATTTTTTGTAATTGGTAAAAATTATTAAAATCGCTGACATTAATGTGCAAATATGTTTTTCTACCAAATGTTATTAGAGGCTTGCTTAACTTTATGAAAATCATATATTAGGTTTAAATTCCTAATTGCTACCATAGTATACCATGCATCTTATTCTTGATGGGATAATTGGAGGGGTACAATAATAGAAGCATTTATAGCTAAAATTTCCCTGAAATATTTGTGGATACATGCTGGGCATAAGTGTTAGCACTTAGAAAAGCAGATGCAAGTGACATTTATCACTCTATATCCTCAATATAAGTAGTATACATTTCTCGATGCGCACTAATTTTGCTCTTAATCATCTAGCTAGGCGCCAACGGGGGCTTGGCTCAGCTAGGTATGGTTCGTTCACTTCGCCTAACACGCCTAGGTTCGATTCCCGCTACCAGTAGGAGTCCATTGGTGGGAGCTATATGCTAACTAACCCGGGGGCTAACGTAACCTAGTGAACCCCTATTTTCCTATTTCTCCAAAAAAAAAAAAAAAAAAAAATCATCTAGCTAGGCATACAAATACATTACTAGAAGCAAATGAAAATACTAGAACGCAACTTCCTTAAACCAAAAGAATGAAATAAAGTAGACAAATATGTTTAGATACGCTCCAGAAACATGGCTCCCTTCGTTGGTTTGTTTCAACTTTCAATAATATTTCTCTGAAGGTTACCAAAAAACAAGAAGAAAGAAGAAGAAAAAAAAGTGCAAGTCGTACTAGCCGGTTCCATTAAAGCAGAACTGATCTTTTTGTCTCCTAAAAATCTAAAATATATCTGCTCCCAACCCAAAAAATAATGTTGACAATCAGATATTAGACAAGATTTGATCTCAGACAAGGTTTGATATGCATGGTAGACAGTGATGGAGCTAGAACTTTAAGGAAGGAGGGGCAGTTTTACTGTTAGTTGTGTATAATGATTTCAATACTCAGGGATGGAGCTACCGAGATTTCTTTTTTCTTTTTTTGTTGGTAAGAACAAAATTATTTTTGTTTAGAATTTTTTAAATGGTAGGGTTATTTATTTTAGATAAAATTAGTTAATTGAGCTTAATTTTGATTTTAGTTTTACTTGTAATTTTTGTTGTTGAGCTTTTTTTTTTTTTTTTTTTTTTTTTGGCTTGTATATTTTGTTTTAGATTTTAGATCTATAAATTTTTTTATGGTCACTAAAATGAGGAAAATGCTAGAGCTGCAAGTTTTTTATAAATTACTTATGTAATAAATGGTTACTGGTAGGTAAAAAAATAATGTGAGTGGTGTGCCCATATGTGAACTAATAAGAATTTGCTACTAAAAATGTTTGTAAAAATGTTATAAAAAAGTTTGTGAACCTTTGTGATACACACTTCCACTTACAAAAGGTTTAAGAACAACCTTCTATATCTAAAATATAGAGCAATAAAAAAAAAAAAAACTCTTTATAGAAAAGGTGTTACGATGAATATTATATCAGTTACTTATGAAGATAATAGCCTACAGTTATTAGTTACTAATAATTCTTCAAAGCCTAATGGATATATTATTTATTATTACCTAATGGCTATTTCTCATAATTGTACAACCGTTATTTTTCTCATAATTGCCCTATAGTAATTTTGCTCATAAATTTTCAGCACCTAAAAAATAAATAAAAATAAAAGTATTTGAAACAGATACCCAGCTCTCACGAGATAGTTACTCTCTTTTGACATGGTCTTCATTGGAATCATTCTATATTGGTAATTTGCTCTGCTGGAGGACCGACCTTTAATTTGACATGGACCACGCGGTTTTCATTGGATTCCTTGTATATTGGTGATTTGCTCTGGCTATTGGCTGGCTTACTGCACCGTAAGGACTAAGGTCCGAATAACAACGACCTTGACTTTAGCTTCAATAATGCAAGGGGAACACCTTGCCCCACATCGCACGGTTTTTTCTTTGCAAAAGTCCAATCACTGACATGTTACTTCTTGTTATTTTGCACTTTTAAAACTTGATTCTTCTTAGCTTTCTTATCATTATCTTCTCAAAAAAAAAAAAAAAAAAAAAAGGTTTTTTTTTTTTTTTTTTAACATTAACCAAAGTCATTTAGGTCTACGAGAAATTAGACGTGTCTGTTTAGATATAACTTATTTTTATTGAAACTAAAAATTGAAAATACTGTAATAAAATAATTTTTAAATATGTGAATAGTACCGTGAGACCCATTTTTAATATTTTTTTTTCTGAATAAAGTGACTGTAAGTTCTATGAACAGTGTGTAAACAGTACTGAAACAGTGTGTGAACAGAGACATTTGTCTCATGAACAGTAAATTTTGTCTCCCTAAAACGCGTGAAAGCAAAAAAAAAAAAAAAAATGAGAGAGAGAGAAATACGGAACACAGGATTCAGCGGAAACGCTAAATCCAAACCCACACATAAAAGTGTGTTATCTTTTCCTTGATTTCTCTTGATGTTTGGTAATTCTATCTACGATTCCACCTCTCAAGCTACTTTCACATTTGGCGAGTACATTTCTATTGGTGTATCATGTCAATAACTATGTCAATAAATGATTTCTATTCACTATGTTTTAATTATCTAAAGGTGACTTTTATAATAACTCTATGTTTTAATTATCTAAAGGTGGCTTTTACAATAACTCTCTAAATGGATTAGGATGACTTCTTGGGTTAACTTCATAATAAAATTCTTGAAATTTTATCTATCTATTTTGAAATGAGTAAATTGAGTTTTTCCATACCATCAATGATTTAAATCAATAACAAAATTGTGATAGTTGATGTTTTTTAAAATGTTGAAAAATGGTAAAATATATCCCTCTCATTTGAAAATGAATTGTCGTGGTTGGATTGCTCTAAAAATCACGATGGATCTTAATACAATTATAAATTCCATTTATCTTTGGAGATCATTTAGAGTTTTAGAATATACAAACCAGTGTTATTAGGTTTACATCTATAGCCAAAATAATTAAATTAAATTTACAAAGTTTAATACTTTATATTTTGTACGTCATTGTAGCTCCTAGCATCCACCACGTTGCGATCTATGGAAAGAACTATTAAGAATTTACATTATATGCCAATGATTTTGCAATATTTTTGATGATTGGTTGGCTCAATGTAAAGGAGGGCTCATATTTGGTGCAATTGAGTGGCAGACAAAAATTAAGCTGTAGATTTTTACATAACCAGTACACTGATTTTTTTTTTTGGTTTTAAAAAATGGGAATTAGACATTTATTGAGTATTGTTTTATGTTTATAGTTCTCCCGTTGGAGCATTTTTGGGTCTGTACACAGTACACTATTAAAATTCTAAGTATTCTTAAAAAAAAAAAAAATTGCATCTAAGTTTTATTTATTTATTTATTTTTAACAATCCAACCTATGAAAACGTCTTTTATTATTGGTCTGATAAGACAAAGAAGATAAAAAGATAATTGATCTACTTCATCGTGAAGTCAAGTTAGACAAATTTCTGTTTAAAAAAAAAAAATGCAAAGGTTGATGTGTTAAAATTTCTTGCAAAAATTGTAAACTGAATTTACAATTAACTGGATACTGAACACGTGGTTGTTATTCCCACTTACGGCCAATCTTCATTAGCTGTTCAAATTTAGACTACTGGTACAAGGATTCTCCCCAAAAAAAAAAAAAAAAAAAAAAAGAGAGAGAGACTACTAATATAAGAGGTAGAAATAAAAATTATGCCAGAAAAGAATAAAACATTTCTTTAAGGCGTAAATACACTTTTAGTCCTTATATTTTGATTTTTTTTTTCATTTTAGTTTTTACATTTTAATTTTATCATTTTTAGTCCCTAAACCAATTAAAACGTGTTATTTTCGTCATTTCCGTCAGTCAACCGATGGAAATATCTAAGGGTTGTTGACGGAGGAATTAAAATATTATAAAAAATTTACTGTAGCACTCATCACCCATGCCACATGGTTTCCCGCTTCCTTTAGAAATTTATTAATCAATTTCAACAAAATAAAAAAAGAAAAAAAGAATTAAAAACAATAAAATACATAAATTTAGATCTAATCTATTCTGAACAAGAACACATAAGAACATGATCACAGATTTAAATATCAACACAAGAACATAAGAGTACAAACCCATAACCAAACATAAACTCAAATTTAAGAACACAATAACAAACATAAACTATTTACTCTCAAAATAAATGCTAAGTCAAATCCAAAAAATCATACAAATCTAGAAAATCATACAAACCCATCAAGGACACACAAGAGCACAAACCCAAAAAAAATCATACACCTAGAAATCAAACACAAAAAAATCATAAAAGAATATTGTACAAAAAAAAAATCAATCCATATATATACACAAACCAAATTATCCAAAAGAAAAAATATATTATTTATGCCCTTAATTACATTTTCTTTATGCTCTTAATACATGTGTCAAATTTTGTATCAATTAGATACTATTTACTATATAATTTATAAACTTATTTATTATACATAATTTTAAATTACAAAAACTTACTATTTAAACTAAATATAAAATCTAAACCAAATATAAAATCCAGACTTCGTATAGAAAGATATCAAGCATTGTCTTTGCATAATAATTGGAGTTAATTTTTTTTTTCCTTTTCTTTTCTGGAGAAACGAGAATTGGAGTTAAATCTAACAAGATCTTGACAGATCCAATCAGATTTCGACCAAATTCAGCAAAATCTTAGTCAATTCGGCCAAGTCTTCTTCCTTTATCACACACGTGATGAACCTGACATTTGCTCCGGTGGAGGACCCACCTTTAATTTGACATGGACCACACGGTTTTCATTGGATTCATTGTATATTGGTGATTTGTTCTGTCTATTGGCTGGCTTACTCAGATTTCGACCAAATTCAGCAAAATCTTACCCAGATTCGGCCAAATCTTCTTCCTTTATCACACGCCTGATGAACCTGACATTTGCTCTGGTGGAGGACCTACCTTTTCTGTCTATTGGCTGGCTTACTGTACCGTAACAAGTAACAACGACCTAGACTTTAGCTTCAATAATGCTAGGGGAACACCCTGCTTCACACCGCATGGTTTTTTCTTTGTAGCGGGGCCAAACACTGACATGATGCTTCTTGTTATTTTCCTATGCATGATAACTTTTTTTTTTCTATGCATGATAACTATATATATATACTATTAACTATACATAATTTAAATAAAGAAAGCCTCAGGGTCTAAAGGCTTGTCTAAATGTTGTGCATCTCTATATTTCATAATGAATGGATATGGTGCGGTTACCCTAAGAAAATTAAAGGATCCTAATCTGATTATAAATTTGCTTTGTTTTAATTTAAAATTGGTTCAGAATATAAAATCCTCCTCTCCTCCCCCCCCCCCCCCCCCCCCCCGCCTCCCCTTTTTTTCCAAAACAGTTCCTATTATTAGATTTACATCCATAACCAAAATGATTAAAAAGGGGTTACAAAATTTATTACCTCTTGTTCTTGTGTCGTTGTGTCTCTTAACATTCTTACCACCGTTTATGGAAAAAAGGAAAAAGAACAAGAAAAAGAAAACTTGTAAGAATTTATATGCCAATGATTTTGCAATATTATTGATTGGCAGATAAAATTAGGCTACAGGTTTTTATGTTACAAGTACGTTGAACTTTATTTAAAAAAAAAAAAAAAAATTGGACAATATATAACTCTTTTATTTTTTTTCATATTTGGTGCAATTGAATGGCTGATAAAAATTAATCTATCTACATAATTAAAAAAAATTAGAAAAGAGGAAGTTCAATTAATTATCCAATTAGACTCTAATTGCACTCTAATATTGTGTCAAGTGCTTATAATATATATATATATATATATTGTGCCAAGTGTCATTCTAATTATCCCCTATTATTTGATGGCAGGTGTCTCTATATTGTAAATACACTACAATTTCAAGCTAAGTGTTCTTCTAATTATACTTAAGATGTGTCAATTATGTTTACATCCAAATTTATATATCTAAACCAAGAAATTATATTTTAAAAAAATTAATTTGAATTTAATATACTTCTATGTATTACCATATATATTTATGCTTCACAAACAGTAGAGGAACATAATCTAAAAACATATATACATGGGAAATTTCCTCTGTGTCTCACTTTTCTGCTTTGCTTAATTCTTTTTTCTCTCTCTTCGCACTGAATTTTCTTCCTCTCTCTTTTCCTATCAACCCGGTTCTACTCCTTCACAGAGAACCCAAATCAACTGTGCCAACGTACTCCGATCCACCGTGGTCAACGTCAAATAGAGAGAGAGCACCGATCTGTGAGCTTTGGTCTCCGATCTCCGACAGAAATTTTCTCCTATCTGTGAGCACGTAATTGCAAGTAGACGGCACCAGTGCTGTGTCTGTCACTTACAAACTCTCCATCCAGTGCTCTGCTTTCTTCTTCCCCAATTTATTTTCCTTTCATGTGTTAATTCTTACTAGTTAAATAATTTTCTTAATACATATCTTTAATATTTTTCCGACAGCAAATCGATGGGCCCAGAAAACGCCTTGTCCTCATGTTTTCCTTCTTCTTCTACTTCTAAGGGCAGAAGGACATATGAATACGATGTCTTTCTCAGTTTCAGAGGCTCCGACACCCGCAAAAAATTTACAAGCCATCTGTACGAAGCATTGAAACGAAATGGCATAATCACTTTTAGGGACGATGAAAGTCTCGATCGAGGAGCATTCATTAAACCAGAACTCTTGAAAGCAATAGAAGTATCAAAGATTGCTGTCGTTATTATCTCTGGGGGCTATGCTTCATCGAGTTGGTGCTTGACTGAACTAGCAAAGATCGTCGAGTGCATGGACGAGAAGAATCTGACAGTTCTGCCTGTTTTCCATGATGTGGATCCTAGTGATGTGCGCAATCTGAGGGGGACTTTTGCGGATGCCTTTGCAAAACATCGCATTGATAACACTGAGAATGTGAAAACTTGGGAAGATGCTGTGTCACGTGTTGCTGGTATCTCTGGATGGGATTTACGGGATGAGTAAGCATTTGTTTTTGTTTTTTGTCTTTTGTTCTTTTACTATTTTTCGCTACTTTTCTTTATTTGGCGACATGACAACTTTCATTGTCTCCTGTATATTACAAACCTAGGAAAAAATTATAAGCTTGAATTGTACTTAGGTTGAAAAACATTGCATGCATAATTTGTACCACATATGAGTCCCCTTTTGCTACTGAACAAAGCTAAGATTTTACTTTTGATGAATGTTTTATCCCTAAATTAACGTATCTAGCTCTGCCTCATCAAAATTAATGTTTTGCTATATTTTTTGCAGGTCTGAATCAACAGTTATCGAAAAAATCATTCAAGAGGTCGGATCAATTCGGGATGTCAAAGCTGAAATTGAAAACATCATGAATACCGTTTCCACGATTCAAGCTGTACTTGATGCGGCAGAGCTGCAGAGTCACAGCCATCAAGTCAAGGACTCGCTCGAAAAGCTCGAGGACACAGTTTATGAAGCAGATGACTTGTTGGGTGAGTTCTACACGGAAGCTTTACGACAAGGAGGGATGAGTGGGAATTTTACTGAAAAGGTACGCTATTTCCTTTCAACTTCAAACCCACTTGTTTTACGTCAAGGGATGAGTGGTAAAATAAATGCGATGAAGCAGAAACTAAATGCAATAGCGGAAGATAGTAAATTGTTTCACTTGAAAGAATACCATGTAGAGCCACCTGTGAGTATGGATAGGGAAGAGACTCACTCATTTGTGCGTGCTGAAAAAGTTATTGGGAGAGAAGATGATAAAAAGGCCATCATAAAACTGTTGTTGGAGCCTAATAATGAAGAGAATGTTTCAGTTGTTCCTATAGTGGGGATCGGTGGGTTAGGAAAAACCACACTTGTTCAATTTGTGTACAATGATGAGAACTTCAAAGAACATTTTGAGCTAAAAATGTGGATATGTATATCTGATATCTTTGATGTAAAAATGATTATTCAAAAAATAATATCGGCTACTGGTATGGAACCTGTAGACCATAGCATGGATAAATTACAAGATCAACTTCGTAAAATAATTAATCAAAAGAAGTACTTACTTGTCTTGGATGATGTGTGGAATGAGGATCCTCACAAATGGGATAGTTTGAGAGATCTTTTAGCGGGTGGTGCTAAGGGAAGTAAAATTGTAATAACTACGCGTGCGAGATTGGTAGCAGAGATTACAGACCCAGCTTCAATATACACTCTTAAAGGTCTCAATGAAGAACAGTCTTGGCTGTTATTCAAGCAAATAGCATTTAGAAAAGGGCAAAGGCAAGAGACCAATAATCCTAGACTAGAAGAAATTGGAAGGAAAATTGTGCACAAATGTCAAGGGGTACCCCTTGCCATAAAGTCTATAGGAAATGTATTGCGCTTGGAGAAAACAGAGCATGAATGGTCATATGTCAACAATAATATACTAGAAAGTGCAAATCAACAAAAAAATGATATTTTTCCAATTCTAAAGTTGAGTTATGATTATCTTCCGTCACATTTAAAAAGTTGTTTTGCCTTTTGTTCCTTATTTCCTAAAGATTATGAGATCGATAAGGTGACACTCTTACAACTATGGATAGCGCAAGGTTTTATCCGACCATCAAACAAAAACCAAGAAGTAGAAGATGTAGCAGATAAGTACTTCAAGGACTTGCTTTGGAGGTCCTTCTTTGAAGAAGTGACAAATGAAGAGGGAGAATTAAAATACAAGATGCATGATTTAATTCATGATCTTGCACAATTAGTTGCAGGGGCAGAGTGCACAATAATTACTTTGGATGGAAACAATTTTGGTGAAAAAACTCGTCATGTGTCACTTCCATTTTATATTGACTCATCTTTTATTGAAACTTCATGGTTAGTTAGAGCAGAGAAGTTACGTACATGTGTTCTAACACTTGCAACTTATGCGTGGCCAGGGGAAGAAAACAAATCAGAGTTTTTGAATAAACTTATTTTGAGTTGCAGAAGATTGCGTGCATTGGGTTTAGGTGGAGTTCAAATTGAGAGAGTGCCAGATTCTATTGAAAAGTTAATACATCTTACTTACCTTGATTTTTCGAAGAATCTTAGTATTAAAACTCTCCCTAATGCTATTTCTAGACTTTGGAAATTGCAAACACTAAAAGTCAATAATTGTGAAAATCTTAAAGAATTGCCTAGAGACATTAGATTTTTGGTTGGCCTCAGGCATCTTGAGAATAGCAATTGTTGGCGTTTGAGTCACATGCCTGATGGATTAGGGCAAATGACATGCCTTCAAACGTTATCATTATTTGTTGTGAGAGACAACCAAGCTTCTACCTCTGGGCCCATTAGTAGTGGGCTAGACGAATTGAATTCACTAAACTCCCTGAGAGGAGAACTAAAAATCTCAATTTTGAGATGTTTGGAAGATGTTTATTCAGAACCCAGTGCTGCCTATTTAAGGGCAAAACAATATCTTGACCGGTTGAAATTATCATGGAATGCAAATGATTCTTACCGCAACAACAATGGTGACGATGATTGTGACGATGGTGACGATGACGGTGACGATGATTGTGACGATGGTGACGATGACGGTGACGATGATGGTGACTATGATGGTGATGATGATGGTGACTATGATTGGGACGACTATGGTTACTATGATGGTGACGACGATGGTGACTATGATGGTGACGACGGTGATGAGAAGTTATTAGATGGCCTCCAACCACACCAAAATCTTAAATTTTTGTCTGTGGATGGGTATGGGGGTGTGAGATTTTCAAGTTGGCTTTCTTTGCTCACAAATCTGGTTGATTTATCTATGTATCGTTGTATGAGATGTCAACAACTTCCACGATTGTCTCAACTCCACTCTCTGGAACGTCTATCAATCAGGTATATGGAAGATTTGGAGTACATATCAGATGGTGATATAAATGAGGAGGTTCCTACTTCATCCTTCTTCCCATCGCTAAAGTCAATTGATATTCAGTGTTGCTTTAATCTGAAGGGATGGTGGAGGAGCACATCAACAACAGATCACCAACAACATCCGCATCACCAGTCACTGCCTTCATTCCATCATCTTTCTAAGTTAAGAATTGAGGATTGCCCTAATCTAACTTCCCTGCCTCCATTTCCGTATCTTGAAGAAAGTCTAGTTTTGTATCCAGTCAGTTTGAAAGCTTTACAACCGACGATAGCAATGAATTCGTCGCTTCCTTCTTCCTCCTCTCCTCTCTCCAAATTAAAGTTTATGTATATAAGCGATATAAAGGATACAGAGGCTCTACCAGATGATTGGATGTCAAACCTGAGATCTCTCAAGCAACTACGCATATTTGGAGGCCCTAAGCTGAAATCTCTATCTCTAGCCGTGCCTCATCTCACCTCACTTGAGAGCTTGGAGATTGGTGATTGTGAGCTGTTTGATTCGAATAGTGACATGGGTGATGATGGCATCGAATGGCAGCATCTTAAATGCCTCAGTTCTCTGCATTACGATAGAGTTCCGAATTTGAAGTCTATTCCTTCCGGGCTTCAACACGTTACTGCTCTACGAAAGCTTGTGATTTCTAATTGTCCCAATTTGACGATTTTCCCAGAGCTCACCTCAGTTGTATACCTGAAAATTTCAGAGTGCCCCAACCTAACATCAATTCCCAATGGGATTAGTAATCTCACGTCCCTCGAAGAACTTCACATTTTCTATTGTCCGAATCTCATATCACTTCCTGATGAGATGGTTTCTCTCAAGTCTTTACAAAAGCTAACAATTCAAGGATGTCCTGACTTAGCGAAAAGATGTGAAAAGGGAATTGGGGAAGATTGGTTCAAAATAGCTCATGTCCCTGTTATCCAAATTTGGAATAACCTCTGGTATGTCTTCTGCAATAGCTGAGCTTGGTAGCTCTTCACTTTTTACTTTTTTTTTTTCTTAATTATCTTATATAATTTATGTATGGTTGCTGAGAAAACATAGTAAATTTTTGGGAATTCTACTCTTTATATTTTGTGTATTTCAAAAAAATAAAGAAATTTTTAATTATCTTTTTTTTTTTTGGGTGGATTTCCAAAATATTAGAACAATAAATATACTCAACCATGGTATATAATTGTATTGGGTTCACTTTAGTGAAACTTTTATGTTTTTCACATTTTCTAACAATGAAAAATCCAAGATTGATTTGAAAGAAACCAAACTGTTGGACATTGTTTAAAAGTTTTACTTTTGGTTATTTTTTCAACAAGAAAGATTTGGCCAACCCCAATATCATCCATGAACAAGTGCTTTTCCAGTGGTTCACTCTCTCTCTTTTTTTTTCCTTCATTTTTCTTTTTTGGAATGCAACTCTCTTTCTTAGTTTATTGGGTTTTAATTTAAGCCTTTTGTAAAAACTGATTTGATATTTTGATTCATGCAATGAGGAGCCAAGGATTCCATTGTTATATAATGGCCATACTAAGAGTTTTGTTAAGAAAGGTTAAAGTGTGATACTCTGTTTTGTTGTGAAGAAATTTTGCCTCAAAATTAAAGCTCTATGATATTCGCATTGCATTTCTAGGATGCCAATAGTGATGCACTGAAACAGAATTTAATGTTTTTTATTTTTCGTTGTTATTGAAATATTGTTATCCTTTTTGTCATTGCATAATCCTGCTCCTTTGTAATCTGTTTACATGAATGGCCTTAAAATGAATATGCCTTTTGTTTATCAATAGATTTAATGGGATTAATCATCGAGTGAGTGTGGATTATCTAAAGAATTTGAAGATTTTTGTGGAAAATATGGCAAAGGATCTATTCCTTGGATACTTTAAGGATTTCCGAAACTGATCTAGCTCAGGTACTTGGTTAGAGTCACCAGTAATCAAAGGTTATTGAGTAATTTGGAGTAGTGTTCCAGTGGGATCTCTGATGTTTGGCATTTAACACTATGGCGAAATTGAGTTAATCGATTTTCTTCCAAATAAAAGAAAAAAAGCTTAATAAATATCACAAAGTCACTAATGGGGAAGAGGGGATGGTCCAACTAAAAAAGTTCATGTCCTATAGTTGCAGGGCCTGAACTTGGTTCATCTTCTATATTTCTAGATAAATGTAGATTAATTGTGAATCCTAATCCTTTGTAGAGACTCAAATGCTAATGTTCTCAACTCTTCTTCTTTGTTCTCTTTGTGTTTTTATGATGATCTAGTCCAACCCAACAACAAAGCTTTAGTCCCAAAATTTTTGTGGTTGGCTCTGTTATACTGGGATAAAATCAAATGTATTTTGGAAAATGATCTGCTCCAAACATATCAACAAAAAAAAAAAAAAAGATAATCTTCTCCAAAGTTTCTATCGGTCCATATATCCCTTTTGCTACTGAACAAAGCTAAGATTTTACTTTTGATGAATGTTTTATCCCTAAATTAATGTATCTAGCTCTGCCTCATCAAAATTAATGTTTTGCTATATTTTTTGCAGGCCTGAATCAACAGTTATCGAAAAAATCATTCCGAGGATAAATAATGAGTTGGATCGTGAAGTCCCAACTGTTTCTGAGCATCTTGTTGGAATGGAATCTCGTTACAAAGAAATGGACGAAGGAATGCTCCTTGCCGTTGCACAAAAAATCACTGAAGATTTGGGCTCTTTGGCTTTCCAAGAGATCGGATCGCTTTGGGATGTCGAAGCTGAACTTGAAAACATCGAGAACACTGTTTCCACGATTCAAGCTGTACTTCGGGATGCAGTAGAGCAGCAGACTCATAGCCATCAAGTCAAGGACTGGCTTGAAAAGCTCAAGGACGCAGTTTATGAAGCAGATGACTTGTTGGGTGAGTTCTACACTGAAGCCAACACTGAAGCTTTACGAGAAGGAGGGATGAGTGGGAATATTGCAAAAAAGGTATGCGGTTTCTTTTCAACTTCAAACCCATGTGTTTTACGTCGAGAGATGAGTCGTCAAATAATTGCAATGAAGCAGGAACTAAATGCAATAGCGGAAGATAGCAAAAAATTTCACTTGAAAGAATACCATGTAGAGCCACCCGTGAGTATGGATAGGGAAGAGACTCACTCATTTGTGCTTGATGAAAAAGTTATTGGGAGAGAAGATGATAAAAAGGCCATCATAAAACTGTTGTTCGAGCCTAATAATGAAGAGAATGTTTCAATTATTCCTATAGTGGGGATTGGTGGGTTAGGAAAGACCACCCTTGCTCAATTTGTATACAATGACAAGAACATCAAAGAACATTTTGAACTAAAAATGTGGATATGTATATCTGATGTTTTTGATGTAAAAATGATTATTCAAAAAATAATATTGGCTACAGGTAAGGAACCTGTAGACCATAGCATGGATAAATTACAAGATCAGCTTCGTAAAATAATTAATCAAAAGAAGTACTTACTTGTCTTAGATGATGTGTGGAATGAGGATCCTTACAAATGGGAAAGTTTGAAAGACCTTTTAATGGGTGGCGCTAAGGGAAGTAAAGTCGTAATAACTATGCTTGCAAGATTGGTAGCAGAGATTACATACCCAGCTTCAATATACACTCTTAAAGGTCTCAATGAAGAACAGTCTTGGTTGTTATTCAAGCAAATAGCATTTAGAAAAGGGCAAGGGCAAGGGACCAATAATCCTAGACTAGAAGAAATTGGAAGGGAAATTGTGTGCAAATGTCAAGGGGTACCCCTTGCCATAAAGTCTATAGGAAATGTATTGCGCTTGGAAAAAACAGAGCATAAATGGTCGTCTGTCAAGAATAATATACTAGAAATTGCAACTCAACAAAAAAATGACATTTTCCCAATTCTAAAGTTGAGTTATGATCATCTTCCATCACATTTAAAAAGTTGTTTTGCCTTTTGTTCCTTGTTTCCTAAAGGTTGTGAGATCGATAAGGTGGCACTCATACAACTATGGATAGCGCAAGGTTTTATCCGACCATCAAACAAAAACCAAGAATTAGAAGATGTTGCAGATGAGTATTTCAAGGATTTGCTTTGGAGGTCTTTCTTTGAAGAAGTGACAAATGGATGGGGAGAATTAAAATACAAGATGCATGATTTAATTCATGATCTTGCACAATTAGTTACAGGGGCAGAGTGCACAATAATTTCTTTGGATCGAAACAATTTTGATGAAAGAACTCATCATGTGTCACTTCCATTTTACATGGACTCATCTTTTATTGAAACTTCAAGTTTGCTAGTTAGAGTTAAGAAGTTACGTACATGTCTTCTAACATTTAAACCTAGTATGTCTTATAGAGCGGGGGAAATAGACGAATCAATGTTGAATAAACTTATTTTGAGTTGCGGAAGATTGCGTGCATTGGGTTTATGTGGAGTGCAAATTGAGAGAGTGCCAGATTCAATTGAAAAGTTAATACATCTTACTTACCTTGATTTTTCTAATAATGAAAGTATTGAAACTCTCCCTAATGCTATTTCTAGACTTTGGAAATTGCAAACACTAAAAGTCAATGGTTGTCGGAATCTTAAAGAATTACCTAGAGACATTAGATTTTTGGTTGGCCTCAGGCATCTTGAGAATAGCAATTGTGGGCATTTGAGTCATATGCCTGATGGATTAGGGCAAATGACATGCCTTCAAACGTTATCATTATTTGTTGTGAGAGACAACCAAGCTTCTCCCTCTGGGCCCATTAGTAGCGGGCTAGATGAATTGAATTCGCTAAACTCCCTGAGAGGAGAATTACAAATCTCAAATTTGAGATGTTTGGAAGATGTTTATTCAGAACCCAATGCTGCCTATTTGAGGGCAAAACAATATCTTGACCAGTTGACATTATCATGGTGTGCAAATGATTCTTACGACGACAACGATGGTGACGATGGTGATGAGAAGTTATTAGAAGGCCTCCAACCACACCAAAATCTTAAATTTTTGTCTGTGTGGGGGTATGGGGGTGTGAGATTTTCAAGTTGGCTTTCTTTGCTCACAAATCTGGTTGATTTATCCATAACTGGTTGTAAGAGATGTCAACAACTTCCACGGTTGTCTCAACTCCACTCTCTGGAACGTCTATCACTTGAAAATATGGAAGTTTTGGAGTACATATCAGATGGTGAGATAAATGAGGAGGTTCCTACTTCATCCTTTTTCCCATCCCTAATGTCAATTTGTATTTCCAACTGCCCTAATCTAAAGGGATGGTGGAGGAGCACATCAACAACAGATCACCAACAACGTCTGCATCACCAGTCACTGCCTTCATTCCATCATCTTTCTTATTTATTAATTGAGGATTGCCCTAATCTCACTTCCTTGCCTCCATTTCTGTATCTTGAAGAAAGTCTATATTTGTATGAAGTCAGTTTGAAACCTTTACAACAGACAATAGCAATGAATTCTTCGCGTCCTTCTTCCTCCTCTTTGTTGTCCTCTCCTTTCTCCAAATTAATGTCTTTGACTTCAAGTTCTATAAAGGATACAGAGGCTCTACCAGATGATTGGATGTCAAACCTGAGTTCTCTCAAGAAACTACGCGTAGACGGAGGTTCTAAGCTGAAATCTCTATCTCTAGCTGTGCCCCATCTCACCTCACTCGAGAGCTTGGTGATTCTTAATTGTGAGCTGTTTGATTCGATTAATGCTGCCCATTTAAGGGAAAAAAAATATCTTGACCGGTTGGGATTATTATGGCATGCAGATGATCATTTGTCTTGTTCTGATAATGATAATGATGGTGATGAGAAGGCATTAGAAGGTCTCCAGCCACACAAAAATCTCAAATCTTTGTTAATGCAGGGCTACAGGGGTGTGAGATTTTCATGTTGGCTTTCTTTGCTCATAAATCTTGTTGATTTAACTTTAATTGAGTGTAAGAAATGTCGACATTTGCCACCGTTGTATCAACTCCCCTCTTTGCAACGTCTATCTCTTTTGTACATGGAAGATTTGGAGTATATATCAGACAAAGATATAACTGAGGAGGTGACTTCATTGGTAACGTCAACAGCATTCTTTCTGTCTCTAAATTTCCTCAAAATCTACAAATGTCCTAATCTGAAGGGATGGTGGAGGAGGGATTTTTGTGTAACAACATATGCATCAAGGCCAGATCATCAACAACATCGACATCGCCAGTTATTGCCTTCATTTCCTCGTCTTTCTTCTTTACATATTCAGATTTGCCCTTATTTGACTTCCATGCCTTTGTTTCCACATCTCGAAGAATGTTTATTTTTGGATAAGGTCAACGGGAAGCCTTTGCAACATACGATGGCAGCAGCCTTTTCACATCTCTCTCCTTTTTCCAAACTAATATCTATGCACTTGATAAATATACGAGATCTAATATATATGCCAGGGTTAAATATGTGTTCTCTCAAGAGTCTAGTGATTTCTAATTGTCCTAGACTAGCATCTTTGTCGCGAGCTGTGCAATATCTCACCTCCCTTGAGGAGCTAGTGATTCACAATTGTGAGGAGTTCAATCCGTTAAATGAAGTGAATGATGGTGGCCAAGAATGGAAATGCCTCAATTGCCTTCATTCTTTGACTTTTGACTGCCTTCCAAAATTGGAGTCTCTACCTGTTGGTCTTCAACATGTTTCCACTCTGCAAAGGCTTGTCATTTCAAACTGTCCTAATTTGATAATTCTTCCAGAGTGGATTTGCAAGCTCACTTCATTTGAACAAATTGAAATTGTCAACTGTCCTAATCTCACATCAGTGCCTGATGGGATGCTCTGTCTTAAGTCTTTACAAAAGTTGAGAATTGAAGATTGTCCCACTTAGATGAAAGTTGCAAAAAGGGAAAGTTGAGAATTGAAGATTGTCCCAAAATGAAAGATGCAAAAGGGAAATCAGTGAGGGTTGGCCCAAGATTGCTTATGTCCCTATTTCATAATTCCATTACCTAGAGAGGCATATATGTAAGGTATGTTCTTTAATTCTAATTGTCTAAGAGCAATCAAAAACCAATTTTCTTTTCTTGTTCTTCTTGTCTTATGGTATTTTGGAAAATGCATTTATGATTTCATATGTAGATTATGTAACAACCCAATGCAAAACAAAGGGAAGGGTTTAAGGCTGAGCCAAAAGAGTTTCTCTTGACCTTCCTCTTTCAGTTTGAGGCCATGCCCTCCAACATCTGCTTCTTCTTCAAGAACACTAGCCCTCTCTGCCTGGAACATGATGCATGCAGTGCCTTTGGTTCGTTTTCTGTGATTCCACCATCAAAGAGCTCAGTAACTCTTCTTGGTACAGATTCTATGCAGCCATTTTTTTAATTACATTACTAAATCTCTTTTTGGTAGCTGTGAAAATGGAGGAAGAAAGGAACAAAGTGAACCTTTTGGAATTCTATTCTTTAAGGTTTTTTGATCTCCAGTTAAATATAGAAATTTTTTTAGGAAGAGGAGTAATAAAATCATCCACTTCGTTTTTTGGATTTCCAAAATATAGTAATATTTTCGACCATGGTTTATAATTGTATTGGGCTCAATTAGTGAAGCTTTTGGTTTTTTAGGTCTTCTAATAATGTGAAATTTGAGAGTTTTTTTTTTTTTTTTTGACCGCATCTCGAACCCTTTTCTCCCCAAACCCTAAGCACTTTATGCATGGGGAGTTGCTAATTCAGCTATAAGGCCCTTGGAGAAAATATAATTTAAGTAAATCTGAGAGTTATAGAATTTCTTGTTGAATTTTATTGATTTCTCAACAACCAAACTTTTGAATATTGTTTCATATTTTTGCTTTAATGTGTTTTTTTTTTCCCTCCTTTAAGTGAATGCTTTGTGTTATGTTATGTAAACAGTCATGATGAGTCTAAGCATCTCAAAATGAAGATTATTTGAAGAATTTGAATATCTTTCTGTGGAAACATGGTAGGAGGACATATGGCTAGAATACTTTTAGGATTTCAAAATTTGACGTAGTTAAGGTACTTGGTTAAAGTCATCTAGAATAGAAGGTTATTGATATTTTGGACTAGTGTTTCCATGGGATTTCTTATCTGTGGCGTTCAATACTATGGTGGTTGAGTTGACTGATTTGCTTCAAAATCAAAGCAAAAAGCTTAATGCTTATTACAAAGTTACCAACAGTGAATAGGGGAGGCTCGGCTTGAAGTTGTGTAAGTTGGGAGGGGACGAACTTTGTTCGTCTTTGATGTTTCACACACACACACACATTAATTATCAAAGTTTTTATCTCCTTTTCTGTTTTCTTTGTGTTTTTATTTTATTTTTTTATTTATTATTTCTCACGTTGTTTGATCTTAAATGCAGAACAAATTGAACGCACAGAACAAAATTAGGCGTATATTCTGAGTATTGAGAACCTCTTTTGTGCTAGTGCATCAAGTCAACACCTCAGGTGATTATCATGTTTTTGTATTTGTTCTTTTTCCCTCTCATAAAAGTTTTAATCTAGATATGATTTCCTTGCATATTAAGAGTGGAACCTAGGGAAAAATGGAGGAAAAATGCTTAATCCTTCATTATCTCTTTATTCTAATGATTTGTTAATTTGTATAAATTCTAAGATAACATTTTTGTGCTTGCATTGTTTATTTTAAATAAACAGAGTGAAATCTGGAACTTAGCGATATTGGAATAACATTATGTTGAATGATCATATTCAGGTATTCGTTTGCTTCAATTCTTTATTGGTATGAGGTTTTACTTCCTATTTATATCAATAAAAAGATATATCAAAATGCGGTTTTAGGGTTTTTTTGAAAACAAACTGATTTTAATTTGATGTATTATGATCCTGTTAGGTTCTAAAGACTAAGGATTTTATGTATTTAGAACTCTAATGTGTAATGTTGGCAAACCATGATCAAAACAATATGTTTAGTCTTGTTTAGGCTTGCTCAAAGTTGTGTATTTCATGTAAAGTTGGAATCGAGAGGCTGCAGATGTATTAGTGCATTTCAGCCTGGCTTGATCGATCGAGTCTATTATTCGATCGATCGAAAGTCGGCCAGATGGCGTTTTCTACAGAATTTCCAACTCAGCCATATCTCATTAAACGTTTAGGGTTTTATATTTTTGCCCTAGGTATATAAGGCAAAACTCTAGCCACATTTTAAGAGTTGCTCTGGTTGTATTGTTGCTCATACTTTGCTGTTTGTGTGAATCTCTTGTGAGATCATTGAAGAACTTTCTTTCACATGAACTTAGGGTTTTCAAGGTAGAGATATTATCAACACCTTGATGATCAATTCAGTTGCTGCCATTGGAGTTTAAAGAAAAACAAGCAAGGAGCTTGTATCTTGTGGAGAATCCAAGAAAGAAGGAGTCCATGGATTCGGAGCTTGCACGTGGTCGTGTTAGTAAGTTCTACTGGTGGGTAGTATTAGGAAGTCAAGCAGGGAGCTTGTAAGTCTTTTTGTATGAACTTCGATTCTTTCATAGTGGATTCAGGTTTATCTTGAGAATAGCTAGGTCAAATCCTCCAAGGTTTTTACCGTGTGATTTCTTGGGTCATCATATCTTGTGTTATTTATTATTTCCGCTGCTATATATATTCTTGATATGATTGTATAATTGTGATAACCTAGATTTGCATAATTTGACTAACTTAATCACTTGGCTATTAACTAGGTTAATCTAATTGTTGTTTTAAGGGGCCTAAAACCTAACAGATCCTTTGGTGGCTTAGGCACAAAATTAGATTTTGAGTTTGGACATGCACAAGTGCTGAGATGGATTACCTTATTACTCAAGTATCCAATTTTCTCTTGTTCTCTTCTAATTAAAAGTATAGTGATCTCAGACATTTGATTCTGTGTGTAGAGTATAGAGAAAAAAAAGAGTTGGTGTTTCTCTAAAGTGAGTTGGTACTAAAATTATCTAGCAACCGGTGATACATATAGTGGTGGTCAGTATCTCAATCCTTTTTGTTTATCTTACCATATAAGATCTTTCTTCATAATTCCATTTTTTTAATCAAACTATACTCTATTGTTTTGATTTTTTAGAAAGTTTTTATGAAATGGGCTCTAAGTCAAATGGCACTTCTTCCCCTTGTAAGAGTAAGGTGCTGGGTGAGATCATGGGTTCAAGAATCAGCAATTGTGGGTTGTGTACCTTACTAATACAAATTTATATAATAGGTTTTATTTTTTATTTTTTATCTTCCATTTATAAATTTATTAATTTATGATCTCAAACTTAGGTTTAGTGGTTTGGAATGGATATAAGTCTAAAATTTGGTGTGAACACTAAGAGTTGTACCTGCTCAATGATAGCAATTATCTTGGCAACTGATAGCGTATCTGATGAATTCTTCGTGAAGCATCAATCTTTTGTTCATGTTGATATACCATGAAGGTAATTACCTAATTTTTAAACTCATTTAAGTTATTTTGCAAGTAAAACTGGCATACGAATAAAGAAATTGGTAATTTTTGCTATTCTCCATGATATGACCTTTTTATTTACTTTAGCAATAATATCACTATTTGGGGGAGGTGGAAAAAGAGTTTTCCACTTTGGTAAATGCTTGACAACACAAACAGTATATAATATAACTTTTGATATCGTGTTTGTTGATTCTAAAGGAGTTAATTCCACTGTTTCTATACATTCATAGATCTCCCTTCAGAATTCCCTATAATAACCAGTCTGGCTCTCCTTATTTTTCCATTTCATTTCAAGTATGCTGACTGCTGAGCAGTGTAGTCAAAGGCGAAGGCAACCTCGAGGCGCCAAGGCCTTGTATTGCCTAAGGTGAGAGGCACCAAAAGGTGCTAGCTCGAATAAAGTGAGGCGCCAAATTCTAATTCTAATTATTATACGTTAGTTCAGGTTTTGGAAGAGTTGCTGTAACTTGTAAGAGAGAATAGGGATTTTTTTTTCTAAATAACCAAATCACTCAAACAATTTCATTAGTTAGCAAGGTTTTGAAAACATATAGCAATCTAACAAATCAAGTCCTTTAGACTCGATTTTGCTCTTTGAAATCGAGCAAGCAGGAGTCGAGTTTCAGTTGGAAATTGAGTGTTTCACACTCGAGTTTCATACTCGAGAGTAAAACACTCGAGTTCCAGAGGCAGAAGTCTTGGCACCAATCTTGATGGTACAGAACCAGGTGGGGTATAGGAATTGTAAGGGAGATCAAAAGGATTGCTTCTTACTGTCTAAATATGTGGAACATTAAAGGGAAGATTAGCACCATCTAAGTCTATCAAATTCTTCTTAGTTACTAATCTCATATTTTTCCGTGCTCTCCTCCTTGAAATGAGATTCTCCAAGCGTTGGTTCCTCTCGAGCTCTGAAGTCCCCAGATCCATGAGATTCTTTTCATCATCCTCTGTCCACTTGATTGCCAATTTACTCTCATCCTCTTTGCCTCCTTGTGCTTCTTCTTCCTCCTCATCTTCATTTTCATCAACACCATCTTCTACTCGAGTGGGATTTGGGTTCGTGTAGGAAGTTTGTGCCATGCTCTAGGTTCATGTGGGATCTGGGTTTCTGCCTCTGGAACTTGAGTGTTTCATCCTTCTTCCCACCGCTAAAGTCAATTTCTATTAAGCATTGCCCTAATCTAAAGGGATGGTGGAGGAGTACATCAACAACAACATCCGCATCACCAGTCACTGCCTTCGTTCCAATATCATCTTTCTTTACTATTTATTTGGAATTGCCCTAATCTAACTTCCCTGCCTCCATTTTTGTATCTCAAAGAAAGTCTATATTTCCATTTAGTCAATTTGAAACTTTTACAACAGACGATGGAAATTACTTCTTCACTTCCCTCTACCTCCTCTTTCTTGTCATCCCCTTTCTCCAAATTAAAGTCTATGACTTTAAATTCTATAAAGGATCCAGAGGCTCTACCAGATGAGTGGATGTCAAACTTGAGTTCTCTCAAGCAACTACGCATACAAGGAGGCCCTAAGCTGAAATCTCTATCTCTATTTCTTGGCCTCGACAATGCCACACAGAACATAATCTCTAGTACATCTTCTGCAATAGCTGAGCTTGTTAGATCTGCACTTTTTACTTTTTGGGAATTCTATTCTTTATATTTTGTTGATTTCCAATAAATAAATAAAGTTTTAAGGATAGAAACTAGTAAATTGCCTTCTTCTTCTTTTTTTTTTTTGGATTTCCAAAATATTAGAACAGTAAATATACTCAACTATGGTATATAATTGTATTGGGTTCACTTTAGTATAACTTTTTAGTTTTTCACGTTTTCTATCAATGAAAAATCCAAGATTGATTTGAAAGCAACCAAACTGTTGGACATTGTTTGAAAGTTTTGCTTTTGGTTATTTTTTCAACAAGAAAGATTTGGCCAACCCCAATATCATCCATGAACAAGTGCTCTTTCCAGTCTTTCACTTTTTTTTTTTTTTTTTTTTTTTTTCCTTCTTCATTTTTCTTTTTGGAATGCAAACTCTCTTTCTTAGTTTATTGGGTTTTAATTTAAGCCTTTTGCAAAAATGGATTTGTTATTTTGATTCATGCAATGAGGAGCCAAGGATTCCATTTTTGTAAATGGCCATACTAAGAGTTCTGTTAAGAACGTTACTGTGTGATACTCTGTTTTGTTGTGAAGACCACCCTTATAAGATAAAAGAATCTAACACTATCAGAGAGAAGAAAACAGAGAGCAATAGAACAAGAAAGATGAGAAATTTCTGATTGTATTAGCTTAAATGATTCTATACATCAAGATCGTATTTATACAAGAAAAACTAAGTTAACTAATCTTGTTAATCTCTAACTAATTGTGCACATTATAAGGAACATGTGTAAGAGATAGTTACAATTTGATTATGGCACGTGTGAACACTAAGAAGATAATTAAAGTAACAAAAACGACTTGTAGCTGTCATATGTACAGAGTTCTTTTTCTGTCGTATAACCCATGCTTTAGATCTTCTTATCTGATGCTTGTAGTTGGTTCTTCTTCTTGCTTTTGGGTGCTGAACTTTGACAGTCCTCCTCAAGATGAGAACTAGAACTATGGATATTAACTATGCTTATCTTGGTAAGTAAGTATTTGAGTTGTTGACTACTCAAAGCTTTAATGAGCAAATCTACCAATTGTGTGTATGAGGGAGTATAAAACAATCTTACAACTTTATCTTGCACTTTATCCCTAACCAAATGACAATCAACTTCAATATGCTTGGTTCTTTCATGAAAAACGGGATTTTCTCCAATGTGAATGGCTGCCTGATTATCACAGAAAAGTAGAGCAGGCTGTGGGCGATAAACTTCCAAATCCTTCAACAAAACAAGTGACCATGTCATCTCACGTACTGTCACTGCCATAGCTCGATATTCAGCTTCTGCAGAAGATCGGAACACTATAGACCGCTTTTTAGACTTCCATGATATCAAGGAATCTTCCAAAAATACACAAAATCCAGTAGTTGACCTTCTTGTATCTACACAAGAAGCCCAATCAACATCTATGTAAGGCTTCAACTACAGATCAGACCTGGTTGATAACAAAATGCCTTGGCTAGGACACCCTTTGATGTATTGAAGGACTTTATAAGCTGCATCTAAGTGTGGTTTCCTAGGCATAGAGACAAATTGACTGAGTTTGTTCACTGCATAACCTATATCTGGTCTAGTAATGGTAAGATATAATAATCTTCCCACCAGTCTTCTATAAATCCCTGGATCAGAAAGTAATTTGCCATGAAACTTACTTAACTTCAGATTTTGCTCCATTGGCACCTTACTAGGTTTGCATGTTGACATACCTACTTCCTTCAAAACTTCTAGAGCATATTTCCTTTGACAAATGGAAATGCCCTTATCTGATCTTGCCACTTCAAGTCCAAGGAAATACTTTAGAACTCCAAGATCCTTGAGTTTGAATTTCTGATCTAATGAAACCTTCAATTTATCAACAGCCTGAATGTCATTTCTAGCAATTAATATGTCATCCACATAGACAAGTAATGCTATGAATGAATTATTGAACCTCTTAGTAAACAAAGAGTAATCTGCCATGGACTGCTTGAAACCATACTTCAATAAGGTATTTGAAAACTTAGAATACCACTGCCTTGAGGCCTACTTAAGACCATACAAAGACTTATTGAGCTTGCACACTAGATTGACCCCCTTGCTGTGAAATCCTTGAGGAAGTTGCATATACACTTCTTCATGCAAATCACCATGAAGAAATGCGTTATTGACATCCAATTGACTCAAATGCCAGCCTTTCATAGCAGCAATAGCAAGTAGAGTTTTGATAGTAGTCATCTTAACAATAGGAGAGAAAGTTTCAGTAAAGTCCAACCCCTCTTGTTGAGTAAACCCTTTTGCAACCAGCCGTGCTTTGTACCTTTCCATAGACCCATCAGCCTTGTACTTCACTCTATATACCCATTTATAGCCTATAGCCCTCTTATGAGAGGGCAAAGAATTAAGGGTCCCAAGTATTGTTGGATTCTAAGGCATTGATCTCAGCTACCATGGCATCTTGCCATTTGGGGTCTTTAACAGCCTCATGATAGAACTTAGGCTTAGGAATAGTAGCAATTAGGGAACAATAAAGGGAATAAGAAGAGGACAATTTAGAGGAGTCAAGATAGTGAGATAAGGGGTATTTTGTACCTGAAGTGGTAGGAGCAGAACCAAACTTGTTGGAAAAAGTGGAAGGAGCATGATCATCACAAGTAACATTGCTGCATTTATAATCTTGAAAGTAAGCTGGAGGTTTGGAAATTCTAGCAGATTTTCTTAAAGGAGGATTAGAGGTAAGTGATGGAGAAGGAGAAGCTATAGAAGCTGTAGGAAGATGATTGAAATCTGCAAAAACACTAGGATTAGGAATAGCTGGTAAAGGTAAAGCTGTCTCAGAAGATGGAAGGATGGGTGGAGCCACTGGATTGGATGCACTAGAATCAATAGAAACATCTATGTGTGAAGAAGGAAAAGATTCAAGGACAATAGGAGATGTAAAGTCAGGTTCAGTAGCAACTGAAGGGAATATATGAGGCAAAGAAAGAGAGGAATGGGGAGAATAAGTAGCAGAAGCAAAAGGAAACACAGTTTCATAGAAGAGTACATCTCTAGAGATAAAAATTTTCTTGGTGAGTAAGTTGAGAAGCTTGTAACCCTTGACACCAAAGGGATACCCAAGAAAAACACAAGGTGTGGATCTAGGTTCAAAGTTATTTCTGTTATGGGCTAAAGTGGAAGCAAAACATAGACAACCAAAGACCTTTAAGTGATCAAAAGATGGGAGTTGACCATAAAGCTTCTCAAATGGTGTTTTATTCTCTAAAACTGAAGTAGGCAGTCTATTGATGATGTACACAGCAGTTAAAATACAATCACCCCAATAAGAAATAGAGATATTGGACTGAAATTTCAATTCCCTTGTTATATTAAGGATATGTTGGTGTTTCCTCTCCACAACTGAGTTTTGTTGTGGAGTAGCTACACAAGAATGTTGGTGAATTATACCATGACTAGCATAAAAATCTTTTAAGAAAAATTCTGGAGCATTGTTAGACTTAATGGCTTTAATGTTGGTATTAAACTGTGTACATATCATGTTATAGAAAGACATCAATAGAGGCCTAGTTTCAGATTTAGATTTCATGAGATATAACCGTGTAGATCTAGTAGCATCATCTACAATAGTAAGGAAATATTGAAAACGATCATAAGTAGCTTTAACAAATGGCCCCCAAACATCACAATGAATAAGATCAAAAGTATTAGAAGAGATATGATTAGAACAAGGGAAGGGAAGTCGTTTCTGCTTAGCAATGGGACAAACAATGCAATCTTTATTACTGTGTAAAGATGGTACATCAGGTAAACAGTGATGTAAAACTTGAAGCTTATCATCAGACACATGGCCTAGCCTAAGATGCAAAAGATATGGCTTAGAAACAGCAGAAACAGAATTAACAAAGGACTTGAAAATTGACTGCAGAGGAGAAGAAATTTCTGAAACAGAATCACAAATGCTTGAAGATTGCAGCAGGTACAGATTGTGATGTAGTTTACCCACTCCAATCATTTTCCAACAAATAAGGTCCTGTATGAAACAATAATGGGATAGAAAAACAAGGCAACAAGATAGAGACTTAGTCAATTTACTCACTGAAATGAGGTTGAAAGTAAAGGTTGGTACACAAAGCACATTCTCAAGAAGTAAAGTAGAAGTGACTTGAATGGTACCTATGTGAGTAACAGTTACCTTCTCACCATTGGGTAATTGAACAAAAGTAGCAACACAACTAGTAATTTTAGTGAATAGGGTAAGGGAATGAACTATGTGATCTGTTGCCCCAGTATTTAGAACCCAAGTTTCATTACCAAAAGCAGTTTTATTGCTAGGATTAACATCAAATATTGAATGTTCCATGCTCAGGCACATAGATTCTTGAAACAATTCACAAGAATTACCTGAAAGTGCAGAATTGGCTGAATGAATTACATCATTGGAAGTTGAAGTTGAAGCAGAAGCATGAGCACTTAACATTGATAGAAGCTGCTTGCATTGCTCTGAAGTGAATGGAAAAGAAGCAGTCTGAGGAGTGAAATCAGATTGAGCTTGATCTCCTTCAATCATGACCTAATTAGCCATGGATACTTTGCCCTTCTGCTTGTATCCTGGTGGAAAACCTACAAGCTTGTAGCACTTTTCCATCACATGACTAACTTTCCCACAATGGTTGCAAATAGGTCTTCCTTTTCCCCCATTACCTTTGATATTCTTGCCAGCATTGCCATAAAAATTCGAGCTTTGATTGAACCCTTGGTTCTTGACTGCTAAAGCAGTAGACTCAACAGAAGGATTGACATTAAATCCCAAAGCTCTTTGTCTCTCTTCTTGAATACCAAAGAAAAGGCTTTATCAAGAGAAGGAATGGGCTCCATCATCAAGATTTGAGTTTTGACTTGCAAATAGGCATCATTCAATCCATTGAGAAATTGCATCAACGAATCTTGATGTTGAAAAGATGTAATTTTGTCATTGACTCCATAGGTACATTTACCACAAGCACAACATGACAAAGGCCTGAAATTTAACAACTGATCCCAAGTTGTTTAAAGACTAGTAAAGAAGCTTGTTACTGTTGAATCTCCTTGCATGAGCTTCTGAAGTTGAGAAATTCTTGGTCCGTTAGCTTGAGAGAAACGATTTCTGAGAGCATTCTAGACTTCAAGAGCCGTATCTCTATAAATCACACTGGCTGTGATGTGAGGAGAAACCGAATTCAAGATCCATGGTGAAATCATGGAATTGTTCTTGGACCAAGCCAGCTTCTCAAGAGGCGTGACTGCCATGGAAGCAGTAATAGATCCATCCACGAATCCGAGTTTGCTTTTGGCATCCAAAGCCATTCGCATAGCTCTGGCCCATGTGGAGTAATTCTCTTCTGTCAAGGATTGAGAAACTAGAATCGCACTAGGTGATTCATCGTGGTGAAGGAAGAACGGACTTTGAGGATCCTCCATTGGAGAGAGCTCACGTTGAGCAGAGGTAGAAGAAGGAAGAGGAATTTTGGCTAGGGTTTGACGCCATTAACAGAGGCTTCAAGCTCTGATACCATAAAAGAATCTAACACTATCAGAGAAAGAAGAAACAGAGAGCAACAGAACAAGAAAGATGAGAAATTTCTTATTGTATTAGCTTAAATGATTTTGTACATCAAGATCGTATTTATACAAGAAAAACTGAGCTAACTAATCTTGTTAATCTCTAACTAATTGTGCACATTATAAGGAACACGTGTAAGAGATAGTTACAATTTGATTATGGCACGTGTGAACACTAAGAAGATAGTTAAAGTAACAAAAACAACTTGTAGCTGTCATATGTACAGAGTTCTTTTTCTGTCGTATAACCCATGCTTTAGATCTTCTTATCTGATGCTTGTAGTTGGTTCTTCTTGCTTTTGGGTGCTGAACTTTGACATAAGAAAAGAAATTTTGCTTCAAAATTAAAGCTCTCTGAGATTCGCATTGCATTTCTAGGATGCCAAATGCCAGTAGTGATGCACTGAAACAAAATTTAATTAATTAATTTTAAATTTAGTTGTTATTGAAATATTGTTATCCTTTTTGTAATCTGTTTATATGAATGGCCTTAAAATGAATATGCTTTTTGTTCTATCAACAGATTTAATGGGATTAATCATCAAGTGAGTGTGGATCATCTAAAGAATTTGAAGATTTTTGTGGAAAATATGGTGAAGGATCTATTGCTTGGATGCTTTGAGGATTTCAGAAACTGATCTAACTCAGGTACTTGGTTAGAGTCATCAGTAATCAAAGGTTGTTGAGTAATTTAGGGTAGTGTACCAGTGGGATCTCTGATTTTTGGTATTCAAAACTATGGTGGTATTGAGTTAATCAATTTTCTTCCAAATAAGAGAAAAAAGCTTAATAAATATCACAAAGTCACTAACAGGGAAGAGGGGATGGTCCACCTACAATACAAATGTTTATTTCCTATAGTTAGAAGGGCCTAAACTTGGTTCATCTTCTATGTTTCTAGATAAATGTAGATTAATTGTGAATCCTAATCCATTGTAAAGACTCAAATGCTAAAGTTCTTAACTCTTCTTCTTTGTTCTCTTTGTGTTTATTGATGATCTCCCAGTTTATTTGATCTAGTCCAACCCAACAACAAAGCCTTAGTCCAAAAATTTTTGGGTTTGGCTATGTTATACTGAGATAATATTAAATGTATTTCAGAAATATGATCTGCTCCAAAGTTTCTATAGGTCCATATATCTCTGTTAAAATTCAATCCTCTTGTTCCCCTTTAATTAAGAGCATTGTGATTTTTTTGGTCATTGATTGTGTGTAGAATATAGGCAAGCTTGGAATATAAAAACTAAAAAGATTTGTTGTTTATCCACAACAAGTTGGTATTATCTCGCCATAACCGAAAAATTAAGAGGTAAGTCATTTAAGTTTCATATATGGTTATTTATTTAGGTACTCGAACTTATGTTTGGTAGTATGGCATGGATAAAGGCCACAGCTTGGTGTTAAGACTCAGAGCTCTACCATTTGAAGGATAGCATTATTTTCTGGGTTTCTGATCCTTAGGATATTTGATGACTTTTTTGTGTAGTATCAATTGTTTGCTCATATTAAAATTTTGCAAATATTCTTTCTTCTTCTTCTTCTTCTTTTTTTTTTTTTTTAATATGTATACTGCAAATATAATTATTTTACCAGACTATATTTATATTGCAAGTAAACTGGTTGTCCATGACTCTCAGTTTGATGTTTTCTACTCTACAGGTCGTTTCACTCTGCGACCATGAAACATAAAATCAGTAATTATGTTGTTGTTTATGATATACTATAATCTTATATTTACTTTTATATCTCATTATGTTATTGTTTTGGGAGGGAAGAAAAAATAGTTTTAACTTTGGCCAATGCTTCACAACAGCAATAGTATATAGTAAAACTTTATAGGAACTTCTGCCCAAAAGTATTCGAAAATATTAATTTGAAGATCCTGTTATAGGCTAGCGTATCTGCTTCCAAAATGCTGAATCCCAGAAGATAGGCTTAACTAACTCAAAATAAAGGGCTAATGAAGCCATCAAAGGACAGCCATTCTCATTACGAATCAAGCTGATGTAGCTAAATGATGGCCAGTTGACCTAAATTGATGTTAAGAAGCTCTTATTTGGAAAACTCCTCATAATCTGGTTATAAGGTAAATAAATGATACTTAGGGTAATGAATGGTGCATATAACTTTCATTTCAGATCTTGTGTTGCACATAATATTCATTGCACGAGTTGTCTTTCAATTGTCACAAGTTTTGATTTTGTGCATGTAGCTTCCTGTCTCTCTTTGAGTTGAGAGGAGGCCCAGCTACCTCGAATTAGCCACAAATTCTGTTTTAGTTTTCATCTCCTAGGGCCAGTATGGGGGGATTTCGTAGTTTCTTTATTGAATCTAAGTTGTTTCAGTTGGTGGTTGAGGAAGGAGGGAATTTTTTCTCCTTTAAGATTTTTGAACGGGGAAAATACCACATGCAATCGGTCTTTATGGGCAAGAGTGCAGCTCTTTGGACAATGTGGTCTCTGGAACACATCGTGAGTGGGGTTAGTCCGAAGCAATTCTTCACCTTCAGGGATGGTGATACTGCTTACACGTTGCAACGGGGGTCCGACTCGTTTGGGCATTATTTATCAATGACAGAGCTTAAGGTAGGTGGGTTACGGCGAACTATCATTATTCCTGCCGGAAAACTACAAGAAGGATGGAGAACTTTTGGGATTGAATTAAGAAGGCTTTTGGAACCTTCTCAATATGCGGTGGGAGCATTGAAGTTTGTACCGTACAAGCCTAAGCATATCCCAAAATACCAACCTGCAAGGACATATGTGGAAGCTGCAAAAGCGCCAGTGCAGGCAAGGTTGAAGCATGTTCAGGCTGGTATGGTGAAGAATGTTCAGGCTGGTATAGTGAAGAATGTTGAGGAGATTCCGTGTGATAATTCTCAAGCACAAGTTGTTGTTTCTGAAATTCAGGCTGGAAGTTTTCCACAGGCAGTCGTGGATGGTGGGGAGGGTGGAGAAGGTGGTATTAACGGTAGGAATAAATTTGAGGAGAAAATCTCGGTAGGAAATAAATTCAAGATTCCTTTGAAGACTAATTTGAATTCAAATATGGTTGAGTTTGGAAAGTTGAGTGATAGGAGGAAGGCACGTTGGCTTGGGAGAGGGCTGACTGTGTATGTGGATGAATATGGAAAGAGGCGGGTATCTTGGGATATTGTTAAGGGTGGTAAAAAGGCTGGCAAATGGGTGGTTAGTGAGGCTGATAAAAACGTGGGTCTGGGCCTAGCCAAGCAGAATGCCCAAGCCTTGTTGGGTAATAAAGAACCCATTTTGGGCCTGGGTATGTCAAGCCCATTTAGTTTTGAGGCTGGAGAGAGTTCCTTAAGAGGACCAAGGCCTCTGGAGACTTCTTACCAGATGGGGTCTTCTAAACCAAGTTCAGGTGGGAGTGAGAACATTGCCACGAAGGATATTGCGAGCTCAGGGAGCATACCCACCACATCGGAGCACCTTGTGAAGTTGCCGAAGGTACCGCTGGGCACGTTTTCTGCCTTAGCTGCGTCGGAAGTGGTGGGTCATGCCAGAGAGGATAGCACGACGGTACTAGCTCAGCCACCCACTGCGTCGATAGGACCAGCAGTGGTGGCCCAACCCTCCCATGTTCAGATATCGCCCATCAATGACCTGAATGGGCCGAGGTTGGTGCCGGTGGTCTCATCGGCCACCATATCGGAATCGGTTTTGACTCTTGCTGACCAGAAAGTTTCGGCGATGGTGTCTTTGTCTTCTTTAATGGCATCGGAGGATGGGGATGAGGATTTTGTGGGCTCGGAAGGATCAGGTACTTCTGTTTTTGAGGGAGTTCAAGTACCTGGCCCAACTATAAAGGATTTGGTCGGTGATTTGGATAAGTCTTGGGGTAATTCTAAAGACTGGATATTACAATTGCGTGATGGTAGGCAATTAGTGCTCCCATTGTCACTGTATCGTTCTCCAGATAATATGTCAGTTTGCTCAAGTTTGGAGGGTGAGTATGTACCAGGTAATGAATCTTGTAATATTGAAGGGCAGAGGGTTAGTTGGGCAGACGAGGGTGAGGGGTTAGTAGATTCTTTGTCTGTGGTTCTTGGGTCAGAGAGTGAGCTGTGGGATTTTGGTGGAAGGTTGAGGTCTTGTGAGAGTGGTGATGAGCCTTTAGTCGTGGTACCTTTGGCCACTGAAGGTCCGTCGGAAATGGTGACGAGTCCTGTGAAGGAGATTGGGAGTAAGGAGAGTGTGGATAATTGTCAACTATCACAATGGGTAACCAATAGGATAAAGGCTTTCAAGAAATCTGTGGGCACTTCGCTGGAAGGTTTTGAGGAGCAGATTACAGGATTGTTACTAGCCATTGAGGCCAGAAAAAAAGATAAACAAAAACTTGGGGTGGGTGATCAAATGAAGTTGGTCAAGTCAGGCCAAAAAGGTCAATGGGAGTTGAAGAATTTGTTGTCATCGTTGAATGTGGAGTATGATTCAAAAAAAGCAAGGAGTGCAAGTTCTGAGCGGGCTGTTGTGCCTTATCAATGAATGTGAAGATTATTTCCTGGAACGTTAGAGGGTTGAATGAGCAGGATAAAAGACTCAGGGTAAGGAATTTGATTAGAAGATGGAGGCCGGATGTGGTTTGTCTTCAAGAAACCAAAATGGGGTTGATTAATAGAGCAGTGATTCGTAGCTTGTGGGGTGGCCAACATGTTGACTGGTCTTACTTAGGCTCTTGTGGAGCTTCTGGTGGGGTGTTGGTGATGTGGGACACTCGGGTAGTGAATAAAATGGAGGAGGCAGTGGGGAGATTTTCGGTTTTTTGTAAGTTTACAAGTGTGTCAAATCAGTTTGTTTGGGCGTTTACTGGTGTTTATGGTCCTAATTTACACTGAGATAGGAGGTTTTTATGGGAGGAGCTCTGTGGCTTGAATAGTTGGTGGAGTGTCCCTTGGTGTGTGGGTGGTGATTTTAATGTGGTTAGGTTCCCTTCCGAACGATTGGGGTCTAATTCTTTCACTACGGCTATGAGGGAATTCTCCAATTTTATCTCGGAATAGGGTCTCATTGACCTACCATTACAAGGGGGTTCTTTTACTTGGTCAAATTCTAGAGAAGTTGTTTCAAAGGCTAGGTTGGACAAATTCTTGTTTTCTGCAGATTGGGAGGATAAGTTTCCAACAGTTTCTCAAAAACGGATGTCTAAGTTGTGCTCAGATCATTTTCCAATTGTCCTTGAGGGTGGGTCTTTTTAGAGAGGGAGTATGCCGTTTAGATTTGAGAATATGTGGCTTAAAGATGAAGGTTTTGTGGATAGGGTCCAGTCTTGGTGGGATTCTTATAAGATTAATGGTGCTCCAAGTTTCATTCTAGCCAATAAATTAAAGCTCTTAAAAAATAATCTGAAAAGATGGAATGTGGAGGTGTTTGGTCACGTTGAAGTGTGGATTAAAAAATTGTGGAAGGACCTAAGTGCTCTAGAGAATTTGGAGGAGAGTCGGGGTTTATCATCGGAGGAAAAGGTAGAAATGAGAAGAATACGTGATGAGTTAGAGCGAGTTACTCTGTTGGAAGAAATAAGTTGGAGGCAAAAATCTAGAGTTCTTTGTGTTAGGGAAGGAGACAGGAATACGAAATTTTTTCACTGCATGGCTAACTCTCATAGGAGGGTTAATTCTATTGATAGGCTTATGGTGGATGGGGTGTTGTCTTCGGACTCAGCTGCTATAGCAGATTGTATTTCTTAGTTTTATAGGCCGCTTTATTTGGAGGATGTGACTCATAGACCTGTCCTAGATGATGTGGATTTTTCTAGTATTTCTGTGGAAGATGCGAGTTGGCTAGATAGGCCTTTTAAGGAAGAAGAGGTGTTTGGGGTGATCACTGACTTTAATGGTGACAATGCACCTGGCCCGGATGACTTTTCAATGGCATTCTTCCAGTCTTATTGGGGTGTTTTGAAAACAGAAATTATGGCTGTTTTCCACAATTTCCATACTCAGGCGGTGTTTGAGAAGAGTCTTAATGCTACGTTCCTTGCTCTTATTCCCAAGAAAGTGGAGGCTGTGGAGGTCAAGGAATTTCGGCCTATTAGCTTAGTTGGTGGGATTTATAAGATTATTTCTAAGGTGTTGGCTAATCGGCTTCGTAGGGTGGCGCATGAGATTGTTTCGGATTCTCAAAATGCTTTTGTGAAGGGTAGACAGATTTTGGATTCCGTTTTGATTGCTTCTGAATGTATTGATAGTAGATTGAAGTCAGGAGTTCCAGGTGTGTTGTGTAAGTTGGATGTGGAGAAGGCGTATGATCATGTGAGTTGGGATTTTTTAATGTATATGCTTCAGCGATGTGGTTTCTCAGAGAAATGGAGAAAATGGATAAGGTTTTACATTTCAACTGTAAAGTTCTCCGTCCTGATCAATGGTAGCCCATTAGATTTCTTTGGAAGTTCTAGGGGGCTTCGGCAAGGGGATCCTTTATCTCCTTTGTTGTTTGATATTGTGATGGAGGCATTAAGTCGTATGTTGGATGTGGCTGCCTCCGTTGGGCAATTATCAGGTTTTTCTGTGGGTAGTACGGCTGGTCCATCAGTGACGGTGTCTCACCTTTTATTTGCAGATGACACTCTGATTTTTTGTGATGCTGAACCTTCTCAGATTGCTAATTTGAGAGCGATTCTTGCTAGATTTGAGGAGGTGTCAGGGCTTCATATTAATTTGGGGAAATCTAAACTAGTACCTGTTGGTGAGGTACACAATTCGGAGGATTTGGTGGGTCTATTGGGGTGTGGGCAGTCTTCTTTGCCATTGAAATACTTGGGCCTTCCATTAGGCGCAAAATTTAAGGATCTTTCTGTTTGGAATCCTATTCTAGAGAGAATGGAGAGGAGATTAGCAGGTTGGAAGAGAATGTATCTATCTAAAGGGGGTAAGGTGACACTCATTAAAAGCTCACTCTCATCTTTACCTACATACTTTCTTTCCCTTTTTCCTTTACCCGGTAAGGTGGCAAAGCGTATGGAGAAATTGCAGAGAGATTTTCTATGGAATGGGATTGGTGGTGAACCTAAAATACATTTAGTTAATTGGGCCAAGATTTGTAGGCCTTTGCAGGTTGGGGGGTTGGGTATTAGACGGTTGGAGAATTTTAACTCTGCTTTGCTAGGTAAATGGTTGTGGAGGTATGGCATGGAGACTGAGGCTTTATGGAGGAGGGTTATAGAGGCAAAATATGGGAACATTTGGGGTGGTTGGTGTACAAAAAAGGTGACAAGTCCTTATGGGGCTAGCTTGTGGAGATATATTAGAAACGACTGGTTGAACTTCTCTAAATTTCTGGTTTATGAGGTGGGGGATGGTACTAGAGTGAAATTTTGAAAGCATGTGTGGTGTGGAGAGTGTTCTTTCCAAGAGGCCTTTCCGGAGCTTTATTGTCTTAGTAGGTCAAAGGATTCCTCGGTAGCTGAAGTTATGGGTTGGTCTGCTGGGAGGTTTCACTGGAATGTGCAATTTCGTCGTCCACCACAAGATTGGGAAGAAGAAGCTTTTGACTGGTTTATGGGGTTGGTCTATTCTTCGACAGTGCGAGGGTTTGGTCCAGACAAGGTTTGTTGCAAACCTGCAAGGAATAGAGGTTTTGAGGTTAGAGGTTATTATAGCTCATTCTACCCTCCTACTTTTGTTTCCTTTCCATGGCGAATGATTTGGCAATCGAAAGTTCCTCCAAGGGTAGCTTTCTTTTCTTGGTCTGCTTCCTTAGGAAAGATCTTAACAGCAGATAACCTTCGTAAAAGAAGAGTGATAGTGCTTGACTGGTGTTATATGTGTAAGAGGTGTGGAGAGTCGGTGGATCATCTTCTTCTTCATTGCTCCATAGCTTGGGAGTTGTGGTCCTTGGTTTTCTGCTTGTTTGGTATTCAATGGGTTATGCCTCGCACTGTTCTTGAGTTGTTTGAGGCTTGGCAAGGAAAGTTTGCGCGCCATCGTCACATTGATGTTTGGAGATTAGTGCCTCATTACTTGATTTGGTGCATTTGGCGTGAAAGGAATGCTAGAAGCTTTGAGGGTTGTGAACGACCTTTGCTGGAGATTAAGTCTTTTTTCTTACACACTCTCTTTGAATGGAGTGTGGTATTTTCTCATTTTTCTTGTTCTTCTTTTTCTTTTTTTCTTGACCTTTGTTCTTTTGTTTTCTGATTTGTGCCTCCATAGTACATTCCCAATGTACTCGGTTTGGCAATTTTTTTATTATTAATAATATTCTTACGTTATTTATCAAAAAAAAACTTTATAGATCTGGTATCAGTTGACTTAGAAGGATTTAACTCCTCTGATTCTTTATATTCATGCATTTCCTTTCTCAGTTCGCTGTGAATGTTAGATACTATCTCTCTCTCTCTCTTTTCATTCCTCATTTTCATTTTAGGTATGATAAGTTTCTCAGTTATTGGAGTTTGTATGTTAGAGCTTTGAATCCTTAAACAAACAAGATTTTAATAGTTTATGTGTCTAAGTAAATTGGTAAGTCTCTCATTCTCATCTTTATTATATCTTACCACATAGATTAGGCTAAAAGGTTCATTTGTTGGAAATTTAATTGTACAATGATATAAACATTGTTATTTTCCTCTCTTTTTCTCTCTTCTTCTTCTTTTTTTTTTTTTTTTTTTTTTAAATTTTAATTTTGATTGGCTGGAATGGATGAAGATGATGGTTTGGTGGTAGCAATCTGATAACTACATAGTTTCAGATATAGCATAATATCTCATTCCTTGTGAAGCATTAGTTTAAGTTCGTGTGAAAATATTGCAAACGTTTACTTTTTACCTATGTACAAAAGCAGTGCTCAGAAAGCATCACGTTGAAATTAAATAGTCACAAGAACTATTTTATGAAATAAGGTAGAGTTTCATGGAATTTTTAAAATTTTAAATGGGAGGTAGAGTGGAGATAGGGTTCAAAATTAAGAATGCCTATTTTGATGCCATGATAAACTACCAGTAAGCTTAAATTGATAGAAAATTTTTCCTAAGCTAACCATTATTATAACAATCATAATGTAGAGTTTGTCCTGACTAAACCAGTTAACTCACCTTTTACAGGTTACATGACAAAAGCCACCAATATTGTCTCTTGAAACTATGAAGTTGCAGCATCAACAGTTAGAGCAGGGCTTGTGCTTTTGTGTAGTAGAGTGGAGAAAAAAGGTAAGATTGGATATTGATTAAAGTATTATGTCTAATTTTGGCTTCTGGTAGGATGAATGCTTTGACATAAGGGAAATTCTTGTTGCACACCATGGAGTACACACCGTACACACAACACTTGGAAATCATGTGTTCAATACACAATTTCACAAAAATCTTGAAATCATGTTTTGAATACATGATTTCAGTTGACATGGCACACACACACCATATACATCGGTGTGTAATTAACAGCACTCTTGTCATTACTACTTTTACAATCCAGGGATGCAACTGACTCTTGGGTCACACATTGGAACAGATGATGCCAACAGGCTCTTTGCACTAGAAAAATGAGAGCAATGGAATATATGAGATGTAGAATTTCATAATCATTCTTTCAATTATGGAGAATGTTAAAAGTGTTTAATTGATTTGTGTTTCTGCTTCTCTCTTTGCAGGAATGTTGCCTCTGGCATGCCAAAGATCTATCTTTGTGTCATCAACAAGCATTTTGATGTTTGAGGCTAAGATATATCACATTCTTGATCTGAATCATTTTCTCAAGTCATTGAGTACATTACGATGTAAATTCTGTTTACAGTGTGTTTGGGCTGATTACCATATGGGTATTATAGATGACCATCAAGTTCTTGTATAGCCTCAGGTGGATATCAGAGAATATGGATTTGTTACTGATAAACAACTTGCTACATCATTTCTCTTTAAGGAACAAGATCTATGAATCAATCATAATGAACATTTTAGCTCAAGAATTATCTAGCATTACTTGGGTATATGACATTTTATCAATGGATAGAGCTTTTACTACCCCTAGTAATCTCTCTTTGAACTGTCTGTCTCTTCTTGTTATGCTGGCGGCAGGTGACCTGACTAAGCAACTGTCAGAATCATTTACACCTGATAATGCCATCAGGTTTAGTCCATGCTCAATTCGACAACAATTAAATGGTTTCCATTCCGAGGAACCACTTTCCTTCTTTGGGTATGCTCTTTATCATCATTTTTCTTTTTTTTTAAATTGTATCTCAGCCAATAACCTTGCATTCTAACATCTGCCTTTATCTGAAGTATAAAAATATTTGCGGTTGGAGTGGAGTGCCAAGAGTGGGGTGGTCTAGTTTAAAACTCCAAGTAAATAAGTTAAAATGAAGAAATTTTTATCCGAAACTAGCTTTTCCTTGAGATGAGAGTAAAGAATGGTGTAGCTGAGTAACAGCCCAACCTGCCTTAACTCATAACGTCGACATGTAGTTCCTTCATGACTATGGTCTTTGATTGTTGCTATTGTTACAGGAGTTTCCAACAAGTTCATTATTTAAGGTTGATGCAATAAGTGAAACATCCGTTGCTGACCTCTCTTGCTTCATTCCCATTTGCCATCTTCTCCATCTATGCCCCATGTTATCAGCAATGGGTAGCTTTTGGAAACGGTAACCTCTCACTCTGTGTTTTGAGAAGACATATGTTTGTGAATGGTGAAACAAGAGTATATTAACTTCCTGAATTTCTTCTGTATTATTTTTTATCCAAGATGAAGACGCTCTGAAAAGAAATGAATGATTTTATAAAAATAAAAATGACTGAAAGTTGTTTGCGAATCTGTATTAACCTAAATCAATGTAGTGACAAATTTTGGAAATAGTAAGATTGACTATCTTGGCTGCTAAAATATTGTGGTTGGTGACAATGTTCTTTTTGATCTACTTCCAAGTCTTTTCCCTAAAGGCAATATTCCATTGATCAGACCCCATACATTTATTTGGTGTCTCCATGTGTTTCATGTCTTTAGTTATTTGGCTTGTAGTTGAACTGGATTTTATTTGTTCTCCTTGGTGGTTATCTTCACTGTTGTTGGATGTAAAATTCCTTAAATGAAATCTTTAGCTTTTCAAAATCTTGATTGGTTGATTTGAGCTGACATGGTTCGTTTGGTAACGTTGTTCTAGTAACGTTATTTGTATTTTTTGGAAATACGTATGGGTGAAAAAGTGTGTAGAAATACGTGTAATATTGTTTAAAAACTGAAAAGTGTTGCTTAAACCACCCTGCCAAACCCCCCCCCCCCCCCAAAAAAAAAAGGTTTCTAGATTTTAGTGATGTCATGGTTGTACTCTGAGTTGAGTGCTCTCTTAAAATTTTAAGAGTTACATGTTGGTATTTGAATCCATGCACTCACCAGCTGTATGGAATGCTAGCTTTGGGTAAAAGTGATTATCTTGCTAATATGGTTTTTAAAACTTTTCTTGAGAAGAATTTATTTGAAGTGTTTGTGTTAAGTTCACCTGGTTTGGTTTATTTTCAGTGATTGAAACATCATCCTCCAAATCCGTGCCAATAGTGATGCACTAAAATGCATTTTGTTCTATCAATAGATTCAATGAGACTAATCATCGAGTGGGTGTGGATCATCTAAATAATTTGAAGATTTTGTGGAAAATATGGTGAAGGATCTATTGCTTGGTCCAGCTTGGATTCTTTGAGGGTTTCGGAAAATGATCTAGCTCAGGTACTTGGTCTGATAATCTTGTCTTTGTTCTTTTTTTTTTTTTTTTTTTTTTTTTTTTTTTTTTTTGATGAACTTGTTTCTTTGTTCTAGCCATCTATACCTTTGTATAAATGATAAGACTGGGTTTGCAGAGTTGATTTTGAATAAACTAATGAAAATTTTGCACTTGGAGATGTTGGAATAGATTTATGGTAAATAATCATTATTCTGTAGGATGATCTACATCTACCCCACAACAAAAGCTTTAGTTCCAAAATTTTTGGGGTCGGCTATGTTATACTGGAATAATATTAAATTTATTTCAGAAATATGATCTGCTCCAAACTTATTCAAAAAAAAAAAAAAAAAAAAAAAAACTATAATCTTCTCCAAAGTTTCTATAGGTCCATATATCTCTGTTAAAATTCAATTCTCTTGTTCCCCTTCAATTAGGAGCATAGTGATTTTTTTGGTCATTTCATTATGTGTGCAGAATATAGGCAAGCTTGGAATATAAAAACATAATAGAGTTGTTTATCCAAAGTGAGTTGGTATTGCAATTATCTAGCCACAACAAAAAAATTAAGTGGTAAATCATTTAAGTTTTGTAAAGACCACAACTTGATGTTAACTCCCCTGTTTCTTTATATTCATGCTTCTCCTTTCTAAGTTCCCTGTGATTGTTAGATACTACTCTCTCTTTTCATTCCTCATTTTCATTTTAGGTATGGTGATTTTCTCAGTTATAGGAGTCTGTATGCCAGAGCTTTGAATACTTAAACAGACAAGATTTCAATAGTTTATGTGTCTTCCAACCATGCTGGTAAATACGAATATGCAGCAACTGGCAAAAAGCAAATTGGCAAGTATATCATCCTCATCTTTTTTATATCTTACCTCATAGATTAGGCTAAAAGGTTCATTTGTTGGAAATTTAATTGTAAGATGGTAAAAGCATTGTTATTTTCCTCTCTTTTCCTTTTTTTATTTTTAATTAATTATTTGAATTTAATTTTGATAGGCTGGAATGGATGACAATGATGGTTTGGTGGTAGCAATTTGATTACTACATAGTTTTAGATATAGCTTAATATCTCATTCCTTGTGAAGCATTAGTTTATGTTCATGTTAAAATTTTGCAAATGTTTACTTTTTACCTATGTACATAAGCAGCACTCAGAAAGCATCCCTTTGAAATTACATAGTCACAAGAACTATCTTAAGAAAGAAGTTAGACTTGGAATTTTTTAATTTTAAATGGGAGGTAGAGTGGAGATAGGATTCAAACTCAAGAACACATTTGGATACCATGATAAACTACAAGTTGTAACAAAAGCTTAAACTGATAGGAAATTTTTCCTAAGCTAACCATTATTGTAACAATTATAATGTCAAGTTTGTCCTAACTAAACCAGGCAACTCACCTTTTAGAGGTTACATGACAAAAGCCACCAATATTGTCTCTTAAAACTATGAAGTTGCGCTGCATCAACAGTCAAAGCAGGGCTGGTGCTTTTGTGCAGTAGAGTGGAGAAAAAAAAGGTAAGATTGGATATTGATTACAGTATTATGTCTACTTTTGGCTTCTTTTAGGATGAACACTTTGACATAAGGGAAATTGTTGTTGCGCACCGTGGAGTGCAGATTTAAGGGGATTAATCATTGAGTGAGTGTGGATCATCTAAAGAATTTGAAGATTTTTGTGGAAAATATGGCAAAGGATCTATTCCTTGGATACTTTGAGGATTTTAGAAACTGATATAGCTCAGGTACTTGGTTAGAGTCACCAATAATCAAAGGTTATTGAGTAATTTGGAGTAGTGTTCCAGTGGGATCTCTGATTTTTGACATTTAACACTATGGTGATATTGAGTTAACCAAATTTCTTCCAAATAAGAAAAAAAAAAAAAAGGCTTAATAAATATCACAAAATCACTAATGGGGAAGAGGGGATGGTCCACCTAAAAAAGTTCATGTCCTATAGTTGGGCGGGCCTGAACTTGGTTCATCTTCTATGTTTCTAGATAATCAGTGAGGAGTTTTTATTTTATTAGTGTGGTGAAGGGCAAGGATTTAGTTCTGTGAGTTTGTGAGGCTTGGCAGGAGGTATTTTCCTCATGCTTCCTTAAAAATGTGTTAATAGAAATGTCTCTCCCTTCCCCACCCATCCCCCACCCTCACCCACACCATCAACCCCCCCCCTTCTCCCTCCCTCCCCCCCTTCCTACCATCGGCTGTACCACATATTCCTTCCCTCCCTCCCTATCCGTTTCTATTCCCACCTCAACTCCTACCTTTTGGTTTGCCTCCATACACCTTTTGTCATCCCCCTATCCCTTCTAGTTTTTGCCCACCGTCACACCCCTTACAATCATCCTCTTTGCTTATTAAACCTTCTGTACCTACACCTCCACAGTTACCCGCTATCTCCCAACCTAAAACTGATACCATTATCTCCCTACCAAAAACCGATACCAAACCAGCTTCCAACCTTATTACCTCTCCCACTGTATCGGTTCAGGGGGGTAGAAAGTTTCCTTTCCGTATTGATGCAAAGCTCTTCTCTTTTTCTTTCAATGGTGGGCGACATGATTCTTATGCTATTCATGAGAGCAGCCGGCATGTCAAGCATACTATCTGGGTAGGACGAAAAGGATTGGAGTGGATCCTTTCTTGCTTTGCTGATATTCGTGATTGGGTTCCGGGGAAAGTTTCCTTGTGCAGACGGTTCCGGGATAATAATAAGTTGTTGGAATTTTGTGGGAGGTCGAATAAGGCTGGTGTTTTTGTGGTCATAGCTGAATACTATGGCGGGGCTCGCCGAGGGTGTGTTATGATACCAGCAAGTTCCAATCGTGCAGGTTGGTCTTTGTTTCAGAGAGAGATGAGGGAATTTTTCACTGGTGCTAAACCAGTTTCTATGGCTGAAGCATCCTCCAAAAATGGTGGTGGAGGAGGTGGCCAGTCTACTGGTGGTGACCGGAGTGGGAATATTTTGTCTGCTGTTGGTCATCAGCGTAAGTTTAGGAATTTTGAAAAATTTGGAGCTATTTTGGAGCAGAATAGGAGTCCTGGAGGCCATGCAGAGAATGGTTTAGTTTTAAAAGGCAAAGTCTCAGTCATCAATGGCAGACCCACGCGGACTTGTACTTTTAAGTTGAACCATGCTTCTTTGGCTTTGAGAGTGTGCAAAATGGAGGGCGGGAAACGTTATGTGACTTACCTGGATGCAAAAGATTTCAGCTGGCCCAAGGATGTAAGTGGCGGGCCAGAAATTATTAAACATTCTGGTGGGCTTGCCGAAGCCCAGCCTGTGGACTCTAATTTTCCACTTAAGGGCATTTTGGTCAAACCAATAGCCTTAAAGGATTCTGCTGAGGATCACGTGTCGTGGGCTGTAGGGGAGAGCTCCAGAGCAAGCCCGAGGAAGGTTCCTGGGTCGTCGGTGCCAGCAGCAGTTCCGGCGAGCACGATGGTGGTTACCGAGTCGCCGGTGACAGTGGATGCGCCGGCGAGTGCGACGGCGGGGTCCTTTCTTGCGTTTTCCGGCGCGGTGGTGACTAATCGGAGGATGGGGGACGTGACCCATACTCCGATAGCTGGTGACGGCAAGGCCGATGCTACCCATAACTCTTTTTCTCCTCTGTTGGGTCTGGGTAGTGGGGATGATCTCTGTTTTGGAGAGAGAGATGACTTTTTGGTGGTTTCAGGTGAGAAGGGAGGAGATTGGAGTAGTCCTAATGCTGAACCTGTAGTGCCGAGCCAAGTGGGTGGGGTTGAGGTGCTTCAGGATGGGCATGAGCATATAATGAGTCAGTGGAAGCACAGCGTGGTTAGTCCTAGTGGTCTTTTTCATGGTGAGGATGAGAATGGTTTTTTGGAATGCTCACCTCTTTCTAAATGGGATCCCAATGGACATAAGGAGTTGGAGGTGATCCAGGAAGGTGACGACGGAGAGTTTCGGGGGTCAGCGGAGGAAAATTCGAAATGGGTCTGTAATCTGATGAAAATTTTTTGTAGAATTGTGGGCTTTCCTATTGTGAAACACGAAGATCAATGCTTGGCTCTGTTTCGTCTTCTTGAACAAGACTGTGTTGATGTTGTCAGTGTTGGGTCTTCTAATGGTAATGTGAACTCTAAGCAGAAAGGGCTTAGGGAACTCAAAGGGTTGTTTTCCTCTATTAATTATGATGGGGTTGCATCTAAGGGGAGGAATAGAGACCTCTCAGTAGGTACGGGGGTGATTGCTAGTTTTAAATGAGTTTACGGCTGCTTTCTTGGAATGTTAGGGGATTTAATAATCCTCAGAAGCGAGAGGTATGTAAAAATCTTCTCAAGGAGTGGAAGTGTGATATAGTTTGCTTTCAAGAAACTAAGCTATCATCTTTAAACTCTTTTGTTGTTCGAAGCCTTTGGGGTAGTCCATTCCTAGATTGGGTTGTTCTAGATGCAGTCAATACTGCAGGGGGGGTGTTACTGGTTTGGGACAAGAGAGTTTTTGAAAAAGTTGATTGTGCGGTTGGGCGGTTTTCTGTTAATGTTTTATTTAAGGGGGTTGTAGATGATTTTGTATGGGCTTGTTCAGGAGTGTATGGGCCTAACGAAGATTCTCAGCGGGGTGCTCTGTGGGAAGAACTCTCAAGGATGCACTCTAGGTGGAATACGGCATGGTGTGTTTTTGGGGATTTCAATATTATTCGATATCCGAGTGAGAGACTTGGTTGTGAGGCTTTTAGTCCGGCTATGTTTGCTTTTTCAGACTTCATTGAGGCTAATTACCTTGTGGACTTACCCCTTGAAGGGGCTTCCTTTACTTGGTTTAGAGATTCGGGGTCAGATTGTATGTCAAGAATTGATAGAACCTTGGCATCGGTGGATTGGGTGGATCACTTTGGAAACGTGTCTCAAAGGGTTCTCCCTCGTGTAGTTTCTGATCATTGTCCTCTGTTGGTGGTGGCGGGTAGTGTTAATAAAGGCCGGAGTGCTTTTAAGTTCGAGAATATGTGGTTGAAAGAAGATGGTTTTGTAGAGAGGGTTCGGCAATGGTGGAATGGGTATTGCTTTTCGGGTTCTCCTAGCTTTATTTTGGGTCGTAAATTAAAAGCTCTTAAAGAGGACTTGAAGAAGTGGAATAAGGAGGAATTTGGGGATTTGGCCTTTAGGAAGAAATGTCTTTTATCGGAATTGTTGGGTTTGGATGCTAGGGAGGACCTGTCTGGTCTTTCTCATGAGGATCAAACTCGTCGTACTCAGATTAAAGGAGAGATTGCACATCTTGCCTCTTTGGAGGAGATTTTTTGGAGACAAAAATCCAGGTTTTTATTTGTGAAGGAGGGGGACAATAATACTCGCTTTTTTCATCGGGTTGCAAATTCCCATAGAAGAACTAATTATCTTCGGGGTATAGAGGTGGATGGTGTCCTCTATGAGGAGGAGGAAGAGGTGAGGTCTAAGGTGGTCCATTTTTATCAGAGTTTGTACACTGAGTCAGATTCTTGGCGCCCTTCTATGGATGGATTAGAGTTTTCTAGAATTGAAGAGGATGAGCGGCTTGAATTAGAGAGGGAATTTTCTAAGGAGGAAGTGGTAAAGGTTCTTCAAGAGATGGAGGGTGATAAAGCCCCAGGTCCTGATGGTTTCACTATGGCTTTTTTTCAAAAATGCTGGAGTGTTGTGGAAATAGATGTCATGGCTTTCTTTGATCATTTTCATAGGAGCTCAGAGTTTGAACGGTCTCTAAATGCTTCTTTTCTATCTCTGATTCCCAAAAAAAATAACGCATTGAATATTAAAGATTTTAGGCCTATCAGTTTAGTAGGCAGTGTGTATAAGCTTTTGTCCAAGGTTTTAGCTAACAGATTGAGGCGGGTGCTGGATAATCTTATTTCAGAGTCTCAAAATTCTTTTGTTGGTGGTAGACAGATTTTGGATTCAGTGCTTATTGCCAACGAATGTTTAGACAGTAGACTGAAGTGTCGTACCCCGGGGGTGGTGTGTAAGTTGGATATTGAGAAAGCTTATGACCATGTGAATTGGGACACTTTGTTTTATCTGTTGGAGAGGATGGGATTTGGGGATAGATGGAGGAGATGGTTAAAGACCTGTGTCTCTACCGTTCGCTTCTCAGTTCTGGTTAATGGATCTCCTGCTGGTTTCTTTGGTAGCTCTAGAGGTCTCAAACAAGGCGATCCTTTGTCTCCCCTCCTATTTCTTTTGATCATGGAGGTCTTAAGTCGTATCATGAAGAAAACTGAGGAAGGTGGCTTCATTCAGGGCTTTCATGTGGGTCCTATTAATTCTACTGGTATTCGTGTTTCTCATCTTTTATTTGCTGATGATACCATTCTTTTCTGTGATGCCTCTAGAGAGCAGATTCTATCTATTAGGCTGGCTTTGACTTGTTTTCAAGCTTTTACTGGTTTGAAGGTGAATGTGGGGAAAAGTGAAATTGTCCCTGTTGGGGAGGTGCGTAATATTCAGTCTTTGGCTAATATCCTTCAATGCAGAGTGGGCAGTTTGCCTATGACTTACTTGGGTATGCCTTTGGGAACTGTGTATAAAACACCCTCCATTTGGAATCTGATCCTTGAAAGGATGGAAAAGAAGCTTTCAGGTTGGAAGCGGCTTTATTTGTCGAAGGGTGGTAGACTCACCTTGCTGAAGAGTACCCTTTCAAGCCTTCCGACATATTACCTTTCCCTTTTTACTATCCCCAAAGCTGTGGCGACTAGATTGGAACGCATTCAAAGGAACTTCTTGTGGGGTTCATCAGTTGAGTGTTTCAAATATCCTTTGGTGGCTTGGGAAAAGGTTTGCTTACCACGTGAGTTGGGTGGTTTAGGAGTTCGAAAGTTGGCGTCGTTTAATCAGGCCCTCTTAGGGAAATGGCTTTGGAGGTATGGTCATGAAACCTCTCATTTGTGGCGAAGGGTCATAGCCATGAAATATGGGGAGGGAAAAGGGGGTTGGTGCACTAGAGCTTGTAGTAGGGCCCATGGTTGTGGGTTATGGCGGAGTATTAGTGAAGGGTGGGAAACTTTCGCTAAGCATTTCTCTTTTGTGGTGGGGGATGGATCTCGTACTCTTTTTTGGCATGACAAGTGGGCTGGGGATGTCACTCTTAAAAGTCTTTATCCTCAGTTATTTTTGTGTTCAGCTAATAAAGAGGCTTGTATTTCTGATGTGTTAAGCCCTTCAGCGGGTGAGAATGACAGAGTGTGGAGTTTAAGATTTCAGAGGGCATTCAATGATTGGGAGTTAGCGGCTTTCTACTCCCTTCTCCACTTCATTCAAACCCGAATCCCTAGGGGTGGAGGTTGTGATAGGCTTTGTTGGGATCTTAATGGCAGTGGGAAGTTTGATACTCGATCTTTCTATCATAAGATTCGTAATGCAGATCCCTCCACCTTCCCTTGGAAGGGTATTTGGAAAGTTAAGGTTCCTAATAGGGTGGCTTTTTTTATGTGGACAGCAGCTCATGGTCAGATTCTAACTCTGGATAATCTTATGCTTCGTGGTCGTCCTTTGGTGAATCGTTGTTATTTGTGCTGTTGTAATGCGGAATCTGTGAATCACCTGTTACTTTTTTGTCCGATAGCTCATTCTTTGTGGATGCATATGCTTCAGTTGTTTGGGATCGATTGGGTCATGCCAGGTTCAGTTGAGGACTTATTATTCTGTTGGTTTCATTGGCTTGGGAAGCATAGTTCTGATATCTGGGATTTGATCCCAGGCTGTTTAATGTGGACTATTTGGTCTGAGCGGAATCGGCGGGCTTTTGAGGATGAGGGGAAAACTGTGGTTCAGTTATTAGAGTTGTGCCAAAGGACCCTCTTTGATTGGTCTCGATGTTGGGGTTTCTCAGATTGTTCTACCCTTACGGATTTTATTTCCTCTATTAGAATAGATTAGGGGCTGTTTTTTGTTTTTTGTTTTTTGTTTTTTGTTTTTTTTTTTTTTTTGTCTTGTTGTTTCTTTTTTTCCTTTGTTCACTACCGTGAACTCTTTGTGTTTCTCTTGCTTTTCTTTTATTAATAATATTCTATTCTTACTTATCAAAAAAAAAAAAAATGTTTCTAGATAAGTGTAGATTAATTATGAACCCTAATTCTTTGTAGGGACTCAAATGCCAATGTTCTTAACTCTTCTTCTTTGTTCTCTGTGTTTTTTGATGATCTCCCTGTTTAATTGATCCTAGATGGAAAACAAATTGGAAACATGAAACAAAACCAGGGATAAATATCTAAGCCTATTGATAACCTTTTGGGCAAGTGCAACAAGTGAACAGCTCGGCTAATTATCTTGTTTTTGTGTTCCTTTTTCTCTCAAGGGGAAAAGAAGGGGGTTGGGAGTGTAGGGGGGTAGGGTGTGCATAAATCCTTGACTTGTTTCTTTGATTATACTTGCAAACTGAATTTTGATTAATTATCACTTGGTTAAGCTAAAGTTGATTAAAATCAGTAGCAAGCCTTATTAGGGTCTAAACTCGAAGCTATCATAATTGATAAGAACACTAGCAGTATCTCATGACAAATGTATTGCTGTATGCTACTCACACTTCACTGCAAATTGGGTCAAAAGGAAGTAATGTAGAATAAACAAATTGAAATTTGGAACTTGGAGATGTTGGAATAGATTTATGGTGAATAATCATTATTCAATAGGATGATCTAGTCCAACCCAACAACAAAGCCATAGTCCCAAAATTTTGGGGGTCAGCTATGTTATACTGGAATAATATTAAATGCATTTCAGAAATATGATTTGCTCCAAAACTTATCAGCAAAAAAAAAAAAAAAAAAAACCTTAAATATGATCTGCTCCAAAGTTTGTATAGGTCCATATATCTCTGTTATAATTCAATCCTCTTGTTCTCCTTAAATTAAGAGCATAGTGGTTTTTTTGGTCATTTTATTGTGTGCGCTTCATATAGGCAAGCTTGGAATATAAAAACAGAAAAGAATTGTTTATCCAAAGCGAGTTGGTATTGCAATTATCTGGCCACAACCAAAAAATTAAGCGGTAGATCATTTAAGTCTCATATATGGTTATTTATTTATGTACTTGAACTTATGTTTGGTAGTATGGCATGGATAAAGGCCACGGCTTGGTGTTAACTCCCCTGTTTCTTTATATTCATGCATCTCCTTTCTAAGCTCCCTGTGATTGTTAGATACTACTCTCTCTTTTCATTCCTCATTTTTGTTTTAGGAAATTTAATTGTAAGGTAGTAAAAACATTGTTACTTTCCTCTCTTTTCCTTTTTTTATTTTCTATATATATTATTTTTAATTTAATTTTGATAGGCTGGAATGGCGGAAGATGATGGTTTGGTGGGAGCAATCAGATTACTACATAGTTTCAGATATAGCAGTACTCATAAAGCATCCCTTTGAAATTACATACTCACAAGAACTATCTTAAGAAATAAAGTAGAGTTACACCTGGAATTTTTTAATTTTAAATGGTAGGTAGAGTGGAAATAGGATTCAAACTTAACAACACCTATTTTGATGCCATTGTAAACTATTAGTTGTCCCAAAAGCTTAAATTGATAGGAAATTTTTCCTAAGCTCGCCATTATTGTATTAATTATAATGTAGAGTTTATCCTGACTAAATAAGGTAACTTACCTTTTACAGTTTACATGACAAAGGCCACCAATATTGTCTCTTAAAACTATTAAGTTGCTGCATCAACAGTCAAAGCAGGGCTTGTGCTTTTGTGTAGTAGAGTGGAGAAAAAAGGTAAGATTGGATATTGATTAAAGTATTATGTCTACTTTTGGCTTCTTTAGGATGAATGCTTTGACATAAGGGAAATTTTTGTTGCACACCGTAGAGTGCACACACAGAACACGCAACATTTGGAAATTGTGTGTTCAAAACACGATTGACAATTTATGTCAAATCGTGTTTTGAATCCACGACTTTAGTTGACGTGGCACACAGACACCATATACACTGCTGTGTATCTAACAACGCTCTTGACATAAGTCACATAATATGCAACTTGTCATTACTACTTTTACAATCCAGGGATGCAACTAACTTTTAGGTCACACATTGGAACAGATGATGCCAATAGGTTCTTTGACTTCTGTATTACTGGCCCACGGTAATTTTCCTTAGTATAAATGGTCTTGCAATTCCCTTAGAAGAAATGTGTATTACCAAAGAAAGAAAGTATAGCACTAAGACAGGGAGGAAACTTCTAAAGTTAGTTTCGATGCGCTAGCAACAAAGGGAAATCAAATTACAAAATGATGTATGCAATCTTTTTCTGACTGGGAATGTCACCAACAGCAATCATCCACTGTTGATGTCATTCGTGATGAACTGAACTTGCATTCTCGTATTTTTTTTTTGTTGGCTTTTGCAATTCCATGTTTCGAGGTCCTATAAGGTAGATCATGAGTATTTCATAGGTTGCTTTTGTTGCTTTTGGGTAAAGCCACTAGGATTATGTCTTGGTACTTGAATTAATGATGAGGAAGATTGGCCAATGAGCTCTAACTCAACGGGTACCTTGTCCCTTTAATAGTAAAAAATATGATGAAAAAAATTTGGATCCTCAATACATGGATGTCAATTTTTGTGATTCAATTTCCACTGCAAGGGATTTTTTTTTATTTTTTATTTTTATTTTTAAATGCAATTCATAGCCACGTGTGAAAAAATTTCTATTCTGTGGGATTGTTCTGTCTACTTACCTTTTTACCATTTAGCTGCACCTATTGAACCAATCCCCTACCTGCCTTTGTCTCCATATGATTAAAAGTCTCTAAACTATTTTCGCATTATCTTTATAGTGGGTATATATCTAATTTTTAATGTAAAATTTGTGTTTCTTTGCATTATTTAAATGAGAATAGCATACAAAAATTTCCCTACATTTTGTTCATCCTTTAGAGTTTGGTCATATATTGACACTTCTTTTTTTCCAAAAGAAGGCACAGTTTAGAGCACTGCTTTAATGAATTCATTTTTTTTCCATGCCAATGACCATCTGTTGTGGCGGCTTCCAGAATTCCAGATCTTGTTGATGATTAATGATATAAAATTGTTAGATAATAGCCTTTATGAAGAGTATAGCTACTGTCATCATCATGTGAATATGCTATGGATGCTTGACCTAAATGATACATATGCAACTAGTGTGTGTGTGTGTGTGTGTGTGTGTGTGTGTGTTTGTGTTTTGGTATAATGTGAATCCGAAAAATCCTCAGTTCCCATTCATAGGCCACCGTATCAAAGAATACTAACAATTTTGTGAGAACAATGTCGTGATACTTTCCTAGCTACTCTCCAACTTTGAGACATGGTCTTCTGTTGAATCATGGCATGTTGGCATGGTTTTGTTTTCCAGCCCTTGGAAGACATTCACTTGCATTCTTCCTTTTGTTTCAGGTAGAGTGAGTTTATTAGAAATTTGATTCTATATGCTGGGCAGCAGGAGCCAGTTAGCCGCAGGGGCATTGAATACTAGGTGGACATGTTTGAGAGTGCGTGTTTCTTCTTACCACACTAGTAATAAAATTATTTAGAGACTGCCAAAAAGCTTAGTGTTATGTATCTCATATCTATCCTCAATAAATCTTAATTGGAAGAATAGATAACTTCAAGTGTTTTGAAATTGTTTTCTAATTTATTCACAAACTTATGTTTGATAGGATGGAATGGATGAAGATTGTAGCTTGGTGTAAGAAATTAGAGAGCTTCCTTGTTTCGGTGTAGCTTAATTTCTGAAGACTGATAATGACTTTTCAATGACTCCTTGTGAAGGTCAGCTTTATGTTCATGTAAAAATATTACTGATGATTTGTACGGATGCTATTGCTTTTCAAATTGCCACTATTTTGTATATATCAGCCTCAAAAACCATCCTTTGGAAATTACATAACAAAAGAACTATCAAGAGAAATATTTTAGTGGGTCAGAACTTGTCAATTACAACAGGATTGGATGTTCCAATGCTTGTAGCCTTTTCTTCTTCATAAGTCTAGAAATGGATTTGCTTAAGTTGGTGAGAACGCCATCAGTTCATGCCCTAACAGTATGAGTGGGTAGTACAACTTACTAAAAAAATTAAGTGATTATCAATTTCATGATTTACATTAGACTTAACTGTTGGAGCAAGAAAAAAATAGAATTATTTTCCTAAGATGTAATGGTTTGTTTCTTCGGTAGTTTTTCTTTGTAAGCATTTATTGCCTTCTTCTCTTAAGTAGCCTCACATCCTAGGAGAAACTTAGCATACCATATAGGTTTTTTTTTTTTTTTTTGGCGATTAGTACTAAGCATAACATACAGTTATAACTCCAACCAAGGACAATCTAATTATATGAAATCGATTAAATATTATATGAATCCAACATCTTCGGTTATGAAGTATACAAACTCGCACGTTGTTAAAATACATTGAGTGAATGCTAAAAAATAAATAACCATAGAATGGAGAAAATTATGATCTTTTTTCAAATTGTTTGTGTTGCAAATAAAATATTAAATGAATTCAAGACACTTATTAGACTTTTTTAACGAAAAAGAATTAGTGATTACCAATTACATGATTCATATTGGACTGACTAGCTGTTGCTGCAGCACAAAAAATGTGACTTTCCATATCAGATGACTCATAAGTCTTCCATGATAAAAGTTTGTTTCTTAGATAGGCATTCGAACTTTATTCTTTGAAGTAGCCTAACATTCTTGGAGTTAATTATCATATTATAAAGTTATAATCAAGTGATGGACAATTGACTACATGACATATTTGAAATAACATATGAATTGAGAATCTTCTGTTCTCAAGCATAGTAATTCATGAGTTGTCAACCATCTTTCAAATTGAGTCCAATGTAACAGTAGCATTTGAATGGAGGAAAAAATGATCATTTTTCTAACAATTTGGGCTCCAAAGAGAAAACTTATTTTCAATGTCCAAATGCTAATTAGACCCGAAAGATCTTCGTATTAATTTTCCGATTATGTCAACTTTTGCTGGTATTGGAGCTCATTTTCTTAGTGACCTTGGATGTGAACACAAATCCCCTGCAGTTTCATTCCATTTAAGAACTAACTATCATGAATACCAGCTAACTATCATGAATACTTTTTGATGTAGAAATTTGCTTTTATGGTGAAGTGAGGCCCATCCTCAATTCTAATGTATGAAAATATGAAATTCCTAGTTTTCTACCTGAACTCTTGCATCAATAATTGTTCATCATAGATACTGCGGACAATTACTTTGGTTGCTTTCTTAAAATTCTAGGATTGAAAAAATGTTAAATCAATCCATGCACATATGCAGTCACTAACGTTAGGGAATGCAAGCTTTGTGTAGAAGTCATGTACAATGTTTAACATTATTGTTGTTCTTGCTCATATGGTTTTCAAAGTTTTTGTTGAGAACATATCATTTGAATTGTTTATGTTAACTTCAATTCATTTGGTTTAATGTCTCTTGGGTGATTAAAACATTATATTCTTGATCCCATAATTGCAAAAATGTCTTTACGCATGTAATGAGAAAACCTTAAAATCTGCATACATTATATAATTAAATGTAACATAGAAAACTTACCAATGGTACATTTTAGTCCATTTTCTTGTTTCATAATTCATTTCATCTCTTGTCCTTACTTGATTGTTTTTTAGTTATACAATTATTACGTCAAGATGGCAGCACATACAATATGGATTTTTTCAGACAAACAACTTCGTTTGTCATTGATCAAGAAACAGTAAGAATAGATTATGATGTGAAATTTTGTCCTAACTAAGCCAGGTGACTCACTTTTCACAGGTCACAGGACAAATGAAACCAATATGAAGTTGATGCATCAACCATTTGAGTAGGGCTTGTGCTTTTGTGCAATAGAGTGGCACTAAAACTTAAGGGTAGATACTGATTAAATAACTGTCTACTCTTTTTTTTTTTTTTTTTCTTTTTTTTCTATAATAATAACTTTCTACTTTTGGTTTCTTTTAGGATAACTGTTGTGATATAATAACGCACCCTATCTCATGACTACTTTTATGTCCCGCAGTCCAAGAATGCAGACATCACATGTTGGGGCAGATGATGCAACCAATTGCTCTGACCTGCTTTACAAGAAATGTGGATTACCAAATAGAAAGTGTTGCATGGGGTTGAATTAGTTCCATACACGTTCAACACCAAACCAAATTTGACTCAAATTTGGTGATTGGCAACAAATCTATTTTTGCACTTGTATATATAGCCAATCATGCTTAGTTCTTTAAAATACACAGCTTTGGTCTTTTGAAGACCAGGTTTAGAGAATTTGAAAATTTCTTGTTTGCTAGTTGTTGTGAGAGAGTTCTTTGGGTGTGCTTGGGACTAGGGTTATGTGAGAATATTTTTGTGTCACTTTTATAATCTCCTTATTTTCTTAGTGAAACTTTCTCTGGCATTGCCCGTGGATGTAGGCCTTAGGCTGAACCACGTAAATCTTTATGTTTCCCATGTGATTGTTTCTCCTATTTTTCAACTTTTATTTCAAACAAACCCACTATATTTTTTGCTTCACTCATAACAAAAAAATATCAAGGCTTCTACTATCTCAACAGAAAGTATGAGACTAAAACAGGGATGAAACTTCAAAATTTAGTTTGGAATCTATGCACTAGAGATAAGGTTATTTAAGATGACAATGATTTATGGTGCCAATATTTTTCTTACTGAAAGTGTCACTTACCTGTTTGATCTACATAAGCTCTATTTAAAAATTTCCAATTAAATATATCAAAAATAATCTTAGGAGATATTAATGGACATAACCTATATTCATTATTCACTTATTATTTTTATTTTTAATAATTGGATTGTTATAATAATAGGGAATGAGCTTTCAAACTGATAGCTCCTAATAAAAAAGGGCAGACAATACTACCTAGCTACAAGTTTACAAGTCTCCTGGCCAATTTTTGTTTAAACAAAGAAGAAGAATAATAAAATAAGGCTAATCTATATATATATATAAAACCGAAGCTTTTGAAGCTCTCACAATTTTCCACATCATCACTATTTTCTTTTTCTTTTTATTTTTGATTCTTTCTATTTTAGGTTTTATATCTTATAACAATATTATTGAAAAACGTATACAAACTTGGAGACCTATTTAAGAGCTCCATAAAACTTGATGGATAAGAAAATATATTCTAAAATAAGCCCTAATTAATACCTAACCATAATAGGAATCAAATTTGACCTAAAAAAACATTAAAAGAGCCTAAAAACAAAGAAATAAATCACCTAGACCTAAAATAACGTTTTTTGCATAAAAATACCAAAATCTCTTCTCTCCTTAAAACCCTAACAATTACCATCTCAAATTTTTTATTTGCTTTCATATGTGCCTAAAATTTTCATTCTATCTTATTGTTTTATTATGTTTAGAATTGATTTTCTTATAAGTATTTGGGTTAATCTCTATATTTTGATAGTGTTTTTATGGGTTTGGTTTTTGGGTTGAAATTCTAATAATTATTTTATATTGTATATGGCAGATGAAGCATCTCTATTTTTTGGAGAAAAATCAAAACTGCAACCTATGTCTTCCAACCCAAGATGTGGTAAATTTTTATATGATCTTTCTTTATTGAAAATTTTTATTTGGGTTCATGTGATTTTTTGTTTTTTTATTAAAGCTTTGATTTTTGTTGATTAATTATTTGTTTGGATTAATTTCAGTTAATTATTTGTTTGGATTCAACGTAGAAGATAATAGAATTAGGTGTTATAAATTTGATAATGTTCAATATTTTGAATTGTTTATATTATTTAGACTCCTGATAGGACTCTCTTCTCTCCTTAAAACCTTAGCAATTACCATCTCAAAATCCTAAACTTAACTTCACTTTAAAATTAAAAAAATAAGAAGAAGAGAGACTCAACTAAAAAAAAAAAAAAAAAAAAAAAAAAAACGTAGGTTTTGTCTTTTTTATTTGCTTTCATATGTGCCTGAAATTTTCATTCTATCTTATTGTTTTGTTATGTTTAGAATTTATTTTCTTCTAAGTATTTGGGTTAATCTCTATATTTTGATAGTGTTTTTATGGGTTTGGTTTTTGGGTTGAAATTTCTAATAATTATTTTATATTGTATACAGCAGATGAAGCATCTCTATTTTTTGGAGAAAAATCAAAACTGCAACCTATGTCTTCCAACCCAAGGTGTGGTAAATTTTTATTTGGTATATTATATATGAATTTTTTGAATTTGAAGGGTTTTGTTTGGTTTTGAAGTAGAATTTGGGAATTCTATAATATGCATATTATTAACCCAATTTTCTATTTCTAAATTTCTTAGATTTTATTATATCAATCTTTTTTTCTTTTAAATTCTTGGTGGGCAAATCAGTCTCTCACTAATTCTTTTACCTTAACGTGATGTTGGTTAATTGTCATTTTATTTAACTATCCTGTGCATCGCACGGGTTAGCGACTAGTAATGATTATTTATATAACATAAGAATGCATATCAAACTTGATAGAATGTTAAACAATAAAGCTACTGTCACAGCAATTTCACAACACCCCTCAATGTACCTACAACCTCACAGTTAGCCCACAAGACCTACAATTTAAACATTTTTTAAAAAATAACCCATGTGTAAGGTGATTATTTATTTGTTTATTTGGAAATAGAATTGAAGCAATATGCAAAGGGAAGAATTTAAATAAGAGATACAATCATTTTTTTTTTATATAAGAAGAGATACAATCACTGATTGTGATCAATAATCACCTAGAGTTGTTTAAATTTCACAATATCTTATTTGAAACTAATTTTCATGATTTAAAAAATTAAACTGTTAAAAAAAAAAAAAAAAAAGTCCAAAGCAAGAACTGAACGAAGATTTGACACTTTAAAGTTTAAAAAAAAAAAAAAATTATTAACATCCAATTTTCAATGGTGGTGAAAGAAAATCAAAATTGACCCAAATTGAGAGAATACAATACACAATATATTTTTCTTTTCTTTTAAAAAAAATAAAAATAGATTTTATGAATCCTTGACTGGATTGGACCTCAAGTAAGCCCAAAATGACTAGATCTGGGCCAGGCCCGCCCAAATTACAAAACACAAAGAAACAGAAGAGAAACAGACAGAGAGGGACAGACCTGCCAAACCAAACCAAACCACGACTCTTCATTGTCATTATTTTTCTATTCACGAATTTAGGATTTTTACCCTCTATTTGGTTGCTCAGAAAATTTAGGATTTTTACATGTCATTGAATTTTTTTTTTTTAATATTTTTTCTGTACTGTTCCGGAAGATGATGAAATTGAAACAAATCGAACCATGATATTTGAAGTTTAAATTCTCTATTTTTCGAACGAGTTTTGAAGCTAAACAAGCATATTTGTGTTACAATGTTACTATTACATGTAATTTGCAATTCCTGTTGAGATGCTGTCATGCTTCATAGAGTTGATAGCTATGCTTATGCAGGCCATTGTAGGCATTTAAATTGCGACTGACTGTTGATCAGGTAACTTTGTATTTATTATCTGTTAGCAATTTTTCTAAACTATAGACCATTATGACCAACCTAGTATGAAATTAATTTATGATTCCTGCGCACAAAAGAATAGAATTATTTATAGGAGTGATGCAGTGCACAGGACAGATTGTTTTCCGAATTTTTTTTCTAGAAAACAACTTGAAGAAAACAACTTGAAGAAAATAAGACTTACTTTTGTTAAGGTTTTCTGTTGACTAAAGATAGTTTTCCATTAACTAATTTTTTTTATGCTATCAAACATTGGAAAATGTAAATAACTATTTTTATAAAAAGTTTTCCATCAAAACAAATTGATAATAGTATTCATGAAATCAATAGATCATAAATAATTTCTTACAAAACTTATCAAAATGCACCATGCATTCGGGTAGGATATCAGCTAGTAAAAACAAAGGTAGACACCATTAACTAGTTCTGATCTTTAACAAATAATATAAAATTATCTCTAAATTCAGACAGGACTTTAGAAAAATTGGTGTTCAGAAGCCAGTAACAAAAAAAAAATAAAAACCTCACTCCTCCAACTAACAAAAAAGTGCAGAGGTCTAATTCATTCTCCTGATTAGCTCATTGATGAAATTCTCTCGATTTCCGGCATCGCCTCCCTCAACATAGTGGTTTCTCTTCTTCTTTAGGCCACCCAGGGGTGCCTTCGGCTTGAATGGCCACAGGAAGTTGTTTGCCTGCTTGAAGTGAGGTCCAACAGTCATTATCTCATGGATTAGATCTTCCATGCAGATAATGCCGTACTTACCCAGAGCTTGTGAAAACATCATAGCATATAAGCTACAAGTTCAAGCAAAAACTTCCCTTTATAAAACAGCAGTAGCTTGGAATTACAAACCTGTTCAACGATGGCGTTATCAGTCAAAGCAGTTCTCTGCTGGTTCAACTTTCCATATCCTCTCTTATAGATAAATTCCCTCACACTCTTCAAGTTGGGATATCTATAAACATGCACATCTAGTTAGTGAGAGACGATGTAAATATTGAACTACAGATGTTTATGTAATGCAAATAACCAGAGGGAGAGAGAAAAATACGCGCCCATAAGTCACATAAGGCTCAACCTTCTGGAGCATATTCACTGTGGCCTTGTTCACTTTCAAAAATACACCATTGAAGATCTGTTTTAGAGAAAATTAAAAAATAAAGATGAACGAAATTAGCAGTCTTGTTTAAGAAATACATTTAATCAACAAGGCATTTTGTTAAACAACATAGACAAAAATACATCAAGCTAATACAACTTGAAGACATAACCATCATGATTAAATCAGCACTCAAGCAGACTAGGAAACAGTAATTACATTTGCCATGATTGATAACACTGATTAAATAATTTTACTAATTTCCCTAATCATTCAATTTCATCATTTCAGTCAAACATAGTAAAATAGTGAAAGATCATTATATAATTCTGGTCCTAGATTACTAATTAGCCAATCACTATATACTAAAGATGTGTTACCACTAATACCAAACAGGTTCCATTTGTAAGTCCACAGCCACCATGTCCCAGCATTCAGAATAAAAGAATCAGGCATAGTTTCAGATTAGCTTATCATATTGCTCACAACAAAGGGCTTCAAGTTTCAAACTATTCAGCAGTAACCCTACTAGAAATAGTGTGTACTTAATGCTTATATAAAGTTCTAAAAGGTCAAAATAAAAAAGGTGCTTACACCCAAACACCTTGACACTAGATGTTTGAGCTTTGCCTCAAAGATTTCTAGGCTATGACCCAAGGAGCTTAAACTTAAATAGCTTAGAGCATCCACATCAGCCTGTTTAAATTTTCTGTCTATTTTACACGAAAAAACCTACATTTTCTATTTTACACGTCCACTTTTACAAAACATCTACATTAGTTTATCTATTCTACACATTTATTCAATAAAATATTCATTCTTTTACTATTTTTTATTATTTTCTTCACATCCCTCTCACTCACTGCCTATCTCTCTCTCACAGACCAACCGCCATCACCAAGTAACCAACCTCCACCATCATCAACCCATCCAGCCAAACATCATCAACTCACCCGGCCATATCAACCCACATACCTGAAACCCCATTCAACCCAAAAGAAAGCCAAATCAACCCAAATATCTAAAATCCCATTCAACCCAAACGAAAGCCAAATCAACCCAAATATCTAAAATCCCATTCAACCCAAATGAAAGCCAAATCAACCCCATTCAACCTAAAACCCACTGATCAAACAACCTAAAACCCACTGATCAAACAACCAGAAATAAAGGAAAGCAATCAGATTGGTGGAGAGATCAGCGATCGGTGGCAGTGGCAATCGGTGGTAGTGGCGGCGAGAGATTGGTTCGCTGTTCTGATCTTATGGAGAAAACGAAAGAGGGTGAGAGACAATTAGATCGAAGTTGGTCGGCTCGATTGGAGGGTATGATGAAGCATCTTCGCTCATGGCAGCAAGTGTGATGGACTTGACTGGCGGTAGTGGTAAGAGTGAGAGCAAACGAGGAAAAGGGGGAGTGAGGTGAGGTGAGAGCAAAGACAAGGAGAGAGTCAGGCGAGAGTGAGAGTGAGAGTGAGAGTGAGAGTAGAGACAAGAGAGAGAAAAAACTATTAAAAAATTAAATACACATGCTAAAGTGCCCGTATAAATTTACACAGGTACTGTAGCTCGTTGAAAAATTTAAAAGACTTTACACATTTTTAAACGGACTGATGTGGGTGTTTTTTGGTTCAAAATGTGTAAAAGTTGTACTTTTTTCTATTTTAGAAGACTATAAACAGACTAATGTGGATGCTCTTAACAAACGAATACTTTCACTAAAACTACCCGGTACAATAAGCAAATAGTCTGAACCTGCCTTGGCCTTCAAAAGGATATATTTTTCGTCATGACCAACACAAAAACATAAATAAAAACTAAGGTAAAATATCATTTTCGTCCCTAAACTATTACAAAAGCTCGTTTTTTGTCTCTAAACTTTCAAAAGTTCTATTTTCGTCCTTAAAATTTTCCAAACGTATTGATTTTCGTCCCTCTGTCTGTTTCCGTTAATTGAGTGCTGACGTGGCCTAACGGAAGTCAGATGCCACGTCAGCACTCCATCAGGCCACGTCAGCATTCCGTTAGGCCAAACAGACGAAGGGACGAAAATCAATACGTTTGGAAAAGTTTATGGACAAAAATAGAACTTTTGAAAATTTAGGGACGAAAAATGAACTTTTGTAATAGTTTAAGAACGAAAATGATATTTTACCCTAAAAACTCCAATAACCAGATGCCATTTTATAGTACGATAATACGATAAGTGATGTAAGGGTCATTCTACCATACCCCCACCCCCCCCCCCCCCCCACAACAAAGAAAAGGGGTTATCGTACCCACCTATATCTGAGCTGTTAATTTAATATGGTTTTGATCTCAACTCTCACGTTTGCTTCTCTACCTCTCTACTTCGTTTGCTCATTGCTCTGTTTGCCTCTCTAAACAAAACCCTCAAATCAAACAGTTAATACCACATCTGCGCACCCATAAAACCCTCAGAGCTAAAAGAGGCGCTTCTTCTCATCCAATCCAACTCGGCGGCGCCGCTCTCTAGCTTATTCTCTTCCAATCCATATTCAAATCGGCGGCGCTTCTTCTCTTCCATTCTAAATCGGCAGCGTCCCCCACAATCTTCAGGTTCTATCTTTACATATGATTGACACTGATATGGGTTTATATTATTTCTTTAAACTTTGTGGGTTTATGATACTATTGTTTTGTTTGAGTTTCGGTTCTTATATATTTGACAAATTAATCTTTACATCGAAGGGCTTGACCGTCCACCATTGATTGCCTGGATCACTACTGCCATGTGAAACAAAATTGTAATAAGGTTGCCGATGCTTTGGCAAAGAAATCTCGGGTTGGGCTAGAACTAGAACGTCAGGTTTGGGTTGAAGACTTACCTAGGGACATTATCACCCTCCCTCTGTTTGATTAGTTTTCTTATGTTTTAATAAAAGCATCGGTCTGTCTCATAGACTGGTTTCTCAAAAAAAAAAAAAAAAAAATCTTTACACTTTTGAGTTTGGGATGTGAGATGTGGGAACCCTTATCCATAAGTTGGGATTAGATTAGATATGGTTGGGAGTGCGGGGAGGACATGATACTTTGAACCTATGGACTTAGGAGATTATTATTTTTTTTCAACCACCTTGGCAGTAAGAACACCAATTTTAGAGTTGGTTTGTGCTATTATAAAATATTGAAGTGTCCTAAATACATACTGAAATTAAGAAGAAGAAGAAGCATCAGCAGTAGTTTTGAGGCTTTGAGGGCGTTTGTTGAAATGAGTTTGTTCATATTGAGCTGCGTATGCATATAACAAATGTTTGTCTATCTTTTGTGTCAGAAAAAAATCTGGTCTTCGCTTTTTAATTTTTGGTTTGTTCCAATATTGGTTAGTGAATAAGTTAATGTATAGAGAGATTGAGGCTAAATAAAATTTCTTGTATTGGAACTTTTTTTCATCAATTTCTGGTTTATTTTTTCCCCTGGTTTCTTCTTCTTCTTCCTTTTTTGTTTATATTTTTTATAAAATAATCTTGAGTTTGAATGTGGAAAACTCTACAAGAAGTATTTAACTTAGGAGTACAGTTATGTGTAAGTTCAAAATAGCTTAAATCTGTATTTACCTGCTTGCCCATTTGGTAACAACATAAGGATCACTGCATCTGACATCCCTGACTGCAAGGTTTACCCTTCTATGGACATGAATCCTAAGCAGACCCAAAAGGCTCTCCATCTCAGGGAAAAAAAAAATTCAAATTTTTGACAAAAAAACAAGTAGAACACAAAGGAAATGAAAGGACTTGTTGCCTTATGTTATGGCTTTGAATATTGAACACCCTTTTACTTAGGCAGAGTGGAGAACTAGTTGACAAAATAGTTAGATACTATCAAAGCCTAACCCAATTGTGCATATTTATAACCAAAGAAAGAAGACCAAGAACCAAGTCCTAGGTTCGGCAAGTTGCAATATTTTATACTGTTCATAAATAGTGTAACAACCAGTGGGTTCTGAAGTAATTTTAATTTGATGAGTAAAAACCAGAAATACGTGCATAAAGGACTCTGTCACAGTTTAGTGGGATTGAGTTGTTTTTTTCAAACTTATTACTTGTTTGTCCAAGCTTAATTTTAATTGATTGAGAAGATTATGGGGTTGTGATAATATTTCATATGTTACATGGCTGATTTTTAGGGAGGGAACCTAACTCACAATACATAAGGTACTGTATTTAAGTTTTGCCCTTTAGGCTATTATATCTAGAAACAAGGCCATCATGTCTAGAGTCAGGTAAAATTATATTTAGGTTATTTAGGTTTATATTTTAATTTTTCTTTGATTTGGTTATTCTAGAGTGGGGTAAAATTCTGCAATTTCTTTGAGTACAAATTTTATTCACTCAATGAAGGACATCAGGATTCATGAATTCAATAATGAGACCTAAAACAGAACATTATGTGTCATGCCCTGCGTAAGCCTTAACACATCATGACTATCTTTTACTTTTTATATCTTATTTGACCCAACTGTGTGTATCAAAGTGGTCCACATTAATTTAGACCTACATAACAAGACCATATCTTCTAAGTAAGACAACAACCTACATATCCAATTCAACCTAAAAATCAACACACAACATTATTACACAATCCATATTTCTTTTTTCTTTTTCTTTAGTAGGAGATTTCAAAAAACAAAAAGAACCAACCAACAAGCTGTTAGTTGGTGTACAAGCTAATTTGGTTCACAAGTCATATTCCCAAGCATGCATTTATAAACTAGCTGGTCATAAAGGACAGAATTACAACAAGAGAAAGACTAGTAAAATGGGGTTGCCAGGGAGACCATTTTAGTTTGTTTCTCCTTTACTAAAAGGATATGTAATGAGGTGCTAAGGAGATGCTTGTTTATGATATTATTGTTTTGTTTGAGTTTTAGTTCTTATATATTTGGCAAATTACTTATCAAAAAAAAAAAAAAAAAAATTAATCTTTACACCAAAGGGTTTGACAATCCACCATTGATTGTGTGGATCACTACTGCTAAGGAGATGCTTGTTTTTGATATTATTGTTTTGTTTGAGTTTCGGTTCTTATATATTTGACAAATTAATCTTTACACCGAAGGGCTTAACAGTCCACCATTGATTGTGTGGATCACTACTGCCATGTGAAACGAAATTGTAATAACGTTGCTGATGCTTTGGCAAAGAAATCTTGGGTTGGGCTAGAACTAGAACGTCAAGTTTGGGTTGAAGAAACCTGGGGACATTATCCCCCTTGCTCTATTTGATTAGTTTTCTTATGTTTTAATAAAAGCATCGGTCTGTCTCACAGACTGGTTTCTCAAAAAAAAGAAAAAAAAAAAATCTTTAGACTTTTGTGCTTGGGATGTGAGACGTGAAACTTGAGTAGACGTGAGAACCCTTATCCATAAGTTGGGATAAGATTAGATTTGGTTGGGAGTGGGGTAAGGATGCTAATATGCATATATATTATATTCCCATGGCATATATTTGAAGGGCTTCAGACCCTCATCTTTCTTTGTTATTTCTTTCCTTGTTCTTATGAATATGAATATGTGAATCTATTTTGTTTTTGCTTCAAAGCAGATGTCTTGAATGGGCAATCTGTAGGACGATAATGGAGAAACCAGCATTACAGAACCTGTTGGGTACCAACTGCAAGGCTGGGCTGTTTGAGTTTTGGTTGTTTTCAAGGTAATGAGCAAACATGAAATGACGGTTGACTTTAGGAATTAGATGACCAGCAACTTGACTCTGCATCTGGTTGATTCTGAAGACCTGTTTTTGAACTACTAGCTAATGCAATCACTGTTGACTCAAAGGGGTTGCCACTAAATAGGGCAGGCCTTTCATCACTGCTGCCTTTCAATTCCTCAACTCTTGATAAAAGAGACCTGCTTTGTTATCTTTGTTATAATTGTGTAATACTCCCAAGTCCCAACATTCTGTGTGTATATGAAAATGTGTATATACGCCATTCTTGTTAATTGCTTTTGCTTCTTGTATTACTAGTCACTAACCCGTGCGATGCACGGGAAAGCTATTGTGTACGAAGATTTAAACAATTCTTTGTTTTTTCATCTTTGATTTGACATTAGGATTCCTATCCTTGATATGAAACATTACATTATAAAATGGAAAATATAAATCAAAATTAAATTAAAATTAAAATTAGGATTTCAATCCTTTACATCCTCAAATATCCAATAAATGCTAAAATATCAATTTCCAATAAATTGAAAGACAACTTTAAAGTACTTTTTGTATCTTCTTCCATTGTTGTTCTTACATTCATTTGAAGTACCACTAATATAAGCTTGTCAATAAAATACGTTGAGAAATGTATTATGACATGCAGAAGTTAGATATCAAATTTGTAATTTTGCTATATTAAAAAAAAAAAAAATGCACTTCTCAAGCTTAATTTTTTTTGTCAGTTTCTATAGAGTCAAAAACTTTCTTAACTATGTAGAATTCCCATCTAAATTTGAGATTATATTCATTTGATTATATTTGGAAAACAAATGTTTTTCCATTCAGCTTCCATCAGCTTCCATATACTTGAGAATCCCATCCTGTGCTCTACTTCCTCCGAGCCTGATCTCAGTGGTGTGCTTGGGCTTCTACTTCTCTGCAGCTTGTTGGGCTGCAATCTTCGGTCTTTCCTTAAGCCTTTTGAGTTTGATACAATCCTTCCACATTCGCCTTTCCAATTCTTTTGCTTCAATCTCTTCATCACTGGCTTACCCTTCTTAGTTATGATACCATAGACAAAGCCGTGAGCTTTGCAAACTTCCATCAGCTTTAGCATATACTTGAGAATCCCATCTTGTGCTCTACTTCCTCCGAGCCTGATCTCAGTGGTCTGCTTGGGCTTCTGCTTCTCTGCAGCTTGTTGGGCCACAATCTTTGGTCTTTTCTTAAGCCTCTTGAGTTTGATACGATCCTTCCACATTCGCCTTATCCACTATGTTGTCACACTTCAATTAAGTCATCAACTTCTAAATCCAAACTATTGCCCAATGTGTCACCAACCAGCTTAAGGTGTTTCATTGAATCAAATTACAAAAACCCTTTGGTTGATGAGAAAAGCGCTTGGAAAAAAAAAAACAAAACAAAATATTTAATCTTACTACTTATTTTGTTTCAATCCCCAAGCTATATAGCCACTCTAGGACTAAAACAGAAAGTTGTACCAGGCTCCCTAATAGCACAAGGTTCTGTTACATTGAACATCAAAATCAATCCATAGTCAAAAACCCAAATTAATTTTCTATTCCTACCTTATCTTGAAAACCAAACAAAACATAATTATTGTTGAAAGCTAAGTCACAAATATTGTGCCAAATAGCCCCTTTTCTTTATTCAATCAAACCCATCTTCCCGATGACCCCAAACCTATAAAAATCCCTAAAAAGTCTTAGATTACAACAATTCAAATATTAATATACAAGACCCAGCATCCTATAATAGCTTTTTAAACAAACCCACATCTGAAAAAAAAAAAATTTAATATATAAAACCCCAATTGTTAGAATTTCCAAAAACTGAATATTTTAAACAAAAAGAAATGAATCAAACTCAAATTCTATAAAATTATTAAATTACACGTAAAATAGGTCCACAACAGAATCAATTCAAAGGACCAGATTAAGTTATACAACAATTTCAGTAGCCATAAAACAAAGTGGTTGACAAATGACAGCAAAAGTTATACTCTTACACTACATGTTCGTTGAAATCACACAGGATAAGACCTAACCCAAATACTTACACACAAAAATGACAAAAAATACTTACACATACCTACACACATAGTCGTTGAAATCACATAGGAGAAGACCCAACCCAAAAATCTAGGCTCACATGATGCATGCAACGTAAATAAACTCAAAATCTTTAAATTAATCCCTATCTACCAAAAAAAATACTGGCGCAAGCCGAACAACCAGACAGTAGAGCAAGCTATGCATCATTCTGTACAGCATATTGCTGCAACCTCCAACCTCCATATACAACACAAAGACTGATATTGTTACAGCAAAGGAAAACCCAAATTATAGCAAAATCACCTGTACAAAACTATGTAGATGAGTTCAGTCCATTCCATTACTTGGACTTAAGGAATATTAGAATTGAGACTCCAATTCCTGCATAAGACTTTATCAAGAATTGAGTCATCATAAATGGGGCCACTCTCCACTCTATTAAGTAGAGTAGATGGAAAAATGAATTAGTAAAACAGTGGAATTAGAGACTTTTTTTTTTTTTTTTTGCTTTTGATAAACAGAATTGTAGACATTACTTATCATGCGAAATGAACAAATCCAAGACAGGAAAAGGAAAAAAGAATAAGATACTTCCTACTTAACTTAGTCAAGGCAGCTAGGATAGGGAAAAGTTTGTTTTCTTTATAATAACAAAATCCTTGCCCTGCAAAATTTTAAGCAGATTTTGGTGTTCTTTTATTATGCATACTTTATACCAAGAATAGCTTATTGCATCAGGAATTTGTAAAAAAAGATTTTTTGTAGTCTATGAAACTTAGACTGTATGAGGTGTTTTTGAGTGTTTGAGTTTGGGCAAATAAAAATTTAACAGATCTAAAAAATTATGCATATGTTTCCTAAAACTTCCTAAGGATCTAAGTAGACCCTTAATATTGTCCAAGATTGTTTCACATAAATTCTCCCAATAATCTAAGCTAGAAAAATATATCATTGCATTAGTCTTGCATTGTGTTATGCTGAGAAAGAAAATAATGACTTGGGCAGAAGGAGAAATTTAAATACCTGAACTTGTTTGCAGGTAAAAAAATTTCTTACCTCTCGCCAACTGGATAATCATCAAATAACCCTACAGGCACATTCAAAATTTGGGAATTACACTTGGAAATAACACAAAGAAAAAAAAATCTATAAAAGAAAAGAGAGAGTAGAAGATGGACTAACCACATTGTTTTTGTATTACCATTGCGCAAACAAATCTAGAGCTTCTCTTATTTGGTTTGTCATCACATGCAACTCTTGAATTTCGATCATTTGCAGTTGAAGAGAACAAAACATTCCATTTTATTGTTACTTCTTAAAGTATAACTGGAAATTTAAGAGAGAAAAAAAAAATGAAAGGGAATTTGGCAATCTTTGATAATTGTTTGGTCGATTCAATATGAGAAAACTTACGGCTGGGATTTGTCTTGGACCAATCTGCGCAGCTGGGGATGAATTTTAATAGCATCATTACCAAAACATCGAATATGGGAAATTTTGGACCACTCTGATTCACTTTTTATTAATTTGGGGCAACCCCTCATATCATATAAGTCTACATGCACTGTTTAGCCTCTCTCATTAAACAATATCTACATAAACCCATATATGACCCACAACACAAAAGAGTTAGAACTCCAATTAAAACACCCAGTTGGCATATCCCTAGCAAGAGCTATCCCATATGTTAACCAAACCAAATTGTTGAGGTATCCACGCAACAGCACTACACAAAGAAATCAGAAGCACTGACCCATATACAACCCACAATACAAAAGAGGTAGAGCTCCAATTAAAAACACAGCAATAAAAAATTCAACATCCTTAAAAAAATCAAATACAAAGAAAAATCAACATAACAATCATCCATATCATAGCATGAAAGAGGCAGTAACAATTTTTTAAAAGAAAAAAAAATTCAATCAAAAAAATCTAATCCTTACATTGAATAATTATGCGGGGCACTCACAAGAATAGAGCACAAATACCTGAATTGAATCATCCACCTTTTGTCAGTATTAATATATTGTGAGGAGAGGAAGAGACAAAGGAGGGAAGACAGAGAGACTGCTGTTATAGGTTAGCGTTAGCAAAAGCTGAAGGGTTGCCGTTGAGGAATTGAAACCGCAGAAAAATTAACACTAATGAAGGTTTGCCGTTTAAAAGGTGGGGAGACAGAAATCGTGAAACACAGTAAACCAAAAGGTGAGGAGACAGAAGGGCATTTGAAACCATGACACAAGTTGGGGCTTGGGCTTGGGCTTGGGCTTGGGCTTGAGCTTTATTGTGGAATTAAAGCTATAAAGATTGGGCTTTATAGTGGATAGTGGAGATAAGGCAGAATTATTTTTATTTTTATAGTATTTTAAAATTTAGGAAAATTATTTTAAAATTATAGGAGAAATTTAAGAAAAAAGATAGTAATGACATGGCTGCTGACATGGCTCAACGTGAGCGTAGCAACATTAATTACTACGCTTCAGCTTTTAGTAATATATAGATTAGTTGTTCCCAATGATTTGTTCATTTATTGGAGTAACACACACGCAACATTAAAAAGTTCCCACTGCCCTCTATAACGGTATAACCTATTTGATGAGAGAATATGGATACCCAAAGCTTGAGGCAGATCAAAAGTTGTCAGCTTGTAGTCATGCAGGTCTAATTGACAATGGTTTGTTATTTTTGATAAGTAAATTTTTTTTTTTTGATAAGTAACAGTGGTTTGTTATTATATAATTCTATGATCGATAATTATCATATTCAGCCAGAAATGGCACACCACTCTGGTAGAGCATGAAAGATTGATGATGCCTTGAATTTTATGAAAACTAGTCGCAGACCCACGCGATGCGTGGGAATATATATTTTGTAATATGATACAATTCATAATTTATTCTCTAAAATTTATTGAAGATAGTTTTCTCCTAAAAACTTTGACTATTTCTAAAATTATTTTTCAACTCTCTATCTCTACAAATATATCATTATATTATTTTGGTTTTTCATTTTATTTTATTTTATTTTTTTAATTTTATAGATATGATATTTGAAAACCAATAATGGAGGGACATGCCAACACAACATTAGATTTCTATTTTTCTTCCCATGATGAGATTGTATTATATTTTAATTCTTCTAAATTTTGAGGTGCAACCTTCGTACCAGTTGCTAAATCCTTCATTCCCAAAAGTGATGTCTAGTTAGTTGCCAACAAAAAAGAATAAGAACACAAAAAAAGAAAAAAAAAAGAAAAAAAAAAAAAGGAAAGTGAAGTTTTATAGGTTAGAGTCATCACGTACAAAAACTTATTTACAATAAGGTATATAAATAAAATACATATTAAACAAACCTTACTTCAGCTAGATCCTCACTTATATCAATTTCCATCAAAGACCACCAAATTGTCAAATAGTAATATGCCATTGATTCCACCCATGTCTACTACAGACATTTATCAATGTGTCCCTATACAAATCACTCAATTATTATTGTTTTGAATTCCCACAAAAAATCAAAATAGAGCGTATACGATTTGTAAACTTGCTAACTCGGCCAATTGTTCTTACCTCAGAGAAGATGTCTATTAACATTCCAAGTTATGAATTTCAAATGGCTACAGGAAGTTATCAAATTGTATCAGTTGTTATGCCCAAAAATAGTAATTGCTTCTGCCTTCATTGGAACACATCAACTATATCATATTGTGTTTAATAAGGAAAAAAATAGTAAAATCCAAAAGAAATAGTATTGTTAAGATTTGTCTAAAACTCATGTACACAGTATTCTAGATATTCAAAAAAAGAAAATCAAGTTGTTGAAAAAATAGCGTAATTCATAATCTAAAACTAAAAATCCAATTATTGTTCATGTGCACAGTATTAAAGATAGATATTCAAAAATCAAGAACCAATTAGTTTTTCTATCCTCACAACAGTTAGCATAAAGCTAGGTACTAATGGAATTTAAAAATAACTCAATTCTTTGAATTTCCTCACTCCTAAAATACCAAAAAATTTCTCATAAGCTAAATAATCCCCAAAGTTATTCGTCAACCAAACAGGCCAACTTAGGTCCCAAACACAAAAATTCTAGCCACAATACAACAATCTACTTAAGCTGATGTACTTTGAAGAATTAGAGTTTCCTTTAAAATATTAAGATAAAAAAATTTAAACTATTACATCCCAAGTTCCATACCAAAAAAAAAAAAAAAAGATTCAAACTTTACTCTCTTTTCTTTTCCATTTTCCCACAATTTCTGGGACACCAAATAGTCAAATTAAACAATAAAAAACAAATTATTAGTATAAGGAATTGAAATCTAATATAGCTATGTATTGAACCATAAAAAGCAAATTATCAAGCACCACCCAAGAAAAGCAACAATTTTATTCCTCTTTCCTTCAAAATATTCCAAGAAAAGAATGGTTACCAATTGATTAGTATGACCTTTAATAGATTAAAAAGCCTCCAATGATTGCGAGTCTTGATCATTGACATCTGTCGAAGAATTAACAAACAAAACAGAGATAAAAATGAAATTTAGTTTAGCATATAAGACGATGGGAAAAAGAGAACAATAAGAATTTCTCTTTGATGAAAATGAATAACACTCTTACTATAAAACAAAGACCAAAATAAAAACATCACATTGAACAAACATATTGAGAGTAACATTCCTACAATCTAGAGAATGGCAACCATAAAACAATTTATAATAAACATGATCAAATGCCCAACTCAAATAATTTTTTTAAAAATATATATATATATATATATTTTTAATAGTTTTAAGACCATGAAAACTCAATCTTGTTCATAATGAAAACTCAAAATTGAACTACGTTTTTTTTTTCCTAATAATGAGATGGGAATAAAAAAAGAAAAAAAAGAAAAAGAATAATACAAATAGCAGAACTCATTTTCAGTTTATACCCTTTGGACTTGGGCTACCAATGTTCACCTCTCATCTGTTTTAGTTTCGTTTGCAAGCTCTAGAGTCATTATCTATCTCTTGCGCTCACTTGATTGGGTTTTGGTAGATGAACTTGAGCCATGACCAAAAGAACGAAAAAAACACTCAAGAAACTATCGCATTGAAGGCCATACCGATCAATTTGTAAACAGAGAACAACTGAAAATTTATAGAAAAAAAATGAGAGGTGAGGAGGTTGCAATCTATCGGTGACTATAAAAATTCCATATAATAGTGGCATCTCAAGAGTCTGGGTTAATGGAAAGACACATGATAGATGTGGAGATAAAGTATTAGTGACTATAAGAATTCCATATAATAGTGGCATTTCAAGAGTCTGGATTAATGGAGAGACACACGGTAGATATAGAGATAAAGTATTGGCGACTATAAGAATTCCATATAATAGCAACATCTCAAGAGTATGGGTTATGGGTTAATGGAGAGACACGCGATAGATATGGAGATAAAGTAACACCTGAATTTAAAAAGAGACTCAATAAATGGCAATCGACAAAACAAAAAATAAAATAATAAAAGAAAATAAAATAAATGATAACATGGTGCTGACGTGGCTTAACTGGAGTGTAGCAACATTAAACGCTACGCTTCAGCTTTTAGTAATATATAGATGATGCCAGTGGAACCAGACATAAATGTTTTGGGAAGCTTGCTTGGTGCTGGTAGAGTTCATAACAACGTAGAGCTTGCTGAGCTTGTTGGGAAGCACATTCTCCATAAAAATATGACAGATTCAGGCTACCATGTTCTTTTAGCCAATACATATGCCTCTACTAAGAGATGGAATGATGTGTCAAAGGTAAGAACATTAATAAAAGAGAAGGGCTTAATAAAGAAACCTGGAAGTAGCTGGATTCAGGTAGGTGGTATTAATCAAATTTTTCATGCAAGGGGCATGAATATAATGCATCCACAGGTAAATAAAATCCAAGAGATTCTAAAGAGTTTATTGTAAATTGCAATGGATGTTAATGAGTTAACCAATCTTGATATTGGGTGACATCTCAATTTTGCAATTGGCATTAGTTAAAAAAGGGCTCTCGCTGAGCACAATATATTTGAGAATGAAGCTGCAGAGCAAAAACTATTGGAGCACCTAATTACAAGTTCATGATATGGACTCAACCTTTGGCCCAGGTGGAATAACGGAGATGCCTAATATTTCTTTTTGTGTTGATGAGGTACAGGCAAGTATATCTGTCCTTGGCAAAATTCTTTACTGGACCAATCAAATTCAACTATATTAGAGAAACCTAGCTTGCAAAAACAAATGAAGCAAAATACATTCTTGTTTCAAGTTTTTGTTCATTTACAGAAATGTTTATGGGCATAAAAGCTGCCTTCGCGTGAATTATTGCAAAAGCGATCTCTTTTACGCTCACTGCAAGCCTTTCTGAATGCAAGTAAGAAAATGCAAGTAAGCTGAAGGTTGTTCTTGAATGGCCCTTATCTTCGTCCTCTTGAATTGAATGCAGATGTCAACCTTACTGCAATTGGGTATGATCTCTTTTAATGCACGCATCTTTTTGTTTATATTATCTCTTCGCCTCTGCAAATTTTCATTATAAAATGGTTACACATCATCTCCTACTCTGTGTGTGTGTGTGGTTGGGAGGAGAAAGAAAGGGAACAAGGGAGTGGTGCTTATTGATATTGGCATTACTTACCCCTTCAGAAAAATTATGGACTTCTATAGTTCAGCTTCTCTTGGTACCTGTACCTCCACAAGCAGGTGCCTGTTTTGTCTGTGGTTCTTCAATATTCTGCAGTAAAATTGAACTTCTTAAAGCAATGGAGACTGGTTAAGAAGGGATCACAAACCAGGGGAAATGTGGCTTCTTCCTTTCTAATTACCTCACTTCGGATTGCGGATTCCTCAGTGTCATCATATGTCCTCCTCAAAGAACATGTTGGCTCGTTTGAAGCTCCAAGTGAGTATATTGAAGAAGATGCAACCAGTGGCTCCATAAAACTAGAGTAGCCAAGCTGCTAGTCATCCTCGGTTTTGTAAATTCAAGCATCTCCTTTGCCATTGAATGACATCAAAGTAAATTAGAAGGAAACGCTTGCAGCCAGTAAATGTTTAGCTATTTAGGCTTCTATAGTGCAGCACAAGCACATATTCCTTAGTACTGGATGGTATCTAACCATTCCAAGTATATCACAAATCAAGATAAGTATGCCTAAGTAAATTGGAAATTAAAAATGATCAGATATATTTTCAGAAATAAAAAATATTTAGGTCTCATCTTTAACTTCAATACCATTTTCAGCTTCAACATGCTTGAGAAGTACGATCGCCCCATCTGGGTGCAGGACAGTCATCCTCAAAATATTAATAACTGCAAACTGACAGTATAACATTAACCAAGTGAGCGAAACTATTTTCCTGGAACTGTAATGTTACTCATTTTTTTAAAAAGAAAAAAAGCATTATACTGTAAAATCAGACTCCAATACAATCCAAAAATAAGTGAAAATTAAAGCATTCAGAATTTACATAAACAGCATATTAATTTATCAATAAAACTAAATAGTACCTACAGTTAGTGTGCCACAATTGCATCTGAGTTCAGTATAGCATTGATGCAAGGAGCACAACCAAAGTTATTTTGAAATTTAGTATTCAGATTTTCATTTGTCTTATGGGATTGGATTATTTCAAATTTTTCATTTTTTTTTTTTTTTTGGGATTCAGATAGGGATAAGATTTCAGATTATTTTTTAGTTGAGAATTTTATGGGATGAAAACTTTTGTAATCCTAGAAGCACTATAAAAATGATACGGGTGGTTTTTTTTTTATATTATTGAATAAAATTTCTTAGTGAGAAATTTCTTTATCTGCTTGTTGGTAATTCCAAGCAACCCCAATGATGTGAAGCCTACGGTTTTCAAGCTGCTATAGGTGGTGAAGCCTAGACTGTCCTGCATCAAGCATAGAGCTCTGTAATATACATATAAGTCTGCTAATTCGCTAATTTGCTAATACATAGAGCTTTGTAATTTACTTTGTGATTTATCCTTCAAGATGAACATATTGAGTCAGAGAGTACAGCATTGTTAAACTGTGTAATCTTTTTCGGGATTCCATCAAACTGTGCTGCATCAAAAACAAGCATTCCTTTCTGGAAACAAAATGATAGACAGAATGACAAGTAAATGACAGGGTGAAAGAGACACCCAAGTACTTGAGAGAGGTGAATGCATCTTTTAAAGCCACCCAATTGACAAACCCAACCAGCAATATATCAGATACTCAAATAATGATCCCTATATAGATATAAAACTAACAGTACTAGTCCTGGAATACAGAATTAGAATATCAAAATACACTGCCCAAAATGCTCAAGGGGGTAAAACTCGCCTCAAAACAGCCAGAGCCCAATTACATGACATATCTACCAAACAACAAACAGCAAAAAGAATTTCATGTGAAACAAATAAAATATAATACATGAGCTTTTACAATCACTCAATATATACTGTTTTACAAGTTCCCTAAGAATGGACATGCAATTACTGGAAATTCATCTTAAACCCCTTGACTGATATATCCAAACCTATTAACACTACATTGTAACAGCATACCTTAGGAATGCGCTTGACAGAACCTAGAACAGAAAATTCACCTACTGATCATGAACTATAACATAGAACCTTCCGCAGTAAGGGTACAATTACCTGAGAAGATAACAATTCTATAGAAAGACCTACTGATCGGCTAATCACAATTCCAGATTGTCTTGTAGCTTCCATTTTCAGTAACAGATCTTTAATATCTGCTTGCAACCCCATAATAATTTAAGTCTTTCAAGACTTAAGTATATCTTACAAAACACAATAATTTAAGTCATGGTATGCAGAAATTAAAAACAAAACCAACAACAAAACAAAATTAAAAACGATATTTCATGAAAAAACCAAACGGCAATACAAAAAAAATCCAGCCAGAAAAAATAAAGAAAAGGAAACCAAATTGAAATCAGTAGTGTGTGTATATATATATATATATTTTTATAGGATTGAAATCAGTAGTATATAAAAGATTAATAGTTCAAGTATATCAAATTAACTATTCTCTCACCAGCTATGAAAACAAAAACAAAAGGAATAGAAGCTTCTGGGTTTTGTTCCTAGCAGTTGCTCGGCAAAAATATAACGGACTTACCACCGTGCTGATGCCAGGCTTAACTTATAAAATATATAAATATGTATAAATAAACAACTAACTAATTAATTAATTAATACGTTGATATTAATCTCACACCTTAATGTTAATTAAAAAATAATAAAATAAAGAAAGTGACCTCCACTATGTCGTTTTAGAAGGAGGTATGCCTTGACCATTACAAGAATCCAAGTGTTACTAAGCCAACCATTCTGAGTCTTTTAAAGTTATCACACTATCATATGTCAAAATCCTTGGAGTTTATAAAACAACTTCATCAGGAAATACAAGAAATAGAGACTATCAGAATTGCTTCTAAAACGAGAGAGAGAAAGAGAGAGAGAGAGAGAGAGAGAGAGATTGAAGCAACTAAAAAGAAGACAATGCCATAAATTATATGGCTTAGTCTCAAATCCTAATAAATAGGTCTTACTTACACTGATGAGTTAGTGAGGGCTACTATCAGCCACCCATATGAATGAACAAAGTATCTTTATGGTTGATATGCTAAACGCTCAATGACAAAATTATTTTGATAATTTTTTTAAAAAGGACTGGGTTGTTCGTTTTTGGTAAAATTGGTCAATTGTGCTAAATTGCTTTTAGCTTTTCTATTGGTAATTTTTGTTATTGTGGAAATTTTTTGGGATGTTTACTTTGTTTTAGATGGGTCTAAATGTAATAATAATTTTATGAAACAAAATTGCATAGACACTTTAGTTGGGGTGGTTATACCTATGTCAGACACAGTCATTTGACACTTCTGCACACGTGGATCTAATGAAAATGCCTAAAAAATATAAAACCTAGTGTAGTAGCCTTGATTGATGACTATGTCATACTGGATCTATAGTTTCAATTCATGTGTTTACTGAAAATTTTAAAATTGTCAACAATCTTTGTATTGGATTTTTTGCATAACTTGCTAATTGTATAGTCACCCTATTTCCCACCTTAGACACCACAATAAACACACAACTGTGATTAAGTTGCAAATGTTGCGTAAGAACAATTAGAGAGCACGTAAGGTTATACATCTTTAGTTTTATATAAATAATATAAATATGAATATCAAGAAAGTGACCTCAACTATGTTATTTTATAGGAAGGTATGCCCCTGAATGTGATGGAAGCTACCAAGGAAGATACGTAGGAAGTTAATTGGTATATTCAAATATTTGTGGAAGAAACCAAGATAATTCCAGTTGATTTTTTTTTTTTTTTTTTTTAAAGATTTTAGATCTAAATTTTTTAATAACTTTTAAAAAATTACCATTGTGATGAGCTGTTATTAATAAGTAAAAAGGTGACTTCAGTGATGGGCCCAAATGTAGAATTATGGTCAGATGTGATATTGGTGCTGCTTATTGTGATGATTGAACTGTCAATTGTAAGGAAAAAAAATAAGGAATCACCAAATGTGATAAAAATAAGGTCAGAAGTGATGTTGGTACTACCCATGTAATAATGGAAATGTCAAATTTGAGAATAAAAAATAGGGTACCACTAAATGTGACAAAAATAGAGTTAGATGTGATGTTGGTACTGCTTAATGTGACAATGGAACTCTCCAATGTGAGAAAAAAAGTAAGGGAACAACCAAATGTGACAAAAGAAATGTTACATGTGATGTTGAAACTGCACAATGTGAGGATGAAACCGTCAAATGTGAGAAAAAAAGTAAAAGAACCACCAAATGTGAGAAAAAACTGTCACATGTGATGTTGGAACTGCACAATGTGAGGATGAAACCGTCAAGTGTGAGAAAAAAGTAAAGCAATCACCAAATGTGAGAAAAGAACTGTCACGTGTGATATTGGAACTGCACAATGAGAGGATGAAACTGTCAAATTTGAGAAAAAAGTAAGGGAACCACCAAATGTAAGAAAAGAACTGTCACATGTGATGTTGAAACTGCACAATATGAGAATAGAACTGTCAAATGTGAGAAAAAAAAGTAAGGGAACCACCAAATGTGACAAAAGAACTATCACATGTGATGTTGGAACTGCACAATGTGAGGATAGAACCACCTAATGTGAGAAAAAAGTAAGGAAACCACCAAATGTGAGAAAAGAACTGTCACATGAGATATTGGAATTGCACAATGTGAGGATGGAACCGTCAAATGTGAGAAAAAAGTAACCTGGTATAGCAAGTTACCTACTAATGGGTACCATACCCCCTTTTGGGGGGGGGGGGGGTACTGTAGCATTTTCCTTCATGTAATACTTGTCTCAAATGCAAGAGCTGCAAGATCTTTCTTGTCTTTGGGTGCATGGCATTGATACCGTAAGTTCTGAATTCCAAAAATATAAGAACCTGGTGATCTACCATAAAGATTCCCATAACGGAAAACTTACCCACGAATGCGGGCAAAAATGGCCAAATACCATTAATTTTGGAAATTTTTAGCAATAAAACATTGTTTTGGAAATAAACAGGAATCTACCACTTTTTCAAGTACTCGAGTTTGGTGAATTCGAGTACCCTATTTTCTAGTTCCATCATGGCACGATGACATGGCATTTGGGAATTAAATATTCCGCTTAGTACTCGAGCTTCAGGAGCTCGAGTACTGTATTGTGTGATACCCGAGTCCACCAAACTCGGGTATCAATCTGTATACCAATTGCTTCAGCAATAATGTGCCAATACAAATTGGTACTCGAGCTCGTGAAGCTCGAGTACTGTGTTCATTACCTGAGTTCACCAAGCTCAAGTATTAATCTGTATTGGCCCCAATTGCTTTAGCAATCATGTAACTGGGCCAATACAGATTGGTACTCAAGCTCGTGAAGCTTGAGTACGGTGTTCAATACCCGAGTTCACCAAGCTCGGGTATTAATCTGTATTGGCTCCAATTGCTTCAGCAATCATGCAACTGAGCCAATACAGATTGGTACTCGAGCTCGTGAAGCTCGAGGACTGTGTTTAGTACCCAAGTCCACCAAGCTCGGGTATTTGTATGCCAATTTCTGGAGAATGCATAAATCTTTACGTTTATCTAGTTCTAGGTTGTGGCTGCCCATAACTAAATTCACTGGAAGGTCCACTTGGCTAGAAGCTCATGCTCTCTCTCTCTCTCTCTCTCTCTCTCTCTCTCAATAAATAAAAAAAAGAAAGAAAAGGCCCCATATATGTTTTTTTCTTTGGTTTTGGTTAGCCATCTAACTCAAATCATTAGAAACAAAATACAATGGCCCCAATCTTCTTTTTGCTTTTTGAAGAAATTCACAATATTTAATATATATATATATATATATATTTTTTCCCAATTGGTTGATTTTCTTCCCCCCACACCCCCCTCCCTTCATTATTATATAACATAATATAATATTATATTATATTATGACATGCCTAAGGTTTTTTAATACTTACACGTGATCAAATGGGTGGTATATGGAAAGGCTGTTTATAAAATCACCAGCATCATAACTCATTTAGCACAACTTATATGGTAACCTTGAGAACTCAGAGGTGGTATTATTTGGGCATTTTCACTTAATCCTAGTGTTAATCTATATAATTATTTTTTTCAAAACAGTTCTATTTGTTTTAGAACTTAACATCCCTCCAAGCCAAACAGAAAATTTTATGAACTTGTTAAACTGTCTAGTAATGCATAGTTCATTGCAATTTGCAAGTTGTTGCTCTGTTGACATGTTCTAAGTACATTAGTTTGCATGATTAAGAGCATTTTTTTTTCTTCTCTATCTAGTATCATTTTAATTGATTCTGTATTTGGTAGGGAAAGAAGTTAAGATTTGGTATGTTACATACTAAGATTAACCCCCATCCCCAAACAAAAATAAAAGAGAGAAAATCTCCCCTGCCAGTAATAGTATAATGCATGGGAAGCAGTCATCACCCATGCTTTCCCATGCATTTCTAAAATTGGAAACCCCTACTTTCAACATGTAATCAGCTGCTACAACCTCCAGGTCCTCTAGCTGGTATTCATCTTCAACACCATCATCCTCTGTCTCACCAGTGGTTGGATTAACCTAATAGTATCGCCAAATGCATTAGTTAATAAAACAACTATGATATGTTCATGATTGTCATAAATTTTCCATATCCCATCCTTCATTTTGATCATGATAACTTAAAGAATCTATGCGTGGAAACAACCTCAGATACTGCACAAGTTGTTGTTTTAACCAAACAAAGTAGGATATGGAGACTAAAATATCTACAGTTATCAACAACCACTAGAAAATAAGCTTCTTGAGTCTGCACAAAGCAAAATTTATGAGATCGTTTTCTATGTTTTTGCCTAAATGAAATTAGCACATAAAGCCCATAAATTCTACAAGGAAAAAAAATAAAACCAATATGACTAGATAATAAATATCAGACTTAATTTTAGAGGCAGTAATAAAATTTTTTAAAGCACCAAGAGAGGAGAGAGAGACGCCAAGCATCTTCATGAGAAATCGGAGTACTTATACCTCTTTAACAATGAATTTTAACATATTTGAAAATTTGCCCACAGCTGGGACTCCCTCTTGCTTCTCAAATGCCACGAAGGTCTGTCCAGGTGTATCATATGGAAGAGATCTAATAGGCTTGGATAAAACTTCAACGAATTCCTCTGCTTCCGAAGATAAAACAATAACAGTTGATATTAAAATAATGGACAGTTGATATTTTGAATGTTTACAAATATGCCAGAATAAGCAACTCTAAATGTTTACAAATCTTGAAGCAACTCATCCTTCAGTGATATCTGACTCAGTGCTTCAGGTGTCAGTACCCTGCCTTTCAATCTTAGAGTTGAGATTCAATTAATCTATAGTTAGTCAAGGTAATGAAGGATTCAATGGGTTACTTTATTGACCAACCTAATCTTCATTTTAATAATCAAGGAAAAACTTCATGTATACTGGTTATATGCTCAACTCTCTCCTCTAAGTAATTCATGCATATAAAAATCACAAAGAAACTACAAGACTAGAAGGTCCACACTCATCTAAAGATGCATTCTCTCAACTGAGTTCCTTCCCCCTCAGAAGTCCTCCTAACCCTTTCCTTCCATATTCTCCACACGTCCACATGAGACTCTAATACTACATTCCATACTCTGTCTAAAAGATTTAGGTCTCCTCCTCCAATGTTGAAGCAACTTTTGAACCCAATAGTCATCATCACCTATTTAACTCCAACCAACACAAAAACAAAAGTCCACAACTACTCAGCTGTTGTGCAATGTGGTGGCAAATGATCCTATATTCTCACCACTACATTTACACAGTCATATACAACACTACTCCACAGTTATCGTTTTTTTTTTTTGTTTTTGTTTTGATAAGTAGCACTAGTCCACAATTATTATGACTCATTTTTTTGGATTATTTACTGTTATAATTTTCCCAAAAGACGCAGTCCATACAAAAAAGGAAACCTTCATTAGTGCCTTCACTCATTATTAATTACCCAAACTGAAATGCATAATGACATTTGCAATCAGATATTGCAACCTTAGTGTATAAGTATAAAAACATTCCATCAATGCATATAGAAGGCATAGCTTAACAAACCTCCAAATCCTGCAAGACCTTCTGGGGGTAATTGTGCATAACTAAGATTATAAAACTCCTTTGTTTGATAATTGTACAGATAACCTGCAATGAAGTACCAAAACATGCTTAGATAAAATAGAATCCATCACTAACCCAATTATTGACTCTATTCATGCTTATATTATCAACGTGCAATAATAATTCAAAATAGATGGATCAAATCCAACCAACCATCAAAGGTCTGATTAAAGAGTTAGCATTCATTTACCTCACTGTGTACAATTCAATTCAAGCATGCTTCACTCCAACCACAGATCATCAAAGACATTTAGAAGGAACTAAAGCGTTCAATTGTGATTCTTTAGGCAATTCCTTTGAATCTATTATAAAATTAGGTTCTCCTCTTACTAAAACAATTTTCATATTACTTACAAAAAATAAAAGAAGGAATTAACGTAGCTAAGATAGGTCAATCAAAATGTATATAACTGCCACAAACCATACACAAGTTCAATAATTTAAATATAAAGAGAAAGTCATCATCATCATAAGCATTATAATTTGAAGTTTTGAACTAGTGCAATCAAAGACATTTAGAAGGAACTAAAGCGTTCAATTGTGATTCTTTAGGCAATTCCTTTGATTCATAGCAATGTTTAGAACAAGTCAGAAGTTAGAACTTCTATGATCAGCATTAAAAAAATGGAAAAAATTTACATTTAAAAAAATGCCACGGTTCAAACTTAGCATACCTAATCCGCGAGACCACCACTCGTCGGTATCTCGTTCCGCTTAGGGCATGTTCTTCGGTTATGCCCCTCTTGGTCACACAACCCGCATTGCACCTTCCTCCCCCCCTCCTTCCATGGTGTGGTTCTCAGCCGTTTCCCGCCCTCGTCTATCTCATTCCTAATTCGTGTTGAGACAGGGCGACCTTTCTCTCGGATTAATCGAGGGTTAGGGAGGACCTTTCGGGTTTTTATAGGATCTGGCCATGATAATCTATCTTTCAACACAGGAAAAACGGGAGCATAACTCCGGAACAGTGCGTCCACGCTATAGCATGGGTTAATGTACTGCTCTGCATCATGTCGATACCTAATGCAAACTGCAATGACATGTAAACATAGTATCTTGTACAGTTTCCATTTTTGACATGTGCAAGTTCTTTGCAGCAAATTAACTCCATATGTGTGATCCCCACGTCCAGCAGTCCCTGCATTATGCGGTATATCTACTTGATATGATTGTTGTTGTGCACTCAATCTCGTCACCCTGTAATGCTCCGCCTTCACCTTATTTCTCATGAAGATATCCAAGGCATATTTAGTCCATTTTTTTTTCCTGAGTTCAACTGCGCTATGCTCTTATTGCGACGATCATCAAAGTAAGCATTCAGTTTGAACCATGTGTATTTCACCATTGCTGTAATGGGTAGGCTACGAGCACCCTTTAGAACACTATTAAAGCACTCGAAGACGTTTGTAGTCATCACCCCATGATGGTAACCGTTGTCAAAAGTTAGAGCTCATTTCTCTTTGGGCACATCCTTCAGATATTGGTGCGCATCCCGGTTGACATTCTCAATTGAATCGAAAGTGGCATTGAACTTTCGCTCTTGGGTAGCACTTGCTGCCCTCCATACTAGATTCTTTAAAGTTTCATTTTTCTATCTAGTGTTGACGTTACTGCATAGATGACGAAGGCAGTAATGATGTTCTGTCATGGGAGGCTGCAGGGAGACGTCTCGATTAGTGTCTCTGAAGATAGCTTGTATCCCAGGGTGTCTATCAGATATGACACACAAGTGTCTCCGGTCGGTAACATACGTTCTTATACAAGCCAAGAACCAACCCTAAGTCTCTGTGCTCTCGCTCTCGACAACGGTGAAGGCTAGTGGATAAATCTTATTATTAGCATCTGTCGCCATTGCAATCATCAATTTCCTTTTATATTTTCCATAGAGGTGGTTTGCATCAATGCTAATCACAGGTCTACACTTCTTGAACCCAAAAATACATGGACGAAACGCCCAAAATACTGACTTGAATGTACAGGTTCCCTGTTCATAATTATCGTCCACTATTAAGTTATACTGTGTACCTAGACTTGCATCCGTAAGTCCTGCCAAAAAACGCGACAACTCTGCATAAGACTCCTTAAAATCCCTGTATATAGCTGCAACGGCCTTTTGTTTGGCATCCCATACCTTGTATGTGAACCATAATGATTACGTTAGAAATGAATATAAGTTAAATAATTACAGTTGAAGGAAACAAATCAAGACTTGTAAGGCTATAAGATGAAGATAATATTTCTTTCTCTTTATTCCTTTTTTTTCTTTTTCTTTTTCAATTTCAATTTTCATAATATAAAATATTCATGGGTTTTGGGAAAAAATATCATGCTTATACTTCACAAAAGATTGATGTCTCTACATTGTATTGAAAAAAGAATGCAAGTTAAAGAATACCTTGTAGTGAGATACTTCGTGTTTTAAGTCTGCCAAAACAATGTGGCGTAAGTTCTTTATCTTATACACAGGGTCTTCTCGTATATAGCGCTCAAGTACGTATGCCAAGAATGCCGAATCAATCATTCGACCATCATGAGCATTCTGAATTTTGTCACACATGTGGGGGCCCTTGCATTTTGCGATCTTCCAGACATTGTCTCCCTTGCAACAAATCGCACGGACTGACTATGGATAAGAATCATCCTCACAACTCACCATAAGCCTCTCTAAGTCTGAATGCTCAGTTTTGAAGCTAAAATTCTCTCTTAATGCATACCAGGTCAACACATTTCGCACTGCCAATTTAGTGGTGAATACTATCCCTTTCAGTGGCTGTTCCCCAGGCGTCTAACTTGATACTTCCGCTTGCATAACCGGTGATGGATCAAACATATTATCCCAAGTGTTTTTGGTGAACCATTCCGGCGTAGGATCGGGACCGGGGCATGTGTCCCTATTCTCTTCTACAACCACATCTTTGATATGATCAACATTCTCGTGTTCACCCATGGTATCTAGGAACTCCTCGAAGTCATCCCTAGTAACATCTATATGGGTTGCATCATCACCAAGTCCGTGATCATCTTCATTTTCAGATGTGCCCCTATACAGCTCATCATGAGATAAATGCTCTCCTTCATGCACTTTCTGGGGCCTTTCCTCCTCCTCAGTTGAGTTCACATGGGGTAATGTCTGACACGGTTCACTGCCATACCCATCTCCTGTGTTCTCTACCCACCCTTGACAAGACTGTATTGGTATCGACTCGATATGCTCATCTACAGTTCCATCCAAAACAGTATGTTGTGAACCCTCTCCAGCCTCTACTATGGCGGGCTCAACAGTGACATAGAGCTCTAAAGCAACGAATCCTTTCACCATCATTTGTTGAACAACTTCCCACATCATCTTCACTTCGGTGCCACCCGATAACTGTAGTGAATTATAGAAAACCTGGGTGCCTACAACCAGTTGAGGTGCTCGATACACGATGGAAATGTTATGCCTAGACTAGTCTAACCCCATCGTCTTTAATATTCTTCATTGCAAGTTCATAAGGCCTATCCCACACTTCACCTTAACACATTTTTGCTTTTGGTTTGAGCCTTGGTATGACAACCCATGCAACTCATGATAATACGTCTCTCCATTGTAGTACACATAGAAAAAGTGAAAATCCATCACCGACTTGTTATTAACAATATTAAAAGTTGGCATAATCTATAAATAGTTACGTACATTTGGCGTATGATAAAAACATATAAAATGAGTGTATAGACATATATATAAATATATATATATATATATATATTTTTATACACGTATAAAATAATAAAATGTCACAATACACACACACACACACACACACACACACACACACATATATATATGCTTTATGTAAAAGGTCACAACAAAATATATATATTTTCCTAAAAAGTCTATTATATATGCTTTATGTAAAGTGAGTTAGCTTTTGGCATAGAATAGAAAAACAAGGAAACAATTTTCCTAAACAAACTGTACAAACATCACATGACGGCCTTAATAAAATAACAAATCTGAAAATTGAAAAAGTTTAGACACACAACAAAATCTCACAATATTTTCACAATACTCTTGTTTTTTGTTGAGATGAATTTTACAATAATTTATTTTATTTTATTTTATTCTAACCAATGATGTACTAACACCTTAATTTATTGTATAAATATTGTGAGATTTTGTGATGTTACGAAAACAACTCCTCCCACTTTAAACAATATGACACAATAAATGCCACCAAACTGAAATTGTTAAAGCTGATTACACTTTTGACCAATTAATACTCTTTTTATCTTTTTCTTTTTTCACTTCCCTAAATTTACTTCTTTTCTCATTTGAAGTTCTGCCCGTGGAGCTCTAATTACACATAATAATAATAATAATAATAATAATAATAATAATAATAATAATAATAATAATGTCTTGTATGTAGATGGATTAATCTCTTACTTTGAAGATTCATTGTCAATAATGAATTAGATGTTTTACCATTGTTTATTTATTTTACAATTTTTTTAATTTTAATAGGCATTGTATGACAATTATTGTTTGTTTATAATTTTAATAGGCATTGTTTATAATTTTTTTTATTGTGTTTACACCACTACGTGTATGTGTAACTTACAAAATAATCTTACTATGCATGCTCTCTCTATTTGCTATCATCTGGTTAAGCTAGATTCTTTAAATTTGTGCTCCAGTTGTTGTTTTGACAAAAAAGTTATATATATATATATATATATATATGTATATATCAGCAGTTACGTACATAGCTAATATTGCAAATCTCATTACATACTCATGTATAAAAAAGACTTACAAACACAATCTAGAAACTAGGCATCTAACTTAGTGGTGAAAATCATATATTGTAACTATTACCTCTACATACTGGTCACAACAGGGTTGGCCCAACGGTTAAATAGACATCACGTTGGTGGATGGAGAGAGTAAACTTGCAGATGGTGACCCAATAGTGAAGTTCCTACTTCCACTTTCTAACTCGCACATGTACTTGGAATGAGACACTTTCAGACTCACAGATGGACTTCAAGAGAGAGAGATACTGAAAACTAACTTAAAGCTGACGAATGGAATTTTGTTAAAAGGTACTCTAGCTTAGAGAACTCGAGTACCATTCATTATCCATTTATTACGACGGTTGGCTCCAATAAGTAGCTCCAGTAAGTAGGTGCGCAATAACTGTACCACATGGTACTCGAGTTTGCAGGACTCGAGTACTGTGTTAGAAATACCCGAGCCCAGTAAACTCGAGTATGGCTCGAGTATAATGGAATGCTGAAAATCATCCAGATTAGTACTCGAGTGTGGTACATTTGAGTATTGTATCAATGCAAATTACTCAAGTGAAGCTCGGGGTATTTTTTTAAAAAAATATGGTAAGGCAGATTGGTACCAGATCTTCAGTAACTCGAGTACCAATCTGCCTTAATGGGGGCTCATAGTTTTTTTTTTTTTTTAAAATATGGTAAGGCAGATTGGTACCCAAGCTTCAATAACTCGAGTACCAATCTGCCTTACATGGGCGCTCATGGTTTTTTTTTTAAAATATGGTAAGGCAGATTGGTACCCGAGCTTCAGTAACTTGGGTACCAATCTGCCTTACATGGCTCATGGTTGTTTTAAAAAAATATGGTAAGGCAAATTGGTACCCGAGTTTCAGTAACTCGACTACCAATCTGCCTTACATCGCTCATGGTATTTTTATAAAAATATGGTAGGGCAGATTGGTACCAAAGTTTCCGTAACTCGAGTACCAATCTGCCTTACCATTAATATACATCACCAGAGCAAACCATTTCATTAAATTTGTAGATACTTGTTGAAGGTATTATTCTTATTTCATAATTTTAGGCAGCACCTTGTAATTATTTATCATTGAAAAAGCTCCACAAAAAGTAATTTATAATAAAGCAGTTGAAATTTTGAAAATTCCCTTAACATGTTAATTATTCATGTAGCATTAGAATTTTTCTTTTTTCTTTTTTGACAATTCAATATTTACAATAGGAAGGGGGGATTTTGAACCCTTGATGTCTTTGTTAGAAACACAAGGTGCCAATTGAACTACTAGGTTCTTGGCCTTTAGAAAGAAATTTTAAATGACAATAAGCAATTTCTGCATTATAGATCCCATCAAATGAACAAATCAAAACACCTATATTGACAATCAGACCATATAACTTGCCCTTCGAAAACCCAAAACGATCATTAAGGTTATCAATTATCATTCCAAAGTAAATGAATCTGTCAACAATTGGATCATCATAATTTTAAACAATTGCAATGCACTTTCTCACACTCAAATTCACTCATTAATACCCTATAACCAAAAATAGAAATACACTTAAAAGCCTTAAAACTTCTGATCTCACATTCACACAATCTACAAATCAACACAGAATGATCCTTAGACTAATTACAAACCAATACGCTCTCATTTTCATATTTATGTGGTAGTTTTACAATTCAAAGCAGAGGCACAAATTTTTACATTCCTTCTGCAACTGTATTTACAGAATTTGGTGAAAAAAATCATCATTACGCATTCAGTTTGAGTACAAATTTCTTTCATCCACTATGATTACTGAATATCATCGCCTCCTTAGCGGGGAGCCTTTAGCCACGGCTTTCATACTCTGCGAGTCTCTAAAGCAAACAAAGTGCACAAGACAGAATGAATGTGTGTGACATTTGTCCAAGAAACTCAAAGTGCAATTAACAGCTACACCATTCAAGATCGAAAGATCAATTAGTTTTTATCCAAAAATATTCAACTCCTTCCTTACATGAATTCCCATGCACGATATATGCATACCTGCAGGTTCTCACTCTGTCTCAAACTTTTGATTACTGAAAGAGGTCCAAGAAATGGAAGCAAGTTCTACAGATAGTAGAAAATAACAAACTTTAATCATGAAGCTTACATTTAATATTCTGATGCCTAACAAAGCAAATTTGTAAAAAAAAAAACACCCACACACACAAACACACAATGATGATGATGACGAATTAGCATGAAATTAAGAACAAGCATAAGATAAGACTAATTCAACACAATTCCCTACTATCACACAACATGGAGAAAGACAAAGTTTGAACAAGTATAACCCAATAAGTGAATCACACACAAAATCTAGCTTAAGTAAAACAAGGATAGGCACAACAAGCAAGGCACTCAAGATGTCTGGTCCACGTTTATCAACATATCAAATGTACCAAATTGGAGTTGAAAATGAGACAAACTAAGAATGTACCAAATTGGAGCTGAAAATAAGACCCATTAATTGCTATATTTCCCTATACTTGCATTTTTTGCACCGACTTTTCCAAGGAATTAATTTCACTCTGACTTACAGAATTTGATAGAACTTTGTTTGCCTTTGTAATCCTACATTGAAGATATACATCACTTAAAGACTAGTAAACTAATTTCAGATAGGAAGGCAACCATTGAAGAAGACTTATCTCTATATAGGCATCATACCTTGAAGTTTTAATGCTAGAGAGATCAGGTGTCCTCTTGCCAGCTTTTATGAAGCAAAGCTTATTCCTTTCAGCCAAAATGGTCTTCAAGTTCTGCAAATACTCCATGCTCGAAAGCACAAGTTTTAGAATTCACACTTGTCTGGGCACCACATTCAGTTGTCTTACCAGTTAGGCTGGAAAGATTCAAGAAATTCTCTGAGTGTTGCAAAACTTGAATCAACAATATAATATTTCCCTAGAAGGTCTTATGAAAAGATTACAAGCCTGATTATATGTCTGAGAGAGCTTACTATAGGAGCATTATCATATAGAGATTAGAGACTAAGTAGTCATGTTCAACTCAGAAGATTAACATCCAAAAAATCAAAACAATCTATGGTAACAAGACTTCTGAAAGAAATTTACCTATTGAATATAGTAGGAGTGACTGAAGTATAATTAGCACAACCCAAAAAACAGGGTAACGTTTTGAGAACTCATTATCTAAAATCAACTAAGTGAGGAAACTAGTATTGAACATAGATTCTTTCCAAAAAATGATGATGCATAAAAATCTAAACAAATATGCCAATATGCATATATATTGCATGTCTTTAAGTTCCACCCTTAATAAGATTCTTTTACATTTGACTTCATCAATTTTATATTTAGGATCCTTATCTGCTTATCCAAACACTTGGCAGTTTTTTTTCACTGTATTTAAGATCAATAACACAAGATTGGCATCAATATACAAAAATATTCTTATAGGCATGCCAAATGTCAACTTTAAAATAGGCATTGCCACAAAGGTTCTTTTCCATTTATGCAAGAAATGATATTTCTTTCTACAGTGACTGAAATACAATCAACAAAAGAGTTAAAGCCTACTCTGCCAGTAATTATTATTTTGGCTATAACCTTACATGCCTTACCTCACATGGATGGGACAAACAAAGGGAACTTTTAAATCTCTACATCACTTAGGAAAATCTCTACATCATAAAATAGTCATTGAAAAACTTCATGCTCTATGAGAATTAATTAAAGTAACACCCCAACGAAGGTTATTGATTCAGTATCTCATTTAGACTTTCTTAACATTATTGATTCATGCTCTATGGGAATTAATTAAATTAACACCCCATCGTTAATTACCAATTGTGTCTCCTCCCCAAAGCAGCACTGATTCTTGACCAACGAAAATCATCATCGTTTTCTTCTCCTCACTAGTTCCTTGACTGGTCTCACCTTACCTAAAAAGAACACGAGCAAATACTAATATGCAAATCATTTAACTATAAAGAGATGTATATGTAATCGGTATTGAATCAAAGTACCATGTCTAGTCCCACAGTCAAGAGGATGTGTCCGTGTTCGTTGCGGCCTTCGCGGCCTTTCCTCAATGTGTGAAGCCTCTAGCGCGGGGGGGGGGGGGGGGGGGGGGGGGTGGGTATCTGTGTCTGGATGAACTCGGTATGCACAAACTCAGGTGGGACAGTACCAGGGGTGGGTCGCCCAGGGGTGGGCATGAATGTCATCTCATCTCTACCATGTACATCTGCAGGGCAATGCCGGTAGTCAGTAGGGGAGACGTATGAGTGGTGGGCAACGGAGATGTAGTAGGGGATGTGGGTGGGCAGGTATCATCACTCCTCATGGATGGGGACCGAGATGTGTCCCCATGGGCAAATGTATAGGATGGACCTGCATCGTTGTGTGCCATGGAGCCCATGTCATAACCAATGTCCAAACACATCTCATCGACTGTCTGACTTGCTTCCTCCATGGTGTCGTCATGCACGGGTGTGTGACGCCGACTAGATGTGAGCACGAGTGTGTGACGCTGAGTAGATGTGGGCCGCTGAGCAGATGTGGGACGCCGACTAGATGTGGGCACGAGTGTGTGACGCTGACCAGATGTGAGACACTGACTAGAAGAGGGACGCTGACTAGATGTATGACGCTGAGTAGATTGACGGCCTCCACACCCTTGACATCCACCTGCTTGCCGACCACGCCCTACAGTCAGTTCACTTGTGTTCCCCGCATCGCGTGCAACGTCCAAAGTCAACCGACTGATCTCTTCAATAGATTGCAAGGCATTAATACAATCGGTGTAGATCTCAGACCTTAGTTCGCACTTCGACATAATCTTCAACTGTGATTCAACCTGTCACAAATATACAAGAGTAGTGTTAGTAAGTTCAATTAAACTATGCAAAGCGAAGTACATTTATAACAAAATAGTCTTTGTAAACTTACCAAAGTGTCCCAACACGAGATCTCTTTTGTAATATGGCGAACAATACGGGGACGAAACCACACCATATACTCGTCATTGTAGCTCATCTCCCCATGAAAAGGCTATACATCGGCAATTGCGGCGTGTGCAGCCCATTTAGCAATATGCATGGAATGTTCTTCGACCCAATTTTTTTGCTACTTGCCCTGGAGAATTATCTTGTGAAGGTCAATTGAAGTATCAACATTGACTGGTATACCTTGCTTCATCCCAAACTGTCGGAGAACACGTTCAGGGTGATGGTCTTCAACCACCGAAAAATGTATGAGCGGCACGATAGACTTCCATATGTGTTGGCCTTCCGTACAATATGCGAGTAGGGAACCCAAATAATTTCTATATGGCTCCCACACAATCTGCAATGATCCAACCGATGCAAACAACCATATTAACAATATAATTAGAAAAAATGTGTAACAAATGTGAACAATACATGTAACTCTTCTTTGAAATAAAAAATGTTTATCTCAAAGCAAATTGTAAGCACAACAACTACATGCCAAAGCGGTTCCCACTTGTAAGGCATGATACCTAATTTGGCCGTAGCGAAGCAAGCGACACATGATAGGCGCGTAGGACGTGCATTGCATGTTCAGTTGTTATCTTAGCCCATTTCCATCTAGCAAACAACGCAAACATAAAAGACATATTAGTTAATTACATAATTCCCATGCGAAAAAAGTTAATACGGAAATATAAAACAGTAACTATCTAAGACCCTACATCCTACATACTTGATAGCAAGTGGACCTGGGGGCAGTGCCTGGTGTGGATGCCTCATCACAGGACATGTGTGGAAACCTCGCCCACGCCCATAATTGCACCAATAGCAGTGCACCGCCAATCTGCTTGGCTGTCTTCTTTGATGCGTTACAGAGGTGTCTTTATAACCAACTTAGTGCTGCACTGCCCCAACTATAATTCTTTCCGTTGCTTATTGGATTGAAAAATTGTAGATACATAATTGAGACTCGTTCACCAGACTTGTCCATAAACAGCGTACCACTCAACATCCCCAGTATGTAAAATCGAGCATACTGCTGCATAAGCACCTCGATGGCATCAGCTGGGAGAGGGTTGCTAAATCGGTCCTCAAGCCATTTGGCTTTTACCCTCAGCCCTTCTATCACTCCAGTGTTCTTATTGCTACCAACGTCTCTGCTTGGCAGCCTATGCCCTAGCAACTTGAAGTAAAGGTGACCCCAATCGCCCATATCGGTATACCCCACCACTAGCAAGCCATCTACAGGTACCCTCATTATAACCTCCATGTCTTGTAGCGTGATGGTCATCTTATCGTGGGGCAAGTGAAATGAGTGCGTTTCCGGCTGCCATCTCTCCACCAATGCCGTGATCAATGCATGGTCAAGGTCCATATGTGGGACCCGAAGTAGCCCATCTAACCCCACAACTGTGATATAAGCTACAATCCGTGGATCTAAAACTACACCATCTTCAAGCAAACCTTTATCTCGGTGATGACAAGTCAGTACACCTGATACTTCCTGCAAACAGAGCAGCTTAGTATTAATAATAGCATTCACTAAGCATGTAATAGTTACGTTTCAAACTTAAATGCCAAAAATCTTTCTACTACATATATTGACAATGATTTTGGACAAGTGCATACCTGGCCTTCCAAAGGAGCCTTCCAAAGCAAACTTGAACGATGCATGTCATGCCTCTTCAAGACAGTCTGTATAGAGGGTCCCGCTTCACGTGAGTCCATATCTGGCATTTGGTGACAACAACAATCAGGGGAAAATTCACTTCAAATACATAAACTTTCTTCGTCTTTTTCGGAGTATTTATTTATTTTTAATTATAAACGTATTTGACTGAAAATGGCAATAATATATATCTAATGCAGCCTTCACTGATTTCATAAAAAATAAAATAAAATAATTAAACTTTAGAATGTTAAGTAGATTAAAACATCAGCATACAAGATAAAACATTTTTACCCCTAAATAAATAAATGAGAAAGCCACAACTTTCAGATGGAAGAAATTTCTAAAATGAAAGTCTCTCTACATTATTAAAATCAACCCTCACTTTAATAGTCCTGCATCCTACTCATTATGGCCTCAATGAGAACGCTAATTGTGTCCTACAATGACTGATTGCTCTAATAACACATGAAAATGTTCATTAAAAACAAAAAACAAAAATCAAAAATCAAAAATTACACCACAAAATACCCACATCATATTAATTTTGATTTTGAAAATTACAAACTAAAATGAGAGATCAAATACTTGTGTTGTAAATGCCCATTGTTAACAATATTCTCTATCATAGCAATCCAGTCCATAAAAAGGTCTTTTTAGCTAATAAGAGATGATATACTAATGAAATTAACTCATTTTGAAGGTGAAATCACCATCACTCTGAAGCATATGATATTGGTTGGCACTTGGCAGTGGAAATGAAAGATGGAGTGGTTTTCCAACAATTGCACATCATCTGCTACCAATTGTAAGTCCTGGTTAAGACCCATGTTCTCAAGTTCTATCAATTTCATCATCGATATTCTTTGATTGGATCATTTCTACAATTAAAAAATATAGGGACTTCCATAATTTTCCATTAATTTGGTTAGGCAGTCAATTGACTTTATGCTTCTTGATGCAACTGTTGGTTGTTTACATCATTAAATTTCAATAAAGCACTCGTTAATATTGCATTTGCTAACTTACTTTCTCTGTACCATAAGCGGTCCTGTCTAATATGAGTCTTTTCCTTTTTCTAGTAAAGAATCCACAAACCCTCATTCACTTGTCATTTTAACAACTATTGTTAAGTTAGCTATGACTATCATAAAATTTATGGTGGTGCCTAGTAATACTTTCTTAAAAAAAGAGCAAAACTAAACAAATGAAAAGTGTTGCAAAAGAGGGTTTTACCTCCATCTCTATCTTAAGGACAAAAGAAACGGTCTGGAATGGATGAGATGGGGATCAATCCCAACATTACAAAAAATGGCCCACTTAGCAATATTATTGGCTACAATATTAGTTTCTCTAAAATTGTGATTTACACCCAATCAAATAAAAATTGAAAAAGTATCTAGCTTCCTCGATTGTGATTTACACCCAAACTTACCCTTTATGATTACTTGACAATGACTTAAGGGCCTTTTTGCACATTGAAGAGCAAGTTGTACTGTAGCATGTGTAAATGTAACTAATTAACCATCATCTTGACTACGTTAAGTTAGTTAAGTTAGTGTTGTCATTATGGGAATTTCACAGAATAACAAGTTGCATATATCAGAATATTGACATGCAAAATGTCATCGCTGATCACAATGGTGGGGGAGTACATTCCTTAATGCCGATTATCCCTTTTCAAGTTTCGAATTAAGTGATTAATATAGAGTTTTAAATATATCATACAACATAGACAAAGAGGGAGGTGTTAGAAGATTAATGGAATGCTCATGCATGACTCTCTCTCTAAGCCATACCAGCGGAATTACAAGAAATATTAATAATTTATATGTGAGTTAAACAACAAAATTCTTTCAAACTCATTTTCACGTTATAACTAAAATATGAAAACAACTTATTCACAGAAAAAAAAAAAAAAAAAAAAAAAAAAAAAAAAAAAAAAAAAAAAAAACTAAAGAAAAAAAGAAAAAGAAAAATCAAAGAGTTAATAAGTAGATCTTGGAGAATCTGGCCAGGTTGAGAAAAAAAGTAGGATTATAGGGTTTATCCAATTATCCGGTGGAAATTTTCTCATAACTTGATTCACAACCACATCAATTCAAGAAAACAGAAAGCCAAATGAAAATTAAAGACAAGAAAAGTATGCTTTTTAAAGGTGACCTAACACATTATATATCTATTTTGACACGTTGCACTAATCGGGAATGCTACTAAGAAAAGATATATTCTCTTCGTTAAATACTAGTGCATTGAACAACTGGACAAATTAAGCCTATTTAGCATAATGTGTGGTTCTCTTTAAAAGTGTATTGGTATCCAATTGTAGATTAATTAGTACTTCAATCTTCCTATTTTTGCCAGAAGAAAATACCCACCATTGAGTCAAAAGCATATATAATAATGCGGCTAAGTGTTTATTTTTTCACCCTAATATTTTTATTACTTCAAAGATTAGCAATAGAAAGTTGATTCTAATTGTGAAATAAAAATTTGTAACTTGGATAATGCAATCAGGACTTTATATATGAAAACTTATCAAAGAGGCATGATTGTTGGAAACTTTTATCACATATAAAGAAAGCTAAATAAAATGATACCCCACAAATACCCACAAATACCCAATGCTCCAATCTGGCTCCAGAGAATGGTTCAGTAACTAGATAATAACATTTAGAGCATCTCCTTCACAAATACCCACAAATACCCACAAATACCAAATGCACAAACAAACATTGAGATAAGGAGACATACCTTGTGATTCCAAGCTGAAGATGTAGACCGACAGTGAGAGTAGAGAGCGTGAGCAAGAGGGAGAGTACAGAGCGAGACCGAGACTGAGAGGGAGACTGAGAGCGAGAGGGAGACCGAGAATAAGAGCGAGAGAGAGACTGAGAGGGAGATTGAGAGCGTGTGGAAGATAATAGCGAGATTGAGAGGGAGATTGAGAAAGTGATAGTGAGATTGAGAGGGAGATAGCGAGATTGAGAGGGAGATTGAGAAAGTGATAGCAAGATTGAGAGGGAGATTGAGAAAGTGGGTGATGAGAGAGTAAGCTAAGTGTGCTCAGTGTGGGTAACAGATCTTGGTTTAAGTGTGGGTAACAGGGGCCATACTTGGGTGTAATTGGCCAGAACAGTACTTGAGCTTCAGGAGTTCGAGTACTAAGTGGAATATTTAATTCCCAAATGCCATGTCATCGTGCCACGGTGGAACTAGAAAATAGGGTACTCGAGTTCACCAAACTCGAGTACTTGAAAAAGTGGTAGATTCCTGTTTATTTCCGAAACAGTGTTTTGTTGCTAAAAATTTCCAAAATTGATGGTATTTGGCCATTTTGGCCCACGAATGCAAATGATAAACAGGAGCTTCACCTCCGGGTCAACATAAAACCCACCTTTCAACTTTGCCTCACGCTTCAACCTAATCAGCTCCTTCTCCTGAATTGCCCAAATAGATCATCAATAATTAAGGAATCATCAAAACATAATACTCCAGTATTTCACTAAATATAAGTACAGATGAATAATACATACTTGCTGTTCATACTCCTTTGAGTACAGCTTGGCCCTATTGAAAATCAACTTCCGGTTTTCGGCATTCTTTTTTTTTTTTGTAGCCTCAAGATCTTGCTTCTTTGCCAATGCCCACTCTTCTTCCCTCTTCCTCTTCTTCAACACTGACTCCAGAATCACTGTGTTGACTGCCTCTTCACCCATCTCTGCAGAAGCAAGATGATTAATCAAGAAATAAACTACACAAGTTCTAAGCAAAAATCAAAGATTATTCTGGCACATTAGATTTTGAACATCAATCATAAGTCTACTACATAATATATGATCCATTATCACTTCCTGTGTCATTGCTTCCAAAATTAGAATGCAAAAACAACCACGATTTCAGACAAATAAAAATTCAAACCATAAATCCTTTTCGCTGGGTACCATAGGAAAAGGTTTAATAGGAATTAGAGGATCCTATTTGATCAATGGTTTATTTGGGAAGTGTGCAACATAGAGACAATTGACACAGTTGAACTAATAATTGTTTCCAATTTTTGATACCAAAAAACACAGTAATTAAATGATCAACAATTAAATAGTAATTTTTGATACTAATATATCATTATCTCCTTTAAATGATCAACAATTAAATAGTAAATAGAAAAAACTACAATTAGACTCATTCTTCATTTCATGATGGGCAAGAAACGCAAATTAAACAACCAAATTGAACCCAGTACGAACTATGATAAGCATTCACACAGAGAAAAAAGATAGACTAAAAAAAATAAAAATAAATAAAAGAACTTTTTAAAACCACCACCAGAAATCAGCTTCGCCGCTACAGCTACAGCTACAAACTCCACCAAAAAATCTTAACTTTCCACAATTTTCCCTGCACCCAAACAGAACCCAAGTAGCATAGAACAAAATGTGAACACCCACAAAGCTTAAAATATTCACAAACCCAGGATTCACAGAAACCACATGCTAAACATTACTTAGATTGAGAGAGAAAATGAAACGATTCAGAATAGAGTTTGAGCTGAAATCAAATATCTGAAAGAAAGAAAACTTACTTCTGATGTGTGCGTAGAGACCAGAGAGAGGGCACTGAGAAGTGAGAACTTCGGGTTTTCTCTCAGCCGTGAGGGAAGCAGAGGTTTTGTAGGGTTCATCCAACGGTGGGGATTTAGTTTGGGTTATGAGTAAGATCTTGACCGTTTATGTGGTGCAGCTCATTGCATAATTGAATTGACAATATTTGTTAGCTCAGGTGGGAAATATTTGAATTGACAATATATGTGCTTCGGCAGCTATATTTGTTAGTTTATGTGTACAAGGCCCACTACACGTGGGAAATAGTTCCATGGCCTTCTGTCTTATTACACTCGATGATCCTTCTGCAAAATGATATAGGGAAAAAAATTTCTCCAAACTATTTCAATTTACTTTAAAATGGTAACATGTGTCCTTTTTAACTTTTTTTTTTTTTAAGATAAAAGATAAACCTGGCCGTTCAACTTGACTCAACTAAACCGAGTACAAATCTTCTATCTCACTTTTTCTACTTTACTATATACTTAACAAATAAAAACATGCCACATGTCCATCTACTTTATTAAATACTAAATTTAGGTCTTTTATTATTTTAATTACCTAAATCTGATTCTCAAAAGAAAAAAAAAAAAAAAAAAAACCTAAATCTGATGGGTTATTTATTTATTTTAGGAAATTGAAATAATAGAAGGCATAAATTTAACATTTAATAAAGTAGATGGACATGTAAAATGTTTTTATTTGTGGAGTATATAGTGGAGTAAGAAGAGTGTGATAGAAGATTTGGACTCAACTAAACCTAACGCCACCTACAATTTGTAATTTTTTAGTTTTTTCAAAATAAAAATCAACTAACCCAACTTTTAATTTGGTCAAATTGGAAGGACACATATCACCATTGGTGTCATTAGACTTCTACCATCACAAACAAGGATTGACAAATGCTTAAAATGTGGTTTTTTTTTTGTTAAAATTTGTACTTTTATTTGAATCTAACAAGTTGTTAGACTTGTTTTAAACACAAAATTATTAAGTTACTTAATCTAACCTAATAAAATAACATATTTAAAAGTTTTTTTTTTACTTCTCTTTATTCTACAAAATTTGGACTACACAGTATACACTTATACTTCACTTTAATATTAACAAATTTATTTTTTATACTCTGAATTAGATATTAATTGAAAATATTTTTATTTTTTATTTTTTTTCATTATTGTTATAAGTCCAAGAAACTAGAATGCCAATAAGAATTTTTTTTTTTAATTATTAAAATAAAAAGAACAAGAGGAGATAGTATATGTTAATGACGACAAAGAAAATTTTAATGAAGAAATAAATTTGCAAAATGATAAACGTGATCACAACATTAACTTAGATGGGGTTGATTAGCCAATGTGATAAAAATATTTAATTTTTGGGTCATTTGTAATATATTATCACTTTTGAATTTAAGCAATTTGAATGTGTATATTATAAACACATGCTAGTTTAATTTATTTAGTTAGCTTGTTAAATATTTTTACATAAATGATGAATAAATTAGTCATTAGCTGAATATACCTTTTATATATGTATATCTATAAAAGTTTTATAAATTTTATTAAGTGATTATCTTACGATACACGATAAGATACATGATACAAGAAAAAAAAAAATCGATTCAAGATACAATTCAATTTTTGACAACTATGCTAACAATAGATAAAGTTGTTCAAAACTCCATTTTCACTTAGCCCAACTACTAGGATTATAGATGCTCTCTCCCAAAGTTGAAGTCTTTCCCTCTCACCTTTCCTATCGAGATTCTCCCTCCCTCTCATCACGCCATTAGGGTTCCTTTCTAGGGCAAGTCTCTCTCTCCCTCCTAACGCCGCCATGGAACAATCAGTGGTAGAAGGCTTATTTATCCTCCACCTCACAAAGGAGGAAGAAGAAGAAATTTCCATCACAAAAGAAAGTAAATTAGAATTACTCGAAGAATGTTCTTTGAGTCTGTTTGGTTGATTACTATCAGACAGACATCAAAATCAGAGAGTGCTAAAGAACATGCTGAGATCGGCATAGAAGATGGGTTCAGACTTGCAAATTGTGGATGTGGGAAACAACGTGCTACAATTCAAATTCAGTTTTGAGTTTTAGCTCTAATGGATTGAAAAAAATGGGCCTTGGAATTTGGAGAATAATCTCTTGCTGTTGTACAGATGGAAGAAAGGCCTCTCAGCTACAAATATCTCATTTATCCAATCTCCCTTTTGGGTCCAGGTTTGGGGACTCCCATTTGAGCACATGTCAAAGGATGTTGGCAGAGATTTGGGGAATAGCTTGGGTAAGTTCATGAGAATCAAGGTGGAACTACAGCTTGATAAGCCCCTCAGACGTGGTGGAAAGATAACCAGTGTGGATGGAGATAAGTTTTGGGTAAGCATCAAATATGAGAGGTTGCCAACATTTTACTTTCAATGTGGGAGATTGGGGCATGACGAAAAACATTGCCATGAACCCTCGGACAAACGGGATTCTCCAAGGCAATACGGAGACTGGCTTCGTGCACAAGGAAGCTCCAAGCTAAACACCGACAAATCAAGGTCTACCAGCAGTGGTGGTAAAGACAGAGGCAACAAAGACAGGGTTGAGGAAAATGTATTTACCACAGCAAAAAATTCCTATGCCTCAGTCACCGACGACAAGGAAAATAGCTCAGGCAATGGTAGTCACCGGAGAGGAGAAGACCTAAAGGAAAAAGAGAGAGCAATGATGGGCTTCCCTATAAGCCTCTGTGGAGAATCTTATGGCACCTCAATATCCTTGCAAAGGTTAAAATCTTTGCTTGGCGGGCCTGCATTGATGGGCTTCCCACAATGGAAAAAATAAACTCCAGATGCATTGGCAACAAAAATGACTACCCAATCTATTGCTCTGAACCCAAGAGCACAAGCCATGCTCTTCTTCATTGCGAGTTCTCCTCCTTGGTTTGGAATTTATGGGCTGATAACCCTTTGCCATCTCAGAATAGCCGTTTGTCACTTCAGGTTTTTGCTTTATACAATCTGTCTTACAGGTCCAATAGGGAGTTGGAACTTTCCTTTGCGGTAGCCTGGGCTATTTGGTATAATAGAAACATAGTTGAAAGTTCAATATGGGTATACAACACCCTTAAACGTTTAGACCCCAAATACAAAATTACCAATTCAAGCTTTATATCAAACAGTTAATGTGCGGAATATGATAACAAACTTATAAAAGAATTGATAACAATCTAAGTCAAGTATAAACACATCCACAGCAGTAAATATAAGGCAAAGATAAAGGAAGGAAGATGCAAACACTCGGACAACACACGATGTGTTATCGAAGAGGAAACTGAAGCCCTCGGCGTAAAACCTCTCCACTGCTCTCCAAGCAGTCAAATAATCCACTAGAAAATGAAGTTGGGATACATGAACAGCAATAGACCCTCCAAGCCTAATCTACCCAGGTACCTAAGCCCTCCAAGCTTCTTGCTCCAACGAGGTTGTGCCGAACCTTTTTCTTTTCTAGCTTACCGGATTCCGCTACTAGACCATAGCATCAACCAATGTAAATTGGTTCCTTCTTAATTGCTTCCCAACAGTACCAAATAAGCCTTCTCACAGACATGGGTGTGGTGAGATAAAGATTTGGCTAAAGGCCTCTCAAGGGTATAATAATAGAGAGGAAGAGAGTAGAGGAATTTGTAGAGTCTCTAAGGTTAAGATTGTGGATGAATCAATCTTGTATTTCTCTAGGGTTTCTCTCACAAAATCCTCTCTGGAAGCCCTCTGAATATGGTGGGTATAAGGGTGTATATATAGTAGGGTGAGAAGGGAATGCAAAACGTCAGTTTTTGCCAAACAGGGCAAATTGGCGGCTTGGTCTCGCGGCTTGTCCAAGTCGCGAGTTCAAGTCGTGACATAACGACCTGGCCAGCCTGGGACTTTTGTCTTGTAGCGTGACAGCTGGCGCGACCCTTCAGCTTCGCTGTGTGTATCTCACGTGCCTGCGTTTGGCGGCTTGCCAGTCGCAATCCACCCGCAAGCCCTAGCCGCGAAGCTCTGTTTTTCTTGCACACTCTTGAGCTTTTCTTCACATCTTCTCACACACTACCGTTACAATTTTTCCACCTAAATACAGGGTTACTAAGTGCTAAATTACAAGCAAATTGGTCACGGAATAAAGCCAATAAGATGGTTGATTAAATTTAACTTTACAATCTCCCCCTTTGGCTATTTCGTGACAAAACCCTATAACAGACTCTAGACTTAAAACGTGAGTTGGGAACAGTTGAACAAAACTCACTCACACCTAACTCTAGATTCTGTAAAGCTCTTGAACATATGAATAAGTAACACCTGAAACACAATAACATAGCAATATCATTGTATGCAGAAAACTTAATATGCATATGGAGCAAAATAAGCATGATCAAGCAAAAATGAACAAAGGCATAAAAGCAATAATTCATGGCAAGATCAACAACAGTAGTCACTTAAGCTAAAGTGATTACTATGTTCATTCACACAAGGAATGAACATCTGGACATGCAAAGTGATAAGCTCAATTGAAGAGAATCATTTGTAAGTCCAACACTCAACCAATGCATACAAACATATATGCATCTAGGAACAGTCCTACAAAGGCACAAGAGTGTTGTACTTAAGATAATGCAAAGTACTAACAAGTACCAAAAGCACAAAGCATAAAAGCTGCATAAGCAAAGTATTGCAAATATATGGCACAAACCATAAAAGCCTACAAACTATGCATAAGTGCAAGAAACAACCCTTAAAGCTTACAAAAGCAATAATGGGTACAAAACAGATAAACACATATGCTTAAATAACTGAATAACATCATATTATATATTTAGTAACTACAAGAGTTAGAAACATTCAAGAGATATGAGTTTAAAACAATCTTAAATCATAGTGTGTCCAACCTATACTATCAGTAGTTATACAAGCATAGTATCAAACTTTTAAACAAAAATAATAATGAAACTCCCCCTCAAACTAGGCACTCCCCCTCAAGAGCTGCCCCCAAAAATTCTCCCCCTTTTTGACCGAAATGGCCAAAGGGTCAGTGATCCTTGCTGGTATGAATGCTGTTAAACTTGGCTGAAAGAACATCAAGCTGGTCCTGCATTGCTGTCATTCTTTCAGTCTGCTGATTCTGAACTTCCCTAAGTGTATCAAGCCTCTCCAGAATGATTTGAAATGCATCCAGAGGTATAGCAGATGAGGTAGAGGCTCTGCTCCTCTTGACTCTCACTCTTGGTGTAGAAGATGGTTCTGCACCCTCTGCTTCAGTCTCTATAAGGTCACCTTCTTCATGGACACCCTCTTTTTCTTCACCTGGAAGACGACTCTGTATCCATATGAGAGTAAATTTGTTGATGGCTGATAGAGGAGGCATGGGACTGATATCTTGTGGGATTGCAACACCCTTTTTCTTTGAAAATTCTCATAAGAAGACTTGGAAACACCAGCTTGGGCCTCGAGGTGGTTTTAGTTTCATCCATTATAGTATCAAAAATGTGAGAACTGATGTCAATAAAGGTGTTTTCCTTAAGTTCCATAAGAAAGATAGCTCTGGCATTCGTCAATGTAGTCATCTTCCTTATAGGGTATAGATTGTACATCATTATTGTTGTTAAACACCTCATGTCTTTAGGAAAGTCAGAAGTGTTGAGACATCTCTTTTCTAAAACCCCACCAATCTTTTTCTGGACAGATTCTAGAGAGATCATTCTGTCCTTGTAGTTAGTGAATTCATACTCTTCTAACCCCTCCAGCCCTAGAACCTTATCAATATCATGAGCATCTAAGGTAAACTCCTTTCTCCTCACCCAACAACTCAACTCATCCTCCTTTATCACAGCATTTGCATAGAATTCTCTGATTAGTGGTTCACACACTAAAGGTAAGTCACCTAGAAGTTTCTCCCAACCTCTTCCTTCAAAGCATTTTGGAATGAATGTATCCTTCAAATCATGTAAATCCACAAACCTCTCTTGGATAATTGTTCCATTTATGAAGGAATCTCTGTATCTCTCAAAATGCTTGACTGACCTAAACGAGTTGTTGTCCATTTTCAATCTTTTATCAGCCTTCTTAGCAGGAGTCTTCTTCTTAGAAGAGGTGGAAGCCATCTGTAAACACTCAGAAAAGTCCACAACAAGGGCAAAACACAATATGTGGAAGCATACACAAATCAGTAACCATGTAGTTATAAGGAAGAACAGAGTGTTGGGCAAAACACAAACCAAGAATAGTTGATAACAAAAAAATAAGACATCACATAATGACAACACCTCAAACAAGTTTAGACTGTAAAAATGAAACTTTCATACAAACAAAGAAGAGCATATATCACTGATACTTGACTAAATGAACATGGAAGGTGCAAGAGAATCCCCAAAGGCAGAGCCACACACAAGATAAGGCAACACAAACACAGAACAGTGTATACCACATAGACACAAGGACATACACATTGCAAACCCAAATTTTTCATATAGGGAAACATCACAGAAAGACCAAATATCGTATACCCAATAGATATAATCAACCAAATATCAAAGTTCAAATCATGAATGAGTAGGTGAAAATATGAGAACCCATAATGGAGCAAACTCAAGAAACTAAGCATAATCAGCACCAAGAGGGAACAAACCAAACCACCAAACCAGCATTTTTTAAGCATAAACATGTTTGAATACCCAAATAACAATCCAACATTAAAACACATAGATTCAAGAATATTTCACTTAAATCATGAAATTGAAGTGAAATCAAGAAAACCCATACCTTTTTCTTTAAGATTTATGCAGAAATGATGCAGAGATGAAGGAATTTTCAGTGAGACACGGACGGTTTGAGTGAGAGAGTGAAGAAGACAATGAACAGTCACTGATATTCGAGGGAAAAACTGAAAAAAAAAAAAAATTAAAAACTGTCTTTAAAACGTAAAACACGCGTGGCCAGGGTAAGCCGCGAAACACTGTAAAGGTAAGATTCTAGAAAAATCTTCTAAGTGTTTTTTGCGACTGGAAGGTCTACCTGCGAAGGAGTCGCGAATTAAGCCGCGAAAATCTCTGAGTAACCCTCGCGATTGGACCTTCCACCCGCGAGCAAGTCGCCAAACTGAGCCGCGAAAAATGCAAAACTCAAATTTTGAAAAAAATTTCTAAGTCTTTTTTGCGACTTGGGTACTGACTCGCCAGTAAGCCGCGAAAAATCTCTAAGTAGGCTCGCGACTGGGGCTTGCGACTAGGCCAACCCGCGACTTAGTCGCCAAAACAGGGCAACACTATTTTTGAAAATTTTTGACATTTTTGTAAAAACAAAGTACTTTCCAAAAACAACTAAAAACACTCAAAAATCTTTTTGTGTAAAAATCTTTTTGTGTTTGATCAAACAAAAATTGAGCATGTGAAAACACATTTAATCAAGTACAATCACACAAATGAATATGGCATTCATTGAACATAGACTTGTGTGTTGTGTGTGGATATCAAAAATAAGATAGTCTTTAGTCCAATGTGAAGTTTCAATGATCAATTCAATCAAGGCATACACAATTAGCACTAGATAATGTGACCTATTTCAATTATAGAAACATGCATATATGACCTCCCACAAGAACTTGATTACATACTTTGAAACTTTTCATTTGGCTCCATATTCAACATAACATTTGCACTTTTTGAGCAAAGAAAATCTCATTGTGAGATAAATGCCTGAAATTTTTTATATTTCAATTAATGAGTTAGCCTTTGGCTTTTTAGGCATCAAACATTTTATTTTGGTCGCTTTCCCTTTTTCCTAGTCAAATACTAGTATGTGCGACAGGCTTTTACAGCTCTATATCTCTTTTCATTTAGAGATTTACATTTAGAGAACTCTTTTAAGCAAAAACAAAAATAAAGAGTGGGAAGATATATAGGCATGAGTCTATGCATGTCTCAAGATCAACAAAACCATTCACTAATCATTCATGACAAGGTTGAAGATCTATTTACAACAGTCACATAGATTTCAGAATTTCTCCCACAATGATATGAGTGCATAGAAGACAAGCTAAGCTCGTAGATGCACAAAGCCATTAGCACAAAGGTACAAGGCAAAATATGATTTGAGACAAAAACTCAACAAAGTTAATCAAACTTTTTGGATTTTCTATTTTTTATGTGTTTTTGGATTTTTGACAAAAAAAAAATGATCAAAAACAAAATCAGCAAAGTGAAAAACAGTTTAACCAACACCACAAAAGAATTTTCATCACAAATTAGCAAGAAGCAAAACGACCAAGCATATACACAAAATATGGGAAGTATTAATGCATGGACATGTTGCAATACTTATGCATGAGTACCCTTTGTCACCTACACGTCACGTGTGTTTGGGGTGATATCCTTGATGGATTGGGTACGAGAATTAGGACTATCAAACCTTCGTATGAAGCTTTCAAGGCAGTTGGTGAAGGCACTGATCATCTTCATCAATTCCGTCATTCCTGGATCATGGTTTTGACTTCTTGGTTGCTCACCACCCCAAGACCTCTTGTCATTTCTTCTTCCTCGTGATCGAGGTGTGCTTACATTGTTGTCAGCTCTCAGCTTTTGACAGTTGGGTCTAGTATGTCCTCGCAGTCCGTAGTAGTGACACACATAATCTGTTCTAGGACCCCGTTGTGGTCTTGAGAGAGATCTTGCTCTGGTTTCGTGTCTGCCCACAGATTGATTTCGGGGCTTATTCACCGTCCGTTGCTCACTCACATTCTTCTTCTTAGCCTTAACATTCTCAGGGATGGTCTCTTCTACAATCGGCTCTATGGCCTTCACAAATTTTACTTCTTTGGTAGCTTTGACCAATGAGCTACTTTCTCCAGTATATCCCAATCCGGACTTATCTGAGAAATGTTTTTGGGATGAGATAACATCATCCAGCTTTCTGGAGGAGACCCTTTCAATCTTGGCTTGTGCTTGCACCACCTCTTACTCAAGAAATCTTACTTTTGTATAAGCTTCCGATAGCTCACAATTTAGTGTCTCAATCTCACACTTAGCCTCTTTATATCTAGCCAGTAGACTTTTGTAGTCCTCTTTAGCCCTTTTCATCTTCTTCACAGCCACCTTTGCAACCCTTGCATACTCACCCGATTTCTCAAGGAGTAAAGTGTAATTTTCTTGAAGACCCGATGTATCTTTATCCTCTTCAGCCTCCGATTCTTCAACAACTCCAATAGACTCCAAATCAGAATGCTCACCAAGCTCCTTCACAAGTGTATCCAAATCATCTGAGGATTCCACATAAGCAATGGTCATGAATGCGGAGAAATTTCCTTCTCCATCACAGCTCTCTTCGGAGTCAGAATTTGATGAGTCCGAATCACTTAAAGTAGTGGCATAGGCTTTTCCCTTCGACTTCAAATAATTGGGACATTCCTTTTTAAAATGCCCATGTCCATTACATTTGAAACACGTAATTCCTTGTGAGGATTGAGAATCTCTACCTTTGTTTCTTTGGAATTCTTTCTTTTCCTTTCCGGAACTCTGAAATTTACTTTTGTCACCGAATTTTCCACTGTTTTTAAGCTTTAAGAATTTCCGGAAGTTCTTTACAAGATATGCCACATCTTTGTCTACCGTATCCTCTTCCGAAGAGTCATGAGACACCATTCTCTCATCAATTGTTTTAAGAGTAAGGGATTTACTCTTCTTCGCTGAAGGAAGGGATAACTCATATGTCTGTAGAGAACCAACCAGTTCTTGAACCTTGATTTTGTCAAGATCTTTGCTCTCTTCAATGGCTGTAACTTTGGGTCGGAAACTTTCTGGTAGTGACCGGAGGATCTTCCTTACAATCTTCGAGTCCTCCATCTTTTCTCCCATGTTAAATTTACCAACAACCACTTCGTTCAATTTGCTGTAAACGAATCAAAAGACTCATCCTCACTCATCTTTAACTCCTCAAAGCGAGTGGTCAACATTTGAAGTTTGGTGTCCTTCACTTTCTTAGTCCCTTCATAGGTTATCTCCAGAATTTCCCATGCTTCCTTAGCAATGGTGATATGAGAAATCCGGTGAAATTCTTCTGGAGAGACACCGCAGAAAATAGCATTCAATGCCTTGCTATTTACATTTGCCGCTACAAGAGCAGCCTTATCCCAAGTAGACTTGGCAGCTTCTGGCCTTGTCCATCCTACTTCCACTGCATCCTACACAGCATCATCAATAGAACATAAAAACGCCCTCATACGGACCTTCCAAAATGCATAATTATTACCGTTAAAGAACGGTGGTACATTTAAAGATTAAGACCTATCCATCTCAAAGGAGGTCAGGGATCACACTTAGATAATTAAACCATAACAAGTGTACCCGCTTTGATACCAATTGAAAGTTCAATATGTGTATACAACACCCTTAAACGTTTAGACCCCAAATACAAAATTACCAATTCAAGCTTTATATCAAACAGTTAATATGTGGAATATGATAACAAGCTTATAACAGAATTAATAACGATCTAAGCCAAATATAAACACATCCACAGCAGTAAATATAAGACAAAGATAAAGGAAGGAAGATGCAAACACTCAGACAACACACGATGTGTTATCGAAGAGGAAACCGAAGCCCTCGGCGTAAAACCTCTCCGCCGTCCTCCAAGCGGTCAAATAATCCACTAGAAAATGTAGTTGGGATACATGAACAGCAATAGACCCTCCAAGCCTAATCTACCCAGGTACCTAAGCCCTCCAAGCTTTTTGCTCCAACAAGGTTGCGCTGAACCTTTTTCTTTTCTAGCTTACCGGATTCCGCTACTAGACCATAGCATCAACCAATGTAAATTGGTTCCTTCTTAACTGCTCCCCAGCAGTACCAAATAAGCCTTCTCACTGACGTGGGTGTGGTGAGATAAGGATTTAGCTAAAGGCCTCTCAAAGGTATGACAATGGAGAAGAAGAGAGTAGAGGAATTTGTAGAGTCTCTAAGGTTAAGATTGTGCATGAATCAATCTTGTATTTCTCTAAGGTTTCTCTCACAAAATTCTCTTTGGAAGCCCTCTGAATATGGTGGGTATAAGGGTGTATATATAGTAGGGTGAGAAGGGAATGCAAAACGTCAGTTTTTCCCTGAGCTAGTCTTGTTATTTGCACCCTCCCTCTCCATCGTCCTCATTACCCTAAAATCTACACACCCCTCTATTTTTTGGTTCTCAGTTCAAGCCACCAAACCATTTTTTCCGCAACTTGTTGGTCTTTATCCTGTACCTTTGCTCTTAAATTAGACTACCATGTTCCTACCTCCTTTTGGAGATTTATGACCTAGTCGCTAGTACAAAAACAGAAAACGAAATCAAAGCCCAAGTAGCATATAACAAAATGTGAACTCCCACAAAGCTTAAAACATTCAAAAACCCTAGATTCACATTAACCACATGCTAATTTAACAGATTAAGAACAAAATGAAACCTTACTTAGATTAAGAAAGAAATGAAAGGATACAGATTTGGGTCTTAACTGAAATCAAAGATGTGAGAGGGAACTCACCGAAGTTAAGGTCTTCTGATGTGTGCATAGAGAGAGGGATTGAGAATTTAGGGTTTTCTCTCGGTCATGATAAAGAGATGGCAAGGAAGGAAGCTATGGTTTTGTAGTAGGGTTGATCCAACTGTGGATATTGGGTTGGGTTATGGGCTTAGGCAGCTCATTGCCCAATAGACCCATTTTGCTTGTGGGAAATTGTTACGTGGGCTTTGGTCTTTTTATATTTGTTAGTCTATTTCGTCCATAACCATAAGGTAAGTGTACAAGGTCCACTTTATGTGGAAAATTGTTACATGGCCTTTGTTCTTTGAAATACACAATGATCCTTTTGCAAAATGATACGAGAAAACTCTCCGTACTACTATAGTACCTATTCCCTGAGCTAGTTTCATTATCTGCACCCCCTCTCTCCATCGTCCCAACCATCCTAAAATCTACACACCCTTCTAATTTTTGGTTCTTGGTTCAAGCCACCAAACCATTTTTTCCGTAGCTTGTTGGTCTTTATCCTGTACCTTTGCTCTTAAATTAGACTACCATGTTCCTACCTCCTTTTGGAGGTTTCTGACCTAGTTTCTAGTACAAAAACCGAAAACGAAATCAAAGCCCAAGTAGCATATAACAAAATGTGAACTCCCACAAAGCTTAAAACATTCAAAAACCCTATAGTCACAGAAACCAAATGCTAATTTAACAGATCAAGAACAAAATGAAACCTTACTTAGATTGAGAAAGAAATGAAAAATATAGATTTGGGTCTGAGCTGAAATCAAAGTTCTGAGGGGGAATTCACCGAAGTTAAGGTCTTCTGATGTGTGCGTAGAGAGAGGGACTGAAAATTTAATGTTTTCCCTCGGCCGTGATAAAGAGAAGACGAAGAAGTAAGCTAGGGTTTTATAGTAGGGTTGATCCAACTGTGGATATTTTGTTTGGGTAATGTGCTTAGGCAGTTCGTTGCCTAATTGTCCCGTTTTGCTTGTGGGATTGATACGTGGGCTTTTGGTCTTTTTATATTTATTAGTCTATTTCGTCCATAGCCATAAGGTAAGTGAACAAGGCCCACTTCATATGGAAAACTGTTACATAGCCTTTGGGGTTTTTAATACTCAATGATCCTTTTGCAAAATGATCCCTGAGCTAGTCTTGTTATCGGCACCCTCTCTCTCCATCATCCTCACCACCCTAAAATCTAAACACCCCTCTATTTTCTGGTTCTTGGTTCAAGCCACCAAACCATTTTTTCTGCAACTCGTCGGTCTATATCCTATACCTTTGGTCTTAAATTAGACTACCATGTTCCTACCTCCTTTTGGAGGTTCTGACCTAGTCGCTAGTACAAAAACAAAAAAAGAAATCAAAGCCTAAGTCGCATATAACAAAATGTGAACTCCCACAAAGCTTAAAACATTCAAAAACCTAGATTCACAGAAACCACAGGCTAATTTAACAGATTAAGAATAAAATGAAACCATACTTAGATTGAGAAAGAAATGAAAGGATACAGATTTGGGTCTTAGCTGAAATCAAAGATGTGAGAGGGAACTTGGTGTGCTGTCGCAAGCAACCAAAAATAAAACCTATACTCCTAAAAATATATGTAGTAGTGTGAGTAAGGATCGTTCCCACGGAGAGTATCTAACCTAGTTTTATGCTACGTGAACAAGGATGGGGGGGGGGTTGAGTTTAATGAAAACAATTTTAAGAAAAACAACTAAGGAACAATTCAAATTAAAGTATCGAAATCAATCAAGAGAACAAACCTTGGTCCAAGTCAACATCCACCATCGAAATTTTACAACTAATCATCGATGCAAGTATATATCAATTCACACTTTGAATATTCACCATTGAAACTATTTTCCTATCTCTCCTTAGTCACAGTTAATTAGAAAACAAGCGATTTTAACCCTAACTACTAAACAACCCAAGACAAGCGCTAAAGGTTTAATTTAGTAGCAGCATTACAAACTAGAGAGATCGATGAAGCTAAACAACACAAACACAAGCGGTTGCATTTAATTTAGTCGAGCATTCTTCCTAAGATCTAATAATTTCTGACGCAGCAAATCATTAAATCTTGGTTGTTTCACAAATTAGAGAGATCAAACAATTACATATTTGATATCTAACCTAGCAGTAGATTGCAACGAATAATAAACTAGTAGGCTTCCTAGTAATTAAACGAGACAATCATGAAAATAGGCACAGAACAATATCCGATATTCAAGGCATAAATTGAACAATAAAAAAAAAAAAAAAAATAGATCTCACAGTTTTATTGATTCCGAGACTTCAATTTCCTTCGACCAAGTATAAAAGTTTTAGCCACGCAAGGCCATGACAGAAAACTCGAATGAGAAAATTAGAGAAGATTGTCTTGATATCCACACCCTCCCTCTCCATCGTCCTCACCACCCTAAAATCTACACACCCCTCTATTTCTGGTTCTCGGTTCAAGCCACCACCAAACCATTTTTTCCACAGCTTGTTGGTCTTTATCCTGTACCTTTGCTCTTAAATTAGACTACCATGTTCCTGCCTCCTTTTGGAGATTTCTGACCTAGTCGCTAGTACAAAAACAGTAAACGAAATCAAAGCCCAAGTAGCATATAACAAAATGTGAACTCCCACAAAGCTTAAAACATTCAAAAACCCTAGATTCACATTAACCACATGCTAATTTAACAGATTAAGAACAAAATGAAACCTTACTTAGATTAAGAAAGAAATGAAAGGATACAGATTTGGGTCTTAGCTGAAATCAAAGATGTGAGAGGGAACTCACCGAAGTTAAGGTCTTCTGATGTGTGCATAGAGAGAGGGATTGAGAATTTAGGGTTTTCTCTCGGTCATGATAAAGAGATGGCAAGGAAGGAAGCTATGGTTTTGTAGTAGGGTTGATCCAACTGTGGATATTGGGTTGGGTTATGGGCTTGGGTAGCTCATTGCCCAATAGACCCATTTTGCTTGTGGGAAATTGTTACATGGGCTTTGGTCTTTTTATATTTGTTAGTCTATTTCGTCCATAGCCATAAGGTAAGTGTACAAGGCCCACTTCATGTGGAAAGTTGTTACATGGCCTTTGGTCTTTTAAATACTCAATGATCCTTTTGCAAAATGATAAAGGAAAACTCTCCATTATGCTATAGTACCTATTGCCTGAGCTAGTCTCGTTATCTGCACCCCCCCTCTCCATCGTCCCCACCATCCTAAAATCTACACAGCCCTCTATTTTTCTAGTTCTTGGTTCAAGCCACCAAACCATTTTTTCCGCAGCTCGTTGGCCTTTGTCCAGTACCTTTGCTCTTAAATTAGACTTCTATGTTCCTACATCCTTATAAAGCCAGTCCTTAACTTGATGGTTATGACTTTGCTGCTCTGCTGCATCCTGAAGTACAACTTCGACTGTGGAAACAGTGTTCTTGATTTTTTTAAGCTCATCTTTGACACCCCAGAATGATCCAATCTCTTGGAAAGTCTGAGAGGCCAGATTTTCAATCATTTTCTGTGCAAGACCAAAGAGGATTGCTTCAGCCATTTCTTGGTAGAAGCTGAAAGGAACGCTTAAAGAGAGAGATGAATGCTGGCTAGATGTGATGAAGTGTGTGTAAAAGTAATGTTGCAGTGAAGGAAGACCGAGTTTTAATGTGAACCAATGTCATCGATATCATTCGTTTTCTATGGTCATTTTCTGGCCAAAATTGGCAAATGCCCCTTTCACGCAAACTTTCCAGTTTTTTGCCCTCTTTTCCCAAACTAATTAGGGAAATGCCTCTATTTTGAAACTCGATTGTCTAAAAATCAAGTTCCAAATGTAAAACTCGATTTTTGGAACATTGAGTTATAGCGAACGTGGACTTAGAGAATTTTTTTTTTTTTTGAAACTCGAGTTCCATGTGAAGTACTCGAGTTCATGGAACTCGAGATCCATTTAAATTTTTTCAGGAAACTCGAGTTCCAGAAAAAAAAAATTTTAATTTTTCGGTCCACTATAACTCGATTGTCCAAAAATCATGTTTTAAATTGAAACTCGATTTTCTAAAAATCGAGTTTCAAAACATGGGTGTAGGGGTAAAAGGCCCAAAAATACAAGCCCACATATGTGGTGGGCCTGAGGCCCAGGCCGAGGATAAGGAATCATCCGAGGATGGGAAAGTACTGTAGAAAGGGGCCTATGATAATAGGTGAAGAGAACAATGTTGGTCATTGTAGTCCAGGAAGCTTTGCCGAGGATGAGTTCCTTCTCAGCTACCCAACGTTGAGGTCTGAAGATGTGATTTACCGACAAGAGCAGCCTTCTAGACCATTTTGTGGAGGAAGATAAGTACTAGAAATAAACATAAAAGAGTATGGCCATGAAATATCTCTAGGAAAAGCTGCTATCTCAGCATTAAATACCTGACAACCAACACTCTGGCCACATTAATGAGAAAGTGATGCCTGAACAGTGGTTTTCAGCCTTATAGTTGTTACCTAAGAGCTTCGGGGAGTGGTTGATTGGATAAAGATTGACACCGGCAAATTTGACCTACACGTGGATGGTAAAGATGAAAAGGAAAGGTAGTATATAAACTTGAAAGAAGGAAGAAAGAAGGGACGAGAAAAAAAGGAAAAATAACAAAAACTACTTTTGTAACCATTATCATCCAATATATATAAGAACAGAGCTCCTCGGACTGTGCCAAGGACAAATTTTCTTACTCAAACATACTCTTGTTTTATTTGATTGACTGATAAACCAAGCCTAGCTGTTGTTTCATTGATTAGAGCCTAGTTCTTCGACCCACTTTCTACAAATTTATTGTCTTAGGCTTATTGAGCTTGAATCCAATTACTTCTTGGGTTTGGGATCCAAATCTAGTCCTTACAATGGCCATTTCCCTAAGTAATTTGGAAAATAGGACAAAATTCTAGAAAGTTTGTGTGAAAGAGGCATTTGCCAATTTTCTCCGTTATTTTCTTGGTACAATCATGCTGAGAAAAAGCATCCAAAAGAAAACTAGTGGAGTAGAGGCTTAGCTGGAAAATTATTTTGCCAGTGATACCATCATTCTAATGGTAGACCGTGTCCAAAAGTTGGGCCTGTGTGAGAACTGCACTATAAAGTACAAACGCATGGTACTATAATTTTTAGCTAACCAATTTTCTGTCTTTAATAAAAAAAAGAAAAAGAAAAAATTATTTCTTAGAAAAAAGTAGTGTTGGACATTGGATTGGTTGTGCAAGCTCATGCCTCTCAGCCGAAGTATATCAATTAATTATATACTTAATTTTTTTATGCACTTGTAAATTTTCGCAAATGCAACTATTAACTTTTAATAATTTTTTGTGCGTTTATATATTATACAAACAATAGAGGAACCATAATCCAAAAACATATCTATATATATATAATTAAAACCAAAACAACGATAAATTTCAATTAGATTCTTAATTAAAGTTCAATTATTATCTAATTTTGTGTCATATGTCCTATTTAAGTTTTCTTTTTTTAGTTTTTATTCTAAGCGAGTTAATATTGTGCAAAAGACAAAGAATCTAAAATAAATAAATCATTAAAAACTCAATAAACAAAAAGAAGAGTAAACTCATGTGTATATCCAAAATCTATATATATATATATATATATATTTAAAGCCAAAGTTGAGAAAATTTTATTTAGATACTAAATTAGTTTTCACTTGTGAGCTAATTTTGTGCCAAGTGTCCACTAATTTTTTTTTAATTTTTGTGTTAAGTGAGTTAATGAATGCAAAATATATACTAAGAGTTCAATATTGATGAAACATTAAAAAAAAAAAAAACAAAAAACAAATAATCATATATTTACTCAGCAAAAATCATCACACTTTCTATCTTATTAAAAATTAGAATAAAAATTATCATAAATAGTACTAAACTTAGACAAGAATTTTAATATGTATCCAAATACATTTATTTTTCTAATGATTCAATCAATTATGTATATTTTTATGATTGAAAAATGTTTTTATTTTTAAATGCATCAATGTGTATGCATAGGTTACAGGCTAGTAGAACATAATAGAGGGGAAAGAATGAAACAAGGGGAAGAGAAAAAAGGGAGAGGAAAATATGATTTTTCATTGTGTGGTTGGGGGTCAAAAGAGAGGGGAATCAAAATAGGGTAAATGAATTTTATGTAAGCCATCATTTTTTTTCCTCCTAATTTGAGAAGAAAATGGAAGGGAAATGGGTTTGAGAAGAAACTTACAAAATTATTCGTCCACTTTTCCATTGTTTCACATAATAATAAGGATATAATATTAATTTACTCTTCATCATTTTTTTTCCATTGTCTTTTCTACATATACAAAGGGGACATAGATATTTTCTATCATCTCAATATTTTCTATTCTTCCATTTTTTCATCTCCACTAGATGGACTAATAAAATAAAAAAAATTCAAGCCTAGTGGCTTTTCTTTATATAAAAAATTAAATTAAATTAAATGGCACATGCCAAGTGCTTATCTTTTTCTTTCTTGAGGAAAAATAAAGGTTATATATAAGCTTATAAAAGCCTTGAGATATCACGAAATGAATAAATTTATTTCTCTTCAGTAATTAGGTGGGGAGAGAACGAATGGATAAAGTCATAAATCAATTATGACTCATGTCTTCTCAAAAAAAAAAAAATTATGACTCATGAGAGAGAACAAAGACCGTATGTTCCATACAATTATATAGCCTAACTTTGAGTGTGCTGAAATGGTTTTTGCATCTGTAGCAATGAAGGCAAAAAATGGATTTTGAGTCTCCTATTTGCAATAATTAGTTTATATCACTTTCAATTTTTTTCTTAATTTTGTTTCTAATCAACCTTTTGGGTGAATTACTTTTGTTTTTAATCTATCTTTGGGATGAATTAATTTTGTTATTCTAATAAATTTTCTTTTGACTAAAAAACATTTTTGGCCCTTAAAGTTTAAGATTATTTTCGTTTTATCCCTTTATGTCTCATTTCAAAACTTTTAGTTTGATTCTGTTTTTATATTACCATTGTTGTTCATTTCTGCTAGTAATCTAATGATACTTAGTGTTATATCAGTGACATGGCATAATGGACACAACTTATCTGGAAGTTAGATTACTAACAAAAATAAATAACAAGCTCCATATGAAAACATAATTAAACATGAAAGATTAAAAGACAACTTTTCCACAACTTTACCAAAACTTTGCTACGTGGCGATTTGTGAGTGGTAAAAATAAAATTATGGATCCATAATTTTACCATTTACAAATTGCCATGTACCAAAATTGTGGTAATATTTGTTACACTAGACTTACTCATACTACATTACCAAGCACCATGAAGCACAATGATGAATGTTGGGCCTTGGGCCCCTTCTGCACCGAAAGAAAATGAGTGGGCCACAGACTTAGTTGGAAATTTTGTCCACTAGCTAGAAAATTACTGTACCATTCTTAACATCCTTTCTAATGGTAGACCATGTCCAAAGGTTGGGCCCCTAAGAACTGATATAGATGGTACAATAATTATATCTTAGAAGAAAGTTACAAAATTTTAGCTAACCTATTTTCGTCTTTTAAGAAAAATTATATCTTAGAAAAAAGTTACAAAATTATCCCTCCACTTGAAAATAAAATTATAAAAATACCCCTTTACTTTTTCATTTTTCCATCTAATAATAAGTACAGGGTTAATTACAAGAGAAAAAAGATCAAATTTACTCTCTATCATTTCAATTTTCTACATCTCTACCAAATATACATGGTGGAAAGAAAATATTTTGTACAGGGTTAATTACAAGAGAAAAAAGATCAAATTTCAGCTCAAGTAGATTTTTTTTTTTTTTTAATTTAAATTTTAGAAAAGGCAACACAAGCCAAGTGGTTATCTCTTCTTTGTTGTGGTTAATCTTATATAAGCCTTGAGATATTATTAAATGAATGAATGCATTCCTTTTTCACTATTTAGGTGAGAAGAGACACATGAGAAATTATTGTGTACTCCCGGAGTATCATAAATGCATACTCCCTCCTATCATATGAATGGTAGGTTCCACTAATTAAATTCATAGTGGGATCCACCATTTATGTGAGAGGGAGGAAGTATGCATTTATGGTACTTTGTGAGTACCTAATAATTTTTTGAGAAACATATGGATAAAGTGATACATTAGCCTTAAGAGACTAAGAGAGAATAAAGACCATATGCTCAAATCCAATTAAGTAGGCCTGGCTTTTAGTGTGATGAAATAATTCTTGCATGTATTATCTCTCTATAGAAATGTAGGCAAATAAAAGGGTATTGAGTCTCCTATTTTGCAAATGATCATTAGTTTATATCACTTTCAATTTTTCTTTTAAAAAAATATATTTCTAATCTAACTTTATGCTGAATTAATTTATTATTCTAAAAAATTTCTTTTAATTAAAGAACATTTTTGGCTCCTTAAAGTTTGGGATAGTATTTAACTTAGCCCCTTACATCTCATTTTAACTCTTTATATTAAATTTCGTTTTTATATTGGCTTTGTCGTCCATTTCCACTAGTAATATGGCGACAACTACCATAATACCAGTGACCTGACTTAATAGACACCACTTATTTGATAGTAAATGGTCAGACTACTAACAGAAATAAACCGTAAGGCTAATATAAAAATGGAATTAAACAGGAAGAAGGATAGCTCCAAAGTCCAAACTATGTAGTTTCAAGCTAAACTTTTTCCTAATTTTTTACAACTTCTTTAACACAGCTTGTTGTATTATAAAATTAAAAAAAAAAAATGTGGTGATTGATGCATAATAGAATTCATGTCAATGGTAAATTCATGCAAAAGTGATGTTGCTCCACTTATAATATACCTTCTTAATAAGATATGTTGTAAAAAGAACGGTGTCTCTAGTATTACTTTTTGATAAAAGCATCAAATTAGAAGAAATATAGTCATCAAATTAAAGTGAGATGCTTGAGAATTGAACTAACACCAAAATATCAAAAGAAACAAGGAAAAGATAAACCCATGGAACTCAAAAGAAGGGAAGTTTATGTCTTATTCCTCCCATTTCCATCAACAGCTCTCAAAGGCCTAAATGGCTTTTGTTGATGATAAGAAAGCTAAGGAGGAGGAATGGCCAGCAATATTGGTCCACTCAACATCGAGAGAAAACCGTGTGGACCTTTATATCTTGCATTATTTCCATTTCCCCATCTTGAATTGAAATTTGAAAGTGATTTTTACTCATATTCTTGAATTTCAGTCATCCTTACTTAAATTTTCATGTGAAGATAAGGCCTTATTAGTCACATGAAAATCGTGTGGACTCTATTATTTTCCTGAATTATTTTTTTTTCTCCATCTTATATATATAAAAAAAAAAAGTCTAAATTGTTGAACATGTGATGATGTGAAGCCTTAGTCCTTCCTCATACTATTTTTATTTGAGTAGGCTTAGTCGGGCTAGATACAAATTCCTCAACTGAAGCCCACAACAAAGTCCATTCGTAAACGGAGTACAGATTTTCAAAATCTGACTCCAAATTCAAGGATCATTTTATGGTATACAGTAGTACAAATTGAAATAATAAAAAAAATAATAATAAACAGCATTGTACAAATTCATAAAATAAACCAAAATAAGTGTTGAATTTTTTTGAAAAATTTCAGGTTTGTAGTCAACATTTAAATGCTTGTACAATGATTTATTTTCTCAGTTTAGGTAGAGTTTGGATAGCGCATCTAGCATCTTTTGGTGGGTCCTGTGCACTGTTCACGGAACCCACAAGTACTTTTTTTTAGAAAAATAACTTTAAAATTGGGTCTCATAGTACTATTCACGCAATTAAAAATTATTTTGTTACAGTGTTTTCAGTAATAAGCGGTATCCAAATAGACCATTACTCTCATTTAAGTAGTCAAATTTATACCAAACACTTAATTTTCTCATTTTTGGCAACATAATTTCCGTACTGACTTGCTTTAGGGAATCACCAACTCTTGTTTGTTGTTATATTCCAAGCTTTCCATTATTCTGCACACAAAATCAAATTATTGAAAAATCACTGTACTTTTAATTGAATTGGAAAAAGAGGAAGTTGGATACTTAATTAAAAAAGAGGAAGTTGGATACTTCATATCAAAATCTCCTTCCGTAATCCATTCAAAAAAAAGTGAGGAAAATTGCACATAAAAAAGTTTCTAATATAATGTTTTATGTCAGTTTGTTTAAAAGAAAAGAATAAATTTGATGCGAGAGTTCAATTGAATTTCTTACTCCTCTTTCGAATGACAAACTATGTATAACTTTATATTTTTTATTCATCCTAACTTTTTATCCAAATAATGTGCATATAGTAAAATCCAGGCCAGCACTTCTGCATGTCTAAATCCAAAATCTAAAGCCATACTTTTAATCCAAAGTAAGTATCATTATACAGTGAACAAAAATCAGCCATTATTTAAGAATCACAAAACTACACCTGGATATTTTTGTTTGTTGATATATGTTAGGTTCTAAGAAATTAGGAACTAATGTATTAGAACTTCAATATGTATATGTTGGCAAACCATGATCAAAACGTATAGTCTAGAGTTAGGCTGCTCAAAGTGTATGTATGTGTAAAGTTGGAATCGAGTAATTGCAGGAAATTACTATTCAATTTCTGCAAGACTCGATCGATAAAAAATTAGACTCGATCGATCGAAGCTCGTGCAGATTGTTTTTCTGCAGAATTTTCCAACTCAGCCCAAGCCCATATGACGTGTAGGGTTTTATGTTTTGCTTCAAGTATAAAAGGAAAAACCTTATCCACGTTTTATAGGTTGTTGATATGCTGTGTGTGTGAATCTCTTATGAGATCTAGAGGTGCTTGCCTTTATACACACTTAAGATTATCAAGATCAAGATTGATGTCGATAGCTTGGTGATCGCTTCAGTTGCTGTTTAAAGAGTTTAAAGAAAAACACAAGTGAGAGTACTTATGGTTGCTATGGATCAAGGAAAGAAGTAGTCCGTGGACTCGGAGCTGTCACGTGGTCGTGGCAGTAGGTTTTCTACTAGAGGTAACAATAAGATGTTAGTGGTCTAAGTCACTATTGTAAAATTTCAATTCTTTCATAGTGGATATGTTTTACCTTGAGGATAGTTAGGTTAAATCCTCCCCAGATTTTTTACCGGTTTGATTTTCCTGGGTTATTATATCGTTGTGTTCTTTATTTTCTGCATTGTTTATATGATATGATTTACTTGCAGTGCCGGCTCAACATACTAAGCAAGTGAGGCGATCGCCTAAGGCCCCAAATTTTAACCAATCAAAAATTTTTAAGTCCTAAAATGTTAGATGATAAAATAATGTTGATGATGACCTAAATAAAAACCAATAAAAACCAAAATTTGCTAACTCAATTGTTGTGAAAAAATGCAATATATATCGTAACATTACTTCTACTGAATAGGATCTATTTCTTGAAAGTATTAATTAAGCCCAAAATTCTAACCAATAAATAAAAAATAATTTTTTTAATCAAAGAAAAAATTAGAACAAATAAATTTTTCGTTTGATGTGTAACCTTTCACCTTCTCCATGGGTGTTTTTCAGGGTAGAATTCATTAACTCCCACACAAAGAAGCTAAAAAAACACACACTCTCTCTCTCAACCAAACAACTAAAATTTGAAGACAAAAATTATATACATATTCAATCTCAAACCTCAATTTTTCTTGTAAGAATTGCTGGAAATTTTGCCCCACTCTCTATTTAAAGCATAAAAAAGAAATTGTTTTGAAGCTGTAGCTGCTGTGCTTCAGACCTTCTTCTCCTCATTTGAGTCTGATCCTAAGGTTTGTTACCTCTCTAGAACCTTTGCTTCTTTCCTGAACTTTCTCATAATTCAAGCTATCTTGTTTTACTTTCTCTTTATTTTATTCTTGGTAATTACTTTAAATTCTTACACAGCACATAGGTAAACTCATTTTCATTCGTTCATTCATTTAGCATATTGGTTGGGACATGGAGTAGCATAGGACTATAAATTTATTTTATTTTATTATATTAGTAATCATGGAACTACGTCTATATTTATCTCTTAGGGTTTTAATTTTTTAAATAAATTTCACCTTCAATTTTTTGTTGAGAATTTTGTCGATTCGTTATAAATTTTTTTTACTTGTATACTCTTGTATGGGTCCACATTAACACTACTAGTTGTTATTTTGTTAACAAATAAAACTGTGGGTGAGAAAGCCCAACACCATATGTTGGGCCTGGGGCCCAATTTTGTATCACTTTCTGTCCGAAGAGGTTAAGGTGATCAGCGCTTTGCTACCCTGGCGAAAATGCAACCATAAAGGGACAAATGTTTCTTCCGAAGACAACCTGGCTGGTCCGAAGAGGTTCCACTCATCGGATCTCCGGAGAACTTGATCAAGTAGATATACTGAAGATTCCACGGTAAGGAGTGAATTCTAGGCACGCCTAAGTGCGAGAAGATCATGAAATATCTTAAAAATAAAGTTGCTGCCACCGCATTTAATGCACTGCAGCAACTTTCCTAGCCGCATTTATGTGGAGAAGACACCTGAACAGTGCAATCTCAACCACTACCACTCACTGCAGGCTAAAGCAGACTTTTGATGTGATTAGTACTCAAGTGGACGCTTAGATGAAGAACAAGTGTACGATGAAGATGAAGTGAAAAAGTGTATATATAAAGGAAATAGGTCTCACAGAAAGGGGAGGATTTTTGTTCATTGAATTCTGTAAGCGTTAAACCTCTTCGGATTCAAGAGGATCCCTATGGAATACTAGTCTGAACGTCACTTTTGTTCTTTGTTTTGTCTGTTTGAACCGTTGTTGAATCCATTTTTAGCCCAGTTGTTCAACCCACTCTCTACAAATTCATTGTCAAGGGTTTTATTGGGCTGAGTCTATAAAGTCCATACTTGGCCCAACAAAAATTGACCCTACAATTGGCGCCGTCTGTGGGAACAGCTTGAGAAAAGGTGGGAGCAACACCTCAAAAATGGCGGAACCAAGGAAACGACCAATGGAGTCCAGATCATCTCAGCACACTGATCCTTTTGTTCACCTGGAACGGAGACGGGATCATGAAGGCAGCGTACACACCACACATAACGATCAAAATCAGTCACATGGAGAGAGCCACATGTCCCATGCAGAAAAAAACCAAAGCATGCAGTTGGAGATTCAAAGGCTAAGGAGAGAGTTGCGCCATGCAAAGAGGAAGCGCATTTCTTCTTACTCTGATGAAGATTCTGAGGACGAACGGGACGACAACTATAGGCAGAGACCTCGAACACCAGTCAATGAACCCATCCATCATGAGGAAATGCACCATCATGAGAGGAACCCTCAGAGCCCCTTCCCAAGGGGCGCAGGGAACGACGCTATGAGTAAAGCTCTGGATCAGATCTCCAGATCTCCTTTTACACGTAACATTGAGAACACCAGACTTCCTCGGCGTTTCCACCAGCCTACATTCACCATCTATAATGGCCGGACCGACCCAGTGGAACATGTGAGTCATTTCAACCAGCGGAAGGCCGTTCACTCCAGGGACGAGGCCCTAATGTGCAAGGTTTTCCCATCCAGTTTGGGACCAATAGCCATGAGATGGTTTGATAATCTGAAAGCAAACACTATCAGCTCTTTCCAAGAGCTAACTCAGGCATTTGGGTTCCGTTTTGTCACGTGCCGAAGGGTTCCGCAATCCATGGTCTCCCTGTTGTCCGTCAGCATGAGGGAGGGTGAAACTTTGAAGTCATATTCAGATAGGTTCTGGGAAACGTATAATGAGATGGAAGAAGACTGTGACGTGGTGGCCATCAGCTCTTTTAAGCTAGGCCTTCCCACTGAACATCTCTTAAGGACGTCCCTAACGGCCAAACCTGCTACTAGTGTGCGCCAGTTGATGGATAGGATTGACAAATACAAAAGAGTTGAAGAAGACCGATAGCAGAGTAAAGGCAAGGATAAGGTTATCCCTCAGGAGAGGAGGGATTTCAGGTCGGACCGATAGAGCCATAACCGGCAGAGAAAGGATTGGGTCGAACAGGGTTCAGCGAATTTTCAAGCAGTCAATGCTGTATTTCGTGAGCCCGTGCACCAAGTTCTGGAAAAAATCAAGAATGAGCCTTTTTTTAAGAGGCCAAACAAGATGGCCGGAAACCCTGAAAGGCGCAACCACAATCTTTACTGCCAATATCATCTTGACTACGGGCACACTACTGAAGATTATAGGAGTTTGTGAAACCATTTGGATCAACTTGTCAGCGAGGGCAAGCTGAAACAACTTTTGCACCACTCATATGGTCAGGGAAGCCAGGGGAACGCAGGGTCGCGAAGGGAGGACCCTGTGAAACCCCCTTTGGGCACAATAAATGTTATCTTTGCTGCGCCAAGGAGGACAGGGTCTTGCCTATCCAGAGTATTATCAATCGCTCGGCTGCCCTCGGAGAATATTAGTAGGGAGCCGAAAAGGCTTAGAACGGGGGCTCAACCAATCCTGGGCTTTTCGGAGGATGATAAAATCGGAACTATACAGCTACATGATGATGCTCTAGTGGTTACTCTCAGAATAGGAGGATACGACGTGAGGAGAGTAATGGTGGATCAAGGCAGCGCTGCAGAAATAATGTATCCCGACCTCTTTAAGGGGCTGAATTTGACTTCTGAAGATTTGACACCTTACAGTTCCCCTCTAGTGAGTTTTAATGGTAAAGTGGTCATCCCGAAAGGCCAGATCAGACTCCCTGTGTAAACTGGATCTGAGACGGTGGAGGTAGACTTTATAGTGGTGGACGCCTACTCACCCTACACTGCGATTGTGGCAAGACCTTGGCTTCATACCTTAGGGGCGGTCTCCTCCACACTTCATCACCTCCATACTTCATCAGAAGGTTAAATATCCGTCCGAAGGGCGAGTAAAGGAAATCCGAGGAGATCAATCGACGTCCAGACAGTGTCTAGTGGCAGCCATTCATCACCAACATCAAACTGAATCCTTGGATCGTAACGATGTAGGCTTATAGCAGTTAAAACCTTCGGTGTGCTGGACACCGAAACCTCAGCTGAAGGTGCAGAGTGTGAAAACCTTATGAAGATAGATGTAAATAACGACCCCAAAAAATTCTTTCAAGTTGGATCCATGCTGACCCCTCAAGAGAAGAAAGAGTTGATAGAGTTCCTTAGAACCAACGTTGATGTGTTTGCATGAGACTCAGCGGAATCCCCAGGAGTAAGTCCGGAGTTCATTTGCCACCATCTGAACGTTAATCCGGCTATCATCCCCAAGAAACAGCCGCTCCGGCGCCCGTCAAGAGAACACGCGGACGCGGTTAGGGAAGAAGTGATGAAACTCAAGCAGGCTGGGGCTATTAAGGAAATTTTTTTATCCTGAGTGGCTGGCTAACACAGTGGTGGTAAAGAAGAAAAGCGAAAAATGGCGGGTGTGCGTAGATTTCACGGACCTTAATAGGGCTTGTCCGAAGGATTCGTTTCCAATGTCGAAGATAGACCAACTGCTTGATGTGACCGTTGGGCACCCTCGGATGAGTTTCCTGGACGCATTTCAAGGTTACCATCAAATACCACTAGCCCCCGGTGATCAGGAGAAAACAGCTTTTGTAACCCTTATGGGGAATTATCACTACAAGGTAATGTCGTTCAGACTAAAGAACGTAGGGGCTACCTATCAGAGGATGATGACCAGAATGTTTGAGCCACAGTTGGGTAAGAGCATGGAGGTTTATATTGATGATATGGTGGTAAAAAGCAAGGTTATCGCAGAACACATTGGGGACCTCAGGGATGTCTTTGAAATTCTGAGAGAACACAGATTACGCTTGAACGCGTCCAAGTGTTCGTTTGGTGTGGGATCGGGCAAGTTCTTGGGATATATGGTGACTCATAGGGGGATTGAAGTTAACCCTGATCAGATAAAAGCCATCAACAACTTACGAGCTCCTCGAAACCCCAAGGAAATCCAGAAGCTGACAGGAATGACTGCTGTCCTCAATAGGTTCATCTCCAGATCAGCTGACAGGTGTAGACCTTTTTTCTCACTGATCAACAAGTGGAAGGGTTACGAATGGACTGAGGAATGTGCTATTGCTTTCCAGCAACTTAAGGACTACTTAGCTCGACCTCCAATTATGTCCAGTCCAGAGCCTGATGAGGTCCTATTTGCATACATCGCTGTAGCCCCTAATGCAGTGAACTTAGTGCTGATCCGCACAGACTCTAATATTCAAAAACCTGTCTACTACGTGAGCAAGTCATTGCATGAAGCTGAAATACGTTACTTACCGCTGGAAAAGGCCATCCTGGTAGTGGTGCTAGGGACGAAGAAGCTACCTCATTATTTCCAAGCTCACACCGTTATTGTCCTCACCCAGCTGCCGCTTAGAGCCATACTCCGAAGCGCCGACTACACTGGAAGGATTGCCAAATGGGGCACGATCCTAGGGGCTTTCGATATCAAGTACATGCCTCGCACATCAGTGAAGGGCCAGGTCCTTGTTGACTTGGTCGCCGAGTTCACAGAGCCCCTTTTGGAGAAGGTAACACCAACACCGGGCTTGGATGGAAGTCCGTTGGCATGGTTTCTCTACAAGGCCCGTCGCCTTGGGAAGTGTATATAGACGGCGCATCGAATCAGAGGGGCTCAGGGGTGGGGCTAGTGCTGATATCCCCAGAAAAAATTGTTATTGAAAAAGCGTTAAGACTGAATTTCTCCGCGACGAATAACGAGGCAGAGTATGAGGCTCTCTTAATGGGGATGACGATGGTACGAAGGATGGGAGGAAAGTCAATCCAGATGTTCTCGGACTCAAGATTAATCGTCGGTCAAGTACAAGGGGAGTTCGAGGCGAAAGACGAAAGAATGCAGGGGTACCTGAGTCAAGCGAAATCACTGCAGACAGAGTTTGAAACTTTTAACCTGCGGCACGTCCCCAGAAACAGCAACACGCATGCTGATTCTTTGGCCACGCTCGCTACCTCTTCGGCGCAAGAGTTGCCTAGGGTTATCCTCATTGAAGACATGCAAAGACCAACGGAATTAAGAAGAGAAGTAGTCCAAGTTCATCACATCAGGGCCGCCCTAAGCTGGATGGACCCTATCATCAAGTTCCTGAAGGATGATGTTTTGCCCATAGAAAAAGGGGAAGCAGATAAAGTACGGAGGAAAGCCACTCGTTTTTGGCTATCCGAGGACCATAAGCTTTATAAGCGCTCCTATTCAGGTCCGTATTTATTGTGCATGCACCCTGAAGTAGCCGAATCACTACTAGAAGAGTTGCATGAAGGGATCTGTGGAAGCCATACTGGTGGGAGATCTTTGGCTCACCGAGCCATTACTCAAGGTTATTGGTGGCCAAATATGCAGAAAGAGGCTCATGAGTATGTCAAAAAGTGTGATCAATGCTAGCGGTTTGCGCCGAACATACATCAGCCCAGAGGCATTCTTAATCTGCTGTCCAGCCCATGGCCTTTCGCTCAATGGGGCTTGGATATTGTGGGCCCATTCCCTAAGGCAGCGGGAAACAAGAAGTACCTCCTGGTCGGCACAGACTATTTCACCAAATGGGTCGAAGCTGAACCTCTAGCAAACATCAGGGATGTAGATGTGAAGAAATTCATCTGGAAAAACATCGTCACACGGTTCGGGGTCCCCCATACCCTCATATCGGACAATGGACTTCAATTTGACAGCAAAGCTTTCAAGAGTTATTGTAGTGAGTTGGGAATCATAAACAGATATTCTACCCCAGCTTATCCCTAGGGAAATGGGCAAGCAGAAGCTGTTAATAAGGTCATAGTTAACGGGTTGAAGAAAAGACTAGACGAAGCCAAGGGTAGATGGGTGGAAGAATTGCCTCACGTGTTGTGGGCGTATAGAACTACGCCTCGCAGGTCTACAGGAGAGACCCCCTTCTCAATGACTTATGGGGCTGAAGCCGTCATACCTTTGGAGACGGGTTTTCCAACGTATAGGACTAGCTCTTTTAACCCGATAGGCAACGATGAGCAGCTGGAAAAGAGTTTGGATTTGATTGAAGAACGAAGGGAAAAGGCAATGGTCCAACTGGCGCATTACCAGCAAAAACTCAAGCAGGGCTACGATGCCAATGTAAGGTTAAGACCTTTAGAGCCTGGAGATTTGGTGTTAAGGAAAGTGGTAGGTACTGCAAAGAATCCGGCTTGGGGAAAACTGAGACCAAATTGGGAAGGACCGTACCGCATCACTTCGAAAGCTGGTATTGGAGCATATTTCTTGGAAGATCTGGATAACCATGTAGTACCCCGGCCGTGGAATGTAAATAACCTGAAAATGTATTATTATTAAGCGTATTTTCTCTTTTTGTGATGCTACCAGCTTATTGTGCTAATGATTCTCTAAAAGTGTTTAAACTTAAATTCAATCATGCCTGTAGTCCTCGGATCAGATGATTTGGGTTAGTTAACACTCGTTTACGTTCTTCTAAAGTGTTTAAACTTAAATTCAATCATGCCTGTAGTCCTCGGATCAGATGATTTGGGTTAGTTAACACTCGTTTACGTTCTTCTAAAGTGTTTAAACTTAAATTCAATCATGCCTGTAGTCCTCGGACCAGATGATTTGGGTTAGTTAACACTCGTTTACATTCTTCTAAAGTGTTTAAACTCAAATTCAATCATGCCTGTAGTCCTCGGACCAGATGATTTGGGTTAGTTAACACTCATTTACGTTCCTCTAAAGTGTTTAAACTTAAATTCAATCATGCCTGTTGTCCTCGGACCAGATGATTTGGATTAGTTAACATTCATTTACGTTCTTCTAAAGTGTTTAAACTTAAATTCAATCATGCCTGTAGTCCTCGGACCAGATGATTTGGGTTAGTTAACACTCATTTACGTTCCTCTAAAGTGTTTAAACTTAAATTCAATCATGGTTGTTGTCCTCGGACCAGATGATTTGGGTTAGTTAACACTCATTTACGCCTCTTAAAGTGTTTAAACTTAAATTCAATCATGTCTGTTGTCTTCGGACCAGATGATTTGGGTTAGTTAACACTCATTTACACCTCTTAAAGTGTTTAAACTTAAATTCAATCATGCCTGTTGTCCTCGGACCAGATGATTTGGGTTAGTTAACACTTATTTACGATTCTCAAGTATTACTGCCTACGTTATTAGTCTGGTCTGGTGTTTGGCAGAATATGCAAATTTAAGCTCAATTACGCCAACTGTTGTTATTATAAGGCCTCGCTCAGCCACGTTTAAAAGATTACCATGGTTTTGGTTGATTCTCGGTTATCAAACTGCCGTTACTAGTCGTAGGGGCGCAATTTAACATACAACATAAAAGCAACAAAGACAAAAAGTAAACCATTTCATTCATTAAAGAGGTAATATCGTTACAAAATAAATGATAGTGGGTCCTAACTATTACAAGTTGAAAAAGTGCACCCTAAGCCTTTTCCTGAGGCAGCAGATCAGTTGTTGGCAGATCGCCTGCATCACCGGTCTGAAAAGGTGCCTGACTTGTCTCAGCTTGGACTGGGGGATTCTGACCGGCCGAGGAAGCTTCCAAGGTATCTGGCAGGTCGCAGATGTCAAGGTGGTAGTAAACATTCCCAGGCTGCCTCAGGGCAGACTCTAGGGGGACTCCAGCCGCATCTAGGCCTTTGCCCCACGTGACGTCGCAATACTCCCTGCAGACTTTAGCAAACTCCTCGGTCAGCCTCGTTTGGGTCTCTTGCACCCCCAGCATGTAGGCAGCCTGCTTCTCAGCCTCAACTGCTTCCTTTGCCAATTGAGCGTCCTCTTTAGTTAATTTAGCAGCGTCCTTGGCTCTGTTAAGCTCAGCTCGAAGTTCTTTCACCAACGCCTTCTCTGTCTCCAAATTGATTTCGGTAGTGTATAGCTTCTGGCGTTGGTCTTCGGCCTGCTTTGTAGCATTCTTCAGGCCTGCCTCCAGACTCTTCTTTACCTTCGCCTCCTCCTTCAGTTGCTTGGAGATGCGGGCGCACTCGTCTTTTACACTGCCCAATGCCTTCTCGGCGTCCTCTCTGGACTGGATCTCGGCTTGCACTTCAACATTTTTCCTTTTATTCCACTCTTCAGCCACGTAAATTTGTTGGGCAACCTGTATGGCAAATGAAGAATTTTACGTTAGTTGTGAACGCACATAAGAGCTACAAGAGAATGACTCTTATCTCACCATGGCTATATCCCTCTTTAGAGACAGAAAGAGCTTCTGTGGATTGAAGCGCCGATAGGACTCCATGTCCTTCAGAAGAAGGAGAGGCTGCTCCAGTGCCTCTGCTATGTGCCCAGCCTTCCCTCCAACGTAGTTTCGGAGGGAGGCATCATATGGGATGGCTGTGCCATCCAGTGTCAGCTTTGGGGACCACACCCGAGTTCCTTGCCGCACGTCTGCGGCCAAGGGTTCTTCCCTGCTCTCAGTAGAAGAAGCCCTTTTACTTCTCGTATCATGGGTCGTCTTCTGCTGCTTAGTACCCTTCGAAGGAACCACTTCCACATCTTCAATATCCGTCGCCACCCTTTTCTTCTTCAGATCCGGCAGCGGCTTTAGGCCTGGATCTCTTGAGGCTGGGGGAGGAGAAGGGGGTGGTGGAAGATTGACCGTGGGCTGGGATGTACCAGTACCCTTGGTCACGGCTTTTGGCCTCCTGTTCTTCATCAAATCCGTTAGACTCTGCATATCTTCTTCTTCAGAGTCGTCAAGCACGGCTATATTTAAAAGCGGTGCAACTGAGTGCCTATCAAATACCTCTTCGGCAGCCAAAATTTGAACTTCCTCCGAGGTTTCCCCTTCAAACTTGAACTGGTCGATTTGCTCGTCAAGCGAGGGGGTCGATGAGGCTACTTTTTCTTCTTCTACTTCCGGCCGAAGAGGGACCTGCTGAACAGGCTGGACGAGCAATGGAACTCCTTGTGGGTTCGGATGTGGCACGGGCGCAAGGTCAAATGGGGCCAGAAAACCCTTCCGAGCAACGTCGATACGATTAAGGCGAGGGTCCCCAAGTGTTATCGTGTTGCCTGCTGGCTGGAAATCCTTTTTCTTCGAAGTATAGCCAAGGATGAGATGCACGGCCCTAAGCTGCCCGTCTTCGCTTGCAAAGACCTCCAACCGAAGAAGGAAGTTAAGTGCTGATGTGTTGGTGTGACTCAGCCGAGGAGCGACGTGATCCCTATCTGTAACATCAAAATGGAACTGTCAGAAGAACTTGATACAGGATAGAGAAGGACAGTTTATTGAGAACAGAAACCCTAAATCAATTGTGGGGGAAACCTAAGAAGGGGATATCCCACCTAGCTCTCCTAGCTGAGTAGGGCAATGAAGCCTGTCATGCCACGCGCCAGAGACGATCAGATAGTCGTCTTTCATCCCTTTGTTAGACTTGGGGAGGCAAGAGAGGAGCCTGACTTCATCGGATCGGGATCTAAGATAGTATCCCGACCCTTCCTTGGAACGACATTCGTACATATGTACCACGTCGAGCCAGGTGAGCCCCAACCCCATATGTTAGTTCAGATCGTCGACGGCTCCTAAAATCCTAAACACGTTAGGCGCACACTGCTCAGGGCAGAGTCTATGGTTCAGGAGATAATCTCTGGTGACCCGACCCATGGGGATGGTCATCCCTCCTTCCAAGAAGGCGATAATGGGGATCGCAACTTCGCCCTCCTCTCGGTCAAATAGTAATCCCTCCGTAGAGCAGTATCTTAAGCCCACATCCTGGGGAATGCGATATATCGCCCTAAATTTCTCTATCTGGGAAGGACTATTCACCAGATGTTCAAACCTACCCATTTTCAGTTAAGATAGAGGGAAGCGATTCAGAACGGCGGTTGGAAAACGAATGTCCAAACGCCGAAGGGGCAAACTGAAAAGAATACGAAAATCTCAAATAAAGAACTTACGCAGAATCGAATTGGAGGATGCCTTTTAACTTTGCAGGAAGATCGTAGTAGATTCTGAGACAAGTTGAAGTAGATGACAGAAGAGGCTTTGGGAGCGTGAATGCTTGAGTTCGCTGGGGAGTGAAATTTGCAAAGTGAGAAAATAACCCCCTCTGGGACTTTATATAGAGGTGGGCAAAGTGGTGGGATTTATCCCGCCCGAAATTTTGAGGAAAATCTCGTCCGTTGGATTTGCGACGTGCCGTTAGATTTCATGGACAAGACGCCGCTTGAAGCAATTAATGACGCCTCGGAAACGACGCAACAAACAGCGGCAATAAAAAAAAGGGTGCCTAGATTTATGCGCATACACATGTGCGGAGTCAGAAATTCAATGCTTTCATTTGGCAAAAGGTCAAAACCCCACTTTTTCTCTTCGGATACGAGGGAAAAATTGGAATTTTGAGGGGCTATTGTGGGTGAGAAAGCCCAACGCCATATGTTAGGCCTGGGGCCCAATTTTGGTATCACTTTCTGTCCGAAGAGGTTAAGGTGATCAGCGCTTTGCTACCCTGGTGAAAATGCAACCATAAAGGGACGAATGTTTCTTCCGAAGACAACTTGGCTGGTCTGAAGAGGTTCCACTCATCGGATCTCCGGAGAACTTGATCAAGTAGATATACTAGAGATTCCACGGTAAGGAGTGAATTCTGGGCACGCCTAAGTGCGAGAAGATCATGAAATATCTTAAAAATAAAGCTGCTGCCACCGCATTTAATGCACTGCAGCAACTTTCTTGGCCGCATTTATGTGGAGAAGACACCTGAACAGTGCAATCTCAACCACTACCACTCACTGCAGGCTAAAGCAGACTTCTGATGTGATTAGTACTCAAGTGGATGCTTAGATGAAGAACAAGTGTACGATGAAGATGAAGTGAAAAAGTGTATATATAAAGGAAATAGGTCTCATAGAAAGGGGAGGATTTTTGGTCATTGAATTCTGTAAGCGTTAAACCTCTTCAAATTCAAGAGGATCCCTATGGAATACTAGTCTGAATGTCACTTTTGTTCCTTATTTTGTCTATTTGAACCGTTGTTGAATCCATTTTTAGCCTAGTTGTTCAACCCACTCTCTACAAATTCATTGTCAAGGGTTTCATTGGGCTGAGTCTATAAAGTCCATACTTGGCCCAACAAAAATTGACCCTACAAAAACTATTTTTGTGAGAAAAAAAAAATCAACCAATAAAAAATTTTAATATTTAAATTAAAAAAAGGCCCCACTCAAAATTGTTGTTTTAGGCCTCAAAATACCTTAAGCCAGTCCTGTTTACTTGTGTTAACCTAGATTTGAATATTTAATCTAAGTAATCACTTGGCTAAATAGCTAGGTTAAACAACTTGTAGTTTATAGGAATCTAAAAACGTACAAGTGATATCAGAACGGGTTAGCTCTTGTGTTAGATCTTTTGATCTAAGAGTTGATCCTTGATCCCTACTATCATGGATAATTTGAAGTGTGTTTTTGCTCATGTTTGTGATAATTTGAATAAAGAGGATGCTATTGCTTCTGTTGATCTTATTGATGCTTGTGAAACTCTCCGTAGGAAACTATTGAAATCTATGAAAATTGCTAAGAAATTTAAGGAAGAATTAAAATTGGCTAATCTTGAAAAAGAGGAATTGGTTGTTAGATTAGATGAATCTATAAAAATAATGAATTTTTGAAAAATCAAATTTCCTCTCAAGATGAGAAGATGAAAAGCTTGGAACAAGAGTTAGTTGAATCTAAAGCTAAAATTGAAAATTTGAATAGTACCAAGCCTGTTGTTGATAACAGAAGTGTTTCTATTTCTCTTAAGCTTAAAATTGAAAAGGTTTATATCCCTCATTTCAAGAGGAATAATAAAGAAAAGACTTATTTTGCTATGTTAGACAAATGTAAAAATTTTGATGTAGATGCTGAAGTTTCTAAACTTATGTCTAAACCTACCGTTAGAGAGCATAATAAATCTGTTTTTGTGCTTACTTGTCATCTTTGTGGTGTTGTTGGTCATATTAGACAAAATTGTTCTTTGTTGAGGCAAAAACCAAAATTTGAGACTAGATTTACTGTTAGGAATACTAATATTTCTAAATTTGTTCCTGTTTGTCACTTTTGTGATGTCTCCGGTTACATTCGTCCTAATTGTCATAAATTGAAATTTAAAAATTCTGTATTTCAATCTAGGATATGTGATGATATTTCTCCTGCCATAAGTCCATATAAATTGTTTCATATTATTTTGAAAAATTTAAACTTGTTGGCTTGTGAAAAAAATTTATAGGATTTCAGTCTTTCTTAGAAGATTGGTGTAATCCCTCGAATACACTCTGCTTCTCATGGCTTTTCACCTACAAAGCCAAAGTCTCGTGCTATATGGGTGAAAATTGTGGACATGTTTTCTTTTAGTTTTTGGTTGTTTTATTTTCTTAGATTGTTTTGTTTAAAAAAAAAATCCAAAAAAACATTGAAAATTTTCAAAAAGACAAAAATATTTTATTTTTTGTCTAGTTTTATTTTTCTTGAGGATTACATGAATTATGATATTTCTCTCTTGATTTTGAACATGCTTGGCATTGTGGAGAAAATTGAATAGTATGTGTTATATAAGTGCTAAGTTTTTTTTGATTTTCTGTGAGTATAACTAATTTGTACATGTACTCATGAGTTAATTAAGAAATTGATATTTCTTATTTGTGTACCCTCCATAGCTTAGTTAAGCACTATCATGCATAACTTTGCATTGTTCATTTAGTATAATGTGTGCTTTTTGTCTTTGGTCATACAATTTTTTTTAAACCAAAAAGATTTTTGTGTTTTGTATTACATATCATAGATGTGTAGTTAAGGTTGGCTATATTATCTTTACATAACATGCTTGTGTACCTTGTTTAGCTTGGATGAACTTATTTTATTGCACCATGCTAGTTTAGCTTTGTAGTATATGTTGTGTGGGAGTTGTTTATAGTTTTTTATCACATGATCTTGATCTTGAAGTCACATGCTTTTGATTGTAAGGACTAACAAATCTTAAGAGAAAAGTATAAATAACCATCTCACCACTGTTTACTAGCCAATCATGAATACCTTAGTGCATATCATATGATTCTGTGCTCAATAAAGTGTAGCATGTGCACAAAAAGAACGTAAGGTGTAGTCTCGACTTATAATAATAAAATTGGTGTGTACATTATTGGGTTATAATAAATTCAAATTGAAATAAAATTGGTGTGTACAATATGAGGCAAAAATAGGAAACTTACATAATTGTAAGCTTGTTTTTTAGGAGATGTGGGGGTTATATGATGTAACTCTTTAGGTGATAGTCACTTTCAAATTTATGTGATGAATTTTGTAGAAATTGTGATTGATCACTATTTACTTATCACTTCACATGTATCTCATGCTATTTCTAGTTGCACACACTATACAAGTTATTCTTTGCTAAACTAAGTACATGATATTGTGTATGATCTTGTTGTGGCCATCTAAGATTAAAAATACCTTGATTTTAATGCAAAATGTGTTTTATCGTTGAGTTTTTGAGGACAAATTGATTGAAAATTTTGTTTTTGGAAGATCTGGGTTGAATTAAATTGTTTTTGAAAAACTTTTAAACTCCTATTCATGCATTTCATTCATGAAATATGTTGGTTTGAGTGGTTTTTGCATAAAACTTCTCTGTTTTTCAAAAATTTCAAATTTCTAGATTTTCAATCGATCGAATGTGTTTCTCGACTGATCAAAATTGCGTTAAAGATTTTGGTTTGAATCTGCCTAACTCAATTGGTATTCGATCAATCGAAACTGAAAAATTTTCAGTTTTTAAGTTTTTGACCAAAATTTTATTTTCATGCATCATTTATGTTTAGGATTCACATGTATTGCATTAATTTTTTTGTATCCATCTTGCAGTTTTGCAGTCATATCTCTCATTGTTTTCACACATAACATGCATACACTTTGCTAAATTGGGTATTCAACTTGATTTAAAAATTGATTGATTAATTTTTGAGTCATTTGTACGTTTTAGTATATGCTATTTTTTATGTGTGAACTGCAAAAAATATTTTTTTAAGATATGATGGATAATCAATGTGCAAATATTTTCTCTACTCATGCAATTGTTTATGGGTCATATAATGTTAAGTTTGCATTTATTGAAAGAGAGAATATTTTTCTTCATGTGTATCCTCAACTTAGTTTTTAAGTTTGGTTTGTGTGTCTTTATTTTCCCCAAAACTTGTTTTGTTTTTCCTATTTTTATAGGGAGAGAAAAGTTTTTTTTTTAACCTTTGTTGTTCTTAAGAGGGAGTTGTTGCTCTTCATAAGGAGAGTTGTCTCTATTTTCTATAGAGCTGGATTCATTTGTTTCCTTGATTCTCTATTTTCTCTTGACTTTTGTTGCGTATGTTTTCTATTTACTCTTTGTTTGAGTTGTCTTTGTCAATACGTGACAAAAAGGGGGAGAAATAGATGAAGTTTGGAAAATTTGGAAAAGGTTTTTAAAATGTTTTGTTTAAGAAGAGATAAAATTGTTTTTGAAAGGGGGAGAAAATAAATTTTTTATGTATCTAACTTAAGGGGAGAGTTAGTTTGCATATTTATTATTTGCTTTAGTTTGTTTATTTTGGTTTACTTGTATTTTCCATACATGCGTTTATGTGTTTATTGAGTGTTACAGGAATATACAGGTTGATTTAGTTGTGTTGCTGTCTACACTGACAAATGATAGATAGTAGTTAGATTGAATTGTTTTTGGGCATTTTGTTGTAATGGGCTGTTTTGTAACTTTAAGCATTTTTGTTTTGGTACGTGTTTTGTCACGGATTGCTAAAGGGGAAGTTTGTTAAGTTCTAAGAAATTAGGAACTAATGTATTAGAACTTTAATATATATATGTTGGCAAACCATGATCAAAACGTTTAGTCTAAAGTTAGGCTGCTTAAAGTGTATGTATGTGTAAAGTTGGAATAGAGTAACTGCGGGAATTTACTATTCAATTTCTGCAAGGCTCAATCGATCGAAACTTGTGCAGATTGTTTTTCTACAGAATTTTCCAACTCAGCCCAAGCTTACATGACGTGTAGGGTTTTATATTTTGCCTCAAGTATAAAAAGAAAAACCCTAGCCACGTTTTATAGGTTGTTGATATGCTGTGTTTGTGAATCTCTTGTGAGATCTAGAGCTGTTTGCCTTCATATACACTTAGGGTTATCAAGATCAAGATTGATGTCGAGGGCTTGGTGATCACTTCAGTTGCTGTTTAAAGAGCTTAAAGAAAAACACAAGTGGGAGTACTTGTGGTTGCTGTGGATCAAGGAAAGAAGTAGTCCGTGGACTCGGAGCTGCCACGTGGTCGTGGTAGTAAGTTTTCTACTCTAGGTTGCAATAGGATGTTAGTAGTCTAAGTCGCTATTGTAAAATTTCAATTATTTCATAGTGGATCTGTTTTACCTTGAGAATAGTTAGGTTAAATCTTCCCTAGATTTTTTACCGGTTTGGTTTTCCTGGGTTATCATATCGTTGTGTTCTTTATTTTCTGCATTATTTATATGATATGATTTACTTGTGTTAACCTAGATTTGAATAATTTATTTAAGTAATCACTTGGCTAAATAACTAGGTTAAATAACTTGTAGTTTACAGGGATCTAAAAACATACAATATAAATAGGTAGTAATAATAAAGAGTAGAAGCAAACAAATACCATAATATAAAACGGCTTCCTAGAGAGTAGTTGTCAATAGTGATCATTCACCATGATGTTATTGAGTATCAACAAGTGCCAGATTTCACTCTGTTTATTCACCCAAAAAAAAAAAAAAATCATCTTATAATTTATATGCAGGTACTAAATCATTAAAATGAACAAAAAAAAGAGAGGATTTATATATCTTTCTTCTTGGGTCTCCTCTTAATGTGAGAATCATATCTAGAATGAAATTTTTATGTGAGGGAAAAAAGAAAGAAAACAAAACAACATAATCACCTAAGCTATTGTCCTTTGCTTCCAATTCATCATTCTCCATCCAATATCAAACAAAGCGAGACTAGTTAACAACATTACCAATTGAGTTACTAAAATGGATCAGGATTGATAATTATCGTGTGCTTGTGTGTATATATATGTATCTCCGAAAATGTTGACTTTGTAATAATTATTAGACTTTATTTTTTTGATTTAGAAGAAAATCAATAAACATAACCACTGTAGTGTTGATTAGCACAAATTGGAGTGTAACTTAGTCACATCAGCTCCCCAAATCCAGAGTCCGTTTGGATTGGACTTATTGTTGCTGAAACTGAAAACTGAAAACATTGTAGCAAAATAATTTTTAAATGTGTGAATAGTATCGTGGGACTCATTTTTAATATTTTTTATTACATGAACAGTGAATGAACAGTGCGTGAACAGTGCACGCACTGTTCATGCACATATTTTTTGTCTTTCTAAGTCAAACAATGCGGCCAAAAAAAAAAAAAAGAAAAAGAAAAAGAAAAAAAGGAAAACGCGTTTGCTGAAACGCAAACGCGGAATCCAAACCCCACCCACGTGAAGGTTTAGGATAATTTTCTTGGGCAACCCATGTGAAGGTTTAGAATAATTTTCTTGGGCACGTGAAGGTTTAGAATAATTTTCTTGGGCAACCCATGTGAAGGTTTAGAATAATTTTCTTGGGCAATATTAGGTGGGGTTTGGATTCCGCGTTTGCGTTTCAGCAAATGCGTTTTCCTCTCTCTCACATTGTTTATGCCCTGTTTATGTAATAAAAAATATTAAAAATAGGTTCCACGGCACTATTTACACATTTAAAAATTATTTTACTATAGTGTTTTCAGTTTTCAATTTCAGTAATAATAAATTCAATCCAAACGGACCCTAATCTATTTTCAATTCTTTCCCTTCAAATTTAAGAGATTCTACTCCTTTTCTTGAGAATTTATAATGACCATCTATCTATTTTCGTTATGTTTTTTTTTTTTTTTTTTGGTTGTCCTTTCATTAATTAAAAAAAAGAAAAAGTAATGATCCAGTTAAGGAGGACCGAGTTTTAAAGTGTACGATCGATGTCACTAGTTTTCTTTTGTCAATACCACGCGGCCCAGAGCACATGTAGCACAATGGTAAATTTATTATGCCTGAAGCTTACTCATAGTACTACCAACAAGGCAACAACCATGAGGCACTGCACAATGCTGAATGTTAGGCCTTGGGCCCTTTCTGCACCGAAAGAAAATGAGTGGGAAACCGGCTTAGTTGGAAATTTTGTCCACTGGCTGGAAAATTATTGTACCAGTCATATCATCCTTTCTAATGGTAGGCCATGTCCAAAATTTGGGCCCCTCAAAACTGATCTAATCTCAATTTTAGCTAACCAATTTTCGTCTTAAAAAAAAAAACCTATATAAAAGATATAATAATAAGTCGAGTATAATAGTACTTTACTCTCTTTGATTTTAATTTTCTACGTCTCTACCAAATATACATGGTGGAAAGCAAATATTATGTACAGGGTTAATTACAAGAGAAAAAAGATAAAATTTCAGCTCAAGTGGATTATTTATTTATTTATTTACTCTCTAGTATAATAGTACTTTACTCTCAAGTATTATAATAGTACTTTACTCTTTAGTATTACTTGTTTAAAGGTACTTTACTCTCTAGTACAGTATAATAGTACTTAAGTCTCTAGTATTACTTGTTTAAAAGTCACCTTCCAATAATGATGACAAAGTCACAAAAGCATCAAATTAGAAGAAATATAGTCATCAAATTAAAGTGAGAAAGCTTGAGAATTAAACTAACACCAAAATATCAAAAGAAACAAGGAAATGATAAACCTATGGAACTCAAAAGAAGGGAAGTTTATGTCTTATTCCTCCCATTTCCATCAACAGCTCTCAAAGGCCTAAATGGCTTTTGTTGATGATAAGAAAGCTAAGGAGGAGGAATGGCCAGCAATATTCGTCCCTTCAGGCCTCAACATCAAGAGAAAACTGTGTGGACCTTTATACCTTGCATTATTTCCATTTTCCCATCTTGAATTGAAATTTGAAAGTGATCTGCACTCAAATTCTTGAATTTCAGTGTTCTTTACCTAACTTTTCATGTGAAGATAAGGTTCCTTTCTACATTGGAAGAAAATCGAGTGGACTCTATTATTTTCCAGCATTATTTTTATTTCCCTATCTTATATAAAAAACTGTCTAAAACATTGAACATGTTATATCCAAATCTATGCCTTAGCATTCTTATCAGTGTCAGTGTATAATAGAAAAAAGGTGTAAAATATTCGCATTTTTGTCTTAAAATGATCCATATCAGTTTAAGTATAATTGTGTAAATTTATAAATACAATAATTATATAACTTTACACTAATCCTATCCAATTTGCATTTAGTTGTATATTCTTTCTTTATGTATTTCGAGGATGAAATAAGAGAGTTGATGGTAATTGTTGTGTGTGAAGAAAGAGAAGTAATTTTAAAAAAATTGATATTTTAATGAAATATAGCGTAAAATAAATAATGTGAGATGTTTTGAAAAGTGAGTATGTAAAAAAAAAAAACTTAATCGTTGAATTATATTTTTAATTAGTATATCAAATTTTGTTTAAATTAGATATTATTTATTATTGATCAATAAATTTATTTTTTACTTAAAAAAATATAAACTTATTTTTTATACATAAATTTAATATAAAAAAAATATTTAATTGATGTCTTTAATTTTTTTTTTGAAATTTAGCTAATATGAACAATTAAAACTATAGAATCAACAATTAAATTTTTAAAATTTATATTCAATAAAAATAAAAAGATATAGAAGTTAGCGGAAGAATTTGAAGGTTTTTAAGTTTTCATAAATAATAAATAATAAATAATGTTAATGGGTCGTCTCCACTCAGTTGACTCTCAATTTGCTGCAACTTTACCTTCACCCGCACTATACAGCACCTCAAACCCGCTCTCTAGCGTTATCTTCTCCCATTTTTAATCCTTTATATTTCCTCTCGCTTTTTCTGCGTTCATTTCGCCCACTGTGAAGAAATGGCTGAAGCAATCCTCTTTGGCCTTACACAAAAAATGATTGAAGAATTGGGATCCCAGATCTTCCAACACTTTGGATCGCTCTGGGGTGTCAACGATGAGCTTGAAAGCCTGAAAAACACTGTTTCCACTATCCAAGCCGTACTTCAGGATGCAGCAGAGAAGAGTACTCATAACTACCAAGTCAAGTTCTGGCTTGAAAGGCTCAAGGATGCAGTTTATGAAGCAGATGACTTGTTGAATGAGTTCCACACTAAAGCTTCGCGGCCAAGTTGGACGAGTGGGAATAGAGCTATGAACCAGGTACGTGCTCTCCCAGTTCATATTAAGATGAGTAGTAGAATAAAAGATATGAAGAAGAAACTAAATATGATAGCGGAAGATAGGATTAAGTTTCACTTAGAAGAACGCATTATAGAGCCACACGTTGTGAATAGGAAGGGGAAACCGACTCATTCCTTTGTATCTGAAGAAGAAGTTATTGGAAGAGAAGATAATAAAAATGCGATCATAGAACTATTATTGGATCCTAATGTGAGAGAGAACGTTTCAGTCATTCCCATTGTAGGGATGGGGGGGATTGGGAAGACTACACTTGCTCAATGCGTGTTCAATGATGAGAAGATCAAAGAATATTTTGAGCTAAAAATATGGGTGTGTGTCTCTGCCTTTGAGTTGGAAGTAATTGCTAAAAAGATAATAGCATCTGTTACTGAGAATTCACCTCCAAACCTTGAATTAGATCAACTGCAGAAACGACTTCGTGAACAAATTAACCACAAAAAATACTTACTCGTATTGGACGATGTATGGAACGAAAATCGTGAAGAATGGCTTAGCTTAAAAAAGCTTTTGATTGGTGGCTTGAAAGGAAGTAAGATTTTAATAACCACTCGTAGTAGCAGGGTTGCACAGATTACAGGCACAGGTTCATTATATCATCTCGATTATCTCACTGACAACCACTCTTGGCTTTTATTCAAGCGAGTGACATTTGGTGAAGAGCAAGTTGCCAATAATCAACTAGTGACAATTGGAAGGGAGATCGTTAAAATATGTAAAGGGTTACCTCTTGCAATAAAGTCCATAGGACATGTATTATGCGATAAGGAAAGTGAGGCTGAGTGGTTATGCGTGAAGAATGGTCTACAAGCAAATATAACTGAAGAAGAGGACACTGTGTTATCAAGTTTAAAGTTGAGTTATGATCATCTCCCGTCACATTTAAAGATTTGTTTCGCTTATTGCTCTTTATTTCCCAAAGATTATGTCATGGATAAGGAAACCTTGATACAACTATGGATAGCACAAGGGTTTATTCAACCATAAAAAAAAAACCAACAATTAGAGGATATTGCTGATGAGTACTTTAAGGATCTATTTTGTAGGTCCTTCTTTGATGAAATAAAAGATGCACATGGAGTCTTAAAATACAAGATGCATGATTTAATCCATAATCTTGCGAATTTAGTTGCAGGGGCAGAGTTCAAGCTCGTTGATTTTGAAGGAAAAAATATTGATGAAAAAATTCGTCATGTATCATGTCCATTTTCTATTAACTCATCTTTTATTGAAAGTTTAAGTTCGTTGGCTAAAGCAAAAAACATACGTACATTTCTTCTAACACTTGGTGAGGACCAGTCCGGTTCCCTAGATGAGTCAATGTTGAATACTCTTATTTTGAGTTTTACAGGCTTGCGTGCATTAGATCTACATGGATTGAAGATCACAAGAGTCCCAAATTCTGTAAAGAAGTTGAAGCATCTAAGGTACCTTGATCTCTCTTGGAACAGAAGTATTAACACTCTTCCCGATGCCATTACTAGACTACAGAATTTGCAAACACTAAAACTCAAGAGCTGTAGGAATCTTAAAGAATTACCTAAAGATATTACAGAATTGGTCAGCCTCCAGCATCTTGATAATAGTGGTTGTTGTGGGTTGAGTCATATGCCTTATGGATTAGGGCAAATGACTTGGTTTCAGACATTAAAATTGTTTGTTGTGAGCAAGGACCTTCGTTCCATCTCCAGGCACATTGGTGGACTAGAAGAATTGAATCAGCTAAACAGCCTCAAGGGAACAATAGAGATTGCACATTTGGAACTACTGCTAGATGCTAACTCAGAATCCAAGGCTGCAAATTTAAGGGAAAAGAGGCATCTTGAAAATTTGATATTAAAATGGGATGAGATAGGTAATTTGAAAGTCGATGATGATGATAAGTCATTAGAAGGCCTCCAGCCAAACAAAAATCTCAAATTTTTGGCTGTGTATGGGTATGGGGGTGTGACATTTTCGAGTTGGATTTCTTCACTCACAAATCTTGTTAATTTAATGTTACATACATGTAAGCGATGCAGATATTTGCCACAGTTGTCTCAACTCTCTTCTCTAGAACATCTATCTCTTGAGAATATGTACGTTTTGGAGTACATCTCAGATAGTGATATAATTGAGGTCCCTGCTTCGCTAAAGTCACTTAGAATCACCGATTGCCCGATTGAGGTCCCTGCTTCGCTAAAGTCAATTAGAATCACCAATTGCCCTATTTTGAAAGGATGGTGGAGGAGGAGGGATTTTGTTGGGGAGGTCAATAATGAGAATGATAATGTTGTTGCAACAACATCCACAATAATGCCATATCATCTACAACATCAGCATCATCCATTAGCATCATCCCTGCCTTCATTTCCCTGTCTTTCTTATTTATCTATTTACGACTGCCCTTATCTAACTTCCATGCCTTTATTTCCTTACCTTGAAGAAAGCCTAATTTTGGGTGATGTTGACATGAAGCCTTTGCGACAGACAATGGCAATGGATTCTTCACTTACCTCTTCCTCCTCTTCTTCCCTGTTCTATCCTCTCTCCAAATTGAAGTCTATGTGTTTGATAGATATATGGGATATAACACATCTGCCAGATGAGTGGGTGTTAAATTTGAAATCTCTCAAGTGTCTAGAGATTTGGAATTGCCCTAGACTAACATCTTTGTCTCAGGTCATACGAAATATTACTTCCCTTGAGGAGTTGTGGGTTGTGAACTGTGAGGAGTTTGATCCATTGGGTAACATGGACGATGATGGTATGGAATGGCGACACCTCAATTGCCTCCAATCTTTAACTTTCAGAGGCCTTCCAAAATTGAAGTCTCTCCCTGCAGGTCTTCAACGTGTTACCATTTTGCAAAAGCTCGTCATTTCATACTGTCCCAATTTGGTGACTTTGCCAGAGTGGACTAGCAAGCTCACATCACTTGAATGGCTTGGAATGATGGACATCACTTCCTAATGGGATTAGCTGTCTCAAATCTTTACGGTGGCTGATAATTGCAGGTTTTCTCAATTTAATGACTTTCCCTGAGTGGATTAGCAACCTCACCTCACTTGAACAACTTCAAATTCTCTGATTTCCCAAGCTGACTTCACTGTCTACTGGGATGAGTCGTCTTACGTCCATATAAATGCTAAGAATTGTAGATTGTCCACACTTAGAGAAAAATTGTGAAGAGAGAACTGGTGTGGATTGGTTCAAGATTTCTCACGTTCCTACTTTTTCCAATCAATTGGACATCTCCGATACCTATATTTCAGGTACGTCTCTAATGCCAATCCTTTGGGTGCAATCAAAGGAACAAATAAAATTTATTTGGAATTCTTTTGTTTTTGTTGTGTTGATTTCCAAATAAAGATAAATTTTTTTAAGGAAGACAATTAATTAAATTATCTTCTTCTTTTCAGATTTCGAAAGTATCTAACAATATACTTAACTATGGTATATAGTTATACTGGGCTAACTTTTGTAGCATTTGGCTTTATGAGGTTTCTAATGATGAAAAATTCGTCATTTTGTAGAATTTCTTGTCCAATTTTATTTACTTCCTTGCAATCAAACTATTGAATTGTTTTAGAGTTCTGTTTTGATTTTATTTTCTAATGTTATGCTTTATGTTCTGTTAACAGTTTTAAAATGACTAATCATCTAGTGAGTGTGGATGATCATAGAATTTGAAACATTCCCTATGGAATATGGTGGCGAGATATATCACTTGGATGCATTTTGGATTTTGGATGCTGATCTAGCTAAGGTACTTGGTTACAATCATCTATAAGCAAAGTTTATTGAATATTTTGGTTCTTGATCATTGTAATTTTGGTTCTTGATTCCCCCCCCCCCCCCCCACAGTAAATCCCCAATGTACTTGGGTTGGCTATTTTTTTTTCTTAATAAAATCTTTCGTTACCTATCAAAAAAAAAAGAGTTTAGTGAATATTTTGGATAAAATTTCTTTTAGATGTGATTCACTCATTAAGAATGGACCCAAGAGGAAAGACGCATAATTCTTCATTCGTTTCTTTATTTTAATGATTAATACCTGTATATAAAATTATGACAACACTTTCTGGTTGCGTTCTTTGGTTGCGTTCTTAATGTTAAACAAAGAGAGTGAAATCTGATACTTGTTGATATTGGGATTGTTTTATGGTGAATGTTCATTAGTGACAACTACTCTCTACGAGGTGGTTTTATATTTAGGCATTTTTTTGCTTAACTATTACTACCTATTTTTATCAGCCAACCAAAATATCATGAAGTGATTTTTTTGGTTCTTCAATATTATGGACATAATGGTTTATTTTGGTCCAAGTTTAATGATATAGTTTGGATTAGAAGTACAGCTTCAGATTTTGAGTTTAGACATTCAAAAGTGCTGTTTCTTTTTAAATACATGCAAAATTACATGATGGCATATTTGGATACAAATTTAGGATCAATAAAAATATAAAGTTATATATACTTTGTCATTTCAAGGAGGAGAAAGAAAATGAGTTGAATTCTCACATTTAATGCAGAGTTCTTTCTCTATAAACCAAATTGAAATAAAACATGATATTCTAAACTCTGTTCTATGTTCTTTTTCTATAAACCAAACTGACATGAAACATAATATTGGAATGATGCCAAACAGGATTTGGTGGGAAATGGTTCCATGACAGCTTGCATCCCTAGATTTAAACGTATTTCAAAATGGTGATTAGGTCCAATGTTTCTATAGGTCCATACATCTTTAAAATTCAATCCTCTATATTAATCAAGTATCCAACCTCCTCTTGTTTCCCTTCAATTAAAAGTACATTGATTTAATTTGATTGTGTGCAGAATATTGAAAAGCTTGGAATATAAAAACAGACAAGAGTTGGTGTTTCTCCAAAGTGAGTCAGTAATGTGATTATGTAGCTACAGATTAACAAATAACTGGTAAATCCTTGTTTTACCTTTTTATTTATATATTTAATTATCTATGTTCTGAAACTTATTTCTCATAGTTGTTTAGAGCACACAGCATGGTGTTAACAGTAAGAGCTGTTCCTTTTCGAGGAAGGCTTCATTATGTGCACAGCTGATGGTTGGGATATTTGATGACATCTTTGTGAAGCGTCAGTCTTTTGTTCCTATAGGAATATTGCACATCCCATCAGGTAATTATTTTAACATGATTCTCGATTTCATGCTTTCTACTTTGTAACTCGTTTCACTTTGTAACCACACACAACAACAACAAGACTTAGTCCCAAATTTTGGGGTCAACTACGGATCCTCAACAGATTAGTCAAGGTTGGCCGCATGTATTATTTTCTGCCATTCTATTCTATTGAAAATTATAGTCTCTCTTACTTCTTTAATTGACATGTCATTTTCTGTTACTTCTATTAATGTTATTTTTGGTTTGGAAACCTTAAGATCTGGGTAAATATTATTTAATTATATGAAAGAAAGAAAAATTATGAATGGTACATCAATCCCATGATTTATGCAGTTCATACACTAAATTTTCTTCTGTGCTTTTTTTTTTTTACTTTCATTTATTTATTTATTTATTTTTGTTCTCTAACTTATATTTAGAAGCTCACTACTTTGGCATTGATAAAGATCATAGTGTGATGTTAACAGTAAGAGCTGTTCCTTTTCAAGGTTGGAGTCATTATATGTGCAGCTGATACATGGGATATTTGACAACTTATTTCTGAAGCATTAGTCTTTTGTTCATATTGAAATGTTGGCATATCTAGCCAGGTAATTATTTCAACTCACCATAACTATTTTTTAAAGTAAAAATGGTTGGCCATGACTCTCAGTATATGCTTATTAGTTAGGCGAAAATGCACTTTTGGTCCCTACATTTTAGGCTGATTCTCAATTTGTCCCAAAATTGATTTCGCTCTTAGGTTAGTCCTTGATTTCAAAAAATCAATTTTATTTTGGTCCCTGCCGTCAATTTTCTTCCAAATAAGAGAAAAAAGCTTAATATATCACAAAGTCACTAACGGGGAAGAGGGGATGGTCCACCTAAAAAGTTCATGTCCTACAATTGGGAGGGCCTGAACTTGGTTCATCTTCTATGTTTCTAGATAAATGTAGATTAATTATGAATCGTAATCCTTTGTTGGGACTCAAATGCTAATTTTCTTAACTCTTCTTCTTTGTTCTCTTTCTGTTTTTTGATGATCTCCCAGTTTATTTGATCCTAGATGGAAAACAAATTGGAAGCATGAAACAAAACTAGGGATAAATATCTGAGCCTATTGAGAACCTTTTGGACAAGTGAACATCTCGGCTAATTGTCTTGTTTTTGTGTTCCTTTTTCCCACAAGGGGAAAGAAGGGGTTTCTTTGTTCTAACCATCTGTACCTTGGTATAAACGATAAGACTGCACTTTTGGGTTTGCAGAGTTGATTTTAAATAAACAAATTGAAATTTGGCACTTGGAGATGTTGGAATAGATTTATGGTGAATAATCATTATTCAATAGAATGATCTAGTCCAACCCAACAACAAAGCCTTAGTCCCAAAAATTTTGGGGTTGGCTATGTTATACTGGAATAATATTAAATGCATTTCAGAAATATGATCTGCTCCAAATTTTCTATAGGTCCATATATCTCTGTTAAAATTCAATCCTCTTTTGTTCCCCTTCAATTAAGAGCATAGTGATTTTTTTGGTCATTTGATTGTATGTGCAGAATATAGGCAGGTTTGGAATATAAAAACAGCAAACAGTTGGTGGTTTATCCAAAGCGAGTTGGTATTGCAATTATCAAGCCACAACCGAAAAATTAAGTGGTAAATCATTTAAGTTTCATATATGGTTATTTTTTTATGTCCTCGAACATATGTTTGGTAGTATGGCATGGATAAAGACCACAGCTTGGTGTTAACAACCCTGTTTCTTTATATTCATGCATCACCTTTCTAAGTTCCCTGTGATTGTTAGACACTACTCTCTCTCTTTTCATTCCTCATTTTTGTTTTAGGTATGGTGATTTTCTCAGTTATAGGAGTTTGTATGCCAGAACTTTGAATACTTAGACGGACAAGATTTCAGTAGTTTATGTGTCTTCCAACCATGCTGGTACAAACGAATATGCAGCAACTAGCAAAAAGTAAATTGGTAAGTATCTCATTCTTATCTTTATTATATCTTACCAAATTGATTAGGCAAAAAGGTTCAATTGTTGAAAATTTAATTGTAAGATGGTAACAACACTGTTATTTTCCTCTCATTTCCTTTTTTAATTTTTAAATTTTAATTTATTATTTGAATTTAATTTTGATAGGCTGGAATGGATGAAGATGATGGTTTGGTGGTAGCAATCCGATTACTACATTGTTGTAGATATAGCTTAATATCTCATTCCTTGTAAAGCATTAGTTTATGTTCATGTCAAAATATTGGAAATGTTTACTCTTTCCTGTGTACATATGCAGTACTCAGAAAGCATCCCTTTGAACTTACATAGTCACAAGAACTATCTTAAGAAATAAGGTAGAGTTACCCATGGAATTTTTTGATTTTAAATGGGAGGTAGAGTGGAGATAGGATTCAAACTTAAGAACACATATTTTGATGCCATGATAAATTACCAGTCGTCCCAAAAGCTTAAACTGATAGGAAATTTTTCCTATGCTAACCATTATTGTAACAATTATAATGTAGAGTTTATCCTAACTAAACCAGGTAACTCTGGTTACATGACAAAAGCCACCAATATTTTCTCTTAAACTATGAAGTTGCTGCATCAACAATCAGGGCAGGGCTTGTGCTTTTGTGCAGTAGAGTGGAGAAAAAAGGTAAGATTGGATATTGATTAAAGTATTATGTCTACTTTTGGCGTTTTTTAGGATGAACACTTTGACATAAAGGAAATTGTTGTTGCACACCATGCACACAACACTTGGAAATCATGTGTTCAAAACACAATTTCAGTTAAATTGTGAAATCATGTTTTGAATCCATGATTTCAGTTGATGTGGCGTGCACACACCATATACACCGGTGTGTAATTAACAATGCTCTTGACATAATATGCAACTTGTCATCACTACTTTTACAATCCAGGGATGCAACTAACTTTTAGGTCACGCATTGGAACAGATGATGCCAACAGGTTATTTGACTTCCGTATTACTGGCCCACCAGAGTTTTCCTTAGCTATCAACGGTCTTGCAATTCCCTAACTTAGAAGAAATGGATTGCCAAAGAAACAAAGTGTTGCACTAAGACAGGGAGGAAACTTCTAAAGTTAGTTTGGATGCACTAGCATCAAAGGGAAATCAAATTACAAAATGATGTATGCAATCTTTTTCCGACTGGGAATGTCACCAACAGCAATCCTCTACTGTTGATTTTTGTCATTTCATGATGAACTGAACTTGCATTCCTGTATTGCAATTCCATGTTTCAAGGTCCTGTAAGGTAGATCATGAATATTTCACAGGTTGCTTTTGGTATTTTTGGGTAAATCAACTAGGACTATGTCTTGGTACTTGAATTAATGATGAGGAAGATTTGGCCAATGAGCTCTAACTCAACAGGCACCTCTTCCCCTTATAAGTGCTAGGTGGAGGGATGGATCTTGGGTTCAAGACCCATCGGATGGGTGTGTAACTTACTAGTGAAAAATATGATGAAGAAAATTTGGAAGCTCAATACAGAGATGCCAATTTTTGTGATTCAATTTCCACTGCAAGGGATTTTTTTGGGATAGACTTATTAAAAGTCGGCTGTTTTTTTTTTTTTTTTATTATTTTTAATGCAACACTTCTCCTGGCTGCATGTGAAAAATTTTCTATTCTGTGGTACTGTATTTTGTCTACTTACCTTTTACCATTTAGCTGCACCTATTGAACCAATTCCCTACCTGCCTTTGACGTTCCAATGTCTCCATATGATTAAAAGTCTCTAAACTTTTTTTGCATTGCCTTTATATTGGGTATATATCTATTTTTAATGCAAAATTTGTGTTTCTTTGCATTATTGAAATGAAAATAGCATAACTTTCATTTTATTCATCCTTTAGAGTTTGGTCATATTGTGACACTTTTTTTCCAGAAGAAGGCACAGTTTAGGGCACTGCTTCAATGAATTCAGTCTTTTGCCCTGCCAATGACCATCTGTTGTGGCTTCCAGAATTCCAGATCTTGTTGATAATTAATAATATATAATTGTTAGATAATAGTCTTTATAAAGAGTATAGCTACTATCATAATCATTTGAATATGCCATGGATGCTTGACCTGACTGATACATATGCAACTAGTGTGTGTGTGTGTGTGTGTGTGTTTTGGTATAATGTGAATCCAAAAATATACTCAGTTCCCATTCATAGGCCACCATATCAAAGAATACTAAAACTTTTGTAAGAACAATGTTGTTATACTTTACTAGCTACTCTCCAACTTTGTGACATGGTCTTCTCTTGAATCAAGGCATGTTGGCACGTTTTTGTTTTCCAGCCCTTGGAAGACATTCCCATTCATTCTTCCTTTTGTTTCAGGTTGGATGATTTTATTAGAAATTTGATTCTATATGCTGGGCAGCAGGCGCCAGTTAGCCACAGGAGCATTGAATACTAGGTGGACATGTTTGAGAGTGTGTTTCTTCTTACTACACTAGTAATAAAAATATTTAGAGACTAGCAAAAGGCCGAGTGTTATGTATCTCATTTCTATCCTTAATAAATCTTAACTTGTAGAACAGATAACTTCGTGTGTTTTGAAATTGTTTTTGCCAGTTGGTAGAAATTTTACTGTTTCCCCTCTTTTCTTTTCTAATTTATTTCGCAAACTTATGTTTGATAGGATGCAGTGGATGAAGATTGTAGCTTGGTGTTAGCAATTAGAGAGCTGTCTAGTTTCGGTGTAGCTTAATTTTTGAAGACTGATTGTGAATTTTCAGTGACTCCTTGTGAAGGTTTGCTTTATGTTCATGTAAAAATATTACTGATGATTTGTACGGATGCTATTGCTTTTCAAATTGCAACTATTTTGTACATCAGTACTCAAAAACCATCCTTTAGAAATTACATAACAAAAGAACTATCAAGAGAAATATTTTAGTGGGTCGGAACTTGTCAATTACAACAGGATTGGGTGTTCCAATGCTTGTAGCCTTTTCTTCTTCATAAGTCTAGAAATGGATCTGCACAAGTTGGTGAGAACGCTATCAGTTCATTCACTAACAGTAGGAGTGGGTACTACATTAGACTTAGCTGTTGGAGCAGGAAAAAAATAGAATGATTTTCCTAAGATATAATGGTTTGTTTCTTCAGTAGTTTTTCTTTGTAAGCATTTAATGCCTTCTTCTCTTAAGCATCCTCACTTTCTTGGAGAAACTTAGCATACCATATAGGTTTTTCTATTTTTTGGCGATTAGTACTTAGCATACCATACAGTTATAATTCCAGCCAAGGACAGTTTAATTATATGAAATCTCTGAAATATTATATGAATCCAACATCTTCTATTATGATGCTTACAAATTCGCAAGTTGTTAAAAAACTTTCTGATTGAATGCTAAAAAAATAAATAACTATAGAATGGAGAAAATTATGATCTTTTTTCAAATTATTTGTGTTGCAAAGAAAATATTAAATGAATTCAAGATACTTATTTGACCTTTTTAACTAAAAAGAATTAGTGATTACCAATTTCATGATTCATATTGGACTGACTAGCTGTTGCGGCAGGGCAAAAAATGTGACTTTCCATATCATATGACTCACAAGACTTCCATGATAAAGGTTTTTTTCTTAGATAGGTATTCAAACTTTCATCTTTGAAGTAGCCTAACATTCTTGGAGTTAATTATCATATTATAAAGTTATAATCAAGCAATGGACAATTGGCTACATGAAATATTTGAAATAACATATGAATCAAGAATCTTCTGTTCTCAAGCATAGTAATTCATGAGTTGTCAACAATCTTTCAAATTGAGTCCGATGTAACAGTAGCAATTGAACAGAGGAAAAAATGATAATTTTTCTAACAATTTGGGCCCCAGAGAGAGAACTTATTTTCAATATCCAAACGCTAATTAGACCTGCAAGATCTTCATATTAATTTCCCAATTATGTCAACTTTTGCTGGTAGTGGAGCTCATTTTCTTGATGACCTTGGATGTGAACACAAATCCCCTGCAGTTTCATTCCATTTAACAGCTAACTATCATGAATACCAGCTATCATAAAATACTTTTCAATGCAGAAATTTGCTTATAAGGTGAAGTGAGGCCCATTCTCAATTCTAATGTATGAAATTCCTAGTTTTTTACCTGAACTCTTGTATCTATAATTTTTCATCGTAGGTACTGCAGAATATTACTTTGGTTGCTTTATTAAAATTCTAGGATTGAGAACATGTTAAATCAATCCATGCACTCACTAACATTAGAGAATGCAAGCTTTGTTAGAAATCATGTACAGTGTTTTACATTATTGTTGTTCTTGCTCATATGGTTTTCAAATTTTCTGTTGAGAACATATCATTTGAAGTGTTTATGTTAACTTCAATTCATTTGGTTTAATGTCTCTTGGGTGATTGAAACATTATATTCCCAATCCCATAATAGCAAAAATGTCTTTACACATGTAATGAGGAAACCTTAAAAACTGCATACATTATATAATTAATGGAACATAGAAAATTTACCAATGGTACATTTCAGTCCATTTTCTAGTTTCATAATTCATTTCATCTCTTGACCTTACTAAATAGGTTTTTAGTTATACACTTATTACGTCAAGATGGCAACATATACAATATGGATTTGTTCAAACAAACAATTTCATTTGTCATTGATCAAGAAACTGTAAGCATAGATTATAATGTGGAATTTTGTCCTAACTAAGCCAGGTGACTCACTTTTCAGAGGTTACAGGACAAATGAAACTAATATCATCTCTTAAAAATGTGAAGTTGATGCATCAACCATTTGAGTAGGGCTTGTGCTTTTGTGCAATAGAGTGGCACTAAAATGTAGGGGTAAATATTGATAAAATAGCTGTCTTATTTTATTTTTTATTTTTTCCTATAATAATAACTGTCTACTTTTGTTTTCATTTAGGATGACTATTGTGATATAATACGCACCTATCTCATGACTACTTTTACTGTCCAGGCATGATACATTTACGTTACATGTCGGAGCAAATGATGCAAACAGTTGCTCTGACTTCATTATTCCTAGCCCAGAAGAATTTCATTTGTTAATCAGGGTCTTACAGTTCCCTGCTTTACAAGAAATGTGGATTTCCAAAGAGAGAGTGTTACATGGGTTGAATTAGTTCCATTTATACACGTTCAACACCAAACCAAGTTTGACTCAAATTTGGTGAATGCTTATTAATAGGATGAGAAGATATCAGTGGCAACAAATAAATACGCTTTGCACTTGTATATATAGCCAGTCATGCTTAGTTCTTTAAAATGCATAACTTTGGTCTTTTGCAGACCGGGTTTAGAGAATTTGAAAATTCTTGTTTGCTAGTTGTGGTGAGAGAGAGTTCTTTGGGTGTACTTGGGGCTTGGGTTTTGTGAGAGTGTTTTTGTGTCACTTTTGTAATCTCCTTATTTTTTTGTGAAACTTTTTTCTGGCACTGCCTGTGGATGTAGGCCTAAGGCCGAACCACGTAAATTTGTGTGTTCCCTATGCGATTGTTTCTCCTATTTTTCTACTTTTATTTCAAACAAACCCACTTTTTTTTTTTTTTTTTTTGCTTCACTCATAACCAAAAAATAAATAATAATAAAAAATAAAAATAAAAATAAAAACATCAAGGCTTCTACTATCTCAACATAAAGTATAATACTTAGATAGGAATGGAACTTCAAATTTTATTTTGGAATCTATGCACTAGAGATAAAGGGTATTTAAGATGACAACGATTTATGGTGCCAATCTTTTTCTTATTGAAAGTGTCACCCACCTCTGATTTTAGTCATTTTCATAATGAATTGAACATGCAACTCTGTTTTCTTATATTTGTTGGCTTTTCCAATTACACGTTCTTTGCAGCTACTAATACCATAGACGATGAAGAATTTTGGTGAATCAATCTCTATAGGCACATCTTAGTACTTGAATTAATGATAAGAAAAATTAGGTTTAGTATAGATACCAAATTTTGTAATTCGACTTTCAATGCAATTGAATTTTTTAGAGAGATACTTTATTAGATGTTTGCAGATTCAAGTATTTGATTTTGTAGTCATGTATTGTCTACTAATTACATTTCACCATTTAGCAGCATAGCCAAAGTTTGTTTTTGAATTTAAGAAAATTAGTTAAAAATAAAGGCGTGGTTGGATGAGATGGGATAAGGATTGTAAAATGGATTGGGCCTAAGCCCATGTTAGTAAGCCCACAAATATAGGCGCCCAATGGTCAAACAAGGGCAAGTTTATTAGAGTTTGGGGGCCTAAGAGACTAATATTTAGTTCAATAGGTCCATGGGCATTTGGTGAATTGTAATCTTGCTTTTGTCTTTGGAGAAAGAATTATAAAAACTCTATAAGTAGATTCTTGATGATTTAAGATTTCTTTTGCTTTGCTTGATTATATCAAAGCTGCCATGGAGAAAATGGGGATATATCCCTTTTGTCGAAAAGTTTCAGTAAAATGCTCCCTGTCTGAAACTATTTAGGGATATGTCCCTATTTTGGAGATAATTGAGTTGCTTGAAAAAAACTACATGGAACTCGAGTTCAATGCAGGTTTTTTTTTTTTTTTTTTTTTTTGATTGCCTATAACTTGATTTTCTAAAAATCGAGTTTAAAACAAGAGCATATTCCTAAATAGTTTTAGACAGGGAACATTTTGGTGAAACTACATGGAACTCGAGTTCAATGCAGGTTTTTTTTTTTTTTTTTTTTTATTGCCTATAACTTGATTTTCTAAAAATCGAGTTTAAAACAAGAGCATATTCCTAAATAGTTTTAGACAGGGAACATTTTGGTGAAACTTTTGCACGAAAGGGATATATCCCTATTTTGGCCAAACTACCATTGGTTATGTAATTTGACTCACTACTTAACTCATTACTTGACTCAATAATATATGAAGAAGAATCAAAGAATTTTAAATCAGCATCACACAACTCAAAAAAATTTTCAATTAAGATACTATCACTAAGATCAATCTCCTCCTTTTATTTGTTGCTGCAGTCCATGTCCACCAAAGCAAGAATTGTGTCTTCACATATTCAATTGGACTTAATTGACTTTGAGGTGTCTAACTCACCTCTAAACTTGCAAAGTCATCACAACAACACCTGTAAAAGTATAAGCATAGGAGTTGCCATCCCCCATAAAAATTTTAGTACCAGTAGAAGCATAAGAGGTGCCATATAGATATCTTGTTGGTTAAAATAAAAGTAAATGGGTGTAAGCCCAACTATCCAAAATAAGTGCAATTAGCCCTCAATTTTCTTTGAAATACCTTTAAAATACTTAAAATAAATCCTAAAATCTGATTAAATAAATTATTATTAATCACTTTATAAATAATTTTGTGTTAAAAACAAGTCAAATCACTATTATTATTAATAATTAAATCATTAATTAATTATTATTAATTAATATGTTTAATAATTTTACTTAACTAATTTACCTAACCTAAATTTACTAGTTAAGTAAAAGAAAACTATAGTTTAATTAGTAGACACTAGAAAGTAGAAACTAGAGATAGATAAGGATATCTTACTAAAGAATTTTTTATAAAAAAAATCCCAAATACTACAGGCACAAGCTACCTCTACCCAGATCTTCCTTTTTGTGATCATCAACTATCAATCATTACCAACCAAATCAAATGGATTCCTCTTTTTTCAAATATCTTACATTGTTAAAACACTTGATGTTTTAGTCTGATTATAAAGAACTATCCTTAGGAGCGGACGCCATAGGTTGAAATTCTCTTAAAAAAAATCTTACAATATTTGAATTTGTAAAAATTGGTCCAGAATGTAGCTTTCAAAATGACATTAATGATCGTGTAATATCTTTGTTGAGGTCCAAAATTGCAATGAGAAAGCTAGTCCCTTAAAAGTAAGAAAGGCCCAGCCCATGAAGAAGAAAGGCTTGGCCCTTAAAAAATATATATAATAATAAAAAAGTAAGGTACTCGGCCCATGGAGAGAAAATGATAAAATATTGGGCCTTAGAAAGAAAAAGAGGCACAAAGGGAAGCATGAGTCATGGGCTTAAGTAGAAGGAGGTACCCAAGGAAGCCCAATAGGTAGGTAGGTGGAAGCTGGGCCAAGTTACCTAGGATCCACCAGAATCAGAGGGAGGAGATCCTCAAGAAGTGCAGGGAAGAACCAGCTGGGATTTGGACAGCTCAAGGAGGCATATCCATGGGCACAAGGAACGAAGGAAGTCACGTCCCACTAGCTGCCCACAATTCAAAAGAAAAGCTTTGGGAACAGATGGTGGTTTAGGAATCAGCACCTAATGAAGGAGCCTAGTACCTCAAGCAAAGTAAGAAGGGGGAACCAAGAAGGAAGGTGGCTGGGAGCCTTTCTGCCTTACATGAAAAATCTGCCCATTTAGAGGAAGGGGATAAAGTGTGAAGCAGCCAGAACTCTGAAATGCCTTTTTAGAGATCTTGGGAAAAGGGTGAGAAACTTTGACTTGGGAAAGGGCATCTAGGATTACTCAAACAGGATCTCCCATAAGAAGAAGGTCACCCAAAGACTTTCGAGCTGCCAAACCTTAAAAGGGGAAATAATGAGAAAAAAGGTGAAAGGACCAACTCCCAATGTTGTAGACATAACATTGGTTCTGGTACCCAGAGCACAAGGAATGGATCAATGGCATGAAAAAACCCTAGAAGTGGCACTATAAAAGGGGCTAAAGCTCCAACCAAAAGGCATTCAGCAAAGAAGCACTTGATACACTAAAAAAAGATTCAAAAGAGAGTTGTAAGCTTGAAATACAGTAAAAAGAATGAGATATCGTAAGGGATCCTACGAAAAATATTAGAGAATACACTTGGATTCAAAGGGATTCAAACCTCACAAATCTTGGAAGCCCAAAATAGCTATCTAAATCTTTGATTTTTGAACTTTATTAAATCTTGTGATATATCCCAACTGAGTAGGACTCAATGTATTCAAATATTTGATATAATGAAAATATAATCTCACCCTATTTTGGGGATCCCTAACGTCCCTTTTATTTGCACTCCTTTTTAGTTCCTTTGCTATTCTGTAGTTATTTGTCTAACCAATATATATATATATATATATAGGATCCTCTCAGACATGTGTTACCTATAATGTACCCTCTGGAGCCTATTACCAAGTGAATCCTAGCATTAGTTTTCTATTTGAGTTTCACTATTCACAGAAAAATTAGGATGAGAAGCCGAATGAATTGGGGGGTTTGCAGGAAAATACCATGACCATGAGTTGGGGGGTAAAGCAGCCCTCCAACTGAAGTTCAAAAAAAAAGGAGGCCTAGATAGGAACAAATTATTAAGATATTGTGAAGTAGGATTTTAGATGACTGCTATCAGCCTTCCAATCCAAAATTAATGGCCTGTTTGGATGTTTAAAAAAGGAGGGAGAGTAGAGTAGAAGGAGGGAGGGTAATTCAATTACCTTGTTTGGAAGTTTTTTAAGAAAGGAGGGGGAGGGGTTTGGAGGGGTTTCAACTAGGCATGTAGGAGCAACTAACACTTTTGCTTCTGAATTGTGGGGGCTGAGGGATGATCTTTTGTTGTGTAGTAGTTTGAATATCTCTTGTCTTATTGTTGAGATAGATGCCAAAGTGATTGTGGATGTCATTAAGAATTCTGCTTATGTTAATCAGATCATATCTCCCATTTTGGACGATTGTAGGCAGTTGATGACTGGATTTCAGCAAGTTCAATTGAGCACTACTACCGCTAGGCTAATCGATGCGCTGATCTGATGGCTAAAATAGGGGCTGACCAAGATCTAGACTACATTTTGTTTTCAAGTCCGCTTGTGGACTTAGCTAAGGCTTTGGAGGATGATTGTAATGGTGTCTCTTTTAACAGATTATGTACGGATCTAGATGTAATTTTTTGAGTTTTATGAAATCGTATTTTTAACCAAAAAAAAAAAAGGGTTTCAACTCCCTCTAGCCTTCTATTTTTAATTCTTCCAAATTGGAGAAATTTGAAAGGAGAGTAAAGTACATAAATTATTGACCAAGTAAATTACCTAATTTACCCTCATTATATTAACAAAATTACAGGTTATATAAAATAAATTAACGTTATTATTCACGTTATTTCTCTCTAGTCTCAAATTTCTCTCAACTCTCTCAGCCTTGAAGACTCCTCTGCCTCTCTCTCTCACACGATTTCTTCCACACTCCACACTGTCTCTCTGTCACACAACTTCTTCACAATCAATCATCTCTCACGCCTGGGTTTTCTATCAGAGGTAAGCTCTGTTTTTCTTTTTGTTTCATGGGTTTCTTTTGAGTTGGATCAAATAATTATGTTCTTAAAATTGTGATTTTATTGGGTGATTTCTTATTAATTGTGATTTTATGGGGTAATAACATGTTTTTTGTGGGTGGGTTTCGGATCTGATTGCTTTTTTTTCCTTAAATTTTAAAGTTTCAAAGTATTGTTCATAACGTGTTTGATGAAGTGTTTGAGTGAGTCTAGATTGTGAACTTGTATAAATTTGTATATTGTAGCTATATATGGATTTGTGTTTTTTGTTTATTTTTATTGGGTAATTTCTTATTTTTTCTGAACGGGCTTCTGATTTGGGTAATTTCTTGTTTTTTTGTGAATGGGTTTCTGATTTGGCTCCTCCTAAGCCCCAACCAAAATGGTACTCTCTTAGCTTTGTGATGTTCAAGTTTGAACTGGAAAATGGATCTGATTTATGTTTTTGGCATTTGGGTTTTGAGAACATTGTTAGCTTTTAGCTTGAAATCGTGTTTGCTTTCATTTTTCCCTGTTGTTTGGTTGGTGAGAAAATTATAAAGGATAATTTTTTTTGTGTGTTTGTTGTTTATATGATGTTATTATGCTTACCCATATGCTGGTTTAGCTTGAATCTGATGAATTTTTCCTGTTTGGATATTAATGTACAAGAAGATGGACTGCTCTGATTGATTCCTTTTGATTTTCTGCATGCAGGTTGTTGCTGATCGTGTTTGTCTTGGTCTCATTCCAACAAGTGAGGGTAGCTGGGTCACTGCTGTAAGGGCATTAAGCTAACTGCCAATACTCTGTATATGGTTCCATTTAATCACTTGTATTTTTGTTTTGTTTTGTGGTCCAAAATGTCTTCAGCTTCCAGGAAATGTTTAAGACTGCATTACTTCCAATTTTTGTTATTTACCTTTCAAAATGTTTAAAATTTGTAAGTATCCTTTCATTGCATTGTTTCTTGTTGCTGTTTCGTTTTGTCAATATTCTGCGCACAAACAACATAAAACAGCATCCCATTAGATCAAAGAAACCATAAATGTATAAATTAAGCCAAATAATTATGCAAGGTAAAATGAGCAAATATTACCTTATAAATGTCAAACCAATATTTACGCTTTACAGGATACATAACTCTTAAGCCAGAGAGTATGGGACTGTGCAGAACAACTACTCTTAACTGAGGCAGTCGAGCTGCAAGGTCCAAAGTGGGGCCACTTCCAACAGATTGCCCATAAAGGATGATATCCTCCTGCTTAGTACCATAGCTCTCTTCAAGACACTTATATGCAGCTTCAATATCTGCATATGTATTCTGCTCACTAGGCTGCCACACAGAAAAGACATCTACTTTAGATGGTGCTTCAGTTGCTACCACTAGCGCCACATAATTTACAGAAATAGATAGTTTTGTAGCAAAAAAAAAAAAAAATCCCAAATTTCCAACACACCTTTCCAGATGATTGCCCATACCCGGAATAATCATACCTGCAAAAAATATCAATGTCTATCAGAAAACTGCCATTTTTATGCTTAGATCATCACTTTGTCCATAACTAAGAATACACTCTTGGTTCAGCAGTTACAGCAACAAAAAAGGTACGAAATTTTCACTCCCCAACAAGGATATCATAATCACATCCAATAAGACACCCACACTTGAAACTTGTGAACCATACTATACTCAGATACTTAGCATGGGATGCCTATCCGCAGTAAACATAGGCACGAGTAAGTAATCATGTAGTAAACTAATGCAGAAAGATCAAGTTATTCCCCACTACAGTCACAAAGCTACACCTATTTATGTATTCTCTTTTCTTTTCTTTTCTTTTTTTCTTTTTTTCCTTTTTTGTTGTTAGTTATAAAATCATCAAAAAGTGCCGGAACCCACTCCCCAATTCTAGTAGAGTTCAATTGATCAAACGGCATTGCAAAAGGTAAAGTTATCACTATCTTAGGTGTATTTTTTTTATGCACACAAAGGGAAAGGCACATGTTTACTTAAGATGAAGGAAAAGGTAGTCAGGCAGATCAAAGAACCTAACCTCCACACAAAAACTAATCTCATCTAAATAAAATTCAATTCTAAATATAAGAAATAGCAACACAAATTACATAATCTTACACTCCAATTATATAAGCTGGGAAGGGTTAGTATATTAATCGCAGTTTCTACTGCAGCAATGATGTTCATTAAGTTATATTATGGTGATACTTTTATTTGTCTTGTAAAGTTGTTGATGTTGGCTATGAAGTTGTTTCTTTTATTTGATTTTAGTTTTAGTTATTACTATAACCATGAAGTGGCATTTCACTAGCAAGCCAAATACTTTCTAAGTTTTATATTCTTATATAATAGATTACACAAAACACATTGAATTGTAATAGCTTAGTGTATTCATGCATATCATGGATTGTAATAGCTTTGCTGTCATGGGATAATTTTGTTAGATGGATAGACAAGAGAATAAAAGGAGACGTGTATTGCAAATTTGGGAATGGAGACGTGGATTATAGAATTGGGAATGGAGACGTCGAATGGCAATTGCTTATGTAGTTTGCCTACTTTGAAGGAGGCCTCAAAGGAGACAAGTAACTTACTCAATTGGGAAACCATTGATTGAATAGACACAAAATGTGGCTTCGGAGATACTTAACAACAAAACTTCTCAGCAGAAATCCAGCAATGCAAACTGTGATTTACAGTTAATTCTGGATCGCCTTACTGATGGGAATTCTAATCTGAGTCAAAATAGTTCTTGTCCTGTGATTCAAGCCACTGACAAGGTGGTTGTGCAGCCGCATTTGGATTTCCAAGAGCGCTGACAGAGGGAGCTCAAGTTTACAGCTGCAGGTTGGAAGCGTGATTGTCAGGGGAAGTGGTTCAGAGATGAAAATGTGAGCCAATTTTTATTTTTTTTTATTATTTTTTTTTGGCATCGTTCTTGATATTGCTTGCTGGTACTAAATTTAACACAGTGTATTGAGATTCTGAAGTTAACAAATAATTTTATTTTGGATTATACTATTTTGATTAAAGCAATTAATTAATTCTTTTTTTAATGATATTATTTTTCATGATGTCAAATGTAGTGATTTATGCATATTATTGCTTGCAGGTTGAGTTTGACTCTGATGAAGATGATCCAAATGTACGCCTTGGATGAAAAGATGTGGAAGAATTTAGCTGATGGACATTCAATTTGATCATGATTGATGATGGTGGTATAGTTTGCTAACTTGGCATGTAAAGCTACTACTAGTTTTCTACTGAACAATCTAGAAGAAAATTTTTGTTATACACTTATTAACCTGTAGGGAGCCCAAGAGTTGCGTCTTTGTGAACATAGGAAGTTGGTGTACCAATGCTTGAATTAAGCACAGTTCCAAAAGGATTTTTCTTCAAAGGTGTATCACACAATTGCATTATTTATCAGAGGAATTCTGGCAGGTGTGCAGGGAAATTTATGTGTTTTGGAAAATGTAAAAGAAAATTAATTGATTCTACATATTTTTCTTATCTTGACCTTTGAAGTACCTACAGATTATTTCTGTAAGAACCTATGGTGCTGGTTTTGTTATTATTGTAATTCAAATTCTCTTGGAATGGCAATTGTAAATGGGTTAAAAGTTCTAACTACTACTTCTTTGTGTTCCTTTGCTTGGATTTTACTCACAGGCATATATGCTTGTCATGGAATCAACTGCCTGTTTATGCTGATTTGTGAGAGACTTGGGCCAAGCCTCACCTTGGTTTCACAAGGCCATTAGCACTGGCCTTAGATTAATGGATAAAACTAGAAGCTAAAAAGCCTCCTTGTTAACGAGAGACCAATTCGATAACATGATTTTGTCCTCCATCTTCTTCTTCTTCATCTTCTTGTTTTCTTTTTTCTTTTTTTTTTCTTTTTTTTTTCCTTATCTTAGGTGAAATATGAATAACTGTGTGAGAGGATGAGAGTGTGAGAGGCTGTGACCAAGAGCTCCTGCACTAGCTCCATGGGGTTCAAACTTCGAAAAAAGTTACACGTTACAACACAGAGAGTTAGAGAGATGTTGAGACTTAAAAAGAAAGTGTGTTGTCAATTAAATTCATGTGTTGAGAAAAATATAAAAATATAAAAATAATAATAATAAATGAAAGAAACACTCAAAATTCAATATTTTGTTGATTTTTTCAGTAAACAAACAAACCAAACATTTTTTCTTATTTTAATTATTATCAATTAAGGATGGTTTTTTTTAGTATAATAAAAAAGTAGAAAAAATATTTAATCATAGGCCAATGTTGATTATTTAATTCACATAAAAAAAATTATCAAAAAAAAAAAATATTGATGCTATAGTCATAATTATTTAATCTAACAAATTAATCATAGATCAATGTTGCAAGTCCATTTTCAAATAGGGGTAAATTTGTCTATTTTAATCATTTTCTCTCCTCTCCATTCTAATTTTTAAAACATCTAAACAAGGGGAAGGGCTAATTACTCTCTTCCTCCTTACTAATTTTAAAAACATCCAAATAAGATAGATGGGAACCATTCCCCTCTACTCTTCTCTCCACTACTCTCCTCCCTCTCTAAACTTCCAAATAGGCCATAAGAGTAGTGGGTTTGTAGTCAATCACCATGTACTTCTCCACATGAGGTAGGAGTGTCTTTGCGTATTCAACATGAGCAGGATGAGCAACATACCCTGCAACACCCTCCATACTCTCAAAAGTGGATTCTAAGACATGAATGAAACCTTGATTTTTGTTCCCAGCACTTACATCCTTGCCCCTGTTAATCACATAACATGACCAAAAATCATTTACGTAAATGAAGTCTATTCAAGGTCATAAACTAATGTTTCAGTTATCAACGTTCACTAAAAAAAATTCTTGGTTTTGAAGACCTAAGAGCATCATTTCACCAACAGATTGAATCAGCATTTGGCTACAAATAATTAAACACATATTATACCTGTGATAAGATAAAAAGCCAATTTAGAATTTGAAAGATGTGCGCAAAAAGTTCCTTCAGTCTTTCATGTTTTCGAATTGGGGTATACAACAACAATATGAGAAGTCATTGGAACTATTTCAAGAGATTATTCATGCTGTAGCATTCTTACAGTATTTTCCTTCCTTTTTGAAGGAATTGTATATCTGATTCTTGCTTAAAAAGCATAAAGACTTTCAAAATGACTGGAAACAAATTCTCAATCCTAGAAATGACCAATACCAAGCACTAAGTAGGACATGCAAAGAAAGCTTTCACCTAAATGACCCTTTAGCAACAGGTGGAAAATGACTTGAATAAACAGTTAAAGGAGAGAGATTTAAAAAATAATAATAAAAATAAAAATAATCTATAGTTTAAGATGTATACTAGATCATTTGACAAGGCAGTATATCAAATTTGGCTTCACTCTAAAACTATTCTCTTTCTCCTGATTCTTTTTTCTACCCGAGTAAAAATGCTTCTGAGCTAATTATGGATTTATAGCATATTTAAGTCATGTAACTTTATTGATAAAATGGAGGATTAAATATTTAAACATTGTTCCCCTAGGCTTTAATGTGGACAATTTGGAGAAACAGGAATTCTAGGACCCTTGATGGTGTTGTGCATCCTTGGCTTGAAATTATGTCCTTTTTTGAAATATTGTATGACTGGATGACAATTTTAGGCAATTTACAGTCTATGTTTTTCTTGGTTTTTATAGATCTTCTAGATTTGAGATTGTAATTCCTTTGAGTAACTTCAATACGCTCCATACGTGTATGAGTTGTACATCTTTTATCTGTGAAAAAATTGAGGATTTAGTTGAGATTATATCACATGCAAGTGGCAGATTCTCACTACCCTCTTTATCCAAAGTCAACCTCAGCTACTTTGATACATTATCTTACTATTCAGAAAGGCATGCATCTCTGAATCTCTTATACATATTCTCAAGTTGCATAACAAGAGTGAGATCAGAGCCTTACAGATGTTTAAAAGATCCATAATAACACAAACAAGCTTTTTTGGTTCTTGAAAGCATGAGAGATGTCAATAAATAACTTCCTTTCTTAGACATGTTCTAAACTATTTGTACATATTTTGTTCTTAACTTAGCATATTTTGTAAAAGAAACAAACAATAATGATGATAAGAAAAATGGTTGCCAATGGAAAGACTTCAAGGGCTCAATAAGGTTGACAAGATTGGCCATTTCTCTGATAAGATGGTCAATTTGGTTAGGTGTAGTTCCATCCTTGAACTTTGCTACAAATATGTGTTTCACAACTCCCTTTGCTTTCTCCATGTTGTCTTCTTTCTCTCTCAAAATTATACTTTGAATAAGTGATTTACTTCTTTTTAGTCTTCTTCTCCTACTAATGTTTGGTCACTAACCCTTTTATGCACAATGCCACTCTCCTGCTTCATATTTGCAACCAACCATATTGTTCAACCAATCCCAATTAAATGAGGCCCTTTCATTTTGAACACCTTCAACTCTTGGCTTGTAGTACAACTTTGTAACACGACGTCGCATCTACTATTTACGCTAAAGTGATCTTGTTATGAAATGCGCTTGAGGTTTCTAATAATGGACCTCATGTTCTCATCCATTCCTCTCCTTAACAAAAAGGGGAACTAATTCTTAAGGCCCTATGGAAGTTGTCCCGTATTGCCTAGGAAGCAGTTGAATAATAGCTTTATTGAGTCCTGTTATTATCTTTCAATTTACTTGGCTAAAAATGAAGACTTTCTTTTTTTCTTTTTCTTTTTTTTGGTAAGGAAAATGAAGACATTAGACATTCTTTGTTGAAGTTGAGAGAACAAACACATGGGCAGGTGCATCTTCATTAATGTCATGGTTAGTATATGCCCTGATGAAATTAACACTTCCTAATTTTATAGGCAAGAAAGATGGTTTCTCCATGCTGCAATTACTTGTTCAATGCATCAAATACTTAGAGGAAGAGTGAAAAGCTCCTTTTCCTAAAAGCCAATACAGCACCCCCCCCCCCCCCCCCCCACCTAAAAAGAAGATCTTTAACATGCTTATTAACAATCTTAAATTCCTACCTTTAGAAAGCAAAAGCAAATAAGAGAACATTATGTTCTAGGGACACAACGTTTTTCACAACAGCTATTATAGCTTGTTGTGATTGGTGCATAATAAAAGTGTTGTTAGTAGTAAACCCAAGTGGAAGCCACAGTCCTCCAATCACAGCAAACATCTCAGCCGTTGTGAAAATTTGTGTAGCTAGCATTACTCCATGTAGCTGGAATACAATGAAAAACAGAAGCATAGTTAAGAGACCGGACAGATCTGGCGGTCAAATGAAACAACCACATCTGCTTCAACATGAAGAGAGAAATACATGTAACTGAAATAAAGTTCACCACCATCAATTCAAACAACCAATCGTACCATGGCTTTATTACATGGGCTTCTATCAAAAACAGGCTGTCAGATCTGGACAACTCTAGTACTACGGTTATGCTGGCAACATTGTCTGCATTCATCAAAAGCTGCAGCCTATAGTTGGGACAATCCATGTTATCATGCTCGCAATTCTCAAGAAAACTATAGGTCCAGATTGCTTCAACTAAGATTGCTGTACAGTCAAGATCAAAGGAATTCAGACAATTCTCAAGAAAACTATAGGTTCAGATTGCTTCAACTAAGATTGCGGTACAGTCAAGATGAAAGGAATTCAGACTTCTGAGTGCATATTAAGGGTGAAAGAGGTGAGAACTAAATCTTTAATTCCATGATTGCTGATATTAGAAATTAGGATCTGCATAGATAGCTTAGTTCAATTTTCTTGCTTTTGTTAAATGTTTTCTAATTTTACCACTTCTAGTGCAGATGCTAGTTCATGTTCTACTGCCTAAACTTAATTAAACCAAAAGAACAAAATAGAAAGTTCATCACCATCTCATTCTATTAAAGTTGCACAAATGTTGATCAATATAACAAACTTAAACCGGTCATTATTCTACACAAAGATGGTGAAGCAGGATTGTACACCTTACATGAGTACTGCCCCTCTTGTGATCCATAACAATAAGTTTAAAGACACAATTTTTCTCACAAATTTTTTACAATTGTTGAGGTGGCAAGTTATGAATGATAGATAATAAAGTGGTTTTTCTAGTGTGCCACTAATACTAATTTTTCGATTTAATAAGTCTTGATTAATACTGTGAAATGTGTTTGTAGCAATACTCAAGAACTAACAGTGGTAGGTTTGCAGTCGATCACCATATGTTTATCCTTGTGAGGGAGGACACAAAACCATGTTCTCTGCAATACCCTCCACTCCATATTCTCAACGGTGGTGAAGATATAAGTGAAACCTCGATGCTTATTTCCGGCACTCAAATCCTTATTTATGTTCTCATACTTTGTGCATGATTTTATTTGCATTTTTGTCAACCATGCAACTCTTTTTTCATATCACCCCTCTCTCTCTTCTACACAGAAATCTGAAAGAGAACAAGACAAGTCTATGATGTGCTGTGTACATAGATTTTTGTATCCTAAATTCTATTTACTTGAGATTTTGGAAGTTGATAAAGATATTCTATTTACTTTAATTGTTCAGCTGACCCCATTTTTACAATTTTCTTGCTCTTTTCAGCCTTGGCTTGCTGTGCCACCTAGTAATGTAACATCACTTCACCCTTCAAAACAAAGTTGTCGTAATCAGTGGCGCGATCAACTTTGTCGACACAAACATACAACTATATTCTGTACAGATCTCCTGAATTGACAGAATTGTTTTTCATAAAGAACAAATTGATAAGATTACATGATCCACAATAAGATAGGAAAAAGAAATCATTTTATTAAATAGTGATAAATAGTTAAATACCACACACGTTTAGTCCTTTTCAGTAGTTGAGACTAGAGAAGAAGAGATCATTTAGCACCTTTAATAAATTCAACCCCTTTTAACAATGCTAAATTGCTAATAGATGAAGTATGTTATTCACAGAGTACTCACTAACAAGAGCTAATAATTTTCATGCCACACATTCCTAATTGGTTACAGTGGACTCCTAAATGTCTGAGTTCCACACAAACAAGTGGCGGCTAAAGCAAAGCTACATCTAAGAATCAAAGCGTATTCAGATACATGTAAAGGGAGAATTGAAGGAAAAAAAATGAAATATTGTAACTTTTTAACTTGTAGAATAATACCCTGGTTGAATGGGATAAGCTATTGAGAGAATGAATAGCCCAGCCAACAATCCTTCAATGAGATATCAGCAGTACTACAAGCAACCAAAGAATAAAAGTCTGAACTTCTCGGGGCCTTTGGGAAATGAAGAATTTGCCTCTTCATCTTTAACATGGAAGAAAGCCTACAGAAGATAACTACCTGTCTTCATGTTTTTGATCTCTTCTGCTTTTGAGGAACAAAGCGAACCCCTTGTTTGCCAAGCTCCACAGTCTTCACTTTACCGTCATCTAGGGTAACAGATAACAACGATGTGCCTTCGATTACATTGGTAACCTCTCCCTTATGCCTGGATAAAAATACAAGGAAATACAATTTAACCCACAATGTACAAACATTGCTCAACAAAGTAATCAAAACATTGAAGGATTTATAGCACAAGTTCATCGGAAATAGAGACCTTGAGTTTATATCAGAAAGGCATTAATCATTAATTTATAATGACATTGCAATAAAACAGCAATGAACGCTTCATTCTTCTTTTTCCCCTTTTTTTGTGAAGGTGGGGTGGGGGAAGGGGCACAGAATTTGGTGTGTACAGAAAGGCTTGGAGAGAAGAAGAACTTCAGCTTAAAACACACTGTTCCTCATGGGCTGTGTTTTTCTATATTTTTCCTTCATCATGAATGAAAAACTTACCATGAATTGTCAGATGACTGATGAACTTCGACTCTCTTTCCAATTGCATCTTTACCCAACTTTTTCAGTATCCAATTAGCGTCCATGATCTCATCCATCAAATTGTATTGATTCAACTGTGTCACATCTTCATCTTCATTAGATAATGTTTTATCCATGAAGGGAGATGGTCTCCTTCTTTTTGACCTTTGGCCCTTGATAGAACTCCTTTCTTCCTCAGGCTGAGGAGAAGTTTGATTTTCAACAGTGGGTTTCTTAAATTTGAACCTCAGTAAAGGTTTGGAATCTTTTGGCAAAGAATGCGAACCAGGTGCCTGAGCATAATCATCATTACTGATGGTTTCATTGTAAGTCTCAGGCCTGCTTTCTGATGGTTTCCCCAGCAATACCTTGCTACCTCTTACTTCACCCAAAGATCCTGCTGCAGCTGCATTTCCTTCATTGTTTCTCTTTCCCAATGAAATTCGTGTAGGCTCTTGAGTACTATTTTCATTTGCATCAGCACTACTCAATCTGCCAAATTTGGGGTTCGAATCAGAAACATCTGATCTAACTTTTCCCAACTTTATCAAATTTCCTTCCTTCCCAGCAACCTTCAAAAGTTTCAGTTGGCCAATGCTATCAGTTCTGTCTCCTGCAAATTCATCCATTAATGAGAATCAGAGGTATACTGAGAACTAAGAAGTTGAGGAAGCCAGAAAGAAAAAATAAATAAATAAATAAATCCTACCTTTACCATCTCCAGGTTTAGCAGTGCCAACCTGTCTATCTGCCATAAAATTGTCACTCGTCTTCCACTGGCTTGTACTCACATTGCCTGCTAATGAACATGAAACCATCAGTCATACGCACAGAGGGAGAGGGTAATATTTATCATTTGTCAATAAACTAAAAATATTAGTCTCTACATAAACAATAAAGTCAAACAAATTATATTAAAAACAAGCATTTTGGGTTCCTTCTTGGTATAATATTTTTCTGGTCTATGGGACTGCTTATCATCATCATTCTTGTCATCATCCACACTGTATCCAAAAGACTGGGTATCATTATGCCCTTCAAAACTCTCATGCGATTCTGTTTTACCAGTCAAAGGTGCCTCGTATACTTTTTTCTTTGCATTCTTCTTATTTGAAGATTTCTTTCCATAATCCTTGGCTTTTTTTGGTGACTTCTCAGCTAACCCTTTGAGAGAAAACTTCAAGGACCGGCCAAATTCATTCTTTAATCTCACAGGACCATTTTCTTCATCATCTGAATAAGGAGATATGGAAAATATTTCTTCTTGGGTTGGTAAACCTGCAGCAGCCCTCAAGTTAGCAATTAAATCCCGATCAGCTTCATCTCTTCTCCTCCACAGTTCTTGAATAGCATCCTCAATAGTCAATACCCTGGACCTGAAATAAAATTTTAGGTACAAAAAAAAAAAGTCAAATTCAGCAACCCCTAAAAAATAGGGACAAAACACGTGCAAGAACTCTCTTTTCAACCAAACCTGATAGCATTCCCCACGACATGTGGGGCATCTATACTGTAGATTTCCATCCACGTGAAACTGCAGATATCTTTCATCACTGCAATACATAATTTCTGGTCATCAGCAATCTATATCAGAATGTTAAGAACTAATTCACCTACTTTAGAACTCAAAGACAAAAAAAAGTTTTTACTTTTTGAAGGTCAGATCAGTTATTTTGGGAGAGATTTCTAAGGTCAGGGTTCAATATATGCTACTCCTATGCAAGAAACATAAGAGCTAATAAAAACAAGAGAAAATGAGAGATTCCATCAAAAATTCCTCACTGATCTGATATGTTCAAGTAATCGTCACATTCTTGTTTGATAGCAGATAAAGGGATTTTTTTTTTAAATAATCATAAAACCCAAACAATATCATTAGTTAGACAATCTTTCAAACATATTGCATTTCTAACAATTCGACTTCAGAGGAGTCGATTTCACTGTTTAACGTTTCAAACTAATGTAGAAATCGACTCCACTGGGGTCGTTTTCAGTACAAAGAAAGCGACTCCAACGGAGTCATTTTCTTCGTACTGAACACGACTCCAGTGGAGTCGATTTGCTTATAAACCCGCCAACACAAAGGTCTCCAACACAACTAGCTTCAGTTGTGTTACAAAACCCAGCAACCCAGCAACACCGACGAGCTGTCCGACGAGCAAGCGAACGCAGGCGCCGACGAACCCAGGCGGCAAGCTCCGATTTCACCAAACCCCGACGAACCCAGGCGCCGATTTCACCAAACCCCAACGAACCCAGGCGCCGATTTCACCAGACCTCGACGAACCCAGCAACAGCGACGGCGAAGCACGAAGAACAAACTCCAGGCGCCGATTCTGACCAAACCCCGGCGAAAGCTGATCGGATCGGATCAATGGAGGAGAACACGCTCGGGTACGACTCCGTTTTGGATTTGATTTCTTCTGGTTGTGAGTTTTTTTTTCAGGCGCCGATTCTTTGAATTTCTATCCAGAGATATCGACTTCAGTGAAGTCGGTTTCTACACATGGAAATAGACTTCACTGAAGTCGATTTCTTTGTACAGAAATCGACTCCAGTGAAGTCGTTTTCTGTGCGTAAGAAATGAGATAAACAGTAAAATCGACTCCTCTGAAGTCGAATTGTTAGAAATGCAATATGTTTAAAACGTTGCCTAACTAATGGTATTGTTTGAGGAATTTGGTTATAAACCAAATAATCCCCAGATAAAGGTGCAATATCAGCACATTTAACTATTGCAAACTAATTTCTCAAAAAAAAAATATATATATATATATATTTTTTTTTTTTTGCCTGCTTCAGAAGGGTCAAATAAACTACACACACGCACATATATATACATAAATATTTAATAAATAAATAAAAGTAACTTCCTCCAGTTGAACCAAGTTTCAATTGATTGTTTGTGGTATTGCATTTCTTGATTTGTTGTAGATTGCTAGGGCTGCCGTTAGCTACTCTCATGCAACTACTAGCAATATCTTTCAATAATAGAAATATTTGTTAAAAAAAAAAACTTTAACTTCTTCGATAATGTGGCAATAGCCTCCCCTTATGGCAAGTAAACAGCTTCCTTTTTGTTCTTTCCCTAAGCCTTGGCCTTCCCCCAAAGGAGGAAGTCATCTTCCTTCACCAATGTCAGACAGTACTCAAAACCAGCTTATTATTGATTTTGTAGTGGGCTAGGGTTCAAAAAATTTATTTTAGGGCTTAGGATTCTAGAGGATTTGTAGGTTAATTAACCAGTCAGGGAAGCAAAGAAAAGCATGAGCCCTGTTAATTGAAGAAAGAGTGATGCCCGAATTCAATGGCAGCAGCTGTTCTGATGGCTTTGAGGTTGGATTTAAAGGATTATTTAATGGATAAAAAAATTAAAGAACCTTAAATTTATGGGTTTCAACATATATATCATTTCAAGTTGTGAAGAGGGAGGTGCTGTACTTTAAATGTGAACAGTACCAATAAACAGGGCACCAAAGCAGAAAAAGGACTTGGACAAAACTACTAATATTCACGCAGATTTCAATTAAACTAGCAATATTCACATAGATTTCAATTGTAAAACCTAATAGGGAAGAAGAATTATCACTATCACAAACTTTTATCATGGCAACCAATCTTTAATAATGATCCATCCTCAGAAGCCTGCAATAAAACATGTGAATATAGTTCAAACACATTAGGTCTATCAAAGAACAGAGGCACGAATGAAACCTGATGCCATCACGCTGGCAATGCACCCAACGCTGGCAAACATCACAGCAAAGTTTTGGTTACCAAGTTTTGGTTTTTATTACTGCTGAGATTGATGGGTTCTTGAATTTTGGAAATGGGGTTTGTTTGTTGTTGTGATTGGTATCATATTTTCAAAGTTTTGGACTTGTTACGGCATAGATCAATGGGTTCTTGAATCTGGGCATTCTTATATCAACATACTCTGTGTGTGTGTGTGTGAAAGCTATACTTTTTTATAGTTTGATCAATTTTTTGTTCTGGAATTGTGATTAATGTTAGGCCAATTATTTCTATAATTTTTAATCATCATCTTGTTAAGGATTATTAATATTACCTCGTGTTTAAAATTAAAATGTAGAATGATTAAGAAAAATAATAATTAAAAAATATATTTTATTGATCTTAAATCTAAATCCAAATCCAAAGCCAAATTTACGTATCCAAACAATGAAATTTTAAATAATGAATTTCAAATTCTTCATTGTTTAAAAAGATCCAAACAAAGAATTTCAAAATCAAGGGATTTTAAATCAAGGCATTTTAAATCAATGGATTTCAAATCCAAATCCAAATTCAAATGTTGCCATCCAAACACAAGCTACGGGTATTATAGTTGACCATCAAGTTCTTGTACAGCCTCAGGTGGATATCAGAGAATATGGATCTGTTACTGATAATCAACTTGCTGCATCATTTCTCTTTAAGGAACAAGATCTATGAATCTATCATAATGAACATTTTAGCTTAGAATTTATCTAGCATTACTTAGGTATGCCATTTTATCAATGGACAGAGCTTTTACTACCCTTAGTAATCTCTCTCTCTCTCTCTGAACTGTCTGTCTCTTCTTGTTATGCTGGCCGCAGGTGACCTGACTAAGCAATTGTCAGAATCATTCACACCTGATAATGCCATCAGGTTTAGTCCATGATCAATTCGACAACAATGAAATGGTTTCCATTCCAAGGAACCACTTTCCTTCTTTGGGTATGCTCTTTATCATCATTTTTTTTATTCTATCTCAACCAATAACATTGCAGTCTTACATTTGCCTTTATCTGAAGTATAAAAAAATTGGCGGTTGGAGTGGAGTGCCAGGAGTGAGGTGGTCTGGTTTAAAACTCCAAGTAAATATGTCAAAATGAAGAAATTTTTCAGAAACTAGCTTTTCCTTGGAGATGAGAGTAAAGAATGATGTAGCTGAGCACTAGCCCAACCTGCCACAACTCATAACGTTTACATGTAGTTCCTTCATGACTATGGTTTTTGACTGTTGCTTTTGTTGCAGGAGTTCCCAACAAATTCATTATTTGAGGCTGATGCAACAAGTGAAACATCCCTTGCTGACCTCTCTCGCTTCATTCCCAATATGCCGTCTTCTCCATCTGTGCCCCATGTTATCAGCAATGGGTAGCTTTTGGAAATGGTAACCTCTCACTCTATGTTTTGAGAAGAAATACGTATGTGAATGGTGAAACAAGAGTATATTAACTTCCTGAATTTCTTTTGTATTATTTTTTATCCAAGATAAAGACACTCTGAAAAGAAAATGAATGATTTTATAAAAACAAAAATGACTGAAAGTTGTTTGTGAATCTATATTAACCTAAATCAATGTAGTGACAAATTATGGAAATAGTAAGATTGACTATCTTGGCTGCTAAAATATTGTGGCTGGTGACAATGTTCTTTTTGATCTACTCCCAAGTCTTTTCCCTAAAAGCAATATTCCATTGATCAAACCCCATACATTTTATGTCTTTAGTTATTAGGTGTCTCCATGTGTTTCATGTCTTTAGTTATTTGGCTTGTAATTGAACTGGATTTTATTTGTTCTCCTTGGTGGTTATCTTCACTGTTGTTGAATGTAAAATTCCTTAAATGAAATCTTTAGCTTTCAAAATCTTGATTGGTTGATTTGAGCTGACATGTTTGGTTTCTAGATTTTTGTGATGTCATGGTTGTGCTCTTCGAGTTGAGTGTTCTCTTAAAATTTTAATATTTACATCTTGGTATTTGAATCCATGCACTCACCATCTTTATGGAATGCAAGCTTTGGGTAAAAGTGATTATCTTGCTAATATGGTTTTTAAAACTTTTCTTGAGAAGAATTCATTTGAAGTGTTTGTGCTAAGTTCAACTCATTTGGTTTATTTTCAATGATTGGAAAAAGGGGTTGTTTGGGGGGGGGGGGGGGGTGTGGGGGGAAGGGAAAGAAGCATAAATCCTAGCCATCTGATTATCTTGTCTTTGTTCTTTTTTTTTTAAATGAACTTGTTTCTTTGTTCTAGCCATCTGTACCTTTGTATAAATGATAAGACTAGGTTTGCAGAGTTGATTTTGAATAAACTAATGAAAATTTTGCACTTGGAGATGTTGGAATAGATTTATGGTAAATAATCATTATTCAGTAGGATGATCTACAACTAAACAACAACTGTTGGAATAAATCTATGTTATACTGGAATAATATTAAATGCATTTCAGATATATGATCTGCTCCAAAACTTATCAGCAAAAAAAAAAAAAAAAAAACCATAAAAATGATTTGCTCCAAAGTTTGTATAGGTCCATATATCTCTGTTATAATTCAATCATCTTGTTCTCCTTCAATTAAGAGCATAGTGATTTTTTTGGTCATTTTATTCTATGTGCTTCATATAGGCAGGCTTGGAATATAAAAACAGAAAAGAGTTGTTGTTTATCCAAAGCGAGTTGATATTGCAATTTTCTAGCCACAACCGAAAAATTAAGTGGTAAATCATTTAAGTCTCATATATGGTAATTTATTTATGCACTTGGACTTGTGTTTGGTAGTATGGCATGGATAAAGGCCACAGCTTGGTGTTAACTCCCCTGTTTTTTTATATTCATGCTTCTCCTTTCTAAGTTCCCTGTGATTGTTAGACACTACTCTCTCTCTTTTCATTCCTCATTTTCATTTTAGGTATGGTGAGTTTCTCAGTTATTGAAGTCTGAACGCCAAGGAAAAAATAGAATGATTTTCCTAAGATATAATGGTTTGTTTCTTCAGAAGTTTTTCTTTGTAAGCATTTAATGCCTTCTTTTCTTAAGTTGTCTCACATGCTTGGAGAAACTTAGCATACCATATAGGTCTTTCTTTTTCATTTTTTGCCGTTAGTATTTAGCATACCGTACAGTTATAATTCCAGCCAAGGACAATTTAATTATATGAAATTTCTGAAATATTATATGAATCCAACATCTTCTGTTATGAAGCATACAAATTCGCGAGTTGTCAAAAAACTCTATGATTGATTGCTAAAAAATAAATAACTATAGAGTGGAGAAATTATGATCTTTTTTCAAATTATTTGTGTTGCAAAGAAAATATTAAATGAATTCAAGATACTTATTAGACCTTTTTAACTAAAAAGAATTAGTGATTACCAATTTCATGATTCATATTGGATTGACTAGCTCTTGTTGCAGGGCAAAAAATGTGACTTTCCATATCAGATGACTCATAAGACTTCCATGATAAAGGTTTGTTTCTTAGATAGGCATTCGAACTTTAGTCTTTGAAGTAGCCTAACATTCTTGGAGTTAATTATCATATTATAAAGTTATAATCAAGCGATGGACAATTTACTACATGAAATATTTGAAATAACATATGAATTGAGAATCTTCTATTCTCAAGCGTAGTAATTCAAGAGTTGTCAACAATCTTTCAAATTGAGTCCAATGTAACAGTAGCAAATGAATGGAGGAAAAAATGATCATTTTTCTAACAATTTGGGCCTCAAAGAGAAAAATTATTTTCAATATCCAAATGCTAATTAGACCTGAAAATTTGAAAATTCTTGTTTGCTAGTTGTGGTGAGAGAGAGTTGTTTGGGTGTACTTAGGGCTTGGGTTTTGTGAGAGTGTTTTTGTCACTTTTATAATCTCCTTATTTTTTTAGTGAAATTTTCTTCGGCGTTGCCCGTGGATATAGGCCTAAGGCCGAACAACGTAAATCTATGTGTTCCCTATGGGAAGGTTTCTCCTATTTTTCTACTTTTATTTCAAACAAACCCACTTTTTTTTTTTTTTTTTTGCTTCACTCATAACAACAACAAAAACAAAAAACAAAACAAAACAACCATCAAGGCCTCTGCTATCTTAACATAAAGCATAATACTAAGACAGGAATGGAACTTCAAAATTTAGTTTGGAATCTATGCACTAGGGATAAAGGGTATTTAAGATGACAACGATTTATGGTGCCAATCTTTTACTTATTGAAAGTGTCACCCACCTCTAATTTTAGTCATTTTCTTAATGAATTGAACATGCAATTCTGATTTCTTATATTTGTTGGTTTTGCAATTACATGTTCTTTGCAGCTACTAATATTGTAGATGATGAAGAATGTTAGTGAATCAATCTCTATAGGCACATCTTAGTACTTGAATTAATGATAAGGAAAATTAGGTGTATAGATGCCGAATTTTATAATTCGACTTTCAATGCAATTGAATTTTTTAAAGAGATACTTTATTAGATGTTTGCAGATTCAAATATTTGATTTTGTAGCCATATATTGTCTACTAATTACATTTCACCATTTAGTAGCATAGCCAAAGTTTGTTTTTGAATTTCAGAAAATGAGCTAAAAGGTGTGGTTGGATGAAATGGGAAAAGGATTGTAAAATGGATTGGGCCTAAGCCCATGTTAGCAAGCCCACAAATATAGGAGCCCAATTGTCAAACAAGGGCAAGTTTATTAGAGTTTGGGGCCTAAGATACTAATATGTAGTTCAATAGGTCCATGGGCATTTGGTGAATTGTAATCTTGCTTTTGTCTTTGGAGAAAGAATTATAAAATACAAGAACTCTATAAGTAGATTCTTGATGATTTAATATTTTTTTTGCTTTGCATGATTATATCAAAGTTGCCATTGGTCATGTAATTTGACTCACTACTTAACTCATTACTTGACTCAATACTATATGAAGAAGAATCAAACAATTTAAAATCAACATCACACAGCTCAGAAAAATTTTCAGTTAAGATACTATCACTAAGATCAATCTCCTCCTTTTATTTGTTGCTGCAGTCCATGTCTGCCAAAGCAAGAATTGTGTCATCACAAATTCAAATGGACTTAATTAACTTTGAGGATTTACCTAACTCACCCTCTAAACTTGCAAATTCATTACAACAACACCTGTAAAGGTATTAGCACAAGTATAAGCATAAGAAGTGCCATCCCCCATAAAAAATATTAGTACCAGTAGAAGCATAAGAGGTGCCATATAGATATCTTGTTGATTAAAATAAAAGTAAACGAGTGTAAACCCAATTAGCCCTCAATTTTTTTTTTTAAATATCTTTAAAATACTTAAAATAAATACAAAAATCTGATTAAATAAATTATCATTAATCACTTTATTATTAATTTTGTGTTAAAAACAAGTCTAATAACTATTATTATTAATAATTAAATCTTTAATTAATTATTTATTAATTAGTATATTTAATAATTTTACTTAACTAATATTTTACCTAACCTAAATATACTTGTCAAGTAAAGAAATCTATAGTTTAATTAGTAGACACTAGAAACTAGAGATAGATAACGATATCTTACTAAAGAATTTTTTTTTTTTTTTTAAATCCCAAATACTACAGGCGCAAGCTACCTCTTGTGCCTCCACCCAGATCTTACTTTTTGAAATCATCAACTATCAATCATTACCAACCAAATCAAGAGGATTTCTCTTTTTCAAATATCTTACAATGTTAAAAGTTAAAAACTGATTGATGTTTTGGTCTGATGATAAAGAACTATCCTTAAGAGCGGATACTATAAGTTGAAATTCTCTTAATATATATATATATATATATATACTATCCTTAACAGCGGATACCATAGGTTGAAACTCTCTTAATATATATATATATATATATACACACACATACATACATACATATATATCTTACAATGTTTGAATTTGTAAAAATTGGTCCAAAATGTAGCTTACAGAATAACGTTAATGACGGTGTAATATCCTAAAGCATCCCACTTACTACAACTCATGTGTTGCACAAAAATTTCTTAGTCTTTCTTGTTTTTTAATTGGAGTATACAACAACAATATGAGAAGTCACAAGAACTCTTTCAGGAGATTATTTATGTTGTAGCATTCTTACAGTATTTCCTTCCTTTTGAATGAAAATGCCAGTCTGATTCTTGCTTAAAAAGCATAAAGACTTTCAAAATGATTGGAATCCTAGAAATGACCAATACTAAGCACTAATTAGGACGTGCAAAGAAAGCTTTCACCTAAATGACCCTTTACCTTTAGCAACAGATATGAAAAATGACTTGAATAGACTATTTTAAGGAGAGAGATTTAAAATAAAAATAATCTGTAGTATAAGATGTATATATACTAGATCACTTGACAAGGTAGTATATCAAATTTGGCTTTACTCTAAAACTGTTCTCTTTCTTCTGCTACTTCTTTTTTCCTTTTTTTTTTTTTACCCGAGTAAAAATGCTTATGAACTAATTTAGATAGAAAATTTAAATCATGTATTGATAAAATGGAGGATTAAATTTTTGAACATTGTTCCCCTATGTGGAAAATTTGGACAAAGAGGAATTCTAGGAACCTTGATGGGTTGTGCATCCTTGGCTTGAAATTATGTCCTCGTTTTTTAAATCTTTTTATGACTGGATGAAAATTTTAGGCAATTTGCAGTGTATGTTTTTCTTTGGGTTTTCTAGATCTTCTAAATTTGAGATTGTAATTCTTTTGAGTAACTTCAGTACACTCCATAAGTGTATGAGTTGTACATCTTTTGTCTAAAAAAATTGGGGATTTTTTTTTTATAAGAAAAAAATTTGAGGATTAAATTGAAACATTGTCAACTTCAAACATTTGGCATGAAACATTAATTCAATTGAAAAAAAAAAATTTAGTTTAGTTTCTACTTATTACATTTTACCATTTAGCAGCATAGCCGAACTTCGTTTTTGAATATTATAAAATGAGGTACAAAGGTGTGGTTAGAATGAGAGAAGTCTGGTCAATTGGATTGGGCCTAAGGCCTTAATATCAAGCCCACAAAAATAAAAGCCTAACATTTGAATACTGACACCTTTTATTTCAGTTTGGTCCTATAGAAACTAATGCACTCCAAGAGGTCAATGGGTACGATCCAAGAGTTGATCAAAATTCGGACACTTCAAAGGGCCCATGTGGATTGATTTGTGAGGGTTCATTATGGGGAGAGAGGTGGTGACTGGTCATACAGCTGAACTTAACCTATAGATTTTTTGTCCAAACCCTTAAGGGATTTAATATTTGTATACATCATCGAGTAATAATGCTAATTGTTGTTGCAAGCGCATTGATTTTTTTTTTTTTTTTGAGTTAGATATATGTTTGATATTTATAGTACATCCATTGGATGGTTGATTCACAAGAATATTGTGGCATCCAAGCATGATTTTCAGTTTGATGCTTTTTGCTCTGTAACCATGTGAATCATAGAATTAGTAATCATTCTACAATATCATTATAATATTTTATTTAATTTTATAACTCATTATTCACTTTAGAATATGCTTCACAACACTTTTATTCACTTTCTCAATTCTCATTATTCCTGAAACATTTAGGGAAAGTGTCATTTCCTGAAATTTTTAGGGAGGTTGCTACAATTTGCACTTAAAAAGCTGTACTCTAGAACTTGCTACAATGAGTAATCATATATTTGGGAAGCACAATTTTTGTGCTCTTTGCACCATCAAAACGGGAAAAGCATATAAACATCTTTCAATTACTTGTTAAATAATTTGAAGTGAATATAAAACAAGATGCGGAAGTGAGATAAGAAAGAGAGAACATAAAGAATTATGTGCTTAGGCGTGATGGCCTACGTCAACAGTGTAAAGCCCTAGACAGCTATGATTACTTCTTCACTGTTTGTCACTACTTCTATGGTTGGAAGAACGTTATGAGACTGCATATATGTGTCATCATGGTTTTCAAAAGGGATCTAAACCACTTCTAGCATTAGACAACCCCTTTCCAATAGAGATTTTTGAGAATCTTTTTGGTGAAAAATGAGCTTTTGCCCAATTACCAATTTCAGTTACATGCACAAAAATTTTTACTTTCAATGATAATAATGATAGACAGATGCTACGGACCAGGATTTGAACTTAGGGGGAGCCCGAAGCAAAAGTGTCATTTCGTACTAAAGTCATTTAAGTTCAATTAAGAAAAAAAAAAAACGATATATTTTAATACTGAAAGCTCGAAAATGTGTTGAAAACACACGAGCGGTTTAGACCCCCAAATTAAAATTACGACTTGGTTGATTTTACACTAACTTAATGATAAGTGCGGAATAGTGTAAACACAAGCGTATAAGTAATATCACTACTCTAAACCATATTTAAAGCAACACAGCAGTAAAAATGAAATGGACAAGAGTAGGGAAGAAGGATGCAAACACAAATAACACCGAGACGTGTTATCGAAGAGGAAACCAAAGAACTCGGCGAAAAACCTCTCCACCACCCTCCAAGCGGAAATCGATCCACTAGACAATTAGTTGGGATACATGGATTAGCAAAAGACCCTCCAAGCCTAGTCTACCCGATGTACCTAAGCCCTCCAAGCTCCTACTCCAACAAGGCTTCTCGGAACCGTGTCTTGTCTTAGTTATCCGGATCCCGCAACAAGCTCCATGTTGCATCTGCCATTCAAGGCTCCTTCCAATGCTTCCCAGCAACACCAAAACATCACTCAGCACTCTCAAAGGTGTGGTAAGTGTTTGGGCTATCAACCTCTCAAAGATATAGATAATGGAGAGGGAAGGGTTGAGGAGATACCACAAGCAATTGTATAGAGAAAGATGGGGAAGACAATCTCTAATTTCCAATGTGTTTGGCTAGGGTTTTCTCTCTGAAACATCCCTCAACAATTGTGGGTAATGATGGTATTTGTAGGAGAGGTGCAAAAGGTGTGACTCAAAAAGTACAGGCTGGCAGAACAGCTTGCCTCGCGGGTGTCTCGCGGGAAGGCCTTACCCGCGAGATACTCGCGAGACACAGTTGTCTCCACCTGGCATGACTCTTCGCATTCCAGCATGTGCCTGGCACATGATTCACTTCGCGGGATGCTTGGTCGCGAGATACCCGCGAGAATCCTTCACTTCTTCAAATGCTTGAGTCTTCAACACTCTTCTATCACACAACCCTTACATCAAATCCCACAACAAATACAGGGTATTAAATGATTGAACATAATTACAATCAAATTTGGCACGGAATAAAAGCCAACAAATACGCAGTTGTAAATTACAACTTTACAAATACCAACTAATGTACCCTTTAGAGTTATCACTATATATATATATATATCATATTTAATTTGTTTATAAATTAGAGCCCCACTTTTTTTATTTAAGAGCTTTAAAAAAATGTAAATTCATATAATATATTTTTAAGGCCATAAATTCATATATCTAACTTAATAATATATTGCATAAGACAAATTTTGATTTCTGTCACAACTCATTAATATGAAAAAAAAAAAGAAAAAAAAAAAAAAGACAAAAGGTAGGAAAAAGAAAGTTATGGAGAAGTGAATCCCACGTGTAGAGTAGATGGAATTTTGGACAAAATACAATAGTAAAAACCACATTTATGTCTGACATTTTTGGCCAGATGCTTAAAAGTAGATATAGGGAAAGTAAAAAAATCTCTTGAGAAAATAAAGAGATAGTGAACTAGTGGAGAAATCGAAGTAGAAGAATGAAAATAATAGAAGAGGATTTCAACGAACTGGTGGAGAAATCTAAGCCAAAGAAGAAGAAAAAAATAGAGGAGGATTTTAGTTGTTTAAACAGCAGACAACATCAACCATAATTGTATGACAATCCAAACAAGGAGAACTAAAGAAGCATAAGGATTCAAGTAAAGAACGATGTTGACTGGAGGAAGAATAAGAGTTGAGAGAGTGAAATTAATGGAGAGAGATTTAAATGTGTAAAATTGGGAATTAGTGATTTCTGTTTTGTTATTTTAGATTTGTGGTATGATTATATTGTATATGCTTTTTTGTTTAGACCAAAATTTTGTTCTATCTAAAGGTTTTTCTTGTTATGGGTTATTGACTGTTGTGATCTCTTTGGGCTGATTTGATGAAGTGGGGCTAAGATTTTGATGATGGGGGCCTAGATTTTTTTTAAAATTTTTTTTTATTATTTTTTTAATGATAAAAAGAGGGCTTATTTGGCATGGTATCATTACCCTAGCTCACTTAAACCCAAATTCTATTGCGTGGAAACAATGGAGCTGCTTGGGGCCATCTATGTGGACACAACATTTTAAACTGAAGCGCCATAACTTGAACCACAATCCTCAGACTTGAAAGGGTGATGGTTTAAGGAACTCTTATTATCAAGCTGCCACCCTTCCTACTAATTTTTTTTTCTTAAGGTCGGGGGGCAGCCCCTTTAGGCCCAGGTCCGAACCTGATACAAAGTCAAAGTCATAGGAAAAGCATGGTATTTAAGTTCTTAAGTAATACTTGGCTAACAATGTCTGGCAAACTGATGCAGGAGACATGGGGGATTTTTATTTTAATTTAGTCTTATTAATCTTTGCGCATCAATTGTATTTTATTTTTTAGGTCTAAGTAGTTTATTAGGTTATTAGTATTTTAATATTTGGAAGCAAGGTTATTTTTGTAATAAGGCAATTAGAGTTTCCTGCGCCAATTAGAATTACGGTTTAATTTTACCTATACTAGTCACAAATCCACACAATGCATGTGGATAAATAATTATTTTGTAACTATAATATAATGTATAATTTGTTTTTAATATTTTTTTTTTAAATAATTTGTTCTTCATAAAAATTAAACACTAATTAAGTCTTAAATTGATTCTTTTTGTACGTTGCCTTTTTAAGTTTAACTCAAAAATTTATTTTTCTCCTTAATCTTTGGGTTGAAAAGTATGAAATTTTATTATATTTGGGCAAAACTCTTTAGTTTTGAGTTAAAAAATACAAAAAAAAAAAAAAAAAAGACATTAGTAATTAGAAATATGAGCCCTAAAAATGCAATAAAAAAGAAAAATATTCAAAAGTCCTATTTGGTCCACTTTGGTTTTGTTCAATCAACTTTGGTCCTTTTTGGTCTAGTCAGTCCACTTGATCCTATTTTGTCCACTTCAATTCTATTCGGTCCACATTGGTTCTATTCGATCCATTTTGTCCACTTTAGTCCTATTCAGACCATTCGGTCCACTATAGTCCTATTCAGCCCATTTTATCCACTTTTATTTCAATTCGGTCCACATTCGTCCTATGTAATCCATTATGTCCAGTTTAGTCCTATTTGGTCTAGTTTAGTCTTATTTAGTCCTATTTATTCCTATTTGGTCCACTACATCCACTTTGTTCCTAATCTATCCATTCGTTTTTATTCAGTCAACTTCAGTCCTATTCAGTCCACTTTGGTCCAATCCGGTCTATTTGTGTCTACTTTAGTTCATTTTTGTGCACCTACATATAGGAAAGTACATGTTAAGATCACTTTCGGGCAAAAATGGGTAACTAAGCATAATTTTCTAACTATATAGTTAGTAGGTCCGGTTCAATAAGTATATAACTATATAGTTAGTAGGCCTCCACGTGGATTCTCAGCCCAAAAATCGAGTCTCTAATGCTCAGTTATAGAACTCGAGTCTCTAAGACTCGAGTTCCAGGTGTATTCCACATGGCATTGGGCCACATCAAACTACAAAAACTGATGCTCAAAGACTCGATTTACAAGACCAAAATCGAGTTTTTGAGGCTCGAAATGTTACTAAATAATATAGTTTGCAAACTTGACCAACTAATTATATAGTTGGATAATTATGCCTAATTACCCATTTTCGCCTCACTTTCGACTAAAAGGTGGAAAAAAATGAGTGGTTTTATTTTTTTTTAGAATGTATCTGGACCGATGCGACAATTGTTTTTGAAAATACATTACCTTTCCCCTTCAAAAAAAAAAAAAAAAAAAAACATGACCTTTCCACCTGCACTAAAGCACTTCAAACCCACTCTCTTGATTTTCTCTAGCTCTTTTACCGTCCCTTTTGCCAACAACTATGGAAAAGGCTGAAGTAATCTTCTTTGGTGTAGCACAGAAGATGATTGCAAATCTGGACTCCCAGATTTTCCAAGAGATTGGATCGCTCTGGGGTATCAAAGATGAACTTGAAAAAATAAAAAAAACACTGTTTCCATAAATTCAAGCTGTACTGCTGGATGCAGCAGAGCAGCAGAATCATAACCATCAAGTCAGGGACTGGCTTGAAAAGCTCAAGGATGCAGTTTATGAAGCAGATGACTTGTTGGGTGAGTTCTCACTTCTCCATCGAAGCTTTGCGACGAAGAGCTGTGAGTGGGAATAAATTCGAAAAAGAGGTACGCACTTTCTTTTCAAGTTCAAATCCACTTGCTTTTTGTAGTAAGATGAATAGTAAAATGAAAGCAATGAGATAGAAACTAAATAAGATAGTGGAAGATAGGAAAAACTAAGCATTAAATATTGTCCCAATTTGATGAGTTTACCGGACTGGACTATTGACCTCACATAGCTTGAAACTCTTAAAATTTGTAAATGCGACCCTAAGTTGACCTCACTCCCTGATGGGATTTGTTGTTTAAGATCTTTACGGGAGTTGAGCATTGAAGACTGCCCCAATTTGAAGACTTTTCCGTACACTGGAGAGCTCACATCACTTGAAACGCTTGTAATTGTTACGGACACTGGAAATTCGAGGCTGCCACAATTTGACTACTTTGCCAGATGAGATAAGCAAGCTTACATCACTTCGATCTCTTGGAATTACTGAATACCCCAATCTGACATCTCTTCCTGATGGGATGTCCACTCTTAGCTCTTTAATTTCCTTTGCAATTTCTAGATGCCCCAATATGACATCTCTTCCTGTTGGAATGTCATGTCTTAAGGCTTTTCATTCCCTGAGTATTGGAGACTGCCCCAATTTGACTTTTCCAAAGTGGATTAGTGAGCTGTCCTCGCTTCAAACACTTTAATATTAACAAATGCCCAAACCTCACGTCACTTCCGAATGGGATTAGTTCTCTCAGATTATTATCGATAATGACAATAGTAGACTTTCCCAATTTGACTCCTTTCCCAGAGTGAATTAAGCAACTCACCTCACTTCAGAGACTCCAAATTATCAAATGCCCAAATCTCACGTCACTGCCCAATGGATTGAGATCTGTCAAGTGTTTAGAGTATTTAGAAATTGTTGGCTGTCCTCGCTTAAAAAAAAAGATGTGAAAAGGAAATTGGTGAGGATTGGCCCAAGATCGCTCACGTCCGTTATTTTTTCAATAAACCAGATCTTGGAGAGTAACGTGCCATGTTTCTAAGGTATGTTCTGTTATCTAGCTAGTGCTACAAGAGAAATTCTTAGGTATTTTAGGAGTACGGTAAAATGGTATTTCCTTTTTTCACTTTCATGGTGAAATCTACCATGAATTTAATGAATGAACCCGTCATGAATGTGAGATTAGTGTACTCTGGGAGTATCAAAGAATTAGTCGTCCTACAAAGGGCGATCAAAAACCATATCTTTTTTCTCATTCATATTTTTCATTTTTGATATTATGCAAAATGAATTTGTGATTTCATATGCAGAATATTTCACTCTCTGCCCAAGAATGCCTCTTGCAGCCACCTCTGCTGCGTTTTCCGCAACTGCCATATTGATGAGCTTGATAGCTCCTTTGATTGGTAACCACACTATTTAGCCATTTCTTTGAATTATCTAAATTTCTATTTGGTTGTTGAGAAAAAGGAGGGAAAAAGAAAAAGATTATGGACTTTTTATTTATTTATTGATTTTCAAATAAATAAAGAAAATTTTGCGGCAGGAAAGTAATAAATTAGCTTTCTTTTAATATAAGAACAGTATGCTAAACCATGGTATATAATTGTATTGGATTGGATTCACTTTAGTGAAGATTCTGAGGTTTTCTAATAATGAAAAATCAAAGACTTCTGTAGAATTCCTTGTTGAATTTTAGTTGATTTTTCAGCAACCAAACTGTTGAATATCATTATCATGTTGAAATTCTGCTTTGTTTTTGTTTTTTTTAAAAAGTAAATGCTTTTTGGTCTGTTAACAATAGTGATGGGGATGTATAGCTTGGATACTTCTAGGATTTCGGAAGCTGATGTAGGTAAAGGTACTTTGTTAAAGTCATCTATAATCAAAGCTTATTGAATATTTTGGATAGTTTTTGCATGGGACTTTCTAATTTGAGGCATTCAATACTATAGTGGTCAAATTAACCCATTTGCTTCTTTATCAAAGAAAAATCCTAGTACTTATTACAAAGTCAGCTTAAAAATGCTCCTGTCCGAGAGTTGGGGGGGATGAATCTGATTAGTCTTTGACGTGTTCAGATATATACATAATTATTAATCAGCTCCTTTTGAAAACTCAAACACTTTTATGAATCATTTTTGGTAGTACCCATTCTATGTAGCCTGTTTTTGAATTATCTTATTATATTTATGTCTGGTTGCTGAGAAAATGGAGGAAAAAATGAAATAATGTAACACTTTATAGAGTTATAGTCTTTTTTATAAATATAGAACATTTTAAGGAAGCCAAGTAATAAACTGTCTTAATATTTATTTTGGATTTCCAGTATACAGGAACTATATATTCAACCATCTTATATAATTGAATTGGGCTCACTGTTTTGGTTTTTGAGGTTTTATGATAATGAAAAATCCAAGACTTTTATAGAATTTCTTGTTTTAATTGTTTCAGAGTTTTGCTTTGATTGGTTATTTTTATTTTTAAAAAAAACATACTTGGTGTTTTGTTAACAGTTAAAATGGGATTAAGCATCTTGCAAATGCTGATTATCTAAAGATGTTGAAGAATTTTCTGTGGAAATATGGTGATGGGATGTATCTCTTTGATGCTTTTAAGATTTGGGAAGTTGATGTAGCCAAGGTACTTAGTCAGAGTCATCTGCAATCAAATGTTATTGATTGGAATAGTAATATAGTATTTCCATGGGATCTATGATTTGTGGAATTCAACAGAGAAAAAAAAATTGTTGTTTTTCTAACTATATGGGTCTCAAAGAATTTTTTTCAATAAAGCCCAGATACTAATTAGTTTTTTTTTTTTTCCTTCATGCTTTTCTTATTAATTTCCAGTTATGCTTACTTGTGCTGGCGGTGAACGTCATTGTATCAGTGAAGTCTTGGATTTGGGCAAAAGTGTTCCAGAAGTTCCATTCCAAATAGCACTTATTTTGTAAATGCTTTTCCATACGAAGATCTGCTCTCAAGTCAAGGTGAAGTTGAGACCCTTCTGAATTATATTGAGTGAAGTTTCGAGTTTATACCCCGCTCTAGCTCCACTTGCAAGTCCTAGGTGGTGGTTTAGGTTTGTGTATTTTCTTAATCCAATCTGGCTGACAAATGGATTTAAGAAAAGCATGTGTCTTTTCCTTCTAAGGGATGTTTCATTGATCAGATTGTGTGTTCAGTGTAATTATATAGTAGTTTTTTTTATGATGAGGAACCCCCTCAAGGTATGGTATGGGCTAGTGGGACCACCCTTGAGGGATAAAACCCTGGATGCCTACACACCCACAGTAAGCAGGTATCGGGTAAAATTGCAAAATGCCTCAGCTAAGAGTCTAACCAAAGACTTATTGGTTTACAGTTAGTTTAGGCACTCTCCCTTACCACTGAGGCACCCCGGGTGGGAGTTGGGTCTTATATAGTTATTTGGCTTGTAGTTATATTGGATTTTGATAGTCCTCCTTTGGATTAGTTTTTATTTTGTTGATTATAGATGAGGAAAACCTTCCCATCTGCATGCATATTATTTAATGGAATGAAAAATGGAAAATATACCATTGCATCATTTTATTCAATTTTCTTGAATAATTTTTTAGTTATAAAATGATTACCTAGGAATGGAAATATATATTGTATGTATTACAGAAATGATTTTCATTTGTCTTTCATCAAGTAATAGTGTCATGGAGACAATGTTGATGTGTTTTTTTTCGTGATTGACTCACTTTTTCAGGTTACATTAGAGGAGCCAGCAATATCATCTCTTAAAACTGTGACATTACTGCTCAACATTAGAAGAGCCAGTACAAGTTTTCATTAGCCATCAATGATCTTGCAATTCCCAGCTGTACATGAAATAAGGATTACCAAAGAGAGAGAGTGTAGCAGTGAGATAAGACAGAACTGCCTTTCAATGGAGGGTGATTAAGATCACAAAATGATCACTGCCACTGATCTTTCTCCTTTTAGGAGTGTCATCTATAACAGTTGATTTTGACACTGATCTTCATTGTATGTTCACTGTTGCTGGAAGGTACATTATGAGTATTTCATTGGTTTCTTGTATCTTCTTAATTTTTTCATAAATTCAGTCTTGGTGTATCTTGGTAAGCCATCTATAACAATATCTCATTTGAATTAATTACGAGGAGAATTAGGAAGATCTATATACATGGAGGCCAATTTTTGTAATCAAGTTTCACTGTAAGGGAATTTTTTTTTAAGGGTTACTTAACTTATGTTTGTAGATTTAAAATTTTATGCAATTAACCATATTCACTTTATTTTTGCTGCATATTAAATTCTTTTAATTCAACAATCCTGCTTGCCTACTGTAACCATTTAGCTGCACTTATTGAACCAATTTATTTCTTCCGCAGAAGTTCCAATGTCTCCTTGTGATTGAAGTTATACTAAAAATCATCCATCTATTTCAGAAGTTCGCAATATTGTTCCTTGCACTAGCAAAATGAGAGAAGCATATAAATGTCTTCCAATTACTTTGTCTCAGGCTCTATTTTATTGAAACTTCTTGTGCTTCCCCTGTCTCTCAAGTATATATCGTTGGACTCTCACAATGGAATATATGAGATGTAGAATTTCATTTCAGCCCTTCAATTTGGAGCATATTGAAATGTTTAGTAGATATGTGTTTGTGTTTCTCTCTTTGCTGGAATGATGCCTCCAGCATGCTAAAGATTTATCTTTGTGTCGTCAACAAGCATTTTAATGTTTGTGGCTAAGATATATCGCATTCTTGATCTGAATCATTTGCTCAATTCATTAACTACATATGTGAATTCTGTTCACAGTAGGATAATTTAATAGTCTTCTTACCCCACCACCAAACCCAACCCCCCCCCCCCCCCCCCCACAAAAAAAAAAACCCAAAAAAAAAAAAATCTTCTTTGAATTCAGGTTGATTCCCATATGGGTATTAGATACGACCTTCAAATTTATGCACAGACAGGTCGATATCAGAGAATATGGATCTGTTACTGATAATCAACTTGCTGCATCAATGCTCTTTAAGGAAAAAGATCTATGAATCTGTCTACCATTACAAAGGTATAGCATTTTATCAATTGACCAGAGCTTCTGCTGCCCCTAGTAATCTCTCTCTTTCTCTCTCTCTGAACTGTCTGTTTCTGCTTGTTATGCTGGCAGCAGGTGACCTGACTAAGCAACTTTCAGAATCATTCACACCTGATGATGCCATCATGTTTGGTTCATGATCAATTTGATCACAATTTTTCATTCCAAGACCACTGTCCTTCAATGGGCATGCTCTTTATCGTCATTTTTCATTCTGACAACTGCCTTTATTTTAAGTACGAAAAAAATGTTGGTTGGGGTGGAGTGGGGTGGTCTGGTTTAAAATTTCATGTAAAATATGTCAAAATGAAGAAATTACTCAGAGTCTAGATTTTCCTTGTAGATGAGAGTAAAGAATGATGTAACTGTGCACCAGCCCAACCTGCCACTACTTATATCGTCAACATGTAGTTCATTCATGACTATGGTCTTTGATTGTTGCTTTTGTTGCAGGATTTTCCAAAAAAATCATCAGTTGAGGCTGATACAACGAGTGGAATATCCATTGCAGAGTGCAGACCTCTTTCGCTTCATTCCCAATATGCCATCTTCTCCATCTGCGCCCCATGTTATCAGCAATGGGTAGCTTTTGGAAACAGTAACCTCTCACTCTGTGTTTTGAGAAGAAATATGTATGTGAATGGTAAAACAAGAGTAAAATTAACTTTCTGAATTTCTTTATCATTTTTTTATCTAAGATAAAGACAGTCTGAAAAGAAAATGAACGATTTTATAAAAATGACCAAAAGTTATTTGTGAATCTGTATTAACCTAAATCAATGCAGTGACAAATTTTGGAAATATTAAGGTTGACTATCTTGGGTTATATTCCATTGATCAGACCCCATACATTTATGTCTTTAGTTATTAGGTAACTCCATGTGTTTCAAGTCTTAGTTATTTGGCTTGTAGTTGCACTGGATTTTATTTGTTCTCCTTGGTGGTTATCTTCACTGTTGTTGAATGTGGAATTCCTTAAATGAAATCTTTAGCTTTCAAAATCTTGATTGGTTGATTTGAGCAGACATGTATGGTTTCTAGATTTTAGTGATGTCATGGTTTTACTCTCCGAGTTGAGTTGCTTTCTTAAAATTTTAAGATTTACATCTTGGTTTTTGAATCCATTCACTCACCAACTGCAGGGAATGCAAGCATTGGTTAGAAGTGATTATCTTGCTAATATGGTTTTTAAAACTTTTCTTGATAAGAATTTGTATGAAGTGTTTGTGTTAAGTTCAACTCGTTTGGCTTGTTGTCAATGATTGAAACATCATCCTCCCAATCTCATGATACCGAAAACATCTTTGCAGGTGTAATGTGAAAACCTTAAATCTGCATACATATTACTTAATTAAACAGAGTTTGCAAAATTTTACCAATGGTAAATTTCATTCCATTTTCTTGTTTCATATCACCTCGACCTTGCCTGAATAGGTTTTTACTTATAAACTGATCCCCTCAAGATGAAAACATACACGACGTGGAGTAGATCAAAAAATTTCATTTGTCATTGATCAAGAAATGCTGAGCATAGATTATAATATGTACTTTTGTCCTAACTATGCTTGGTGACTCTTTTCTCAGGTAACATGACAATTGCCACCAATATGATCTCTTAACAACGTGAATTAGTAGCTGCATCAACAACCTGAGTAGGACTTGTGCTTTTGTGCAATAGATTGGCACTAAAACGTACAGGTAGATATTGATTAAATAACTGTCTACTTTTTGTTTATTTTAGAATGACTTGTGATATAATATGCAACCTATCTCATGACTACTTTTACTGTCCAGGCATGCAGACATTTAAGTCACATGTTGGAGCAGATGATACAACCTGAGTAGGAAAATTTTCATTTGTTATCAGTGTCTTACAATTCCCTGCTTTACAAGAAATGTGAATTACCAAAGAAACAAAGTGTTAAATGGCTGATTTAGTTGTGTGTACACATGTTCAACACCTCACCAAATTTGATTCAAATTTGGTGATTGTTCATCAATAGGCTGAGGAGATATCCATGGCAAATAATAAATAGGCTTTGCACTTGTATATATAACCAGCCATGCTTAGTTCTTTAAAAGACACAACTTTGGTCTTTTGTAGACGAGGTTTAGAGAATTTGAAAATTCTTTGTGGTGTGCTAGTTGTGGTGAGGGAGAATTCTCTGGGTGTAAATGGGACTTGAGTTTTGTGAGGGTGGTGTTGTGTCAATTTTGTAATCTCTTTATTTTCTTAGTGAAACTTTCTCTTGGGTGCTGCCTGTGGATGTAGGCCAAAGGTCGAACCACGTAAATCTTATTGTTTTTTGTGTGATTGTTTCTTTTATTTTTCTATTTTTATTTCACATAAACCCACAATTTTTTGCATCACTCATAACAAGTAAGTATCAAAACTTTCGAATGAGAGTTGCACCAACAACAATTGCCAAACCCTGATTTTAGTCATTTTCATGAAGAACTGAACTTGCAATCCTTTCTTTCTTTCTTTTTTTGGGTTGGCTTTTGCAATTCCATGGTCACTGTTTTTCGTAAGGTATATGATGTAGTATTTTGGTGAATCCATTTCTAAGTACGTCTAAGTACTTGAATAGTTGAATTAATGATGAGTAAAATTAGAGGCTTATCCAATTTTTGTAATTCAATTTTCACTGCATTGGAATTTTTTGAAGAGAGACTTATTAAATGCGAGCAAGTTTAATTATGAAACAAATACTTCAATGGAAATATCTTTAATTTTGCAGTCTTGTCTAGTTTCTATTATGCAATCCTGTCTAGGTTCTATTTATTAGAGCACTCAATCTATTGGTGTATAATAGAAAATTTTGTAAAGTCAAAAAAAAAAAATTTACACAATTTTACCTAAAAATGACTCACATCAATTAGTGCATAATTGAATAAATTTACAAGTTTTCTCTAGTAATCATGTAAATTTACATTGTGATATTATTCATTGTGCATTCAATTTTTTGTTCTTTTTTTATGTATCTCAAGGCTAAATGAAAAGAAGTGGATAATGATTATTATACGTGAAGAAAGAGAAATAATTAAAAAACTGATATTTTAATGAAATTTTGTGTAAATTGATAATTTGATGTGAGGTATTTTGAAAAACGAGTATGTGAAATAAAAAATAAACTCTTATGTTAAAATAGACATGAATTTTTATGCATGCTAACACAAATGCTCTTATATTTTACCATTTAGCAACCTGGCCAAACTATTTTTTTTTTTTTTTTTTAATTTCACAAATTGAGGTAAAAAGTTGTGGCCGGAATGAGAGAAGTCTACTCAAATGGATTGGGCCTAAGCCCCAAGTTGCAAGCCCACAAAAATTAAAGCCCAACAATTAAATACTGAGAACTTTATTTCAATTTGGGCCTAACCAAAGAGACCAATGCAGTCCAAGAGGTCAATGGGCACAACCCAAGAGTTTATCAAAATTCGGACAGTTCAAAGGGCCATGTGGATTGATTTTCCAAGAGTAAGATTCGGATGATTGTGTTGGATTTTGGCTCCTACTAGACTTGCCACTTCCACCTGTATAATTTAAATTCTTAAATAAAAGAAAATACCTTGCTAACACAATCTCTCAAATTAAATAAATGAATGTGATTCTACTTTTTTCTTTGTTCTATTAATTTGTTCTGTGCCAGGTTTACCATTTTGCATTTGCATGTTATTTGACTTGGACAAAAATAAATACGATGCATTGGAGAAACGAAAAACATACAACGAAATGCAATGTCTTAGATGATAGTGAAAGTGGATGTCATTTCTCTATTGTTTTCAAAGAATTTATTATTTGTAGTTGAGAACCATTAATCTTATAAAAAGGTCTGATTTCTTCAACATCCCCTTCCCAAACGAAATAAAGAGAAAAGAAAAACTTCTTGCATTTGCAAACATAGACAAAGAGTTATAGATAGAAGGACAAGAAGTGTTTGTAAGGCATGCTTGGACGTAGCACTTTTCTCATAATATTGACGCAAAACCTATTTTTCCACTAATGTCAACCAAGGATTTGTCAAGTGCTTAAATCTTAATATAGAGCAAAAACAGTGGTTTAGAAAGGCAGAGTAGGAGATGGTGATAATGATATAGTTATAATAACTTATACAACAAGTTGGGAGCGAAGGAGGGAGAGAATCAAATTTATAAACTGACTAAGAGAAGGTAAATAAAAACAAGAGATTTGAATGGTGTTCTGTGCATTAAAGATGAAGATCAAAGAGGTGATGAAAGCCTCATGGCTTAGTGCTCGGCATGACAATAATGACATTAATCAATATGCCATAATGCCACTGCTTCTTTGTTAAAATCATCATTGATTATTAATGCTGCCAAAAATTGCAAAGGAAGTGTTAGGAAAATAAGAGGAAATTAAAGAGAATAGGAAAAGTTGTTTTTTGATAAAAAATCTTCTGGAAACAACATAAAAGATTAAAGCGATTTATGTAGCACAATGGAGGATAGAAACCATAGATTTTTCCAAAGAATTAGGATGACTGAGATAAAAAATGCATTAAAGAGGATGAATATGGGAATAACCATGGGACTGGAATTTCCATTGAGGTTTGGAAGTGCTAGGGTGATGTGGGTGTATGTTGGTTGACAAACCTCTTTAATATGATTTTAAGTGTCAACAGAATGCCAATTGGCCAATAGATATAAGACTATTACAAGATCATCTAATCCCAAAATTACTAAGTTTCCTTCATGCTCACAACACAACAAAAAATGGGGTGAGTTGACAACTCAATAAGTAACCAAAGTCCTAATAAGTTCTATCAAGCAAATAGATTTGTAAAATAACAAGTTGTATATAGATCAAATATTTTAATCTTACCAATATATCATAGATGGATTAGAAAATAATCAGTTTTCCATATATCAAAAGCTATAATTTACAATAAGTTCCAAAAACACATAAGCAGTTTCAAGGACCTAAAACAATTCAAATACTCAAATATAATTCATATTCTTAACAATCTTTATAACTATGATCATGCCATATCCTTGTGACTGGGCATCAAATTCAGATGAAAACTAGTTCCATGCTAATGTATATCCTCCATTAGCTAGGTTCAGAAACACGATAGGCTTATGATGTCCTAGATAGAACTAGTTTCGATACCAATGAATAACCCCCATTGATTGGGTATCAAAGTCAAAATATAGTCAGATTGTCTAAAATCATATATATCAAATTAGAGTTCAAACAAAAATATATCTCATCCAAATACATTTATAAAATCATATATACAGTAATAAAAAATATTTGTGATAAGTCTTTATTCTTTACTTTAAATCAGTAATACAATTGAAATAAAATTGTAACAATTATAAACAATTTTCAATAATTAAAATACAATAATATAAGCAAAATAAAACCAATTAGGATAAGGTTATTTACCTCAACTAGCTCACTACAAAAGAACTTCTCTTTAACACTTCGGCACCTCCTCTAAAAATTCTTAAATATTACCTAAAACAATTTTTCAGATATCATTTGCTCAATAATCAAATAATTTAAAAAAACTTATAACAGTACCGGCTAAAAAAATACAGCTAAAAATATCCATAATATTTCCCTAATGTCTCGTACCCAAAAATCCTCATATTCTTAATATATTTTCTATATTTTACTGCCACCGCTAATATCCTAGAGATAAGGCTATAACTCTTAATACTACATCATACTAGAAGAAAAATATAACAAAGGCACCTGGACACTATTACGTTAACGCCTTTCTCCCTTCTTCTCTTTTTTATTTTTTTTTTATTTTTTATTTTTATAATTGATGACTTGTCAGGCTTCAAGCTACTAGACTTTTTGGTATTCCCAACCTCCCCTACTCCATTACTTTGGTGTTATTTCTCGATGAAAGGCAAGTGCAGAAACTTGACACCAAGAACAACAAATCTTCTTCCTCAAAAAAAGAACAACAAATCTTTACATAAACATAGGCCGTTTAGTGCGGTGTGATTAAATAACAGCTTTTTAGTTTAAATTTTTTTTTTAAAATATGTGTAAATAAAAAAGTATGTGAAAATATGTGTAATGTTTAAAAAATAAAAATTATTATTTAAAATTATTTACCAAACACCTCCTGTAATTTCTATTATAGTTAACGCTAGTTAACTCAATAAAGGGAATAGAAAATATTAGATTTTCAAGATAGGTGTCCAAAATACCAAAAATATAACTAAACCCTTTTCGTTATATCATAAAGCTTATTGTATATTTAGATAGTCTCACCATTGGCCAAAAATACTCACATAAAAATATTCTAATTTTATATAAAGGTTAGATTTGACGAAGAATGAAATCTTTTAGACTTTTAACTTAAGTGTGTTGTCAATCTTTTCTTTTTTTTTTTTTTTTTTTTTTTTTGATAGAGCTAATCTTTTTTACTTGAATCTACTGAGAAGTCCTCTTTCAAAAATATTTATAGTTATATGTTGATTTAATTAGCTTATATATAGCTAGTGTTTCAACTTAATTTTCTAAAATCTCCCTTAATGATATTAATTATAAATTTGACCCCCACAAAGGGATTTACTTAAATACCCCCACTTAAATTTTTTTTTTTTACACCCGACCACCACTCGATGGAGCCCAATTTGACGTCCCTAGCGAGTTGGTTGCAGGTTCCCTTCTTTTCCACCCGAAGTGGTTGGGTCAAGTCCAAAATTTGCACAAATCCAACCTGTGAAAATCCCTAATTACGAGAAAAAGAGATTTTAAAAAGGCCAGATTCTAAAACAACTTTTAAATAGTGGTGGGTCACTCCCGTGATTTTCCTTTATATTTGTTCTAGTGGAGGACCAACCTACAACTTTCAAATATTGCTATTTTTTAAAAGAACTAGTAAGTTTTCCATGCGATGCACGGATAATGTTATAATGTTTTATATAAATTTGTTTTTGGAAAATATTATACATATATTATAGCATATTTATTATAAAATTTTGTTAGTAATGAGTTTATCATAAAAAGTAACAATTATAAATTGCACACATATATCTGTGGGTGAGACAGCCCAACGCCACCTGTTGGGCCTAAGGCCCAGTTCAAATACGACCCTCTGTCCGAAGAGGTTAAAAGCATCAATGCTTCGCCATCCTGGTGAAAGTGCAACCCATAAGGGACAAACGCTCCGTCCGAAGACAACCTGGTTGGGCCGAAGGAACCCTACCCAACGGAGCTGCCCAGAGCTTGATCGAGTAGATATGCTGAATATCTCCCTGCCGAGAGCTAAGCTTCAGGCATATCTAACTGCGTAGCTATCATGAAATATCTTAACAATAAAGCTGTCACCGCCACATTTAATGCACTGCAGCAACTTTCCTGGCCGCATTTATGTGGAGAAGACACCTGAACAGTGTGCCTTCACCCACCACCACTCACTGCAGGTTAAAGCAAACGGTTGATGTGACCAGTACTCAAGTGGGCGCCCAGATGGAGAACAAATGTACGGTGGAGATGAGAAAAGGGTGTATATATATAAGAGAAGTAAGTCTCACAGGGGGGGAGAGAAAAATGGTATTGATTAAGCTTTAAATAGGAAGTCTCTTCGGACTAAAGGGATTCATCTTGTCGAATATCTGATTCAATCATCTCTTTTCCTTTATTATTGGTTTTGCTCATCTGGACCGCTGCTAAATTCACCACTAGCCCAGTTGTTTTAACCCACTCTCTACAAATTTATTGTTGGGGGATTTGGTGGGCTCACCATACGGAGAGTTGGTGCCTGGCCCAACAAATTTGGACCCTACAATATCTATTATAATTATTTTGTTCAAGTAACGAGCAATAATGAAAACAACTTGGAGTAATATTGTATAATAAAATTTGATAAAAGCATATTAATTCATTCTATATTATTGATTTTTATTATGTGATGTAATAAAAAGTTTCATTACAATTTTTTTTTTTCTTCAATGCTTTGTTATTGTGGTATGGTGATACTTGTTGTCATTATCAGTTTCTCCATCTTCAACATTTGAAATTTAGTCCGTCCATATTTGTTCAATTTTTGAGCTTTCATCATTTTTTCCTTTTGTTGCATCATTTGTGTTAAATACTAATGAATTGGCACCGAGAGATTCTTGATTAGATCTTACAAAGTTTGGACTTTGTCGCTAAGATTTTTAATAGGTATTTGCATTTATATTAAATTTCAATGATGTGACAGTTTTTTGTGAATTTTTTATTTTTGTTAATTTTGGAATAGTGCAGCAAAAAGAATTAACATAGCATGTTGAATTGTGTTTTTTTTTTCTTCCATACCTTTTTATCATTTGAAGGCACATCAAAAATCTTAGCAACTATATAATTTTTAAAACCGTCTTTTAGATTGAATTCATTCAAATGAAGTAGAGAAATCCATTTTTTTCCTTTTTTTTTTCAAATAACGTGAAATTCCTTCTCCAATGTCAATATTTTTATAATAATTTAAATAAGTTGTACCTTAGTTTATTTTTCAACAAGATCTCGATCTTGTAGATTTATTTAGGATTTTCTCGGCATCTCGATCAAATATCACAAACTTTGTTTTGTTAGTTGCATTACAAACTTCAATTTGAATCCTGTATCTAAAGTAGTTTGCAATTGTATATATATGGTAGTTATAGTGAGATAAATATATTATAAATATTTGGAGAATATGTAGTTAATGTGAGTGCCTCTAACTTTGGGATAGAAAGATTTATTTTTGTTTTACATTTTGCACACCAAAATGATCCTGTTTGTAATTTGACATTCCTTTCACAAAGTACGCACAAAATGTAATACCAAACCATTGTTGTATCAATGTTACTTATTATTGCAATACCCTAGCAGTTCACATCTTGCAATGAACTTTGAAATTAATATGTATTTTTTTTAATATAAATAATATGATCTATTATTATTTTTATACATAAATGATGAGTATAATTTGAAATTAACAAACATTTTTCGTAGGATCTCATTCAATGCATTTTATCTTTACTATTGTCTTCATATTATTTAAAGATAAATCCTCCTATGAAAATTTTTTTGCATGTATTTTTGGTATTTCTTGTATAGGATCATGTTTTTTTACCATTCCTATCATTGAATTTTTTTAAAGAAAATATGAAGTTAATGGCATTTTGTGAGATAGTATATGCTCTTTATTAGACTTTTTTGTTATTAATAAATTTTAGAAATATGCACTTGTCAATTATTTCAGCAACCTGAGAGATCTCAAGATTTACATATATTTTTGTTGCACTTGTCGATGACAGAGAATTTGTTTGCATAAATTGCATAGAATATTATTAATAGACAAAAGCATATTGAATTGAAATTGAGGAAAAATGAAGAGATATTTCATGAGAATGAGATTTTCTAGAATTATCATCTATACGTGGGGAAGGAAGAAGAGAGTTTGTAAGAGGGTAAGAGTTTTTGCTTTGATTTACACATGGGAATGGTCAAACTTGGGTCATAATATATAAGGTAAGAACTGGGTTTGAGTTTTTCATAAGGTTTGGTTTACTTTTAAAAGGTAATCAATTTTATAGTGAAAAACTTTTGGTCTACTTGGTCTAATTGTCAAGAACAACTCATATCAATATAATAGTAAAAATAAGTTACTATAATCTATTGGGTAACAGTAAAAAAAAATTAATAAAAAGAGGTAAAAAAATGATAAATTTATATAATAGTAAAAATAAGTTACTATGATTTATTAGGTAATAGTAAAAAAAACTTAATGAAAAAAGATTAAAAAAAAAAAAAAGGTTAAATGCAATAAGCTACTATAATCTATTGAGTAACAGTAAAAAAAACTTAATAAAAAGAGGTAAAAAATGCTAAATTTATATAATAGTAAAAATAAGTTACTATGATCTAATGGATAATAGTACAAATAACTTAATGAAAAAAGGTAAAAAAAGTTAAATGCAATATTAGAGTGCCACGTGGCAGGATTTCATGCACTCTCACATGAGGTCTCTACTTTTATATATAATATATATTGATTGATTATTTAAAAAAGAAAATTAGTGGGGGTAACTCCCATGTCATTTTCCTTTTTATCTGTTCTAGTGGAGGACCAACCTTTTCACATGGTCTTCGTTGGAATCATGGTATATTGGTAATTTTAACCTGTTGACTTGGTCTTCATTTGGAATCATTGTATATTGGTGATTTGCTATGGCTATTGGCTGGCTTACTAAGAGCATCCAGGAGCTAAAAATTTAGCTTTTTAGCTCCATCAAAAGTTACTTTATCTATTATACCTACACACATACTGCAGCAGTGGTTCTATTTTAACTATCAACACAATAAAATAATATAAACATCACAATAAAATAATATATCCCACAACCCAAAAAACATCCAAGCACCGATCATAACCACCTCTACCATTAGCCACAGTCACAGCCACAGCCACAGCCACAGCCACAGCCACCACTACCACCACCACCACCACCAACACAAACACAACCAAACCCACAAACAAAATAAAAAACCAAACCTCCATCATAGTCACCAATCCACCACCACAGCCACCAAATCCACAGGAAAAAAAAAAATCAAACACCGTAGCACCAAACCATAGCCACAACAACCACCACAGCCATCAAACCCACAGAAGAAAAAAAAAATCAAACATCATTCCACCACCATAGCCGGTGGATCGACAGCGTGGGTTTGCAGCATGAGCCGGTGGTGTGGGTCGGCAATGTGGGGGTGGGCTGGCAGCGGTGAGAGAGTTGAGAGAGAAAGAGGTGAGATGATCAGAGTTGAGAGAGAGCTGAGAGAGTTGAGAGAGAGAGGTGAGATGATTAGAGTTGAGAAAGAGAGAGAGAGAGAGAGAGATGTAATATTTTAATCGGGTAGGGATTAAAATATTATTATTATTTTTTAGCTCTCATGAACAGTGCACATCTATAGATAGATGTGCACTGTAGCAATGGAGCTAAAATTTTTAGATTTAGCTCCACTACTGCAGCAAGATTTTTGTGTTTGTGGAGCTAAATTTTAGCAATATAGTAATATGCCTCCATTGCTGTGAATGCTCCACACCGCACGACTTTTTCTTTGCAAAGGGCCAATCACTGACATGTTGCTACTTGTTATTTTCCTAAGCATGATAACGATTCTTCTAAGAAAATATAAAGGAAAACTGTTAATCAAGCATTGCAAAGGCCCAATTACCATTTTAACAAGTTGTGAACAATTTTGTATAGCAAGCACTGCTATTCACATTATTAAGATGTTGAAAGAAACATTTTATTATGTCATCTAGAAAAATAAAAATTAGATAGAGGCCCACACCTCTTTTATTTATTATTTTTTTTTTTAGTTGAGCTGCTCGCAGCTAATCCCCTATTTTTTTTTTTTTTATCCTTAGAGGTCGATTCAAAAACATGACAAAAAAATATTAGGACCTGTTTGATACATATGTTTAAAAACTGAAAATTGTTATTTAAAAACATTTGTGAAAATACGTGTGGGTGAAAAAATGTATAAAAATACATGTAATATTGTTTAAACACTGAAAATTATTGTTTGAAAACACAAATCAAACACCCCTTTAATGTTTTATTAAGTTTGTTCTCAGAAGTTAAATCTTTGCCTATTTTGATCACAGTCTGATCAAGGTCTTACTTTATATTCACCAATGACTTAGTGACACAAAATTTTATACTCAAATAAAAAACTTGATCAAGGTCTTACAACTTTCAATCATTTTTCAGTAGTAGTACAAAAAAAAACTAGTCAACAAAAAACTCAAATAAAAATAAGCCTTATTTTCTATAGGTTATTTTCCAAAAAAAAAGAAAGGAAAATAATCTCTCTTGCAATCGTTGCATCTCTTATAAATATTATATTCTTCTGTTGTCACTGGAAACATAATTTTTTGGCATCTTCTCTCTCTCATGGTAAGCTCTCTTACTTTTTCTCTCCTCTTTGCTTTTTCTCCAATCATATATTCTTTACTTTGAATTTGAAGCTTGATTTTTTTTTTCTCTAAGAAATTTTCGGTTTGATGGATTCCAAGCAGAAGTTACTTCTTTTCACACATAAAAATGCAAAAATAATAATAATAATAATAATAATAGTAATAATAAGTAGAATGTATGAATGAAGTAAATGACAAAAATTTTAAACACAGTGCCTATATTGCTCTAAATTGCTTTTACATGGGACAATCTTTACAGTAACTTAATAATATTGTTATATAATGAATGATAATTGTTTAGGAGAATTGCATTTGTTGGTAAATACATTATGCAGATATTGTACATTGATGATATATTATGTAAATACATTATACATTATGTAGATACCCATATAAGGATGAGACCCATTACTTTTTATGCGCTATGTATGTAGGGGCGGCTTAATGTATTTGAGAGCTTTAGGCGAAAACTAAAATTAAGGCCTTTTATATATTTAAATATGATTTTTAAAAACAATTAAATTAAATATTACTTAAATTTTATTATCTTGTTTTAAATGCAAAAATTACTACTAATTAACATGAACTCTATAGATTTTTTTTACAAAGTCTATACACAAAAAATTTGACAAACCTTTTCACACTTGTTGATGTGGCAGATTGACAGTGGTAAGAAAAAAATGATGTTAGTGATGGACTTAGATAAAAACTAATAAAAGTTTGTCACTAAGAACTAGTAAAAGTTTGCCAACTCAACTTGTGAAAAATGTTGTGAATTTTTTTATGTATTGCTTCTTTTTCTTATTTGAGAAGTGCTATATTTATAATATTTTCATAACAAATTCTAGGTATTAAGTTTACTAGTTCTAATTTAAATTCATTATTGAAATTAATCTTTTGTCATTAACAATAGCCTGTACGTAACAACCTAGTACTTAGGATTTACTGTGAAAGTGTTGTGAAAAATGTTGTGGAAGAATCATTTCTCTTTTTTTTTTCTTTTTTTTTTTTCATTTGATAAAAAATATGATTTTATTTATTGACTAATATTTTGGCTTAATTAATACTATTATAATGGAAAAAAAAAATAACACTATTGATTAAAATTTTGGGGCCCTTTTTCTACTTGGGGCCCTAGGCGACCCCAACATTTGCTTCTAGTATAGAGCCGGCATTGTATGTATGTACGGTTCATATATATATATATATATATTTGTGTGTGTACATCTTACTATCCATATATTGATTACATTAGTTGGTTTACATAATACATATGTTTTATTTATTTATTTATTTATTTTTTTTAAGAATCAATACTTTGAACTTTATTAAATAGTAAGCGAAACAGCCAGATAAATAGCAATGGTGTGCGATGGGACATCTTCCATCCATACTTGAAAACTAGTGACATGTCATGCATGTCGAACTAGGTTGTGAGCTACACCATTCCCTTCTCTACGAACATGTGGAAACCTAAAACAATGAGATAAATTTGCAAAACATTACACATGTTTTAAATTATACAAGAGACAAAAGAAATGGTTGTAGCAATCCCATTACACATGTTTCTTGATGCAAAAATATCACTATTGAATTTGAAACATTGCACATTTGTAGTGTTGGGGTAAAAGCCCAACATTGTGTATTGGGCCTGGGGCCCCATTTTTGGGTTAAGGTATGTCCGAAGAGAAAAGAATGATTGGGAAGAATTCCACATGGGAGAGATATACCTAGAAATGATTGAGGAGTATAGTCCGAAAAGATCATCATCAGGCCAAAGAGCGTATTCTCCTCGGATATAGAGAGTCTCGATCAAACAAGCACCTGAGAGGTCCAAGTGATCTTCCTAGCAATTCCAATGATAAGGATAAACTCTGGGCATGTCTGGAGATGATAAGAACGGAGAAATATCTAAAAGAAAAAGCTGCTACCACCGTGTTTAGTGCACTGCAGCAACTTTTCTGACCGCATTTATGTGGAGAAGACCCATGAACAGTGCAACTTTAACTACCAACACTCCTGGAGAACTAAAGAAGATACCTAATGTGACATGTACTCAAGTGAATGCTTGGATGAAGAATAAGTGTACAATGAAGATGGTTGATAAAAAGGCTATATAAATAGCAGAAGTCTCTAAGGATTGGGGATCGGAAAAAAAGATAATAAGAGAAAGAGAGAGATATTATTGTAGCTTTAAGAACTATATTCACTGTTTAATCAATAATATACCTCTTCGGACATCAATTTGTTTAGCTCTTAAGTGTGTTTTTACGTTGGTTCATTCCTGGATATCATAGCTAACAGTTGCTAAATTCACAATTAACCTAATTCTTTCACCCACTCTCTATAAATTCATTATTTTGAGTTTGGGCTACAAATCCTGACCTTACAATTGGCGCCGTCTGTGGGAAGAGCTTGAGCGAAAGTGGAAGCAGAAGTAGATAATGGCTGAACCAGGGCAACAACCAGCAGAATCTAAGGCATCCCAACACATTGACCCTTTTCTAATTTAGAGTAGAGACAAGATCGTGAAAGTAGTGTGCACACTGCGCATACTGATCGAAGCCAGCCACATGGTGGAAGTCACGTGTCTTATGCAGAGAAAAACCATAACATGCAACTAGAAATTGAAAGGCTAAAAAGGGAGTTGCGCCATGCAAAGAGGAAACGAATTTCTTTGTGTTCTGATGAAGATTCTGATGACGAACAGGATGTCACTTACAAGCAGAGATCTCGAACACCAGTCAGTGAATCCTTTTCCTATGAAGAATAGCATCCTCGTAAGAGGCAACCTCGAAACCCATCTCGTGGAGGCGTAGGGAACGATGCTATGAGCAAGGCTTTGAGTCAAATCTCTAAGTCACCTTTTACACGCACGATTGAAGAAGTAAGGCTCCCTCGTCGTTTTCATCAGCCGACGTTCACCATCTATAATGGTAAAACAGACCCTGTGGAACATGTGAGTCACTTTAATCAAAGGATGGCTGTCTACTCCAGAGAAGAAGCTCTGATGTGCAAGGTTTTCCCCTCCAGTCTTGGACCAGTTGCAATGAAATGGTTTAACAGCCTGGAAGCAGACTCCATCAGTTCCTTCAAGGAGCTCACTTAAGCATTTGGTTCCCGTTTTATCACATGCCGAAGAGTGGCCAGGCCCTTATCTTCATTGCTATCCTTAAGCATGCAAGAGGGTGAGACCTTGAAAATGTATTCAAATAGGTACTGGGAGATGTTTAATGATATAGAGAGCAATTTTGATGGAATGGCCCTCAGCACGTTTAAGCTCGACCTCCCAACTGACCATGGTTTAAGAAAATCCTTAACTGGTAAGCCAGTTTCTAACATGCGTCAGCTCATGGACCGTATTGAAAAGTATAAAAGAGTTGAAGAAGATCAACAACAAAGGTAGGGAAAGGACAAGGTTATCCCTTAGGAAATGAGGGATTTCAGATCGAACCGTTACAATAATAGTAAACCACGGAGAGATTTTGTTGGGCAATCAGGATCAACAAATCCTCAAGCAGTCAATGTTGTATTTAAAGAGCCAGTGCATCAAGTTCTGGAGAGGATCAAGAATGAACCGTACTTTAAGTGGTCGAACAAAATGGTGGGGAACCTTGAAAGGCGTAATCATAATCTCTATTGCCAGTACCACCAAGACCATGGGCATACCACAAAGGATTGCAAGAGCCTGTGGGATCATTTGGACCAATTGGTCTGCAAGGGTAAATTGAGACAACTCTTGCATCACTCTAGTGGCCAAGGAGGTCAAGTGAACTCGGAGCCCTGAAGGGATGATTCTTCAAAACCTCCTTTAGGAACTATCAATGTCATCTTCGTTGCACCGGGGAGAACAGGATCCTGGCCATCCAAGGTTATGTCGGTAGCCCGGTTACCCGCAGGGGACTCTGGCCATGGTCCGAAGAGAGCTAGATCAGATGCTCAACTGGTTTTAAGGTTCTCGGACGAGGACAAGATTGGAACCATCCAACCCTATGATGATGCTTTAGTAATCACCCTCAGAATTGGAGGGTATGATGTGAAGATGGTAATGGTGGACCAAGGCAGCGCGGTAGAGATAATGTATCCTGATCTCTACAAGGGGCTGAACCTAAAACCTTAAGACCTGACACCATACAATTCCCCCTGATAAGTTTTGAAGGAAGGGTTGTTACCCCGAAAGGCCAAATACGATTACCTGTGCAAACCGGCTGAGAGGTGGTAGAGGTGGATTTCATAGTTGTAGATGTGTATTCGCCCTATACGGTAATTGTAGCCAGACCTTGGCTTCATACACTAGGGGTTGTTTCCTCTACTTTGCATCAGAAAGTTAAATATCCATCTGAAGGACAGGTTTGTGAAATCTAGGGAGATTAATCTGCGGCCAGACAATGCTTAGTGGCTACCATCCAACATGAGCCTGAAACTGAGGCCTCGGCCTAGGTCGAAAAGGGTTTATAGCAGTTAAAACCTCCGGCATTGCCCATTGAAGACCCAGCCAAGGGCGCTAGGTGCGAAGATTTAATAAAAGTTGTTATCGAAGACAATCCAGAAAAGTTCTTTCAGGTCGGATCTCAATTGCCTCTATAGGAGAAGGAAGAGCTAATAAAGTTCCTTAAAAGAAACCTTGATGTATTTGCCTGGAACGCTTACGAAGCCCCAGGGGTGGATCTAGAATTCATCTGTCACCATCTGAAGGTCACCCATTAATTACCCCTAAGAAGTAGCCTCTTCGGCACCCATCTAAGGAACACGCTGATGCAGTAAGAGAAGAAGTAACAAAGCTCAAACAAGCTGGAGCTATTAAAGAAGTTTTTTATCCGGAGTGGCTAACGAATACTGTGGTGGTGAAGAAGAAGAATGGGAAATGGCAAGTCTGTGTAGACTTCACTGACTTAAATAAGGTTTGTCCTAAGGATCCATTCCCCATGCCAAAAATTGATCAGCTAGTAGATGCCACTGTCGACCATCCTCGGATGAGTTTCCTGGATGCTTTCCAAGGTTACCACCAAATACCGTTAGTCCCGGATAACCAGGAGAAGACTGCTTTTGTCACCTCTATTGGTAACTACCATTACAAAGTGATGCCATTTGGTTTGAAAAATGCAGGATCTACCTACCAAAGAATGATGACGAGGATGTTTGAGTCACAGTTGGGCAAAAGTATCAAAATTTATATAGATGACATGGTGGTGAAAGCAAGGTCGTTTCTGAACATGTAAAGGACCTTGAGAACATTTTTGAAGTTCTAAGAAAGCACAAGTTGCGTCTAAATGCTTCCAAATGCTCATTTGGTGTGGGATCAAGCAAGTTCTTAGGATACATGGTGACTCACAGAGGAATTGAAGTTAAACCCGATCAGATAAAGGCAATCCATAATTTACAAGCTCCTTGGAATCCCAAAGAAGTTCAGAAATTGACTGGAATGACCGCTGCCTTAAACCGATTCATCTCTTGATCAGCAGATAGGTGCAGACCTTTCTTCTCATTGATCAACAAATGGAAAGGGTTTGAGTGGACTGAAGAGTGTGCTTTGACTTTCCAGCAACCCAAAGACTACTTGACTCGGCCACCAATCATGTCCAGTCTTGAGCCAAATAAGGTCTTGTTTGCCTACATTGTTGTGGCTCCTTGTGTTGTAAGTTTGGTATTGATACGAGCGGACCAAGGTGTACAAAGGCCAGTTTACTATGTGAGTAAGTCATTGCATGAGGCCGAGATTCGATACCTGCCGCTGGAGAAGGCCATCTTGGCAATAGTACTTGGTACACGAAAGTTGCCTCATTATTTCCAAGCACATACGGTCGTTGTGCTCACACAACTCTCACTTAAAACCATACTTAGAAGTGCCAACTACACGGGAAGAATAGCTAAATGGGGCACTATCCTTGGGGCTTTTGACATCAAATACATGCCTCGCATTTCAGTCAAGGGCTAGGTTCTCACGAATCTGGTGGCCGAGTTCACAGAGCCTAGTTTAGAAGAGGTAACGGAAGAGAAGGATATGGATGAAAAATCAGTTGGCATGATTTCTCAACGAGGCCCATCATCTTAGGAAGTATATGTAGACGGTGCAGCAAATTAGAAGGGTTCTGGAGTAGGGCTAGTGTTAATATCTCTAGAGAAGATTGTTATCGAAAAGTCAATAAGGCTAAACTTCACGGCCACCAATAATGAGGCCGAGTACGAAGCTTTACTGATGGGAATGGCTATGGTTTGAAAAATGAGAGGAAAGTCAATGGAAGTGTTCTCAGACTTGAGGTTAGTCGTTGGTTAAGTACAAGGTGAGTTTGAGGCGAAAGACGAAAGAATGCGGGGATACTTAAGCCGAGTTAAACGTCCGCAATCGGAGTTCGACTCTTTTAATCTGCTGCACATCCCCAGAAGTGGTAATGCACATGCTGATTCTCTGGCCACGCTTTCTACCTCCTCGGCGCAAGATTTGCCGAGAGTTATCCTCGTCGAGGACTTGCATGGGCCTACGGAGGCAAGAATAGAGGTAGTCTAGGTTCATCAAATCAGGGCCGAACTCAGCTGGATGGATCCTATAATTAAATTCTTGAAGGAGAATATCCTGCCTGAAAAAAGGTGGGAAGCCAACAAAGTTCAGAGGAAGGCAACCAGATTCTGGCTATCCGAGGACTGGAAACTATATAAACGCTCCTATTCTAGACCATACTTATTATGCATGCATCCTGAAGCGGCTGAGTTACTACTAGAAGAATTACATGAAGGAATTAGTGGGAGCCACACTAGAGGTAGGTCCTTAACTCACTGAGCCATTACTCAAGATTATTGGTGGCTGAATATGCAAAAAGAAGCCCATGAGTATGTTAAGAAGTGCGATCAATGTCAACGGTTTGCCCCAAACATTCATCAACCAGGGGGAACCCTTAATCCACTATCCAGCCCATGGCTTTTCGCTCAATAGGGCTTGGATATCGTGGGTCCATTCCCTAAAGCTGCAAGAAACAGGAAATACCTTCTGGTTGGCACGAACTATTTCACCAAATGGGTCGAAGCTGAACCTCTGGCCAACATCAGAGACGTAGATGTGCAGAAATTTGTGTGGAAGAATATTGTCACTCCGTTTGGGGTTCCTCATACTCTCATCTCGGACAATGGCTTACAATTTGATAACAACGCATTCAGGAATTATTGTAGCGAACTAGGAATCATAAACAGATACTCCACCCCTACCTATCCACAGGGGAATGGGCAAGCAGAAGTGGTTAACAAAGTCATAGTAAATGGATTAAAGAAAAGACTAAACGATGCAAAGGGCAAATGGGTGGAAGAATTGCCACATGTACTTTGGGCATACAGAACTACGCCTCGCAGATCTACTGGAGAGACCCTCTTCTCAATAACCTATGGGGCTGAAGCTGTCATACCTTTGGAGAATGGGTTTCCAACATTGAGAACTAGTTTGTTCATTCTGACCGGCAACAATGAGCAGCTAGAGAAGAGTCTGGATCTGATTCAGGAAATGAGGGAAAATGCAATGGTCCGATTAACTCATTACCAACAAAAGCTTAGACAAGGCTATGATGCCAACGTAAAGCCAAGACCTCTGGAACCTGGTGATTTGGTGCTCAGAAAAGTTGTGGGCACTGTAAAGAACCCAGCTTGGGAAAAGTTAGGACCCAATTGAGAAGGGTCATATCGTATCACCTCAGGGGCTGGCATTGGGGCATATTTCTTGGAAGACCTAGATAGTTATGTAATATCATGCCCTTGGAATGTAAATAACCTCAAAAGGTACTATTATTAATCAAATCTTGTCTTCAATCAATATGCCAATTCGTTATATCAAGTTTTTATTAGTGTTTAAACATAAATCCAATCATGCCTAAAGTCCTCGGACTAGATGATTTGGGTTAGTTAACACTCATTTACAATTCTCCTAAGTGTTTAAACTTAAATCCAATCATGCCTGAAGTCCTCGGACCAGATGATTTGGGTTAGTTAACACTCGTTTACAATTCTCCTAAGTGTTTAAACTTAAATTCAATCATACCTGAAGTCCTTGGATCAGATGATTTAGGTTAGTTAACACTCATTTACAATTCTCCTAAGTGTTTAAACTTAAATCCATTCATGCCTGAAGTCTTCGGACCAGATGATATAGGTTAGTTAGCACTCCATTAAAGTTTATAAGGGTTTAAGCTTAAATCCAATCATGCCTGAAGTACTAGGACCAGATGATTTGGGTTAGTTAACACCTCCCTATAGTTATTATTAATACTTAGACTTGAAAGGAATCTTGCCTGAAATTCTCGGATGTGTTTAAGTAAACTCTAGTTTACGATAAGCCTCCTTAGTGATGTGTTTAATTTGTAATCAATAAGTAGTAATACTCTGTGCATGTTTGAGAAGACCTGTGAAGCTTCCATATCACTCCTTGCTTTCATTGCTTGTTAGTGATTCCTATACAAACTACTCTTTTCCGTATTAATTTAAGTTATTTGCATCGTTAGCATGATATCGTAGCTAAGTTTACCTATATTACCGTAGTAACAAGTTATAGTTATTTGCACTAATAATGAGTCTTATAGTACATGCAAAGAAGACATGAGAAATAAAAAAGACATGAGAAATAAAAGAGAAATGATTACATTAATCAAAAGAAAGTAGTTTGCAAATCATTACATAAAAAAATAAAAATAAAAAACTAATACAAGTATGAAATAAAAACTCCTAAACATCTAAGCCTTCATCTCGGTGGCCGAGGAGTCAACTGTTTGGGTAGGCTGAGCAGCAGTAGCGTCTGGGACTTGAACATCCTCGAGTGGAGGGGTCTGGCCAATTGGGGGCTGCACTAGAGCTTTTGGGAGTTTGTAAATATCTGGATTATAATAAATGCTCCCAGGTTGCCTCAAGACAGACTCTAGAGGGACCCTAGCAACGTCGAGACCTTTGTCTCAAGTCACGTCGCAGTATTCTCTGCAGACCTTCTCAAACTCCTCAGTAAGTCTGACCTGAGTCTTTTCTACCCCGAGCTTATAGGCTGCTTGCCTTTCAGCCTCGATTACCTCCTTGGCCAACTGAGCATTCTTCTGAGCCAATTCGGCAATCTCCCTGGCTTTCTGAAGTTCAGTCCGAAGATCCTTCACCAGCACTCTCTCTGTTTCCAGATTAATCTCAGTCAAGTTCAACAGCTGGCGTTGGTCTTCGGCTTGCTTCTCGGCATTTTTAAGACCAGTATCTAGACTATTCCTCTGCTTGGTCATCTTTTTTAACTGCTCAGACAGATGAGCATATTCTTCCTTTAAATTGCCTAGCGATTTTTCTACCTTAGACCGAGAGTGGGCCTCTGCTTGGGCTTCAGTATAGGTCTTTTTGTTCCACTCCTCGGCCACATAAACCTGCTAGGTAATCTACATAGCAGAAGGAAAAATTTCAATACAAAAAAAAAAAAAAAAAAAAAATCATCAATATCCTAACTGAAGAAGTGGATTAATTTACTTACCATGACTAAATCCCTTTTTAGGGATAAAAAGAAGTCATACTGGTTGAAACGCCTGTAAGAATCCATGTCTCATAGGAGGAGCAGTGGTTGCTCCAAAGCCTCAGCAACGAGACCTGCTCTCCCCTCATTATAATTTATGAGGGAGGTCTCCCAAGGGATTAGAGCACCATCCAATTCCAGCCTTGGGGACCATGTGCGAGGTCCTTGGCGCACATCAACTACGAGGGCATCATCTCAGCTCTCTGTAGACGAAGCCTTTTTGCTCCGGTGGTCTTTGACCACCTTCTGTTGTTTGGTCCCTTTCGAAGGCGCTACCTCCCTTTCTTCATTGTCGGCGAGGGGCCCCTTCTTCTTTGAATCTGGCAATTTCTTTGCGCCGAGATCCAAAGGAACCTGGGGAGGTGGTGGAGGAAGACTAACAACTGGTTAAGACGTACTGGTCTCTTTGGCCCCAGCATTTTTAATCCTATTCTTCATCAAGTCTCTTAGGCTTGCCATGTCTTCTTCCTCTTCCGAGGAATCGTCTGAAACAGCAGTTATTAAATCAGGAGGGCGAACACTAGACTGCTTGTCAGTTTCCTCCTCAGCTTCCGAAACTTGTATCACTTGAACCCTTTCCGAAGCCTCACCTTCAAATCTAAACTTATCAATTCGCTCCTTAAGTGAAGAGGTTGAAGAAGCAACTTTTTCACCTACTGCTACTGGTTCAGGGGGAACCTGTTGAACTGGCTAAAGGAGCAGTGGTAAACCCTACGGATTTGGATGTGGCACGGGGACAAGATCGAACGGTGCTAGAAAACTGCGCCGAGAGACGTCTATTCGTTTAAGCCGATAGTCTCCTTGAGTGATAGCGTTGCCGACCGGTTGAAAATCGGTGGATTTTGGTGTGAAACCAAGGATAAGAGGAACGGACCGGAGCTGTCCGTCTTCACTTACAAAAATCTCTGATCGTAGTAAGTAATTAAGTGCGGCAACATTTGTGAGACTGAGCCGAGGAGAAACGTGATCTTTATCTGTTAACACCACAAAAAAAAAAACTTGGTCAGAAACTTGAAAATAATGATACAAAGAGAAGGAAAATTGTTAAAAAACAAAGATCCTAAATCTATTGTTAGGAAACCTAGGTCTAAGAAGTCCCACCTGGCTCTCTTGGTTGGGTTGGGCAATGAAGACCGTCATGCCACGCGCCCAAGACGATCAGATAGTCGTCTTTCATCCCTTTATTAGACTTGGGAAGGCAGGAGACAAGCCTAATGACGTCGGATCGAGATTTAAAATAGTATCCTGCCCCCTTTTGGCTATGACATTCGTACATGTGTACTACGTCAAGCCAGGTGAGTTCGAGTCCTAAATGACGATTAAAAGCGTCAATTGCTCCTAAAATCCTAAAGACATTGGGTGCGCACTGATCAGGAGAAAGCCTGTGGTTACGAAGATAATTTTTGGTGACAGAACCCATAGAGAGAGTCATTCCTCCTTCTATGAATGTTATCATAGGGATTACGACTTCCCCCTCTCCTCGGTTTGTTAATAGCCTTTCTGGGGGGTAATACCTCAGGTTTACCCCCTGTGGTATGCTGTATGTTTCCTTAAATGCCTATATTAAGGCAAGACTATCGACAAGATACTGAAATCTACCCATTTTTAGTTAACTAGAGAAAGACGCAGAATAATAACTAGGAAATAAGAGTTTGAAGGCTGAGAACGCTGGCCAAGAAGAGGATGAAGGGTTTGGAGATGTTGAAACTTACACAAACTAAATCGAAGAATGATCTTTGAACTCGTAGAAAGATTCTTACAGACTCTGGGAAGAACTAGGATTGATGATTGGAAGAGCTTGGTGGATTCGAGTGCTTGAGTTCACTGGATAATATTAGAATTTGCAAAGTAAAGAAGAAATAACCTCCTCTGAGGCTTTATATAGGGACAAATGAAAGGGTAGGAGTCATCCCGTCCAAACTCTAAGGAAGAACATCAGCCATTGGATCAATAGTCCACCGCTGGATACAAGAGACAAAACGCTGCCGGAGTAATTAATAGTGCTTTGGGAATACTGAAACGGTAGCAGCAATGATGAAGCGCCTAAATCTATTCTCGTACATGTGTGAGCTCAAATATTTTTGTGTTTTAAGCTGTTATTTCATAACAAATCAAAATCTTATTTTTTCTCCTCGGATGCGAAGGAAAAATTAAAATTTTAAAGGGCTATTGTGGGGGTAAAAGCCCAACATTGTGTATTGGGCTTGGGGCCCCATTTTTGGGTTAAGGTATATCCGAAGAGAAGAGAATGATTGGGAAGGATTCCACATGGGAGAGATATACCTGGAAATGATTGAGGAGTATAGTCCGAAGAGATCATCAGCAGGCCGAAGAGTGTATTCTTCTCAGATATAGAGAGTCTCGATCAAACAAGCACCTGAGAGGTCCAAGTGATCTTTCTAGCAATTCCAATGATAAGGATAAACTCTGGGCATGTCTAGAGATGATAAGAACGGAGAAATATCTAAAGGAAAAAGCTGCTACCACTGTGTTTAATGCACTGCAGCAACTTTTCTAGCCGCATTTATGTGGAGAAGACCCCTGAACAGTGCAACTTCAACTACCAACACTCCTGGAGAACTAAAGAAGATACCTGATATGATATGTACTCAAGTGAATGCTTGGATGAAGAACAAGTATATGATGAAGATAGTTGATAAAAATGCTATATAAATGGGAGAAGTCTCTGAGGATAGGGAATCGGAAAAAAAGATAATAAGAGAAAGAGAGAGATATTATTGTAGCTTTAAGAACTGTATTCACTGTTTAATCAATAATATACCTCTTCGGACATCAATTTGTTTAGCTCTTAAGTGTGTTTTTACGTTAGTTCATTCCTGGATATCATAGCTAACAGTTGCTAAATTCACAATTTACCTAGCTCTTTCACCCACTCTCTACAAATTCATTGTTTTGGGCTTGGGCTACAAATCCTGACCCTACATGTAGTTTACAATTTTATTTATTAATTCAAACTTATCTATTTATTTTATTGTTGGCGTAAATGCACTTTTAGTCCCTACATTTTGATGTTTTTCCATTTTAGTCCCTACATTTTATTTTTTCCACTTTTAGTCCCTAAATCAATTAACGCGTTCCATTTTAGTCATTTCCGTCAGTCAACCGACGGAAATTGCTGAGATGGCAGCCGAAGGAATTAAAATATAATAAATATGCCACGTCACTCATGACACATCAGCATATAAATTTAAAAAATTAATTTATTAATTTTAACAAAATTTAAAAAAAATTAAAAACATAAAACAAAATTTAAAACATAAAAATAAATCAATTCATATCCATTTCAAAAAAAAAAATCAATTCAAATCAAATTCATTTTCAACAAGAACACAATCACATATTTAAACATCATAACAAGAACATAAAACACAAGCTCAAAACCAAACACAAAAAACACAAACTCAAATTTAATCATTAACACAAGATCAAAAACACAAAGAACACAGTAGCAAACATAAATCTCCCCGCCAACCCAAACTCAAATTTTCAATGTTTGTTTCTTGTAAAATGAAAAAATTATGCAAGTATAGTTGCACAAACCACCACTGATCACCCAAAAATCCAGATTGGGAAGAAAAACAGCCACAACAGCCACCCATAAACCCACTCTAAAACCCCCCACCAACCTCCGAAAAATTCACTCCGAAACCACCATCAACAACCCACAAGGCCAGACTGAAACCACCATCAACCACCCAAATAACAACCAAACCATTACCAACCACCCAAAATTTTAGATCAGATAGCCAAAAAAAAAAACCCACGAACCCAGATCCCGCGAACCCAGTCGAACCCAGCACCCACCATCTCTTTCTCTAAACCCAGATCCAAAGAGAAAGCTGAAGAAGTAATCGTGAAGCAAACCAGGGTCACGACCATGATCTTCTTGATTGCGAAGGGGATCCAAACCAGGGTTGCGACGTTGAGCTTGGTCTTGGCCTGGACGAAATCGGCCATCGACTCGGCGAGTCGCGAGAAATCGCCTTGTTGTGGAGGGCTTTGAGCTTGTTGGCGATGAAGGATTGGGCGAGAAGAGGGAATTTGGAGCGAAGGGTTCTGAGTTGGAGCTCCAACTTGTCATGGAGCTGGATGGCATCGAAGAAGATGAAGAGGTAGTAGGGTCTTGGGGTTTTTGTGGAGGTGAGGTAGAGATTTTGAGTTGTTTTGTGGGTTTGTTTTTGAAGAAAAATTTTGGGTTTTTTTGTGTGTTTGATTCAAATATGATGTATTTTTATGTTTTAAATTTTGTTTTATGTTTTTTAATTGTTTTCTAATTTTGTTAAAATTAATAAATTAATTTTTTAAATTTATATGCTGATGTGTCATGAGTAACGTGGCATATTTATTATATTTTAATTCCTCCGACTACCACCTCAGCAATTTCCGTCGGTTGACTGACGGAAAGGACTAAAATGGAACGTGTTAATTGATTTAGGGACTAAAAGTGGAAAAAATAAAATGTAGGAACTAAAATGGAAAAACGTCAAAATGTAAGGACTAAAAGTGCATTTACGCATTTATTGTTTAGTTCTACAACACTATTAGATTGGGTTCAAATTTTAGAGACGTTGTCTTTAGTCCCAAGACCTGACATATATCGAGTAATATTATTCTACAAATATTTGTTGTACATTCTGTGATTATGTGAGTCTACCAATTACTATTACCATTAGTGATATTCAAACCATATAATAATATTAATAATCCAAAAAAAATATTCAAATTATACTAGAATACTGAGAGAGATAAAAAAAAATGGTAGATAAAGTTTATCTTTCTCATTCAAATTGTTCGGGGGATACCTTGTAAACACATGGGACATTCAGTTCACTTTAATATTATATTAGAAAAATGCTATATTTATAATATTTTCACAACAAATTAAGAGTGATAAGTTGTTTCTCATTCAAATTGTTCGGGTGGTACCTTTTAAACACATGGGACATTCAGTTCACTTTAATATTATATTAGAAAAATGCTATATTTACAATATTTTCACAACGAATTAAGAGTGATAAGTTGTTATTGATTATTATGGGTAAGCAAAAAAGTAATTTAAGTTATGGATTCATATTAGACTAAATAATAACTTATCACCTATAGCTATGATTTGTTGTGAAAATGTTATGAAAATATTGTGAACTTAACACTTTTCATCCCTATACAAAACTTTCTTCCGCTACAATATTGAAAGACTAAAAAATATATATTATTTTAAAAATTGTTTTGTAAATTAGGACTGTTGGCCTCCCTGCATGAATTATTGTTTTGCTTTTTTTTATTCCTTTGTTCGGAATGTTCTGTCCACTTTGCCTCTTTAATTTATTTTTTCATTAAGACTATTTTAAAAGTAATTGGAGACGGGAAATTATTGCTGCACACATGAAATGAAAGTATACACAACTGTACACATAAGAGGCAAAGTCATTTTTTGAAATACAATTTCAGTTATAAATTTGAAATAGTCAAATCGTATTTTGAAAGCATGATTTTATAATTGAGCTAAACTCGTATTTTGAATTCACGATTTTAGTTACATCGTATACACTATTGTATAATTAACAACGCTCTTTATGACCTTTTTGGGAATCAACATTGAAACTCGACTCTCTGAGTAGGCCTATCCAACACCGATTTAGTCCGAATTTGGCCCAATTCAAACCAACCCATGAAAACCCCTATCTTAAAGAGAAGAGATTTAAAAAGGCAATTTGTTAAACAATTTCCAAATATTGCTATTTTTTAAAAGTATTATTTAGAAGAAAAAAAAATAGCAGTGGCGTCACTCCCACCGTCCCACTTCCTTTTCCTTTTTTTTTTTTTTTTAAGAAATAGATAAGTCAACTTTATTAAAATAAATCTGACTAAAAAACATCAAGTCTTGTGGTAGCGTTTTTAACCACACATCAATATCAGCAGCTAAAATTGCCCTTTTAGCTAGGGTGTGGAAGACTCATGTAAAAAAAAAAAAAAAAAGACTTAAGGAAAAAAGAGAGAGACTCTTGTTAGGATTTTGTCATTATTTAGTTCCGGCAAAGTTTCGAGACTTTTGAATGGGTGTGAATATCCCCTATAAGATTAAGAAGGGTCTCTATTTATAAGAGTTTTGAAAAAGTGTAATAACTCGTGATTGACTATTGTTAATAGCGGGGTTACTCCCACTTCATTTTCGTTTTTTATTTGTTCCAGTGGAGGACCAACCTACAACTTTCAAATATTGCTGTTTTAAAAGAATTATTTAGAAAAAAAAAAAATAGCGGGGGTCACTCGCATGTCATATTTCTTTTTATTTGTTCTGGTGGAGGACCAACCTTTTCACATGGTCTTCGTTGGAATCATTGTATATTGGTATCTTTTTATGGTGGAAGACCAACCTTTTCAAATGGTCTTCGTTGGAATCATTGTAATTGGTAATTTTTTATGATGGAAAACCAACCTTTTGACCTAGTCTTCATTTGGAATCGTTGTATATTGGAGATTTGTTATGGCTATTGGCTGGCTTACTAACAACTATCTTTGCCCATCAAAAAAAAAAAAAAAAAAACAACTATCTTTAACTTTAGCGTCAATGATGCAAAAGGGCAGCACTGTGCTCCGCACCGCCCGGCTTTTTCTTTGCAAAGGGTCAATCATTGACATGTTGCAGCGGTAGAGCTAAATAGTTATATTGCTATTTTAGCTCCACCAAAATACAAAAAAGAGCATACAGCAGTAGAGGTATACTTATAATTTTTAGCTCAATTACTACAGTGCACATCTATAGATAGATATGCACTGTAGCTGAGAGCTAAACAAAAAAAAAAAAAAAAACAATTTTTTACTCCTCAGTCGGATTAAGATATTATTTTTTCTTTCTTTTAATCTGCTCCGAATTGCAAATGATTCCGACTTCCCTTCTTTCTTCCTCCACTTTCCTCCTTTTCTCTCTTCTTCCTCCACCGCCAGCCCGATCTCACAGCCTAGCCGCCAGCCCAGCTTCGACTCATCCTCGGCACCGACCCATCTCGCTGATCTCCCCACCCATTCCGCCAACAAACCCATCTCGCTGATCAGACCCACTTCTCTTCCGCCAATCAGACCAAGCCGACTCAAGCCCCAAGCCATCGATCCACACCTCCGCCCAGTCCTCCATCTCAACGCTTACCCAATGCCGACAAGCTTGGATTTCTTTGGATTTCATGGGTTTCATTCGTAGATCCAAGCTCTGGGTTTCATCATTGAAGCCACCGCTGCATTCATTCGCCCATTGCTTTGGTTTTCCGTCGATCCAAGCTTTGGGTTTTTTTTTTTTTTTTTTTTGGCATTGCATTGCATTGCATGAATTTGATTGCCGTGGTGTGGGTGTTACCTAGTGGGTCGGGTGGGTGTAGGCTTGATTGATTTTTTTTCTTTTCTTTGTTATGGGCTGTGGTGGTGGTGGTGGTGGTGGTGGTGGTTGTGGTTGTGGTTGTGGTTATGTGTGTGGTTGTGATTGATGTTTATTGTAGAGTATATATTATTTTATTGTAGTAGATATATTATTTTATTGTGATGTTTATATTATTTTATTGTGTTAAAAGCTAAAATATATCCACTACTGTAGCATGTGTGTTGGTAAAATAGATAAAATAACTTTTTGTGAAATTAAATTCCTAAACTTTTAGCTCCACTGCTATGGATGCTCTTATAACGATTCTTCTAATAAAATATAAAAGAAAACTGATAATGTTAACACTTCCACTTCAAAACTTGATTCTTCTTCACAGCACTATTACCTTCACTAACATCAGAGCACTTCAAGCCCATCCTCTACCTTTCATCTCGCTCTTTTAATTTCCTTTTGCACGCTACAAAGAAATGGTCAAAGAATTACTTCTTGTCGTTTGCACAAAAATTAACTTATTTATTAAAAATAGAGTTAGTACAAAATTAGTCTATTTATTAAAAAAAAAATTTATAATTTACTGAACTAAAAGTAAAAAATAAAAAATTTCCTTTCTATTTTTCCAATGCATGATAATGATTGTTCTAAGAAAAATTGGTAATTTGTTCGGTGGAGGACCCACTTTTAATTTGACATCAACCACATAGTCTTCATTGCATTCATTGTATATTGGCTTACTATGCTGTAATAAGAATACAAATTATTTTTTACGTTTCACTTTATATTTCACCGATTATAACTTTTTATGTATTTTTTTATAAGATAATCAAAATTTAAAATAAAAAAAATAAACATATAATAAATTGTGACTGATAGAATATAAAATAGAACACAAAATATGGTACAAAAAATTTGTATTCTCGTAACATCGACCTTGACTTTAGCTTCAATAATGCAAGGGGAACACCTTGCTCCACACCGCATAGTTTTTTCTTTGCAATTTGCAAAGGGCCAATCACCGACATGTTGCTTCTTGTTATTTTCCTAAGCATGATAACGATTATTCTTTTTTTTTTTTTTTTGAAAAAGATAACGATTCTTCTAAGAAAATATAAAGGAAAACTATTAATGTTAACACTTCCCCTTCAAAACTTGATTCTTCTTAGCTTTCTTATCATTATCTTCTAAAAAAAAAACTTTCTTATCATTAACCAAAGTCTTTTTCTTTTTTTCCTTATTTTTAATTTTAATAATCATTAACCAAAGTCATTTAGGTCTACTTTGGTCAACGAGTGATAATGAGTTGATGCAAGTGGCAGAGACAAGACATAAAAGCGTTTTATCTTTTCCTTGATTTCTCTTGATGTTTGGTAATCCTGTCTACCATTCCAACTCTCAAGCTACTTTCACATTTGGCGAGTACATTTCTATTGATGTACCATGTGAGCATCCTCATTAAGGATGCTAAGAGCATCCACATCCGGTCTCTATATCTTATTTTATTTTACCATTTTAAAAAGTCATTTTATCAATTATACAATACAATTTTACAATTCTCCAACATCCTAACTTCTATTTCCCAATCCTACTCATTAAAATAATATTTTTACGCAATAAAATAATATATCTCACAATTAACATTATCCAATACAACATATTATTTATACATTATTTATTCTTTCTCTCTCTTTCCTTCTGTCCAAGAACCATAATCACCACCACCGCTGCACACCACCGCCACCACCATCAGCAACCCATAAATTACCGTAAAAAAAAAAAAAAAAAAAAAAAAAAAAAAAAAAAAAAAAAACCCAGAGAAAAGACCAGAGCCACACCGCTGCAACTACTACCCTCTGACCATCAACACAACCACCACCACCCTATCTGCCCATCAACACCAAACAAAAAAAAACCCAGAGAAAATACCAGAACCATGCCGCTGCACCTACTGCCCTCCGACCATCAACACAACCACCACCACCCTATCCGCCAACACCACACACAAAAAAAAAAAAAAAAAAAAAAACACTAGAGAAAATACCAGAACCATGCCGCTGCACCTACTGCCCTCCGACCATCAACACAACCACCACCACCCTATTCGCCCATCAACACCACAAAAAAAAAAAAAAAAAAAAAAAAAAAAAAAAACACACACACACACACACACACACAGAGCAACCCACGGTCAAAAACCAGACCCACCACCGCCGAAGCTCGAAGGAAGCGGATTCGCCACTGGGAAGCTTGAAGGAAGTTGATTTTGTTGACCCACGCGAAGAAGGAAAAATGAAAGAGAGAGAGAGAGTTGCCGGAGAAGAAAAAACATGGAGACCCACTGCCGATCTAGAAGCCCACCGCCGATCTAGAGACCCACCAACGATTTAGAACCCCACCGCCGATTTAAAAACCCAACGCCGATTAGAGAGTTGCCGGAGAGAGTGAAGAAATTGAGAAGAATCAGAGAGCAAAAAGAAGAAGAGAGAGCAGAAAGAAAGAGAGAGAAGCAAGAGAGAGAAAAGAAACAGAAAAAATGAGGGAGGAAAGAGAAATTGCAGTTTAAATTATTTTAATGAGAGGAAGCATTAAATTTTTTTTTTTTTAATACCATTTAGCTACAGTACCATCTTACATTTGAGATGGTACTGTAGCAAAATCTCAAAAAAAAATTAGCAAATGCAATATGGCCTTCCCATTGTTGAGCAGTTTTGGGGCTTAAATGCCAAATGTTCCTAACATTTGGCATATACAAACCCCACTGCTGATGCTTTAAAAGGGGTATATGCTAAATTTTAGCATCAAAACACCAAAAAAGCAATTCCATCAAAACTTTCAAATTGTAAAATACATACTTGCAAAGTGAGCTTGTATTAATACAAGCTCACTATAGCCTGAATTGTAAAAAAAAATAGTTTTTTATTCTCATGTTGGTGAGGTGGTTGGCTGTTGTTTGTGTTAAGTTATTTAATTATTATTTTAATGAGTAGTTTATATTATTTAAATGAAATGGTAAAAAATATAGAAGTTTTGATATTTGATGTATTTTAAAGTGAGATGATATAATAAATAAAGTAGATTTTTGAAGTGTTAAATGCTAAAAATTTTAGCATTCTTGATAAGGATGCTCTAACTATGTCAATAAAAGTCCTCGGCCACACACTTTCTTTTTTTTTTTTTTTGGGGGGGGGGGGTGAAAGAAAATTTTTTTTCAACAACCACACAAGAAGATACAAAACTCTGAACACTAAGGTACACTTATCATGTGCATAGAATCTCATTCAATATAGACATATATTGTCCAAATTATGCTTTTGCACTAATGGTACATTTAAATATTACTTATTTTACTAAAAATTGAAAATTAAAAATAATAAAAAAATAATTTTTGATTACTGTTTATAAATGAAAATACTGTTCATTTACCTTAATACATTGTTCATATCCCATGAATAGTACAAAATGCGCTGGTCAAAAAAAAAAATCGTAAAATGCTAAACGTAAAACGTAAAACGCAAAACGCAATTCAAACGCTACCTAAATCAACTGCCCATCTCAAGGCATGAGCCTAAAGCTTGGATAGGGGAGTTGTCCACTCTTGCTGTAAAAAGGCATATAAGTGTATAACAAGTTTCCTCTCCGATCTCTCAATATTAACACAATGGCAAACCAATTACTTAAACTAACTAGTGTATACCCATCCAAAAAAAAAAAACTAGTGTATACTTTTGTGTATATGCATGAGTACAATTAAAAATAAAAATTAAAAAATTAGATAAGATATATGACGCAAAATTAAATTTTAATTGAAATCCAACTTAGAATCTAGTTGAATTTGGACTCTTTGATTTTTGCACACAGCCATTCACTTGCTACAAAATTAAAAATTAAATGGGACATATGATGCAAAATTGGACTCCAATTAAAATCCAATTTAAAATCTAATTAAATTTTCTCTAGTTAGCTTTAGTTATAGCTTTGAAGTTTGAACTCTCTCTCTCTCTCTCTCTCTCTCTCTCTCTCTCTCTCTCTCTCTCTCTCTCTCTCTCTCTATATATATATATATATATATAAAGAAGAGAGAAGTCCCCTTGGCTACAATCTTAATATTATAATGTTTGATTGTTTTTTTTTTTTTCTAAACTTTGTGTAAAGTTGTAATTTTCAATTATGTTTTATTGGCTTTAATTCCGTGTCAAATTTGATTGTATTAGTCAATCATTTCCTTGTATATTTGTGGGATTTAATTTAAGGGTTGAGTGTGAGAGTTTGGTGAAGAATTATGAAGAACAATTGGTAGTTGAAGAGTCAAGTGCTAGAAAACATCTCTCAACTCATCTTATGACTAGACCAATTTGCGAGATGACCCGCGAGGTGCACTACCAGCCTGTTTTAGTGTTCCTTCTTAATTTCTTTACCCAAACTATATAAGTTCACATTACCTACAAAACTGTAAGGAGAATCTCAGAGAGAAAACCCTATAAATACACTTGAGACTTAGAGATTGTAAACCCACAATCATCTACCCAATTTCTCTTAGTTTTCCTCTACTTTTGCCTCTCCAATTACAAATCCTTGAGGGGTTCTTAGTCTAAACACTTACTTCACCTAATATGAGTGTTGAGAGTAGTTTTGGTGCATGTGAGAAGCATTAGAAGAAGTCATCGATTAGCGGATGTAATTTGGAGCTAATTGTAGGATCCGGTTAACTAATGAATGACTCGGTGAAGTCCGTTGGGAGTTAGAACTCGGAGGGTTCAAGTACATTGGGCAAGCTAGGCTTGGAGAGTCTTTTTTATATCCTTGTACTCCAACTTTATTCACTAATGGATCATTTCGGCTTAGTGGGTCACAAAAAGGTTTTTCGTCGAGTAGTTCGATAACATATTTCAGTGTTATCATTGTTTGCATCTTTCTTCCCTTATTCTTGTGTCTTACATTTATTGTTCATTGTTTATGCATTTGCACTAGAGTGTAGATCTAGGTTTATTGCGTTACTCTTACTATTATTCCACACTTAATTAAGTAGGGTAAAAGTAATTTAACCATTAGTTTAAAATCGGAGGTCTAAACAAGATATAATGTTTTACACTATTAAGCCTTCACTTTGGATACTTAAAAAAAAAAAAAAAATTCAAACAAAGACGTGTGGCTGCAATTGGTAGGACATAAGGTGGAACTTTCAAGGGAAGAGTAAATGATTTCTATTCACTATGTTTCAATTATCTAAAGGTGACTTTTACAATAACTCTCTAATAAATATTAAATACGATTAATATCTTTGTAATAGATTAAAGATAGATTAGGATGACTTCTTGAGTTAACTTCATAATAAAATTCTTGAAATTTTATCTATCTATTTTGAAATGAGTAAATTGAGTTTTTCCATAACGTCAATAATTTAAATCAATACTAAAATTGTGATAGTCGATGTTTTTTAAAATGTTGAAAAAGTGGTAAAATATATTCCATTCATTTGAAAATGAATGGTCATGGGTGGATTGCTCTAAAAATCATGAAGGATCTTAATACGAATATAAATTCCATTTATCTTTGGAGGTCGTTCAGACTTTTAGAATATACAAACGAGTGTTATTAGATTTACATCTATAACCAAAATAATTAAATTAAATTTACAAAGTTTAATTCTTTTTATTTTGTACGACATTGTAGCTCTTAGCACCCACCACGTTACGATCTATGGGAAGAACTATTAAGAATTTACATTATATGCCAATGATTTTGCAATATTTTTTATGATTGGTTGGCTCAACATCAAGGAGGGCTCATATTTGGTGCAATTGAGTGGCAGACAAAAATTAAGGGCACGTTTGGTAAAAGATTTCTAGTAACGTTATTGTTGTTTTGTGGAAATACGTGTGGAAAAAAAATATGTAGAAATACGTGTAATATTGTTTAAACACTGAAAATTGTTATTTAAATAACAGCATCAAACACCCCTTAAGCTGTAGATTTTTATGTAACCAGTACACTGAATTTTTTTTTTTTTTTTTGGTTTTAAAAATGGGAATTAGATATTCATTGAGTATTGTTTTATGTTTATAGTTCTCCCGTTGGAGCATTTTTGGGTATGTACACAGTACACTATTAAAACTCTTAGAGCCCGTTTGGTATGCGTGTTTAAACAACAGCTTTTAATTTTTTTGAAAATACTTGTGAGTGAAAAAGTGTGTGAAAATACGTGTAATGTTGTTTAAAAACTAAAAACATGTGTTTAAAATAGTATACCAAACACTACTAGTATTCTAAAAAAAAAAAGTTGCATCTAAGTTTTATTTATTTATTTATTTTTAACAATCCAACCTATGAAAAACGTCTTTTACTATTGGTCTGATAAGACAAAGGAAGATAAAAAGATAATTGATCTACTTCATCGTGAAGTCAAGTTAGACAAATTTTTTTTTTTTTTTTTGAAAAAAAAAATGCAATGGTTGATGTGTTAAAATTTCTTGCAAAAATTGGAAACTGAATTTACAATTAACTGGATACCGAACACGTGGTTGTTATTCTCACTTAAGGCCAATCTTCATTAGCTGTTCAAATTTAGACTACTGGTACAAGGTTTCTCCAAAAAAAATAAAAAAAGAGAGAGACTACTAGTACAAGTTGTAGAAATAAAAATTATGACGGAAAAGAATAAAGCATTTCATAATAAAATTTAGCTACAAAACTGATTGAAGTTTAAAGTTATAATCTTACTCAATGAAATAAACATTAATATATATTTTGAAAATCTAAATTGTATTTTCTTTACATTCTTAATACTTGGGTCAAATTTTGTGTCAATTAAATATTATTTATTATATAATTTATAAACTTATTTATTATTGTAAGGTCCAAATTTCGTGGCTCAAGCTCAAAATGTCAAGATTATGAGCCCAACGAACCCAGAAAAATGAATTTGTAGAGAGTAGGTGAAAAAGCGAGGCTGGTTGTGAATCTAGTAACGGTAAACTGACATAAAAACATGCTTGAAGGCTAAATAAGCTCAAGTCCGAAAAGGCTTGTTATTGATTGAAAAATGAGTACAACTCTTAGAGTTTTTCCCCGATTTTTCTCCTACCCTCCTACTTTAGAGGTCTGTTACATTTATATATTCCTCTTCTCACTTATCTTCACTGTACACTTGTTCTTCATCTAAGCACTTACTTGAGTGTATGTCACATCAGACATCTGCTTTAGTTCTCCGTGAGTGGTGGTAGCTGAGATTGCACTGTTCAGCGGTCCTCTCCACATAAATGTGGCCAGGAAAGTTGCTGCAGTGCATTAAATACGATGGTAGCAGCTTTTCCTTTTAGATATTTCTCCGTTCTTATCATCTCCAAGCGTGCCCAAAGCTTGTCCTTATCGTTGAATTTGTCGGAGAGATCAATCAAATCTTCCGTACACTTGCTTGATCAAGTCCCCTTGGTGTCCGAGAAGAATGACCTCTTCGGACCATTAGAATTCTCTTCGGACTATTCTCCTCATTCATTTTCAAGTATGTTTCTTCCACCTGGATTCCTTCCTAACCACTTTCTTCTCTTCAGACACATAGTGATATTCGAACTGGGCCCTAGGCCCAACACATGATGTTGGGCTTTTACCTCCACAATTATGTATAATTTTAAATTACAAAAACTTACCATTTAAACAAAGTATGTGTTTAGATTCAACTTAACTTGCGTATGCATTTTCTTCTTTTGCGTTTTTTTTTTTTTTTTTTTTTTGCACACCCATTTCAGGAGACAAAGGCTACAGTTTATGCACTGTGCATAAACAGTAGCCGAAAATTTTGACTTTTCAGCATTTTTCAGCACATCAGTGGGTCCCATGTACTATTTATGGGACTCACAAACTTTACTTTTCAGGAACTTTTTTCATTAAAAATGTGTCTTACAGTACTATTTACACATTTAAAAATTATTTTCTTATACTATTTTCAATTTTTAATTTTCAATTTCAGTAAAATAAATTCTATTCAAATTTATCCAAAATATAGAGTCCAGACTCCGCATAGAAAGATATCAAGCATTATCTCTGCATAATGATGGAGTTAAAAGATTTTTTTTTTCTTTTGTTTTCTGGAGAAACGAGAATCTAGAGTTAAATCTAACAAGACAGATCCAATCAGATTTCGACCAAATTCAGCAAATTCTTAGCCTTATTCGGCCAAATCTTCTTCATTTATCACACACCTTATGAACCTGACATTTGCTCTAGTGGAGGACCCACCTTTAATTTGACATGGACCACACGGTTTTTATTGGATTCATTGTATATCGGTGATTTGTTCTGTCTATTGGCTGGCTTACTCAGATTTCGACCAAATTCAGCAAGATGTTAGCCAGATTCGGCCAAATCTTCTTCCTTAATCACATACCTGATGAACCTAACATTTGCTCTGGTGGAGGACCCACCTTTTCTGTCTATTGGCTGGCTTGCTGTAAGGCATGCTTGGAAGATTAAAAATAAATAATTTTTTGTTAAGTGTGTGTATCCACTGGTTGAAGGTGTACGTAGCGGCTTTCTCATACAATTGACGCAAAACTTATTTCTCCACTAATGTCAACCAAGAATTTGTCAAGTATTTAAATCTTAATATAGAGCAAAAACAGTTGTTTAGAAAGGCGGAGTAGGAGATGATGATAATGTTATGATAACTTATATAACAAGTACGGGGTGAAGGAGGGAGCGAATCATATTTATAAACTAGCAAAGATAAAGGAAAAGAAAACAAGAGATTTTTTTTTTTTTTTTTGATAGGAAAATAAAACAAGAGATTTGAATGGTGTTCGGTGCATTAAAGATGAAGATCAATGAGGTGGTGAAAGCCTCATGGCTTAGTGGTTGGCGTGACAATAATGACATTGGTCGATATGCCATAATGCTACTGCTTGTTTACTAAAATCACTGTAGATTATTAATGCTGCCAAAATTTGCAAAGGAAGTGTTAGGAAAATAATAATAAATTAAAGAGATTTGGAAAGGTTATTTTGATAGAATTTGTTATGGAAACAACATAAAAGATTAAAATGATTTAGGTAGCCCATTAGCAAAATGGAGAATAGAAACCACAGATTTGTCCAAAGAATTAGGATCACTGACATAAAGAAATGCATTAAAGAGGATGAATATGGGAATAGCCGTGGGACTGGAATTTCCATTGAGGATTGGAAGTGCTAGGGTGATGTGGGTATATGCTAGTTAATAGACCTTTTCAATATGATTTTAAGTGTCAACAAAATACCTAATTACAAGAATAAGGGGGATAGCCAAAACTATGCAAACTACTGTGAAATTAAACTTATTAGTAACACTATAAAACTTTGGGAAAGAGTGAAGGAACATAGGTTAAGATATGAAACAATAGTATCAGAGAATCAATTTGGTTCTATACTGGGACGATCTACCCTAGGAGCTATTTACTTAGACGTCTAACTGAAAAATATAGAGAGGCATGTGTAAATATCTTCACATGGTTTTCATTAGTCTTGAAAAAGCATATGATAAGGTCTCTAGAGAGGTTATGTGGTGGGTTTTGGAGATGAAAGAAGTTCCACTAAAGTATATTGAGTTGATTAAGGATATTTATGACGAGGCTGTAATAAGTGTGAGAACAAGCAGAAGAATTACAAGTGAGTTTCCTATCACTATAAATTTGCATTGAGAACCAACATTAATCCTACATCTCTTTGCACTAGTAATAAATGAAATCCGTAAATCGATTCAAGTGAAAGTTCCTTGGTGTACTTTTTTACAAATGATATAGTTTTAGTGAAAGAAACTAGAAGTGAAGTTAATGCAAGTAAGAAATTGGCGAGAATCTAAAAGGTTTTTGTTTAAGTAGAGTACATGTAATGTAAGTTTAGTAGAAGTAGAAACAAAGACAAATGGGCTATAAAACTTGATGGCCAAGAGATACTAAAGAGAGAGAGATTTGGATATCTTGGATCAACAATTCATAAAGATTGAGAGATTGAATAGGATGTGAATCATAAAATAAGAGTAGGGTGGATGAAGTGGAGAAATGCATTAGGCTTATTGTGTGACAGTAGAATACCTATAAAGTTAAAGATAAAATTTTATAACACTGCTATACAACTAGCTATTCTCTATGGTACCGAATGTTGGGCAGTTAAAAAACAACATATCCATGAAATGGGTATAACCACTGTAGCGGAAACAAAAATGTAAAGATGGATAAGTGAGAATACACAAAAAGATAAAATGAAAAAATGAAAAATTTTGTTTAAAGATAAGGTAGCTCCTATTGATAAAAAGATGATAGAGTTATTTGAAATGATTTGCTCATGTTCAGAGGAGGGCGAGTAATGAACCGGTAGGAAAGAGTGAGTCAATAACTTCACATAGGATAGAACAGAGAAAAATAATTTATGTGGCCGATCCAATCTAATTTGTCAAGAATCCATAGCCAACCCCAAATTTTAAGATTAAGGCTTTGTCGTCGTTGTTTGTTCAGGCGATGCCTTGTAAACATATTGGTCATTCTGTCAACTTCACTATTATATTAGGGCTAAAGGAAGCAAGATTTGTCAAAGTACAAAACTTTCTTTCGCCACATATTGAAAGACTAGAAATATATATATATATATATATAGGTGAAAATAGCCAAATATTACATTTTGGCAAAATTTGTGGCAAATTAACACTGTTTCAGAAATATTTAGCAATTTACTACTTTTTTACTACTCGAGTTCCAAGGTGTGTTGCCAGCATGACACTGCTGACCTAAAAATTATGTAATTAAAAAAATAATATAGTATTCGATATTATAAAAATTGAGTACGTCATTATAATACTCAATCTTATTTAAGTCGAGTACTTTTTTTTTTTTCTTTTCTTTTTTTCGTACCAAACTTTTAAAAGTACAGAAATTTGAATATGAAAGTTTTGTTTTGGCCTAAACAATTGGCATTTATGTCCATTCTCAGAACTTATCCATCAATTCAGGCACTCCTATCCCAACTTCCAAAGCACCATTAACCAAAAACAGTACTCTAATAAAAAAACAAAATACCACGACTGCATTACTCTAAGCATAAAGTGTAACTTTTTTTTTTTTTTTTGTCTATGCCTTAAAAACAAGTTGTACCGACACTGGGATAGACGCTCGTAGGATTTTCTTTTTGGGAAAGTGGGAAAGATAAAATAGGGCATTCCTAGAGGTAGTTTGATATGTGGACTCTAATTAAAAACAATAATTTTGAATTTTTAAATAATATTTATGTATTTTTATATATTTTTTACTCATATATATTTTTACACATATTTTTAAATAATAAGTTTAAGTTTTTAAGTGTATGTACCAAATATTTCCTAATTTGCTGCTTTTGTCTTCTTTTTTTTTTTTTTTTTGTAATAAGATATTATATATTTATATTAGTTAAGAGGAGCATGCTACTCATTAACATATCTTTACAGGTAGGAAATGTGAATTCAAAGGAAATTCAAAACATTTTTCATTAAGCAGTAACACATATAACATAGCAATCAGTTTTGAAAATTTTCTGCACTAAACCATGTAAGTGTTTCGGTTTTTCAAAAAATATATATATTATTATTACTGTGGGGCCCCAAATATTTAGCAACCTCGGCCCACTCCACATGGGGCCCAAAGTCCGCGCCGAGGAGAGGGCAGAATCCGAGGATAAAGCAGACGAGGCCCAAGTCATCAAAGGGCCTCGCCGAGGATGCCCACGTCCTCGGCGAGGCGACGTTGAAGGAAGGAAGCTGTCATTCGCTCATTAAATGCATGCCACCAACACTCTGGTCGCATTAATGGTGAATTGACCAGTGAACAGTGCAGCCTTGGTTACTCCAACTAACAGAAAGCCTGCAGAAGTGACTAATAGGATGAGTCCTCAGACATAAGTTCAGATGACCGACAAGTGGACGGCAGAGATCAACTAAACAAGATTATATAATAGATAGAACCCCCAACGTAGAAAGGGGAGGGAAGGACCCAGGAGGAGAAATGAAAAAAGGGATCTTCAGGGTGTCCGAGGACAACCCTTGTATATGTCAATTCTAAGGAAAGAGATCCTCAGACTAGGCCGAGAACGAACTTTCTTCACAAACACTTAGCCAAAGTAATTGTTATTACCCTCACAACACTTAGTCAAATTCCTTTATTATTATTCCTATGAATCTCACGTCGACCATTGTTTGCTTTGCTGGTACTTAGCCCTTCTACCCACGCTCTACAAATTTGATTGTTTAGGTCCAATTCAATTTGAGTCCTTACAATTGGCGCCTTCTGTGGAAGGACTTGTGCACTAGCAAGTGCGATGGCTTGTGTGAAAAGATCAAGAGCAACACTTCTAAAAAAAAAAAAAAAAAGGTACAACGTGCAACAACAACATTTACTCAAGAGGCAACGATCAGAAGAAACGAAAAGATGCGAAAAATAAAAGAGATGAAATGGGTCTACTTCTTTATTAATATATGAAGAAAAAGTTACATCTTACAATCGATACCCATGCAGGCTTGTTCTAAAGCTAACTACAAAGAAAAACGCCTAACAAGGCTGATGGAGAAGCAAGAGAGGAGGGAAAGAAGGAAGGAAGACAACGTTGAAAGAAGAAGAGGCCGCGACGCCTGGCAGTTCCACCTCTCGGTTCCGCCTGGTTTCCCTCCCAACCCTGTCACTGCCAGCTTGTGGGGCTGACAGATCCAGACCCGGGGGAGGACGGTTACATTCTTTCTAGGTCCCCCTCCAAACAGCAAGGAGGGTCCCACCTCTGACTAGGTTGAAAAGAAGAAGAATCTTCGACCTCCTTCTACCCCAACCCCAGCTTGACGTCCAGGGTCGGGGTGCCATCTTCGGCTCTTGAAAGGGGTTAGGCTTCCTCGTAACCGCCCTTTCTAAGAGCCAATTCATTTTGTGGGGCACAAACTGCTATTTTTGCAAACCCCCTGGACAGTGTGTTTGTGAAATTTGAATTCAGATGTTTGTGAAGTTTGAAGAAAATGGTTGTCCCAGAAATGCCTTATATAGAAGGCAAAAATTGGTGAGAGCCAGCCCGCACAAAATCCTAGGGAGAGATTACCGGAGGCAATAACTCTGCCCAATTTCCAAGGGGTTTATCCACTGCTGGATCCTCGTAAATCCGCAAGGACATTAATGAGGGGACGCCTCATTAATGAGGAGACACCGAAGCGTCAAGCGCGTTACTCGAACAGCCCAAGGGACACCTCGTAATCAAAAGAGACACGCCAAACGAAGAGGCTAGACCAGAGCAGAGTCCCCTCCTCGGCGGAGCAAATCAGAAAACTAAGTACTGGACAGAACCAAGGCCTTGCATGGTCCTCGGACTCAAGTCTCTGGGGAAACTAACTACTTCATACAGAAAACTAAGGGTAAGACAGAACCTAGGCATTGCATGGTCCTCGGACTCAAGCCTCTAGGGAAACTAACTACTTAAAACAAGAAAACTAGGTACTGGACAGAACCAAGGCCTTGCATGGTCCTCGGACTCAAGCCTTTGGGGAAACCAGCTACTTCAGACAGAAAACTAAGGGTTAGACAGAACCTAGGCATTGCATGGTCCTTGGACTTAAGCCTCTGGGGAAACTAACTACTTAAAACAAGAAAACTAGGTACTGGACAGAATCAAGGCATTGCATGGTCCTCGGACTCAAGCCTCTGGGGAAACCAGCTACTTTATACAGAAAACTAAGGGTACTGGATAGAACTAAGGCCTTGCATGGTCCTTGGACTCAAGCCTCTGGGGAAACCAGCTATTTCAAAAAAAAAAAAAAAAAAAAAAACTAAGGGTTAGACAAAACCTAGGCATTGCATGGTTCTCGGACTCAAGCCTCTGGGGAAACTAACTACTTAAAATAAAAAAACTAGGTACTGGACAGAACCAAGGTATAGCATGGTCCTTGGACTCAAGCCTCTAGGGAAACCAGCTACTTCAGACAAAAAACTAAGGGTTAGACAGAACCTAGGCATTACATGGTTCTCGGATTCAAGTCTCTGGGAAAACTAACTACTTAAAACAAGAAAACTAGGTACTGGACAGAACCAAGGCCTTGCATGGTCCTCGGACTCAAGCCTCTGGGAAAACCAGCTACTTCAGATAGAAAACTAAGGGTTAGACAGAACCTAGGCATTGCATGATCCTCGGACTCAAGCCTCTGGGGAAACTAACTACTTAAAACAAGAAAACTAGGTACTAGACAGAACTAAGGCATTGCATGGTCCTTGGACTCAAGTATCTGAGGAAACCAGCTACTTCAGACAGAAAACTAAAGGTTAGACAGAATCTAGGCATTGCATGGTCCTCAGACTCAAGCCTCTGGGGAAACCAACTACTTTAGACAGAAAACTAAGGGTTAGACAGAACCAAGGCATTGCATGGTCCAAGGACTCAGGCCAACAAAAAAACCATTTTCTCATGAAATACCAAGTGCTAGGAAAAGCCAAAGTCTTGCATGGTCCTCGGACCCAAAACTCTGGGGAAACTAGTCACTATAGGACGATTTAAGCACTGGGCAGAACCAGGGTTTTGTACTGACCGTAGGCCCAAACCTACGGCAAAGCCAACCTCTTTGGTGCTAAGTAATGAGCCCTGCTAGGAACGAAAACTAAGTAAAGCTAAGCGCTAAAGCACAACAACTTAAACCTACCCATCCTAGAAGAACTAGCAAGGTACTCAGGCAAAAAAATATAGGCTAGAAAGAGAAGAAGACTCACAGAAATAAGGAAAGACTCCTCGGGCGGTCCCTTTGTGCTAAAGAAAGTTGCAGGGGCAATTGAAAGGATGGTGACACTGACAGAAAGGCAAGGATTGACAAGTCAGGACAATAGGCCCGAGAACGTCAAAATCCTCCTCTCCGCCCGAGAGGACGGACAGCAGAATTTTGAGGGGCTATTGTGGGGCCCCAAATATTTAGCAACCTCGGCCCACTCCATATCGGGCCCAAGGTCTACGCTGAGGAGATGGCAGAATCCGAGGATAAAGCGGACGAGGCCCAAGTCATCAAAGGGCCTCACTGAGGATGCCCACGTCCACGGCGAGGCGACGTTGAAGGAAGAAAGCTGTTATTCGCTCATTAAATGCATGCCACCAACACTCTGGCCGCATTAATGGTAAATTGACCAGTGAACAGTGCAGCCTTGATTACTCCAACTAACAGAAAGCCTGTAGAAGTGACTAATAGGACGAGTCCTCAAACATAAGTTCAGATGACCGACAAGTGGACGGTAGAGATCAACTAAACAATACTATATAATAGATAGAACCCCCAACGTGGAAAGGGGAGGGAAGGACCCAGGAGGAGAAATGAAAAAAGGGATCTTCAGGGTGTTCGAGGACAACCCTTGTATATGTCAATTCTAAGGAAAGAGATCCTCGGACTGGGCCGAGAACGAACTTTCTTCACAAACACTTAGCCAAAGTCATTGTTATTACCCTCACAACACTTAGTCAAATTCCTTTATTATTATTCCTATGAATCTCACGTCGACCATTGTTTGCTTTGCTGGTACTTAGCCGTTCAATTTGAGTCCTTACAATTACTATTATATAAAAGAATGAATTTAATTTAATATTGTTAAAAAATCTAAAATAAAGTGGGATTTAAAAAATATTTATTTATTGTTTTTATAGAAATAAAATTCACATTTTTTTTGGATAATTATAAACAAATACAATTAATAAATGTGAAAGTTAAAAATCACTTATTGCATAATGTTACACAATATTGTGCACAATCAACAACCAACAATGTTGATTCTCAAAAAAAAAAAACAACCAACAATGTTATTGCTTATGAATCCTTATTACACGCACAATATTATGAATGGCAATTAAGAGCCTGTTTGGTATATGTGTTTAAAAATTGAAAATTATTATTTGAAAATATTGGTGAAAATATATGTGGATAAAAAATGTATAAAAATTCGTAAAATATTTAAAAATTGAAAATGATTATTTGAAAACACAAATCAAACACCCTCTAATTGTGTGGCGTGCAAGTTTTAAGCAAATTAAATTAAGAAATTAAAAAAAAAGAAAAACCCCAAAAAGTCCAAAACCACATGTTCACTTCACAGGTACCCACGTGAATGAGCTTTCAAACCTCACATTTATTAAGTTTTATCTAGTCTCTAATCATTCAGAGTTTCAGACATCACAATCTTCTCAAATCTCACCTTTCAGACAACACAGTAGTATAGTGGAAAACAGGTCAGCATTTCCTAAGTAAAAGTTCTGTTAAAAGTTAAAACTGGTCAGCAATTCCAGATTTTCGTTCAAATTTTTTTTTTTTGGGGTTTTTTTCAATGGTTTTATAAACCAGTAACATGAAAGAACAGAAGAAGGAACTAGTTAGTGATTTTTTAGTCAGATCAAGATCTAATTAATGGTTGAACTGGTAATATCATAAATAATATAAATAATAAAATTTTAAATTATATAAATAAAAATATAATAAATTTATTACTAATAATATGATAACAAAATATAAAAACATAATATTTAATGACACTTTTCACATAAATTTAATCAAATTTTCTTAGAACGAACAATCACATGTTTAATTATAATCATAAAAATAAAAAATTTTTTATATATATAATGAATTAATTGATGTTATATAAAAATTAAGTAATTTTTTTAAGTTTATTCACTTAATTAACTACAACTACTATTTTTTAATCAAAATTATCGGAAAAATAAAAAAGAAAAGTAATTGTATAATGAAAAAAGCTAAATTTACGTGACTTTGACCAATTAGTTATATAATATATATTATAATATTTTTGAGGAAAAGTAGTCGTACAATGACAGTGTGTCAGGTAAAACAAAAACTAAAAATAAAGTCGACGTATAGGCTTAAAAGAATATAAAAGCATGTGATTCTTTTTGCTTGAAAGATCTTAATATATTGTTAAGTTACTCAAATTATGGATCAAAATTTAATTTTATTGACATAAAAAAAATTCAGGGTGTTCCAAAAAATATTAATCAACCACTTCAATGATCAATAATTAGAGGAAAAAATACGTATACACAAGCGAGGTGTTGATGCAATGTGGAATTAAACATTTTCACTAACTCCTCATATTCCAAATTAATTTTCACATCTATACATTTTATAGTTATATAAATTCATTTTAATTAATTAATATTAAAATGTTCCAAACACAAGGCATATCACACTATTTATTTTTTGTTATTGGTAAAAATTATTAAAATAGCTGACATTAATGTGCAAATATGTTTTTCTACCTAATGTTTCTTTTTTTTTTGAGAATCTTCTACCTAATGTTATTAGAGGCTTGGTTAACTTTATGAAAATCATAAATTAGGTGTAAATTCCTATATGCTACCATAATGTACCATGCATCTTATTCTTGATGGGATAATTAGGGAAAATTATTGTGTATTTTCAGAGTATCATAAATGCGTATTCCTCTCACATGAATGATGGGTTTCACTAATTAAATTTATGGTAGGATCTATCATTTATGTGAGAATAATAAATACGTATTTATAGTATTCTGAGAGTACTTAATAATTTTCTGATAATTGGAGGGTACACTAATAGAAGCATTTATAACTAAAATTTCTCCGAAACATTTCTGGATATATGCCGGGCATGAGTGTTAGTATTTTTTTTTTTTTTTTTTTTTTTTTTTTTTTTTTTTGATGAGTGTTAGCAGTTAGAAAAGCAAATGCAAGTGACTTTTATCACTCTATATCCTCAATATAAGTAGTATACATTTCTCGATGCTCGCTAGTTTTGCTCTTAATCATCTAGCTAGGCATACAAATACATTACTAGAAGCAAATGAAAATACTAGAACGCAACTTCCTTAAACCAAAAGAATGAAATAAAGTAGACAAATATGTTTAGATACACTCCAGAAACATGGCTCCCCTCGCTGGTTTGTTTCAACTTTCAATAATATTTCCCTGAAGGTTACCAAAAAACAAGAAGAATCCCAAAAAAAAAAAAAAAAAAAAAAAAAGAAAGAAGAATAAAAAAAAGTGCAAGTCGTACTAACCGGTTCCATTAAAGCAGAACTGATCTTTTTGTCTCCTAAAAATCTAAAATATATCTGCATCAAAAAAATAATATTGACAATCAGATATTAGACAAGATTTGATCTCAGACAAGGTTTGATATGCATGGTAGAAGTGGGGATTGGGATTGGTGCAATAGTTAGAGGTATAAATCATGGTGAAAATAACCAAATACAAAATTTGTGATAAATTAGACCACTTTTTAGCATCCGAGTTTCACCGAATTGAGTTTTAAATGGTAACTCGAGTTCTTAACAAGTCGTTAGCATCGCACTGTTAACTTAAAATTTGGGAAAAAAAAAAAAAAAAGTGGTATTCGATAACTGAGTACTTTTTTTTTTTTTTTTTTTTGGTTAACAAGACTTTACTTAGGAAATGCTGACCTGTTTTCCACACTACTACTGTGATGTCTGAAAGTTGAGATTTGAGAAGATTGTGATGTCTGAAACTCCGAAGGATGAGAGAGGAGATTCAACTTAATAAATGTGAGATTTGAAAGCTCTGTCACTTGGGTACCTGTGAAGTGAACACGTGCTTGTGAACTTTATGCGAGGTCTTGCTTTTTATTTCTACATCTTGTATCAGTAGTCTCTCTCTGTCTCTCTCTCTTCTCTCTTTTTTTTTTTTTTTTAGAAACCTTGTAGCAGTAGTCTAAATTTTTACAGCTAATGAAGATTCGCCTTAAGTGAGAATAACAACCACGGGTTCAGTGTCCAGTTAATTGTAAATTCAGTTTCCAATTTTTGCAAGAAATTTTAACACATCACCCACTGCGTTTAAAAAAAAAAACAGAAATTTGTGTAACTTGACTTCACGATGAAGTAAATCAATTATCTTTTTATCTTCCTTTGTCTTATCAGACCAATAATAAAAGACGTTTTTCATAGGTTGGATTGTTAAAAATAAATAAATAAATAAAACTTAGATGCAAGTTTTTATTTTTTTTAGAATACTAAGGGGTTGTTTGGAATGTAAAAATGCATATAATGTTGCTTAAAAATTAAAAACATATGTTTAAAATAATGTACCAAACATCTTCTAAGTATTTTATAGTATATATACAGACCCAAAAATGCTCCAACGGGAGAACTATGAACATAAAACAATACTCAATACATATCCAATTCCCATTTTTTAAAACCAAAAAAAAAAAAAAAAAAAAAAATCAGTATGTTGGTTACATAAAAATCTACAGCTTAATTTTTGTGTGCCACTCAATTGCACCAAATATGAGCGCTCCTTGGCAATATCTCAAATAATTAACAAGAATGTATATAAGTAATAATAATATAAATTGAAGTAAATTTAGGAACAATCTCGCAATATAATAGAATCACGTAAAGAGTGTTGTCTCTAAAGATTGATTCGTGCCACTTAAAGTAAAACTTATTGCGATTACTTTTCTTGGCAAAACAACCTTTCAGGATTAGACTATAACGTCGACCTTTGTGATATTTGCACTTCCACTCACAAAAGGTTTAAGAATAACCTTCTATTGCATTTCTTTAAAATACAAATATTCTTGTAGAAAAATATGTGGGAGAGAAAGAGAGTAGAATTGTATATATCTAAAATATAGAGTAGGATATAGAGCTGTAAAAAAAAAAAAAAAAAAAAAAAAACCTCTTTAAAAAAGGTGTTATAATGAGTATTATATACGCTATTTTTGAAGATAATGCCTATAATTATTGATTACTAATAATCCTTAAAGTTCAACGGCTATATTATCAATTTCTGCCTCATAACTATTTTTTTATAATTGTCCAACTATTATTTTTCTCATATTATCTTGTGACTATTTTATTTATAAATTTTTAACAAAAATAAAAAAATAAAAGTGATTAGAACACCGACACCAACACCGGTCTCATGATGAGATAGTTACTCTCTTTTGACATGGTCTCATTGGAATCTTTCTACATTGGTAATTTGCTCTGGCGGAGAACCCACCTTTAATTTGACATGGACCACGCGGTTTTTATTGGATTCCTTGTATAGTGGTGATTTGTTCTGGCTATTAGCTGGCTTACTGCACCGTAAGGACTAAGGTCCGTAACAACGACCTTGGCTTCAGCTTCAATAATGTATGGGGAACAGTGGAACACCTTGCTCCACATGGCACGGGTTTTTTTTGCCTTTCTCTATTGTATTTTTTACTTTTGGCAGTGGTTAGCTTGTCTTGTCCTGATGCCCAGGCTAGGATGTAGGCCTGTGTGGCTCAGGCCCCCCTTATTACACTCTTGTACTATTTTTTTTTTTTTTTTTGAGAATCGTATTTTTGTTAATTTTAATATACCTCTGTCGGTCAAAAAAAGATGGATTAGGATGACTTCTTGGTTAACTTCGTAATAAAATTCTTGAAATTTTATCTATGTAGAAAGGAGTAAATTGAGTTTTTCATAACATCAATAATTTAAATAAATACTAAAATTATAATAGTCACTATTTTTTGGTTGGCTCAATGTCAAGGAGTGCCCATATTTGGTGCAATTGAGTGGCAGACAAAAATTTAGCTGTAGACTTTTTTTTTTGAGAAACAGCTGTAGATTTTTATGTAACCAGTACACTGATTTTTTTTTTTTTTTGTTCTAAAAAATGGGAATTGGATATGCATTGAGTATTGTTTTATGTTTATAGTTCTCCCGTTGGAGCATTTTTGGGTTTGTATAGAGTATACAATATTAAAATACTTATGAGCTGTTTGGTACATTATTTTAAACACATATTTTTAATTTTTAAGTAATATTACATACATTTTCATATTTCCAAACTGCTCCTTAGCATTCTAAAAAAAATAAAAACTTGCATCTAAGTTTTATTTATTTTTAACAATCTAACCTATGAAAAACGTCTTTTATTATTGGTCTAATAAGACAAAGGAAGATAAAAAGATAATTGATTTACTTCATCGTGAAGTCAAGTTACACAAATTTCTGTTTTTATTTTATTTTATTTTTTTATTTTTATTTTTTCTACATGGAATGGGTGATGTGTTAAAATTTCTTGCAAAAATTGGAAACTGAATTTACACTGAACCCGTGGTTGTTATTCTCACTTAAGGCGAATCTTCATTAGCTGTTCAAATTTAGACTACTAGTACAAGGTTTCTCAAAAAAAAAAAAGAAAAAAAAGAAAGAAAAGAGAGAGAGACAGAGAGAGACTACTGATACAAGATGTAGAAATAAATATGCCTTAATAAAAAAAAAAAAAAAATTACTGGAAAAGAATAAAGTTGTAAGTTTTTAAACCCTTTAAAACATAATTAGATTAACCTAGTTATTTAGCCAAGTTATTACTTAGTTCAAATTCCAGATCTAGGTTAACACACAATCATATAATCATATTAATATAAAGTGTGAAATATAAAGAATACAAAGGATATGATGACTCAGGAAACTAAACTTGTAAAAAATTCAAGAAGGATTTAACATAACTATCCTTAAGGTAAATCTAAATCCACTATGAAAGAATCAAAATTTTACAATAGCGACTTAGACCACAAACATCCTATTGTTATCCACTAGTAGAAACTTACTGACACGACTACGTGCAAGTTTCGAGACCACGGACTCATTCTTTCTTGAATTTTACAAAACACAAACACTTACGTTTGTGACTTTGAAATCTCACTCAAAGGTTTAGCAACGCAAACTCTCTTGTATGTGACTCCAAGACCACCCTTGAAGGTTTAGATCATTAGCACCTTTGATGACTAGAGAAGGCAACAACTTTTACAATATCGAATTTTGAGATTTTTCAAGTAATAACACTGGTAGAAAATATGAGAGAGCTTTTTAGGTACAAAACTCTAAATACAAAAGAGAGACACTTTTCTCTCTCAAAAAAACCTCATAAAACGTGCTTAGGGTTTCCTTTATATAGTGGAAGAAGTAGATCTAAAACTCTAATCCTTAATGGGCTGAAACTGCTATTTGGGCTTAATTAAAATTTTGCAGATACGACTTTCGATCGGTGGAACTAGACAGATTATGAAATTTTCTTCCTGCTGCTTGTATGTTCTTGAATCTTGATTTGAATCATTTTGAGCATTGTTTAATAATACCTATAGACTCTAAGATCTATATCTAAACTTTTAGAACCTAACAAAAGTATTTTTTAAAATGATAAAATTTAACAACAAAACTGATTGGAATCTAAAACTACAACTTTACTCAATAAAATAAACATTAATATATAATTTAAAAATCTATATTACGTTTACTTTATGCTCTTAATATATATGTTAAATTTTATGTTAAATAAATATTATTTATTATATAATTTATAAATTTATTTATTATACATAATTTTAAATTATAAAAACTTACCATTTAAATAAAATATGAAGTCCAGACTCCGTAGTGAAAGATATCAAGCATTGTCTTTGCATAATAATCAGAGTTAAAAGATTTTTTTTTTCTTTTCTTTTACGGAGAAACGAGAATCTAGAGTTAAATCTAATAAGATCTTGACAGATCCAATCAAATTTCGACCAAATTCAGCAAAATCTTAGCCAGATTCGGCCAAATCTTCTTTCTTTATCACACACTTGATGAACCTGACATTTGCTCTGGTGGAGGACCCCCTTTAATTTGACATGTTCCGCACGGTTTTCATTGGATTCAATGTATATTGGTGATTTGTTCTGTCTATTGGCTGGCTTACTGTACCGTAACAACAACCTAGACTTTAGAGCATCTTCAGGAGCATGTTCATCGTATATTAGTTATAATATAGAGAATTTGTGTACTGTGCATGTTCCAGCGGATTCGGTAAAGTTAGTTTTTTTTTTTACTTATAAACAGTAATTCATCAAGTTTGATGAGTTACTATATATTCTTCAAATTCTTATTTTCTTTTGAAATAATTAGGTGTTAAACAAAAAAATATTAAAAGATGTGTAATTATTAAAAAAAAAATAAGTAAAGAAATAATATTTAAATAAAATAAAAAATATAATAAAAAATTTATTAAAAAATATATTTAAAAAGTAAATAAACAAAAGTTAAATATCACTATTTATTAATCAAATAATACAAAAATTGGACTAATCGAACTGAAAATTCTCTAAAGGTTCAATAATGCAAGGGGAACACTTGCTCCACACCGCACGGTCTTTTCTTTGCAGTGGGCCAATCGCTGACATGATGCTTCTTGTTATTTTTCGAATGCATGATAACGTTTCTTCCAAGAAAATGTAAAGGAAAACTAATAATGTTAATGGTGAGCTTGTCCAGCTTTTTTGAGTTTTTTTATTTTATTTTAAAAATGCAGTTTTAAAAAATGCCGTACAAAATTAGATTTTTTAAAAAATTGATTATTCGGTAAAAGTTAATAAAAAATATTTTTAAAAGTAGTTGAGTGATTAGTTAATATTTATAAAAATGATAGTTTAAGTTGTAAATTATCAAAAAAGATAATATATATAAATAGTTTATTTCATATTTAAATTAATTATTTAATAATATTTATTCAAAAAAATTACTTAATAATAATAATAAAAAATAATAACAATATTAATTTATTATAAAAATATTTTTACAATATTTTTATAATAAATTATATATAATAAGTTTTTTTGATTTTAATTTAAATAAATCATTTAAATTTTTTTTATTAATATTACCTAGTAATAATTTATTATTTAAAATTTATTATAAAAATATTATTTTAACAATTCATAGTTTTATTATTTTTCTCTTTTATCCCCCTTTTTCTTTCATCCATACGATATTTATATTTTTTTCCTTTTTTTTTTCTCCTCCACACACGCACTCTTTACTTTCTTCCTGCCTTCACTTTTGACATTTCTTTATACTTTTCTTCTTCAGCAGACTACCATTTCGTCCACTCTCATTCCAGAACTTACCGTTTCTTTTTACTCTTTCTCTACTTTCCTCCGCATGTTCAGCCACACAGCCCACAGCCCACACCCACGCACTTCTTCACCTTGACCTTCTTTATTCTTTTCTTTTTCTCTAAATTCAACCACACACAGCTCACACCCACGCACTTCTTCATCTTGATCTCCACAAGTAATTTCTCCTATTTTCACCAAAAATCTTCAATACCTCTCTCAGCCCACACCCACTCGTTTCTTCACCTTGATCTTCACAGGTAATTTCTCTTATTTTCTATGTTTGTCTTTTCAGTTTTCAGTGTATTTTGTGGTTAGTGAGATGAGGGTAATTTGGGTTATTTGTTGCATTTCTAACGGAATATTGATCAGAAGTGCTTTTGCGTTTGCAAAAGCTCCTTAAACCTGCCCGCACGTTTTAGCTTAATTCTTTGCATTTCAAAACGCAGCTTTTTTGAGAGAGCACGTTTTGAAACATTGCCAATTGCCTGACTTTCAATTTTACTCTCAAAAAAGTGCGTTTTGGCTTCTAAAAGCCGAAACAAACGGGTATTGAGTGGCAGACAAAAATTAAGTTGTAGATTTTTATGTAATCAGTACACTGATTTTTTTTTTTTTTTTATTTAAAAAAATGGAATCAGATATGTAATGAGTATTGTTTTTTGTTTATAGTTCTCCGTTGGAGCATTTTTGGGTCTGTACACAACACACACTATTAACATACTTGGTATCTTAAAGAAAATAAAAAATTGCATCTAAGTTTTATTTATTTATTTATTTATTTATTTATTTTTAACAATCCAACCTATGAAAAACGTCTTTTATTATTGGTCTGATAAGACAAAGGAAGATAAAAAGATAATTCACTTACTTCATCGTGAAGTCAAGTTAGACGAATATATATATATATATATATTATCATATTATATATAATAAAAGTTGAGTTTAGACCCCGTGTTGCGCCAAGAGACTTCACTAAATTGCATAAATTTTAATAAAATTTTAGATTTTAAGAATAGATATATACATATTTTTAAGATAAATATGACAAATCAAGTAATGAAAGAAAGTAATATTTGATTTACAATTATAGCAGTTGTGTTTAACTAAAATGTTATCAATAAAGTCTAAAATCAATAGACTCTTTATCTAATCTTTTTTTATTTAAATTATATTATCACGTGTGACAAAAAAAAACAAAATAGTACATGTAAAAATAAATTATTAGATGAAGATTTTGGATTCATATTATACATAATAAAAGTTAGGATTTGACGCTGAAGTTGCATCACGTGACTTTATCAAATTGTAAAAATTTTATTAAATTTTTAAAGTTTTAAAGAACTAAAAATAAATAGTATATTCTTATTATTAAGTAGTTTATCTAAAAAAAAAAAATTGAAAAAGAAAGGAGAAACAATCACCTGCTGCACGTAGCCATCAATATTAAGTAGTTTCTCTAAGGAGAAAAAAAAAATTACTTCTTTCTGGTATTAACTTACACGTAAACAAAAAAAAATAAAAAATAAAAATTTAATAACAATCTTGCTAATAATAGTTAACTATTTTTTTGGAATAAAATATGTTTATAATATTTTTACAACAAATTCTAAGTGGCAGGTTGTTACTGGTTGTTATTGTTGGGGTAAAAAGTAATCTTAGTATTAATTTTAAATTTGAACTAATAACAATTAACCAGTTATGATTTTTTGTAAAAATATTGTAAAATTGTTGTAGATGTAGACCCCAACAATAACAACCAGTAACAACCTGCAAAATATACCTAAACTTTTTGATTAGGTAAGCTCTTTTTTCTTTTTGTTTATATCAAGTAATCAACTTCTTCACAACTTAAAATTATCTAATATTTTTCTCAAAAAAAATAAAATTATATAATATAAAATCGGGGTATACTGCATGACTCTAATTCATTCTGATCATTAAGTAATTTATATAAAAAAAAATACTTCATGTCTAAAGTAAGTGTATATCTATAAAAAATAAAAATAAAAATAAATATACTAGAGAAAAAAATACTGCTTCACATCTAAGTAAGTGTATATCTATAAAAAAATAAAAATAAAAATACTAGAGAAAAAAATACTTCTTCACATTAACTTAGGTTATTTAAGAAAAAAAAAAAACTACTTAACGTTAGTTTAGTACTTTTTTTTTTTTTTTGGGTATTAACTTAATCGTAAACAAAGAAAATTAAAAAAAAATCTAATAATAATCTAGCTAATAATGTTAACTATTTTTAGGATAAAATATACATAAACTTCTTGATTAGGTAAGCTCATTTTTTCTTTTTATTCATATCAAGTTATAAACTTCTTCATAACTTAAAATTAACTTTAATGTAAACAAAAACTATCCTTAAGTAGTTTATCTAAGAAAAAAAAACTACTTCACGTCAATTTACCTCCAAAAAAAAAAACTATTTTTTTTTGTGTTAATTTAAACGCAAACAAAAAAATTTAAAAAAAAAATCTAATAACAATCTAGCTAATATCGTAAACTATTTTTTTGGGATAAAATATTCCTAAACTTCTTGATTAAGTAAGCTCATTTTTTTTTTTTTTTTGTTATTTATATCAAGTACTTAAAATTATCAATTTCTTCACAATTTAAAATTATCTAATATAAATGTGAGGGTGTACTATCATGACTTTAATTCATTCTCATCATTAAGTAGTTTATGTCAAAAAAAAAAAAAAAAAAAAAAAACTTCACGTTATTTAAATACGTTTTATGTATTTGTTGCCATTTGGTTACATAATTAGTGAAGACAATTCTGTGTCAATACTATAGCCATATTTCTTCTGTGCTGCTTTGAGCTTCCATTTCTATTAGCTAGGTATCTGGTTATGGAGGTCAGGTTTGTAATCTAGATGTAGAACTTTGCAAATTTTTTTTTTTTCATTTACACTAAGTTTATGTATAAAATTGTGTGTTACATGGAAAAAATTAGAACAAAGATTTTATTTCTCGAATAGTTCTATCTTTTAAAAGTGGCAAATTTTATGTTACTTTGTTTAAAGATTTTAATTATTAATATTATTGTTAACAATACTGCAAATGACTTATATTGTAGATTCATTAGAGAAAAAATTCATATGCAAATAGTTTGATACATGTAACTACAGATGATGTTATAGCACAATTGGCACGTTAGGTGCTATCATTTATATTTGATGTACCATTGCAATTTATTCATTTTGTTTATTAATTACTTATTTGGTATAATAATTTTATATATTCTAAAAATTTTATTAATTGTATAATAATTATTAATGTGGGGCCCTAAATGTCAATGTACATGGCCCATTTCACAGCCGGCCCAAGGCCCGCACTAAGGAAAGCATTGGCCGAAAACAGAGAATGGGCCGAGCCTCAAAAGATCTGTCCGAAGACGCCCATGTCCTCGGCCAGTTTATATGGATAAAGGGAAGATGTCCTTCCCCCACTGAAAAGTCTCACCGACATCCTAGCCTCGTTAAATGATTATATGACTAATAAACCTGGGGGTTTCTATCACATCAACTTTTAGAGTATGCTAGTACATCTGGGAACGGACATAAAGCCTGAAAAAGTAGGTGATAGGACAGACCCTAATGCACAACGTCCGGATAACTGACAAATGGACGGTTAAGATCAGGAAAAAGGAGGCTATATAATGAAAATGATTCCCTATCTAATGGAGGAGGGAAAAAAGGCCAGAGGAAGGGGTTGAACTCTTCGGGCAGAGCCGAAGAGAAGAGATACCCAAAAACACGGCCAAGATCCCCATTAAAGCCCAAGAAAGATCACAACCATGATTCCCTATGGAACTTTTGATCCTTGCCAAAATTACACAAGAGTTTTGGACACTGGCTGTACCATGGTTTTGTTAGTGCCTACTCCTTTTTTACCCGCTCTCTACAAATTTTATTGTTTAGGGTCCTTTACAAATTGAGGCGCTACAATTGGCGTCGTCTGTGGGAAAGGGGTTTTTGCGCGCTACCAAGTGCGGTGGTCGGCGTAAGGAAACCAAGGGCAACATTTTCGAAAAACAGAACACCAAAACAGTACAGATTACAACAACAACGTTCGTTCAAGAGGGAGCAATTGCAAGAACGAAAGTAAAAAAAAAAAAAAAAAAAAAACAATTATGTATGTATGTAACGCAAAACAAGTCTACTTCTTTTATTCATACATAAAGTAAAATTACATCTTTTACAAGTGAAACCCGTGGGGCTTGTTCTAAAGCTAACTACAAAGGCAGACGCTTGATAAACCGGCAAGAGAACAAATAAGTAGAAAGCAAAGCTGGCTGAGGAGCAAAAGAAAAGAAAGAAAAAAGGAATGGAAGAAGAGATGAAGAACAAATAAGTAAAAAGCAAAGCTGGCTGAAGATCAGAAGATGGAAAAGAAGTGAAGCAAGAGAAGAGGAAAGAGAAGAGAGAAGAAGGATTTGAAGAAAGGAAGGCAACATATAAGACGGAAGAGGCCGCGACACAGGACGATTCCGCTTTTAGGTTCCGCCTGGTTCCCCTCCCACCCTCTATGTAGTCGGCTTGGGGGGTCAAGAACCCAGACCCAAGAGAGGGAGGTTACGTTCTCTCCGGATCCTCCTCTAAGCGGCAAGGAGGGCTCTGTCTCCGGTTAGGTTGAAAAGAAGGAGGATCTTCGGATCTCCAATGCACCCATCCCAGCGTGGCGCCAGGGTTGGAGTGTCATCCTCGGCTCCTGATGGGGGCTGTGCATCCTCGAGGTCGCCCTCTCGAAGGGCCAGCTCATTCGATGGGGCTCAAGTGGCAATGTTGGGGAGAACCCTTTTGGGTAATATTTTTGGGGGAAATATAAGATGGATGTTTGTCAAAGTGTGAAGGAGAAGGTTGTCCTGGAAACGTCTTATATAGAAGGCGGAACATTGATGAGGGCCAATCCGCAATAAATCCCAGGGAGAGGTTTCCGAAGACCATTATCCCGCTCCAAATTCCAAAGGGCCTAACAGCCGTTAGATCCTCGTAGATCCACGGCTAGCATTAATGAGGAGGCGCTTCATTAAATGAGAAGGCATCGAAGCGTCAGAACACGTTACCCGGACAACCCAAGAGATGCCTCGTAATCAGAAGAGTCCCATCAAACGAAGAGGCAGAACACGGCAAGGTCTTATCTCCCACCAACTCCAATCTGCATTTATTATCATTATTCTGCTTGAAAGGCGTAATTATTTAATGCTTATTGTAAAATTATAGCAATGTAGAACTAAAGGGCTACGAGTAAATAATTGAAGTAGATGACTAAACTTCGAAAATTAAGTACTGGACAGAACCTAGGCCTTGCATGGTCTTCGGACTCAAGCCTCTGGGGAAACCAGTTACTTGGAAAATCAGGTACTGGACAGAACCTAGGCATTGCATGGTCTTCGGACTCAAGCCTCTGGGGAAACCAGCTACTTCGAAAATTATGTACTGGACAGAACCTAGGCATTGCATGGTCTTCGGACTCAAGCCTCTAGGGAAACCAGCTACTTCGAAAACTGGGTACTGGACAGAACCTAGGCATTGCATGGTCCTCGGACTCAAGCCTCTGGGGAAACCAGCTACCTCCAATAAGTAAATTAAGCGTTAGAATCGAGGCATTGTATGGTCCTCGGACACGGCCTTGCGAAACCAGTTATTTCCAATGAGTAAATTTTCAGACAAATTTTGTGCACCGCCCTGTCCAAATACATTTCGAAGGGAAGACCACTCCACTAAATACTGAGTGCCAAACGAATAATTACAAAAACCACCGTAATAACAATAACATTAACGGAGGGGTAACGTTCCGCAGAGCATGAAAGTGCGCCGAACAGATCAAAATCCTCGACTACTAAACCTGGGGGCTTCAATCACATCAACTTTTAGAGTATGCCAGTACATCTGGGAACGGACATAAAGCCTGAAAAAGTAGGTGATAGGACAGGCCCTAATGCACAACGTCCGGATAACTGACAAATGGACGGTTAAGATCAGGAAAAAGGAGGCTATATAATGAAAATGATTCCCTATCTAATGGAGGAGGGAAAAAAGGCCAGAGGAAGGGGTTGAACTCTTCGGGCAGAGCCGAAGAGAAGAGATACCCAAAAACACGGCCAAGATCCCCATTAAAGCCCAAGAAAGATCACAACCATGATTCCCTATGGAACCTTTGATCCTTGCCAAAATTACACAAGAGTTTTGGACACTGGCTGCACCATGGTTTTGTTAGTGCCTACCCCTTTTTTACCCGCTCTCTATAAATTTTATTGTTTAGGGTCCTTTACAAATTGAGGCCCTACAATTAATTCATATGAAGATATTGGATTCATATTAACAAATTCATATCAGTTGATAATTTGATTACAATTCAAAATTTTCATCTAATCATTTTCTTATTATAATTTATAAGTTGATAAATAATATCAATTTGATTACAATCCAAAATCTTCAACTTATCCTTATTTTTTTAATTTAAATTATATTACTACACAAAAAAAATAAAATAAAATAAAAAAAGCAACGCTGTACACTTTAAAAAATCAGCAAGGTAGTACATGTAAAAAAAAAAGCAACTAATCTTAGTATTTTAATAAAACACTAAATTCTTTGAATTTCCTCTTGCCACTTTTTTTTTAAGATTTAGAGTTCAGTTTTACACTCCCACAAATTAGACCAAAATTAGACTTTTTATTCATATCAATTTCTTCAATGTGGAGTGTATATATACTAAATAATTTATAACAAATATGTACTTTACAGTTCTTTTTCTTTATACTCCTCTTCATCTACCTACAACATTTTTGGTATGTATTTGATTGCTCTAATTTTTTTTATTAAATCGAATAGGTTTTGTTTATTTTTTTTGTTTTTCGTTTAACCTAATTTGCTTATGATTTGAACAATTTATATGATTACGATTTGAGAATTAATCATTAAATATGCTTAAGTATGATTTTTTAAATTATTTTTTGTTTTATGACATGGGTTCTAATGGTGATGTGTTTCTTTCATCCTCTCAATTTTGGTTTAGAGAAAAATTTTCTTTTTATCTTACAGTTAAGCATGTTTTGATATAAATTTGATTATAAATTGTTCATAACAATTTGATTTTTTTTTTTCTTGATTGAAATAGCTTTGGCTAACTATTAGAGTTGTACACTTTGATCTATAAAAGAAGTCAATCTATCCATTTAGTTTTTATTTTTATTTTTTTATTAATCATTAAATATGGTTTGAAATGATTTTTTATCAATTGTAAAATTTTATAATAAAGAACAATGACAAACAAGAACAAGGATATAGTGTACAAAGAAGTATTCAACCATCTTCCAAAGATACAAAATTCTTATTAGAGCACAATTGGTAGGTTACAAAATAATAATTTTATTAGGTGTTATCATTTTATATTTGATAATTATTATACAAATTTTTTTCCTTTTTTTTTATTATAATAATTATTTGGGAGATTATTGTTTATCAAAGAAAATGTATATTTTATAAGTTTATGATAAAACCATGCAACGCACGGACCTTTAACTAATATATAATAAAAGGCGAACTTAGACGTTTTGATTACGCCACGTGACTTCGTTAAATTGTAAAAATTTTATTAAATTTTTAGATTTTTAAAAAACTAAAAATGAACAGTGTACTAACTGTAATTCATTTCTATTTTTAAGTAGTATGTCTCTTTAAAAAAAAAAATAAAGAAAATAAAAGCCATTGCTTAGAGATTTAGACACGCTAAAATTGGTGTGGTTGTTGCTAACATACTCAAAAGCTCAAGAAAGATCATCTTGTACGGCTCTAACCATGGTTGTCAAAATCGCGGTCCGGATCATTGGATCGCACGATTTTACGTTATCACCTCATCAAAACGTTTAAAATTGCACTAGGATCGTAAAAATGGTAGGATCATATGTAGGATCGTATAGGATCGGAGGATCGTATAGGATCCTATCGATCCTACCAAAAACATAAATTTTGGTTTTTATTTTTTATTTTTTATTTTTTATTTTTTATGGGATAAATATTTTGTTTTGATGAACCTTTAAGGGTTTTTATTTTTTATTTTTATATTATGATGGTATGGATTTTTATTTTTTATTTTATAAAATTATGTTAATCTAAGAAAATGTTTTCTAATTGCTAGTTCACTTAAAATTAAAATAAATGAATGTTTCATCAATTCTAAATGAAGAATTTGATGTTGACTTTGTTACCTTTTAAGTTATAATGCTGTTAAATTTATTTGATCAATATATTAATTTGTGTTCTAATATTACTAAAATATATATATATATATATAGATATAATTTTATCAGTTATGCTTGTATTTGTATATTGATTGATTAATTTTTTAGAGCGTGCTCTATTATTATTGCTGAGCGGTATAACTTAAATAGTTGAGTATGAAATTATATTTTGCTGTCTTTTGTAACTCTAGTATATAAATATATAATATTTACAAAGATAATGAAATGGATGATGATTTGGAATTTAGGACGGCGGTTATAAGAACTTTAGAATGAGAATAATTAAATGTTCACTTTACCTTAATATTCATCTTGCTTTTGGATTTCATATTGTAGTTAGCTAGTTTCCTTTTGCTAATTTATTTTGGATTTCAAACTTGGAATTTAGAACTTGGAAAATATTTTCCATATGTTTTGAAAAATATTTTGGTATTTGTTTGCTAAATATTAAACATTTATTGAAATACATTAGGTCAAAACTTAAATATATTTGTTTCGTTAGTATAGACTTAGCGATATATAACATGCAAATTACATTATATGATGAAAATCTAAGTTTTTTATAGATGAATTTATAATTTATGTGATTATTCAACATACAAGGCCATTATCAACGTGTTTTTTGCTTTAAATCTGAAAATATGTAGGATCTTGCGATTCATGATCCGATCCTATGATCTACGATTCCTCCTACTTTTAACGATCTTATGTAGGATCCCGATTTTGACAACTTTGGCTCCAACCATATCATTTAATTGTCAGAGTTATTTGAAGCCAATTAGAATTGTTGTTACCATATATAAAATAAAATAAAACCTCACTCTACACCTAAAAATTTGTTGTTTTTTTTTTTTTTTTTTTAACTGGTTCAAAGTAAGAGTTCTTTTTTTTTTAATCTTTTACTTAAAACAAAAACAAAAATGTAGGAGTTCTTCTTTGTTCAACTTGGAGACCTTTTTTATATTGGTTTATTATTTGGTTTTTTTTAATAGGTTTAACGTAGGAGTTCTTTTTTCTAATCTTTTGCTAACAAAAAAAAAAAAAAAAAAACGTAAGAGTTCTTTTGGTGGACTATTTGAACCAATAGGATTTTTATGCATCAATGATAAAGAAGAATAGAGAAAGAGATAGAGGATTGAAAATCCTTCATACTATTTTAAAACTTATTGGAATACTTCATACTATTTTAAACATTTATTAAGTATCAGGTGCATCGCACGGTTAGCGACTTTCATGTCTGCTTCTTGTAAGATTGTAAGTATAGATTAAGGTTGTGTTTGGTTCATGGAAAATATTTTTCGGAAATGTTATTTTTGGGAAAGGAAAATATTTTCAAGTGCTTGGTTGTATTTCAAAAAATACTTTGAAAAGTATTTTCTGATATTTGGCTGTATTCTTGAAAATACTATAGAAAACATATTTTTTACTTGTTGCTCACATTTTCTCAACTTCCAAATAAATATATAATATCATTTCTCAGTCCACAAACACAAAATCCACCGCCACAAAAAAAAAAAAAAAAAAAAAAAAAATCAGAGGAGGACGACGAGAAAGGGCGGTGCGATCTCGCGAGGGCGGCGCGATCGAGATGACGACGAGATCGAAGGTGATGATCTGACCCAGAGGAGGATGGCGTGATCTCACAGGCACAAACTTGGCGCCATGATCTCGAAGGTGCGATCTTGGCGCACGGTGCGATCAGTGCGATCTCGGTGTGATCCTGGGGTGCGATCTCAGTGTGAATCTCGCCGGAGCTTGGTGGGCTTGGCTTGGCTGGGCGGTTGGAGCTTGGCGTCGGATTGTGTGTGGAGTTGAGGTTGGTGCGTGGGTTGGAGTTGAAATGAGGTTGGTGCGTGTGTGAGGAGTGAGTAATTCTGGAAATGATTTGAAGGTAATAAAAAAAATTATATAGTAAGCATAAAATAAAAGCTACTTCATGTAAGATTGTAGGTAAATTAATATTAGATTAATTTGGAGTCTAATTATCTTTAATTCATGCATTGCTATCATAAAATAAGTGTATCTCTAAAAAAAAAAAATGAAATAAAAAATTGCGAGTAATATTAGATTAATCAAGACTCTAATTCATTCATATCTCAAGTTCAAAAAATCGGGACTTTAATTCATTCTTATCTCTAATTCGTTGTTATCATTTGTTATGATAAAGTAAGTGTATCTCAAAAAAAATAAAACATACTGCATCCCAAAAGTTTTTTTTTTTTTTTGGGTATTAACTTTAATGTAAACAAAAATGAAAAATAAAAATATTTAATAACTATTTGGCTAATAATGTTAACTATATTTTTGGGATAAAATATTTAAAAGAAAAAAAAAAACTAATATGTAATTAACCTAAACTTCTTGATTAGGTAACTTTAAGGAATTTTGAGTATTTGATTTTTACTTGGACTCCTTTTCTAGGTGGAGTATGTATGTATATTTATACACCGTTAGTTGGTGTAGTTTTTCATTCTCCAACTTATTGTACAGTTTTTTTATTTAGGATTTCATTTTTCTATCTACAATCATGTAGGTATGTATTTTTTATAATTTTTTATTATAATCAATTAAATACGTTTTATGTATTTGTTGCCTTTTGTTTAAGTTAATTTTCTTATGTTTTTCTTTTGTTGAGGGGGTAATTTTCTTATGTTTGATCTAATTCATAGGTTAATGGTTTGATCCAATTTAATTATTTTGTTGTCCAATATATATGTAAGTTGTCATAGCAAATTTCAATCATAGACTATTAAATTTACATACCATTTTGCAATCTATATGATACTTTGTTTTTTTTAACACTGTTTAATACTTTTTTTTTTTTTTTTTTTTTTTTTTTCTTTCAGGTTTGTCAAAAAAGATTTCAAGCATCCTAAGAAAGGTTTGTAATCTTGATGTAGAACTTTGCAATTTTTTTTAATTAAGACAAAGGTTTTATTCCTCGAATAGTTCTATTTTTATAAAGTGGTCAATTTTATGCTACTTTGTCTAAAGATTTTAATTATTAATATTATTGTTAACAATATTGCAAATCACTTATATTGTAACTTTGTTAGATATAAAATTTGTATGCCAAAGTTTGATACATGTAACTATGAATGATATTATGGCACAATTGGTATGTTAGAAAATAATTGTTATACCAATTCAATTTATTCCTTTTGTTATAATAATTACTTTTTTGGTTATGATAGTTATATATATTCTACAAGTTTTAATGTATAACCGTGCGTTGCATGGGCTTTTAACTAGTATATATATATATATATATATTTATATATATATGCAGTGGGTGATGTGTTAAAATTTGTCGAAAAATTGGAAACTGAATTTACAATTAACTGGATACTGAACATGTGGTTGTTGTTCTCACTTAAGGCCAATCTTCATTAGCTGTTCAAATTTAGACTACTGGTACAAGGTTTCTCCCAAATAAAAAAAAAAAAAAAGGAAAAAGAGAGAGACTACTAATTCAAGACGTAGAAATAATAATTATGCCAAAAAAGATAAAAGCATTTCTTTAAAGGATAAGTTCAGTTACAAAACTGGTTGGAACTTAAGATTACATCTTTATTCGATAAAATAAATATTAATATATATTTTGAAACCCTTTATGAGTTGCAAGTTTTCTTCTTCACGACTCAAAGTGATAGTTTAAATTGTGCACAAAATCAACTTAGGCTGATCCGTAAACACCCCTCTATTTTCAAGGAAAGAATTCAAAAACATGTTTCTAGAATAACTTTTAAATGTTGCTATTTTATGAAAGTATTATTTAGAAAAAATAGCGTTGGGTCACTACCACGTCATTTTCCTTTTTTTTTTTTTTTTTTTTTTTGGTTCCGGTGGAGGAGTAGGACCAACCTTTAAGACATGGTCATATTGGTAATTTGATCTGGTGGAGGACCCACCTTTAATTTGACATGGTCCACCCGGTTTTCAATGGATTCATTGTATACTGGTGATTTGTTCTGGACCACACGGTTTTCATTGGATTCATTGTAACGACGACCTAGACTTTAGCTTCAATAATGCAAGGGCCAATCACTGACATGTTGCTTCTTGTTATTTTCCTATGCATGATAACGATTCTTCTAAGAAATTATAAAGGAAAACTGTTAATGTTAACACTTCCACTTCAAAACTTGATTCTTCTTCACAGCACTATTACCTTCACCAACATTGGAGCAGTTCAAGCCCATCCTCTAGCTTTCGTCTCGATCTTCTAAGTTCCTTTTCCACGCTACAAAGAAATGGCCGAAGGAATGCTCCCTGGCGTTGCACAAAAAATCATTGATGAATTGGGCTCTTGGGCTTTCAAAGAGCTCGCATCGCTTTGGAATGTCGAAGCTGAACTTGAAAACATCAAGAACACTGTTTCCACTATTCAAGCTGTACTTCGGGATGGAGCAGAGCAGCAGCGCCATAGCCATCAAGTCAAGGACTGGCTCGAAAAGCTCAAGGACGTAGTTTATGAAGCAGATGACTTGTTCGGTGAGTTCTACACTGAAGCTTTACGACAAGGAGGGACGAGTGGGAATCTTACTGAAAAGGTACGCTATTTCCTTTCAAATTCAAAGTTACGTCAAGAGATGAGTGGTAAAATAAATGCGATGAAGCAGAAGCTAAATGCAATAGCGGAAGATAGGAAACTGTTTCACTTGAAAGAATACCATGTAGAGCCACCTGTAAGTATGGATAGGGAAGAGACTCACTCATTTGTGCTTGATGAAAAAGTTATTGGGAGAGAAGATGATAAAAAGGCCATCATAAAACTGTTGTTGGAGCCTAATAATGAAGAGAATGTTTCAATTGTTCCTATAGTGGGGATTGGTGGGTTAGGAAAAACCACACTTGCTCAATTTGTATACAATGACAAGAACATCAAAGAATATTTTGAGCTAAAAATGTGGATATGTATATCTGATGTCTTTGATGTAAAAATGATTATTCAAAATATAATATTGGCTACAGGTAAGGAACCTATAGACCATAGCATGGATAAATTACAAGATCAACTTCGTGAAATAATTAATCAAAAGAAGTACTTACTTGTCTTGGATGATGTGTGGAACGAGAATCCTCACAAATGGGAAAGTTTGAAAGACCTTTTAGCGGGTGGTGCTAAGGGAAGTAAAATTGTAATAACTACGCGTGCAAGATTGGTAGCAGAGATTACAGACCCAGCTTCAATATACACTCTTAAAGGTCTCAATGAAGATCAGTCTTGGTTGTTATTCAAGCAAATAGCATTTAGAAAAGGGCAAGAGACCAATAATCCTAGACTAGAAGAAATTGGAAGGGAAATTGTGCACAAATGTCAAGGGGTACCCCTTGCCATAAAGTCTATAGGAAATGTATTGTGCTCGGAGAAAACAGAGCATAAATGGTCATATGTCAAGAATAATATATTGGAAAGTGCAACTCAACAAAAAAATGACGTTTTTCCAATTCTAAAGTTGAGTTATGATTATCTTCCATCACATTTGAAAAGTTGCTTTGCCTTCTGTTCCTTGTTTCCTAAAGATTATGAGATCGAGAAGGTGACACTAATACAACTATGGATAGCGCAAGGTTTTATCCGACCATCAAACAAAAACCAAGAATTAGAAGATGTTGCAAATGAGTACTTGAAGGATTTGCTTAGGAGGTCCTTCTTTGAAGAAGTGAATGTATTTGGAAAATTAAAATACAAGATGCATGATTTAATTCATGATCTTGCACAATTAGTTGCAGGGGCAGAGTGCACAATAATTACTTTGGATGGAAGCAATTTTGATGAAAAAACTCGTCATGCGTCACTTCCATTTTATATTGACTCATCTCTTATTGAAACTTCAAGTTTTCTAGTTAGAGCAGAGAAGTTACGTACATGTCTTCTAACATTTAAACCTAGTAACCGTTATAGTGCGGGGCAAATAGATGAATCAATGTTGAATAAACTTATTTTGAGTTGCAGAAGATTGCGTGCATTGGGTTTATGTGGAGTGTATATTGAGAGAGTGCCAGATTCTATTGAAAAGTTAATACATCTTACTTACCTTGATTTTTCTGATAATCTTGGTATTAAAACTCTCCCTAATGCTATTTCTAGACTTTTGAAATTGCACACACTAAAAGTCAATGGTTGTGAAAATCTTAAAGAATTACCTAGAAGCATTAGATTTTTGGGTGGCCTCCGGCATCTTGAGAATAGCAATTGTAGGGGTTTGAGTCATATGCCTCATGGAATAGGGCAAATGACATGCCTTCAAACGTTATCATTATTTGTTGTGAGAGACAACCAAGCTTCTACCTCTAGGCACATTAGTAGTGGGCTAGACGAATTGAATTCGCTAAACTCCCTGAGAGGAGAACTACAAATCTCAAATTTGAGATGTTTCAAAGATGTTTATTCAGAACCTAGTGCTGCCAATTTAAGGGAAAAACAATATCTTGACCAGTTGACATTATTATGGTATGCAAATAGTCCTGATTTTGATTTTTGTTTTGATGACGACAATGATGGTGATGAGAAGTTATTAGAAGGCCTCCAACCACACCAAAATCTTAAATTTTTGTCTGTGAATGAGTATGCGGGTGTGAGGTTTTCAAGTTGGCTTTCTTTGCTCACAAATCTTGTTAATTTATCTATAATTGGTTGTAAGAGATGTCAACAAATTCCACGATTGTCTCAACTCCACTCTCTGGAACGTCTATCGCTTGACAATATGAAAGTTTTGGAGTACATATCAGATGGTGATATAAATGAGGAGGTTCCTACTTCATCCTTCTTCCCATCGCTGAAGTCAATTTCTATTTTCCGCTGCCCTAATCTGAAGGGATGGTGGAGGAGCACATCAACAACAGATCACCAACAACATCCGCATCACCAGTCACTGCCTTCATTCCATCATCTTTCTAATTTAGATATTGGGTTTTGCCCTAATCTAACTTCCCTGCCTCCATTTCCGTATCTTGAAGAAAGTCTATTTTTGTATAAAGTTAGTTTGAAAGCTTTACAATCGACAATAGCGATGACGTCTACGCTTCCTTCTTCCTCCTCATTTTTGTCCTCCCCTTTCTCCAAATTAAAGTCTATGACTTTAAATTTTATAAAGGATACAAATGCTCTACCAGATGAGTGGATGTCAAACCTGAGTTCTCTCAAGCAACTACTCATACAAGGAGGCCCTAAGCTGAAATCTCTATCTCTAGCCGTGCCCCATCTCACCTCACTCGAGAGCTTGGACATTCGTAATTGTGAGCTGTTTGATTCGGTTAGTGACATGGGTGATGATGGCATCGAATGGCAGCGTCTTAAATGCCTCAGTTCTCTGCAATACGTAAGCGTTCTGAATTTAAAGTCTATTCCTTCCGGGCTTCAACATGTTACTGCTCTGCGAAGGCTTGTGATTTCTGATTGTCCCAATTTGACGATTTTCCCAGAGCTCGCCTCAGTTGTATACCTTGAAATTTCAGGGTGCCCCAACCTAACATCAATTCCCGATGGGATTAGTAATCTCACGTCCCTTGAAGAACTTCACATTGAAGAATGTCCTGACTTAGCGAAGAGATGTGAAAAGGAAATTGGGGAAGATTGGTTCAAAATCGCTCACGTCCCTGTTATCAAAATTTGGGATTGATGATTTTATATGCTGAAAAAATGTGAACCAGTCCATTTTTCAGTCAGTTACTCTTGGCCTGCCTCAAGAACACTAGCCCCCTCGGCCTTGACAATGCCACTCGCAACATAACCTCTGGTACGTCTTCTGCAATAGCTGAGCTTGGTAGATCTTCACTTTTTACTTTTTTGTTGATTTCCAATAAATAAAGAAATTTTTAAGGACAGAAACTAGTAAATTGCCGCCTTCTTCTTTTTTTTGGATTTCCAAAATATTAGAACAGTAAATATACTCAATCATGATATATAATTGTATTGGGTCCCCTTTAGTGAAACTTTTCGGTTTTTCACATTTTCTAACAATGAAAAATCTAAGATTGATTTGAAAGAAACCAAACTATTGGACATTGCTTAAAAGTTTTGCTTTTGGTTATTTTTTCAACAAGAAAGATTTGGCCAACTCCAATATCATCCATGAACAAGTGCTCTTTCCAGTTGTTCACTCTCTTTTTTTTTTTTTCTTCTTCATTTTTCTTTTTTGGAATGCAACTCTCTTTCATAGTTTATTGGGTTTTAATTTAAGCCTTTTGCAAAAACAGATTTGTTATTTTCATTCATGCAATGAGGAGCCAAGGATTCCATGTTGTAAATGGCCATACTAAGAGTTTTGTTAAGAAAGGTTAGTGGGTGATACTCCGTTTTGTTGTGAAGACCGCCTTTATAAGAAAAGACATTTTGCTTCAAAATTAAAGCTCTATGAGATTCGCATTGCATTTCTAGGATGCCAGTAGTGATGCACTGAAACAAAATTTAATGTTTTTGATTTTTCGTTGTTATTGAAATATTGTTATCCTTTTTGTCATTGCATAATGCTGCTCCTTTGTAATCTGTTTACATGAATGGCTTTAAAATGAATATGCCTTTTGTTCTATCAACAGATTTAATGGGATTAATCATCGAGTGAGTGTGGATCATCTAAAGAATTTGAAGATTTTTGTGGAAAATATGGCAAAGGATCTATTCCTTGTATACTTTGAGGATTTTGGAAACTGATCTAGCTCAGGTACTTGGTTAGAGTCACCAGTAATCAAAGGTTATTGAGTAATTTGGAGTAGTGTTCCAGTGGGATCTCTGATTTTTAGCATTTAACACTCTGGCGATATTGAGTTAATCAATTTTCTTCCAAATAAAAGAAAAAAGCTTAATAAATATCACAAAGTCACTAATGGGGAAGAGGGGATGGTCCACCTAAAAAAGTTCATGCCCTATAGCTGATAGGGCCTGAACTTGGTTCATCTTCTATGTTTCTAGATAAATGTAGATTAATTATGAATCCTAATCTTTTGTAGTGATTCAAATGCTACGTTCTTAACTCTTCTTCTTTGTTCTCTTTGTGTTTTTTGATGATCTCCCAGTTTATTTGATCTTAGATGGAAAACAAATTGGAAGCATGAAACAAAACTAGGGATAAATATCTGAGCCCATAGAGAACCTTTTGGGCAAGTACAGCAAGTGAACAGCTCAGCTAATTATCTTGTTTTTGTGTTCCTTTTTCCCTCAAGGGGAAAAAAGGGGGGTGGTTGGGGGGGGGGGGGGGGGGTTGGTGGGAGACGCGTAAATCCTTCACTTGTTTCTTTGTTCTAAGCATCTGTACCTTGGTATAAATGATAAGACTGCACTTTTGGGTTTGCAGAGTTGATTTTAAATAAACAAATTGAAATTTGGCACTGGGAGATGTTGGAATAGATTTATGGTGAATAATCATTGTTTAGTAGGATGATCTAGTCCAACCCAACAACAAAGCCTTAGTCCTAAAATTTTTGGGGTCAGCTATGTTATACTGGATTAATATTAAATGCATTTCAGAAATATGATCTTCTCCCAAACTTATCAGCAAAAAAAAAAAAAAAAAAAAAAAAAAAAAAAAAAAAAACGACCCAAAGATATGATCTGCTCCAAAGTTTCTATAGGTCCATATATCTCTGTCAAAATTCAATCCTCTTGTTCCCCTTCAATTAAGAGCATAGTGATTTTTTTGATCATTTGATTCTGTGTGCAGAATATAGGTAAGCTTGGAATATAAAAACTGCAAAGGGTTGGCTGTTTATCCAAAGCGAGTTGGTATTGCAATTATCAAGCCACAACTGAAAAATTAAGTGGTAAATCGTTTAAGTTTCATATATGGTTATTTATTTATGTACTCAAACTTATGTTTCATAGTATGGCATGGAAAAAGACCACAGCTTGGTGTTAACTCCCCTGTTTCTTTATATTCATGCATCTCCTTTCTAAGTTCCCTGTGATTGTTAGATACTACTCTAATCTCTTTTCATTCCTCATTTTCGTTTTAGGTATGGTGATTTTCTCAGTTATAGGAGTCTGTATGCCAGAGCTTTGAATACTTAAACAGAAAAGATTTCAGTAGTTTATGTCTTCCAACCATACTGGTAAAAACGAATATGCAGCAACTAGCAAAAAGTAAATTGGTAAGTATCTCATTCTCATCTTTATTATATCTTACCACATAGATTAGGTAAAAGGTTCACTTGTTGGAAATTTAATTGTAAGATGGTAAAAACACTTACTTTACTCTCTTTACGTTTTTTTTTTTTTTTAATTTATTATTTGAATTTAATTTTGATAGGCTAGAATGGATGAAGATGATGGTTTGGTGGTAGCAATCCGATTACTACATAGTTGTAGATATAGCTTAATATCTCATTCCTTGTGAAGCATTAGTTTATGTTCATGTCAAAATATTGGAAATGTTTACTCTTTCCTATGTACATAAGCAGGAATCAGAAAGCATCCCTTTGAAATGGGAGGTAGAGTGGAGATAGGATTCAAACTTAAGAACACATATTTTGATGCTATGATAAACTACCAGTTGTCCCAAAAGCTTAAACTGATAGGAAATTTTTCCTATGTTAACCATTATTGTAACAATTATAATGTAGAGTTTGTCTAGACTAAACCAGGTAACTCAACTTTTACAGGTTACATGACAAAAGCCACCAATATTTTCTCTTAAAGCTATGAAGTTGCTGCATCAACACTCAACAGTCAGTGCAGGGCTTGTGTTTTTGTGTAGTAGAGTGGAAAAAAAAGGTAAGATTAGATATTGATTAAAGTATTATGTCTACTTTTGGCTTTTTTTTAGGATGAATGCTTTGACATAAGGGAAATTGTTGTTGCACACCGTGGAGTGCACACTCCATACACACAACACTTAGGAAATCATGCGTTCAAAACACAATTTCTTACTTAAATTGTGAAAACATGTTTTGAATCCACGATTTCAGTTGACGTGGCATGCACACACCATATACACCGGTGTGTAATTAACAATGCTCTTGACATAATATGCAACTTGTCATTACTACTTTTACAATCTAGGATGCTACTAACTTTTAGGTCACGCATTGGAACAGATGATGCCAACAGGTTCTTTGACTTCTGTATTACTGGCCCATGGGAGTTTTCCTTGGCTATTAATGGTCTTGCAATTCCCTAACTTAGAATTAATGTGGATTACTAAAGAAAGAAAGTGTAGCACTAAGACAGGGAGGAAACTTCTGAAGTTAGTTTGGATGCACTAGCAACAAGGGAAATCAAATTACAAAATGATGTATGCAATCTTTTTCCGACTGGGAATGTCACCAACAGCAATCCTCTACTGTTGATTTTTGTCATTTCATGATGAACTGAACTGCATTCCAGTATTGCAATTCCATGTTTCAAGGTCCTGTAAGGTAGATCATGAATATTTCATAGGTTGCTTTTGGTATTTTTGGGTAAATCCACTAGGATTATGTCTTGGTACTTGAATTAATGATGAGGAAGATTTGGCCAGTGAGCTCTAACTCAACGGGCACCTCTTCCCCTTATAAGTGCTAGGTTGAGGGATGGGTCTTGGGTTCAAGACCGATCAGGTGGGTGTGTAACTTTCTAGTGAAAAATATGATGAAGAAAATTTGGAAGCTCAATACATAGATGCCAATTTTTGTGATTCAATTTCCATTGCAAGGGATTTTTTTTTTGGATGTACTTACTAGAATTCGGCAGTTTTTATTTTATTTTATTTTTTATTTTTATAAATGCAATTCATAGCCACTTCTCCTGGCTGCATGTGAAAAATTTTCTATTCTGTGGTACTGTGTTCTGTCGACTTACCTTTTACCATTGAGCTGCACCTATTGAACCAATTCCCTACCTGCCTTTGACATTCCAATGTCTCCATATGATTAAAAGTCTCTAAACTAATTTTGCATTGTCTTTATAGTGGGTATATATCTATTTTTAATGCAAAATTTGTGTTTCTTTGCATTATTGAAATGAAAATAGCATATAAAAATTTCCCAATAACTTTCATTTTATTCATCCTTTAGAGTTTGGTCATATTATGACACTTTTTTTTCCAGAAGAAGGCACAGTTTAGGGCACTGCTTGAATGAATTCAGTCTTTTGCCTTGCCAATGACCCTCTGTTGTGGCTTCCAGAATTCCAAATCTTCTTGATAATTAATGATATATAATTGTTAGATAATAGTCTTTATAAAGAGTATAGCTACTATCATCATCATTTAAATATGCCATGGATGCTTGACCTAACTGATAACTAGTGTGTGTGTGTGTGTGTGTTGATATAATGTGAATCCAAAAATATCCTCAGTTCCCATTCATATGCCACCACATCAAAGAATACTAAAAATTTTGTAAGAACAATGTTGTGATACTTTACTAGCTACTCTCAACTTTGTGACATGGTCTTCTCTTAAATCATGGCATGTTGGCATGTTTTTGTTTTCCAGCCCTTGGAAGACATTCACATTCATTCTTCCTTTTGTTTCAGGTAGGATGATTTTATCAGAAATTTGATTCTATATGCTGGGAAGCAGGAGCCAGTTAGCCACAGGAGCATTGAATACTAGGTGGACGTGTTTGAGAGTGTGTTTCTTCTTACTACACTAGTAATAAAAATATTTAGAGACTAGCAAAAAGCCGTATCTCATTTCTTCTTACTTCATGTGTTTTGAAATTGTTTTTGCCAGTTGGTAGAAATATTACTGTTTTGATGTTTCCTCTCTTTTCTTTTCTAATTTATTTCGCAAACTTATGTTTGATGGGATGGAATGGATGAAGATTGTAGCTTGGTGTTAGCAATTAGAGAGCTGCCTAGTTTCAGTGTTGCTTAATTTCTGAAGACTGATCGTTTGACTTTTCAATGACTCCTTGTGAAGCATCAGCTTTATGTTCATGTAAAAATATTAGTTATGATTTTTATGCAAGCTATTTATATGCTTTTCAAATTGTCACTATTTTGTACATATCAGTACTCAAAATTTAGAAATTACATAACAAAAGAACTATCAAGGGAAATATTTTAGTGGGTCAAAATTTGTCAATTACAACAGGATTGGATGTTCCAGTGCTTATAGCCTTTTCTTCTTCATAAGTCTAGAAATGGATATTCTTAAGTTGGTGAGAATGCCATCAGTTCATGCACTAACAATATGAGTGAGTAGTACAAATTACTAAAAAAAATTAAGGGATTATCATTTTCATGATTTACATTAGACTTAGCTGTTGGAGCAGGAAAAAAAAGAATGTTTTTCCTAAGAGATAATGGTTTGTTTCTTCAGTAGTTTTTCTTAGTAAGCATTTAATGCCTTCTTTCTCTTAAGCAGCCTCACATTCTTGGGGGAACTTAGCATACCATATAAGTTTTTTTTTTTTTTTTTCTTTTCTCTTTTTCCTTTTTCCTGTTTTTTTGGGTGATTAGTACATAGCATACCATATAGTTATAATTCCACCCAAGGATAATTTAATTATATGAAATCTCTGAAATATTATATGAATCCAACATCTTCTGTTATGAAGCATACAAATTCGCAAGTTGTTAAAAAACATTCTGATTGAATGCTAAAAAACCAATAGCTAATAGAATGGAGAAAATTATGATATTTTTTCAAATTATTTCCACTGCAAAGAAAATATTAAATGAATTCATGATACTTATTAGACCTTTTCATCTAAAAATAATTAGCGACTCATATTGGACTGACTAGCTGTTGCTGCGGGGCAAAAAATGTGACTTTCCATATCAGAGGACTCCTAAGACTTCCATGATAAAGTTTCTTTTCTTAGATATGCATTTGAACTTTCATCTTTGAAGTAGCCTAACATTCTTGGAGTTAATTAGCACATTATAAAGTTATAATCAAGCGATGGACAGCTGACTACATGAAATATTTAAAATAACATATGAATTGAGAATCTTCTGTTCTCAAGCATAGAAATTCATGAGTTCTCAAAAATCTTTCAAATTGAGTCCAATGTAACAGTAGCAATTGAATGGAGGAAAAAATGACCACTTTTATAACAATTTGGGTCCCAAAGAGAAAATTTATTTTCAATGTCCAAATGCTAATTAGACCTGCAATATCTTTGTATTAATTTTACAATTATGTCAACTTTTGCTGTTAGTGGAGCTCGTTTTCTTGGTGACTTTGGATGTGAACACAAATCCCCTGCAATTTCATTCCATTTAACAACTAACTAACATGGATACTTTTCGATGCAGAAATTTTCTTTTAAGGTGAAGTGAAGCCCATTCTCAATTCCAATGTATGAAATTCCTAGTTTTCTACTTGAACTATTGCATCAATAATTCTTCATTGTAGATACTGCGGAATATTACTTTGGTTGCTCTCTCAAAATTCTAGGATTGAGAACATGTTAAATCAATCCCTGCACTCACTAACATTAGGGAATGCAAGGTTTGTGTGTAAGTCATGTACAATGTTTTACATTGTTGTTGTTCTTGCTCGTATGGTTTTCAAAGTTTTTGTTAAGAACTTATCATTTGAAGTGTTTATGTTAACTTCAATTCATTTGGTTTAATGTCTCCTGGGTGATTGAAACATTATATTCTAAATCCCATCATAGCAAAAATGTCTTTACACATGTAACGACGAAACCTTAAAATCTGCGTACATTATATAATTACTGGAACATAGAAAATTTACCAATGGTACATTTCAGTCCATTTTCTTGTTTCATAATTCATTTCATCTCTTGACCTTACTGAATAGGTTTTTTCAGTTATACACTTATTACGTCAAGATGGCAACATATACAATATGGATTTGTTCAAACAAACAATTTCATTTGTCATTGATCAAGAAACTGTAAGCACAGATTATAATGTGGAATTTTGTCCTAACTAAGCCAGGTGACTCACTTTTCACAGGTTACAGGACAAATGAAACCAATATCATCTCTTAAAAATGTGAAGTTGATGCATCAACCATTTGAGTAGGGCTTGTGCTTTTGTGCAATAGAGTGGCACTAAAATGTAGGGGTAAATATTGATTAAATAACTGTCTTTTTTCTATAATAACTGTCTACTTTTGGGATGACTATTGTGCTATAATATGCACCCTATCTCATGACTACTTTTATTTCCCGCAGTCCAAGAATGCAGACATCACATGTTGGAGCAGATGATGCAAACAATTGCTCTGACTTCATTATCACTAGCCCAGAGGAATTTCATTTGTTATCAGGGTCTTGCAATTCTCTCCCTGCTTTACAAGAAATGTGGATTACCAAAGAGACGAAGTGTTACATGGGTTGAATTAGTTCCATTTATACACGTTCAACGCCAAACCAAATTTGGTGATTGCTTATTAATAGGATGAGAAGATATCAATGGCAACAAATAAATAGGCTTTGCACTTGTATATATAGCCAGTCATGCTTAGTTCTTTAAAATGCACAACTTTGGTCTTTTGCAGACCGGGTTTAGACTTAGAGAATTTGAAAATTCTTGTTTGCTAGTTGTGGTGAGAGAGCGTTCTTTGGGTGTATTTGGGGCTTGGATTTTGTGAGAATGTTTTTGTGTCACTTTTGTAATCTCCTTATTTTTTTTAGTGAAACTTACTCTGGCGTTGCCCGTGGATGTAGGCCTAAGGCCGAATCACGTAAATCTATGTGTTCTCTATGTGACTGTTTATGCCATTTTTCTACTTTTATTTCAAACAAACCCATTTTTTTTTGCTTCACTCATAACCAAAAATAATAATAATAAAAATAAATCAAGGCTTCTGCTATCTCAACATAAAGTATAATACTAAGACAGGAATGGAACTTCAAAATTTAGTTTGGAATCTATGCACTAGAGATAAAGGGTATTTAAGATAACAATGATTTATGGTGCCAATAGATATCTTGTTGGTTAAAATAAAAGTCAATGGTTGTAAGCCCAACTATCCAAAGTAAGTGCAATTAGCCCTCAATTTTCTTTAAAATACCTTTAAAATACTTAAAATAAATCCTAAAATCTTATTAAATAAATTATTATTAATCACTTTATTAATAAATTTATGTTAAAAACAAGTCTAATCACTATTATTACTAATAGTTAAATCATTAATTAATTATTATTAATTAATATGCTTAATAATTTTACTTAACTAATTTACCTAACCTAAATTTAGTAGTTAAGTAAAGAAAACTATAGTTTAATTAGTAGACACTAGAAAACAAGAGATAGATAAGGATATCTTACTAAAGAATTTTTTATTAAAAAAAAATCCCAAATACTACAGGCACAAGCTACCTCCACCCAGATCTTATTGTGATCATTAACTATCAGTCATTTCCAACCAAATCAAATGGATTCCTTTTCTTCAAATATCTTACAATGTTGAAAGTAGTTGATGTTTTAGTCTGATTATAAAGAGCTGTTCTCAGATATAGATGTCATAGGTTAAAACTCTCTTAAAAAAAAAGAAAATCTTACAATGTTTGAATTTGTAAAAATTGGTCCAGATAACGTTAATGACGGTGTAATATCTTAAAGGATCCCACTTACTACAACTCATGTTTCCTATAGTGTACCCTCTGGAGCCTATTACATAGTGAATCCTAGCATTAGTTTTCTATTTGAGTTTCACTGTTCACAGAAAAATTAGGATGAGAAGCTGAACGAATTAGTGTTTGCAGGAAAATACCATGACCATGAGTTGGGGGGTAAAGGAGCCCTTCAACTGAAGGGTAAAGGAGCCCTTCAACTGAAGTTCAAAAAGAAAGGAGGCCTAAGGCCCGACATTCACATTGTGTTTAGTATGCTTTTGATGCAAGCTGGAGGAATAGAACATATAGCTTCCTTCTTCTGAACTTAGTGGCTATAACTTTCATGCTTTCTCTTTTGGTTTGGTTATTTGAATATGGCTATAAAACACAAAAGCCTTGTGATCTTGCTTTTGTTTTTGGAGAAAGAATTAAAAAATACAAAAACTCTATAAGTAAATTCTTGATGATTTAAGATTGCTTTTTCTTTGCATGATTATACAAAGAAAATAAGGAAAAGTAATAATGGTAACTTAGGGGATTGAGAAGTCTGCCCCACCAACCCCCCCCCCCCCCCCCCACACACACAAAAAAAAGGTTTGTGGGGGTGGAGCTTATATAATTTACCAAGTTTTAAATAAACATACCTTTCTATCACAATTTTCTCAAATTACATTACTTCATTCATCTTAATTGCAAAATTGAATATGAATCCATGTTTTATCTCTGTTCTTTCATTTTTTTCTAAGCCAAGTTTATCATTTGCAATTTAGGTGACAAGGAAAAAAAAGATATACTGCATTCTAACAATTCCAACATAGGAAGCATACAATGAAATGGGTTGTCTTTGATGATTTTGAAAGCAATCTGATGCATTTCCCTCTTTTTCATTTTTTTTTAATTTAAAAAACACTAATTATTTGCACTAAAGAACCAATGTGATGTTAGAAATTTAAGATCTAAGGTGATGGATAAGTACCATTTAGCTTATAAAAAGGTCTAATTTCTTCAACATCCTTCTTCACAAACAATTTTTTTTTTATAAGTTGCTTCCAATTCAATATTTGCAACTATGCCATCTTATTGACAACTTCAGATTTCTAGCCAAGAAAATAAGTAAAAACACATTTGAAAAGGATTCCTGACCATCCAGTGGTATTTATGACATTGTACATTACACCATACTAATTATTAAACAACCTAACAGCTTCATATTATGGTAAAAAAAAAATGTGAGGGCTAAAGAGAAGCAAATATTAAGTATAAATGCAATTATAATAAATAAAGACATTACCCTCAAAATGAGTAACAGTTACACACATAGATACAAATAAGATTCATTGAAAGATACTCAAATAAATTCAAATAAAATCATCAGCATTAGTTTTTCTTTTTTATTGAGATATTGTGAAGTAGGATTTTAGATCATTGCTATCATCCTTCCAATCCAAAATTAAGAATAGTGGGTTTGTAGTCAATCACCATGTACTTCTCCACATGAGGCAGAAGTGCCTTTGCGTATTCAACATGAGCAGGATGAGCAATATACTCTGCAACACCCTCCATACTCTCAAAAGTTGATTCTAAGACATGAGTGAAACCTTGATTTTTGTTCCCAGCACTTACATCCTTGCCCCTGTTAATCACATAACATGACCAATAATCATTTACATAAATGAAGTCTGTTCAAGGTCATAAACCAGTGTTTCAGTTATCAAAGTTCACTAAAAAAAATTATTGGTTTTGAAAGACCTAAGAGCATCATTTCACCAACAGATTGAATCAACATTTGGCTACAAATAATTAAACACATATTATACCTGTGATAAGCCAAAAGGCCAATTTAGAATCTGAAAGATGTACACAAAAAGTTCCTTCAGTCTTTCATGTTTTTGAATTGGGGTATACAACAACAATATGAGAAGTCATTGGAACTATTTCAGGAGATTATTCATGCTGTAGCATTCTTATAGTATTTTCCTTCCTTTTTGAAGGAATTGTATATCTGATTCTTGCTTAAAAAGCATAAAGACTTTCAAAATGACTGGAAACAAATTCTCAATCCTAGAAATGACCAATACCAAGCACTAAGTAGGACATGCAAAAAAAGCTTTCACCTAAATGACGCTTTAGCAATAGGTGGAAAATGACTTGAATAAACAGTTAAAGGAGAGAGATTTAAAAAATAATAATAAAATTAAAAATAATCTGTAGTTTAAGATGTATACTAGATCATTTGACAAGGTAGTATATCAAATTTGGCTTCACTCTAAAACTGTTCTCTTTCTCTTGATTCTTTTTTCTACCCAAGTAAAAATGCTTCTTATCTAATTATGGATTTATAGCATATTTAAATCATGTAACTTCATTGATAAAATGGAGGATTAAATATTTAAACATTGTTCCCCTAGGCTTTAATGTGGACAATTTGGAGAAAGAGGAATTCTAGGACCCTTGATGGTGCTGTGCATCCTTGGCTTGAAATTATGTCCTCTTTTTTGAAATATTGTATGACTGGATGACAATTTTAGGCAATTTACAGTTTATGTTTTTCTTTGGTTTTTATAGATCTTCTAGATTCGAGATTGTAATTCTTTTGAGTAATTTCAATACGCTCCATACATGTATGAGTTGTACATCTTTATATGTGAAAAAATTGAGGATTTAGTTGAGAGTATATCACATGCAAGTGGCAGATTCTCACTACTCTCTTTATCCAAAGTCAACCTCAGTAGCTTTGATACAATATCTTACTATTCAGAAAGGCATGCATCTCTGAATCTCTTATACATATTCTCAAGTTGCATAACAAGAGTGAAATCAAAGCCTTACAGATGTTTAAAAGATCCATAATAACACAAACAAGCTTTTTTAGTTCTTAAAAGCATGAGAGATGTTAATAATAACTTCCTTTCCTAGACGTGTTTCAAACTATTTGTACATATTTTGTTCTTAACTTAGCATATTTTGTAAAAGAAACAAACAATAATGATGACAAGAAAAATGGTTACCAATGGAAAGACTTCAAGGGCTCAATAAGGTTGACAAGATTGGCCATTTCTCTGATGAGATGGTCAATTTGGTTAGGTGTAGTTCCATCCTTGAACTTTGCTACAAATATGTGTTTCACAACTCCCTTTGCTTCCTCCATGTTGTCTTCTTTCTTTCTCTCAAAAAATATACTTTGAATAAGTGATTTACTTATTTTTAGTCTTCTTCTCCCACTAATGTTTGGCCACTAACCCTTTTATGCACAATGCCACTCTCCTGCTTTATATTTGCAACCAACCATATTGTTCAACCAATCCCAATTAAATGAGGCCCTTTCATTTTCAACACCTTCTTCAACTCTTGGCTTGTACTACAACTTTGTAACACGACGTCACATCTACTATTTACACTAAAGTTATCTTGTTATGAAATGCACTTGAGGTTTCTAATAATGAACCTCATGTTTTCATCCATTCCTCTCCTTAACAGAAAGGGGAAATAATTCTTAAGGCCCTATGGAAGTTGTGCCATATTGCCTAGGAAGCAGTTGAATAATAGCTTTATGAGTCCTGTTATTATCTTTCAATTTACTTTCTAAAAATGAAGATTTTCTTTTTTTCTTTTTCTTTTTTTTCTTTTTTTTTGTTAAGCAGCATGAAGACAGTCTTTGTTGAAAGTTGAGAGAACAAACACATGGGCAGGTGCATCTTCATTAGCGTGTTGGTTAGTGTATGCCCTTAGCAAATAAATACTTCCTAATTTTATAGGCAAGAAAGAATGATTTCTCCATGCTGCAATTACTTGTTCAGTGCATCAAATAATTAGAGGAAGAGTGAAAAGCTTGGTATTCCTTTTCCTAAAAGCCAATACAGTACCCCCCTCCCCACCTAAAAAGAAGATCTTTAACATGCTTATTAACAATCTTAAATTCCTACCTTTAGAAAGCAAAAGCAAATAAAAGAACATTATGTTCTAGGGACACAACTTTTTTCACAACAGCTATTATAGCTTGTTGTGATTGGTGCATAATAAAAGTGATGTTAGTAGTAAACCCAAGTGGAAGCGACAGTCCTCCAATCACAGCAAACATCTCAGCCGTTGTGAAAATTTGTGTAGCTAGCATTACTCCGTGTAGCTGGAATATAATGAAAAACAGAAGCATAGTTAAGAGACTGGACAGATCTGGCAGACAAACGAAACAGCCACATCTGCTTCAACATGAAGAGATAAATACATGTAACTGAAATAAAGTTCAGCACCAACAATTCAAACAACCAATCTACCATGGCTTTATTACATGGGCTTCTATCAAAAACAGGCTGTCAGATCTGGACAACTCCAGTACTACGGTTATTCTGGCAACATTGTCCGCATTTATCAAAAGCTGCAGCCTATAGCTGGGACCATCCATGTTATCATGCTCGCAATTCTCAAGAAAAATATAGGACCAGATTGCTTCAACTAAGATTGCTGTACAGTCAAGATGAAAGGAATTCAGACTTCTGATTGCATATTAAGGGTGAAAGAGATGAGAACTAAATCTTTAATTCTATGATTGCTGATATTAGAATCTGCATAGAAAGCTTAGTTAAATTTTCTTGCATTTGTTAAATGTTTTCTAATTTTACCACTGCTAGTGCAGATGCTAGTTCATGTTCTACTGCCTAAACTTAATTAAACCAAAAGAACAAAAAAGAAAGTTCATCACCATCTTATTCTATTAAAGTTGCACAAATGTTGATCAATATAACAAACTTAAACCGGTCATTATTCTACACAAAGATGGTGAAGCAGGATTGTACACCTTACATGAGTACTACCCCTCTTGTTATCCATAACAATAAGTCTAAAGACACAATTTTTCTCACAAATTTTTCACAATCATTGAGGTGGCAAGTTATAAATGATAGATAATAAAGTGGTGTTTCCAATGCACCAAAATTAATAATAATTTTTCAATTTAATAAGTCTCGATAAATACTATGAAATTTGTTTGTAGCAATACTCAAGAACTAACAGTGGTGGGTTTGCAGTCAATCACCATATGTTTATCCTTGTGAGGGAGGACATAAATGACAAAACCATGTCCTCTGCAATACCCTCCACTCCATATTCTCAATGGTGGTGAAGATATAAGTGAAACCTCGATGCTTATTTCCTGCACTCAAATCCTTATTCATGTTCTCATACTTTGTGCATGATTTTATTTGCATTTTTGTCAACGATGCAACTCTTTTTTCATATCACCCCTCTCTCTCTCTTCTACACAGAAATTTGAAAGAGAACAAGACAAATCTATGATGTGTTGTGTACATAGATTTTTGTATCCTAAATTCTATTTACTTAAGATTGTGGAAGTTGATAAAGATATTTTGTTTTTATTTATTTAATAATTTGATAATTGGAAAGAGGAATTTGAAACTCAGACGTTTCACGGAAAGCAACAAAAGTAGTACAAGGGTTAAAGCCAAAAGCCAAAAGCAAAAATAAAACAAAACAACCAAACAAACAAATCGAAAAGACTTATGCATGGGCTCACTAGATTGACTATATGTAAGCAAATGCGAGGTTGACTATTTGTTAGCGAATGCTTTGAAGAGCTGGTCAACTTAGTCGGGCAAGGCTATCTTCTTCTTTTTCTTTTTTTTTTTTTTTTTTTTTTTGATAGCATGAAGTTACAACGAAATGGAATATTTGAACTTAAATATTTTTGTTAGAAACATTAAGAAGTGTCAACTAGTTGAAATGCAAGGCTTTTGATCAAACAATCTTTGAAGTTTGTTATTAAAAGATTTAATATCATTTATGTGGACTACGCAAAATTTTAGTCAAATTTAATTAAAGAAATTTTTTTTTACCTAATGCATTTAGTCCCACCTACATTAGATTATCTATTTGTTTACTACTTTATAAAATACTAATTATTTATTTTATTTTATTCACAAACAAATAGGACGATCAAGATAGGTCATCTAATGACCAAGATCGACCAGTCAACAACATAGATCAACCATCCCACAGCCATTGCATACTGAGAGAGAGAGAGAGAGAGAGAGAGAGAGAGTTATTGCAAAAGGAAAAATGAAAAATCTTGTTACTCACTCGCTATACATACTTCTTTTGAACCTTTTTTTTTTTTTTTTTTTTTTAAAATTATGTTAAATTACCAATTGTCCTAAAATCTTTAGCTATTAAGAAATAGTGAATTTAATCACTTAAACCATAATTCTATAATTCTAATAGAAATCATGTTTTCAAAAGTGCGTATGATGAATGTGTAACAGTAAGTGTGTTAATATAATTACCCATAATAAAATATTTGTTTTGTTTAAGCAACAATATTAATTAGTCTGGACCACACTCTATCGCTCGAAGTTCTTTTGGATAGTTACAAGCTAATCCAATACTGTGCTTTTTTAAGTTGGTCGGTAGAATTTTATCTGGACTAGCAGGATAGCTAGTCCATCTTCGAGCTAGTTCATCTTCGAATTGGTCAGTAAAATTTTAGTAAAAAGAAAAAGCTACTCTCTCTCTCTCTCTCTCTCCCAGGTTTCTTAAACCACTCATTCCAACAACAAGTGGATCTCTCACTGTCCAACCAACTTTCAACTTTAATTGTTCAGCTGATCCCATTTTTTCAATTTTCTTGCTATTTTCAGCCTTGGCTTGCTGTGCCACCTAGTAATGTTACATCACTTCACCCTTCAAAACAAAGTTGTCGTAATCAGTGGCGCAATCAACTTTGTCGACACAAACATACGACTATATTCTGTACAGATCTCCTGAATTGACAGAATTGTTTTTCATAAAGAACAAATTGAAAAGGTTACATGATCCACAATAAGATAGGAAAAAGAAATCGTATTATTAATTAGTGATAAATAGTTAAATACCACACACGTTTAGTCCTTTTCAGTAGTTCAGACTAGAGAAGAAGAGATCATTTAGCACCTTTAATAAATTCAACCCCTTTAACAATACTAAATTGCTAATAGATGAAGTATGTTATTCACAGAGTACTCACTAACAAGAGCTAATATTTTTCATGCCACCCATTCCTAATTGGTTACAGTGGACTCCTAAATGTCTGAGTTCCACACAAACAAGTGGAGGCTAAAGCAAAGCTACATCTAAGAATCAAAGTGTATTCAGATACATGTAAAGGGAGAATTGAAGAAGAAAAAAATGAAATATGGTAACTTTTTAACTTGTAGGTTGAATGGGATAAGCTATTGAGAGAATGAAAAGCTCAGGCAACAATCCTTCAATGAGATATCAGCAGTACTACAAGCAACCAAAGAATAAAAGTCTGAACTTCTCGGGGCCTTTGGGAAATGAAGAATTTGCCTCTTCATCTTTAACATGGAAGAAAGCCTACAGAAGATAACTACCTGTCTTCATGTTTTTGATCTCTTCTGCTTTTGAGGAACAAAGCGAACCCCTTGTTTGCCAAGCTCCACAGTCTTCACTTTACCGTCATCTAGGGTAACAGATAACAACGATGTGCCTTCGATTACATTGGTAACCTCTCCCTTATGCCTGGATAAAAATACAAGGAAATACAACTTAACCCACAATGTACAAACATTGCTCAACAAAGTAATCAACACATTGAAGGATTTATAGCACAAGTTCATCGGAAATAGAGACCTTGAGTTTATATCAGATAGGCATTAATCATTAATTTATAATGACATTGCAATAAAACAGCAATGAACGCTTCATTCTTCTTTTTCCCCTTTTTTTGTGAAGGTGGGGTGGGGGAAAGGGCACAGAATTTGGTGTGTAAAGAAAGGCTTGGAGAGAAGAACTTCAGCTTAAAACACACTGTTCCTCATGGGCTGTGTTTTTCTATATTTTTCCTTCATCATGAATGAAAAACTTACCATGAATTGTCAGATGACTGATGAACTTCGACTCTCTTTCCAATTGCATCTTTACCCAACTTTTTCAGTATCCAATTAGCGTCCATGATCTCATCCATCAAATTGTCTTGATTCAACTGTGTCACATCTTCATCTTCATTAGATAATGTTTTATCCATGAAGGGAGATGGTCTCCTTCTTTTTGACCTTTGGCCCTTGATAGAACTCCTTTCTTCCTCAGGCTGAGGAGAAGTTTGATTTTCAACAGTGGGTTTCTTAAATTTGAACCTCAGCAAAGGTTTGGAATCTTTTGGCAAAGAATGCGAACCAGGTGCCTGACCATAATCATCATTACCTTCATTGTAAGTCTCAGGCCTGCTTTCTGATGGTTTCCCCAGCAATACCTTGCTACCTCTTACTTCACCCAAAGATCCTGCTGCAGCTGCATTTCCTTCATTGTTTCTCTTTCCCAATGAAATACGTGTAGGCTCTTGAGTACTATTTTCATTTGCATCAGCACTACTCAATCTGCCAAATTTGGGGTTTGAATCAGAAACATCTGATCTAACTTTTCCCAACTTTATCAAATTTCCTTCCTTCCCAGCAACCTTCAAAAGTTTCACTTGGCCAATGCTATCAGTTCTGTCTCCTGCATATTCATCCATTAAAGAGAATCAGATTTATACTGAGAACTAAGAAGTTGAGGAAGCCAGAAAGAAAAAATAAATAAATCCTACCTTTACCATCTCCAGTTTTAGCAGTGCCAACCTGTCTATCTGCCATAAAATTGTCACTTGTCTTCCACTGGCTTGTACTCACATTGCCTGCTAATGAACATGAAACCATGAGTGATACGCACAGAGGGAGAGAGGGTAATATTTATCATTTGTCAATAAACTAAAAATATTAGTCTCTACATAAACAATAAAGTCAAACAAATTATATTAAAAACAAGTATTTTGGGTTCCTTCTTGTATAATATGTGAAACGAAGAAAAAGCTAAACAATAGAACCAAAGAAACAGGAGCATAAAAGAAACAATTTACATAAATGAGACGTTGAAAGTGAAATCTATTAGTAAACGAAGCTGAAAAGGGGATGGGAGGACAATAAGAACCATAAGACATTTAATGAGTAAATATGGGGAAGAGAATGATGCAGGTCAGGCACTAGGTATATACAATCATTATAGTAGCTATTAAACATCAGTTTAAAAGTTATAAAAAGTTTTTTATATTTTATTTTATTTTATTTTATTTTTTTTATTTATCGGTTAAATCATTAGAATGCAGAAGGCAAAACCACAAAGATTAACTGTTATCAATCACCAGCCAAAAGCTTGTGTCAGGATAGTCTAGACCATCACTGTAAGCCGAGAATGACAGACAATATTGTGTTATATATATATATGAGGAAGACAAACTATATTGAACCCATGAGAACTAAAAAAAGCTTGTTGCAATAACTGCAAATTCTTATTAAAGCACACACAAACAGGAAAACACACTAATCTATCCTCCTCTTTCACCTAATAAGCTCGTAATAATCATCCTCGCCTAATTATAATTGATAATACATAAAAAGGAAAAGTTAAAAATTGTAGGCATACCATTGGAGGTCATCAGATCTTGTTCTCTTTGGAAGCTTGAAGCATCAGACCTAGGAGAGTTCGTTACATTTATTTTTCGAGCACCTAGATCTATAACTAACTTCTTTCCTTTCACATTTTTTGACTTGTTGGCCTGTTTTCCAGAGTCCTCACCAGTATCTAAAACATGAGGCTTATTACTCTTAATTCGAACAATGCTAGCAGCCTTATCTTCGTCACTCACCATCACCTCATCAACAAACTTGTGTTTCAAAACCCCAGGCTGATTAACCGTGCAAACCCCATCAGTATGACTCAGAGTTCCAGCAACAGAAAATGAATATTTTTCTGGTCTATGGGACTACTTATCATCATCATTCTTGTCATCATCCACACTGTATCCAAAAGACGGTATCATTATGCCCTTCAAAATTCTCATGCGATTCTGTTTTACCAGTCAAAGGTGCCTCGTATACTTTTTTCTTTGCATTCTTCTTATTTGAAGGTTTCTTTCCATAATCCTTGGCTTTTTTTGGTGACTTCTCAGCTAACCCTTTGAGAAAAAACTTCAAGGACCGGCCAAATTCATTCTTTAATCTCACAGGACCATTTTCTTCATCATCTGAATAAGGTGATATGGAAAATATTTCTTCTTTGGGATGGTAAACCTGCAGCGGCCCTCAAGTTAGCAATTAAATCCCGATCAGCTTCATCTCTTCTCCTCCACAGTTCTTGAATAGCATCCTCAATAGTCAATACCCTGGACCTGTAATCAAATTTTAGGTACAAAAAAAACAAGTCAAATTCAGCAACCCCTAAAAAATAGGGACAAAACACGCGCAAGAACTCTCTTTTCAACCAAACCTGATAGCATTCCCCATGACATGTGGGGCATCTATACTGTAGATTTCCATCCACTTGAAACTGCAGATATCTTTCATCACTGCAATACAGTGCAGCAATCTATATCAGAAATGTTGGGGGGACAAACACCTTGAGGAGCTTTCTTGAGTAATTAATATAATATATAGAGACATACTTTAACGCAAAAGCCCTAAGCCCAATGGATATATACTCAATTATGTTATATTAACCACTCATTCTTCTCATTTTTATTTAATGTGAGACTTCACTCAGACGTGTAACCTAACAAGAAAGTTAAAAACTAATTCACCTACTTTAGGACTCAAATGTTTTACTTTTTGAAGGTCAGATCAGTTATTTTGGGAGAGATTTCTAAGGTCAGGGTTCATATATGCTACTCCTATGCAAGAAACATAAGAGCTAATAAAGACGAGAAAATGAGAGATTCCATCAAAAATTCCTCACTGATCTGATATGTTCAAGTAGTTGTCACATTCTTGTTTGATAGCAGATAGAGGTGCAATTTCAGCACATTTAACTATTGCAAACAAATTTCTCAAAAAAAATAAAAAATAAAATAAAAAAAAACTATTGCAAACAACCCTTTAATTTTTTTTTTTTTTGCCTGCTTCAGAAGGGTCAAATAATCTACACACACGCACATATATATACATAAATATTTAATAAATAAATAAAAGTAACTTCCTCCAGTTGAACCAAGTTTTAGTTGATTGTTTGTGGTATTGCATTTCTTGATTTGCTGTAGATTGCTAGGGCTGCCGTTAGCAACTACTAGCAATATCTTTCAATAATAGAAATATTTGTTAAAAAAAAAAACTTTAACGTCTTCCATAATGTGTCAATAGCCTCCCCTTATGGTAAGTAAAAAGCTTCCTTTTTGTTCTTTCCCTAAGCCTTGGCCTTCCCCAAAAGGAGGAAGTCATCTTCCTTCACCAATGTCAGACAGTACTCAAAACCAGCTTATTATTGATTTTGTAGTGGGCTAGGGTTCAAAAAATTTATTTTAGGGCTTAGGATTGTAGAGGATTTGAAGGTTAATTAACCAGTCAGGGAAGGAAAGAAAAGCACGAGCCCTGTTAATTGAAGAAAGAGTGATGCCCGAATTCAATGGCAGCAGCTGTTCTGATGGCTTTGAGGTTGGATTTAAAGGATTATTTAATGGATAAAACATTAAAGAACCTTAATTTTATGGGTTTCAACATATATATCATTTCAAGTTGTGAAGAGGGAGGTGCTGTACTTTAAACAGTACCAATAAACAGGGCACCAAAGCAGAAAAAGGACTTGGACAAAACTAGCAATTTTCACGCAGATTTCAATTAAACTAGCAATATTCACATAGATTTCAATTACAAAACCTAATAGGGAAGAAGAATTATCATCATCACAAACTTTTATCATGGCAACCAATCTTTAATAATGATCCATCCTCAGAAGCCTGCAATAAAACATGTGAATATAGTTCAAACACATTAGGTCTATCAAAGAGCAGAGGCACGAATGAAACCTGATGCCATCACACTGGCAATGCACCCAACGCTGGCAAACATCACAGCAAACCATTGGTGTTGATTCTGAATCTCTATATACCTACAAAATTGGAGAATCACATCTAGTCAAGTTCTTTTTTTCCTTTTTCCTTTCTTTTAATAAGAGAGGTATCAAATATCAACACTCTCACACATACACGTACACACACACACAAGGAAACAACAGATAGCAAACACTAAAGAACTTACAATAATGTTTCCTAAGCTAAACATTATTGTAACAATTATAATGTAGAGTTTGTCCTGACTAAACCAGGTAACTCACCATTTACACAAAAGCCACCAATATTGTCTCTTAAATCTATGAAGTTGCTGCATCAACAGTCAGAGCAGGGCTTGTGCTTTTGTGCAGTAAAGTGGAGAAAAAAAGGTAAGATTGGATATTGATTAAAGTATTATGTCTACTTTTGGCTTCTTGATGTTTTGATGTTTGAGGCTAAGATATATCACATTCTTGTTCAGAATCATTTTCTCAAGTCATTAAGGACATTATGATGTAAATTCTGTTTACAGTGTGTTTAGGCTGATTCCTATACTGGTCTGTTTGGATGACATGAATTTGCATTTAGGTTTGGATTTGAGAGGGCCCAAATCCAAATCCTTTGTTTGGATAACTTAGAAGAATTGGATTTGGATTTGGCCCAAATCCATCTTGGATTTCAGGTGTCCAAATCCATGGATTTGAAATACTCTCCCAAACCCAGGAATTTAGAAATCCCTCGCCCAGCCCTCACGCTCGTGCTCTCTTCATCAGCTACTCTCTGTCACGCTCTCTCTGCCAAGCTTTTCTTCTTGCTCTTTCTCGCAGCAACGTTTGTCTCTCTCTACACTTTTCCTCCTCTTTATCCTCTCTATTTCTCTCTTTTTTTACTAAATCTGAATCATAAAGGCTCTGGCGTTTTCTGTGGGTTTTTTTTTTCTTTTGGTGGGTTTGTTTGGGTTTCCTTTGATTTCAGTGTGGATTTTGGTTGGGATTCGTTTGATTTGTTTGTGGGTTTTGTTTCATAGTATTTTCAATGGTTTGTTTTGAGTTTGTCTTTATTTTCTGTTTCTATTTTCGTTTGTGAGTTTGTAATGCAAATTATGTGTGTGATGAAATGCTTCTATGAACTGTAGATATACATAAATAGAGTATGTGAATTGTTATAAGCTTTGGTTCATTTTTTTCAAGACTCATTGTGTGTGTGTGTAACGTGAGGTGAAGTGGTAAACTACAACATCTTTATGCATGAGGAGTGTAACACAAATGCTTGAGGGTGTTGTTGAAGTGCTTGTTCCACCTTGAGGACAGTAACTATGTCTTAGTATTAGCTCTCTTTTGTGATTGCCATCATTAGGAGTAGATCTTAGCAAGCCTCTGTACGTTTGTGTCTCTGTGTACAAGGGCATTTCCTCTTATATAATCTATTCCATTAAATTAAGTGATATACTACCATCTTGCGATGCACCAACATCAACATTAACCCAATGCCTAAGCAAAAGTTGTTCTGTAGGCAAAGGATGTTCTGATTCAGAATTGAAGAGAGCCTTACATATTGAGGGTGATGGTCTCCACTTCCTTATAGAACATTCTAAACTACCCAAAATTCTCAGCTGGCTCCAAAGTTCTTCTCACTAGTGGCTTAAAAATATAGTGATTGGAAGTTTGGAACACCCCCACCAACTCTCCAAACCCCACCTAATTTATTAGAATTTATAAGAGAAACAAATATTTGTGTAGTGTGTTTTGTGTGTTGAGGGAGAGAGAAATAGAAAGGGAAGTATTTTTTGTTTTTGGGTTTAAAGTTTCCAACATGTCTTCAAGGTTGTTGTGGGCTTCAATGGCTGCCTCATACCTCAGGATCTCAGCGTTCCACAGAGGGTTTGCTTCTGGTATATATTAGACTTTGCTTTGATGGGTTGTTCTCTATTTTCCTTTATATGTATATATTAAAATGTGGATTTGGATCACTCATTTATGTGTGTGTTAGTTAAAATGGTTGATCTATGATTCTTTGATTAGAATATTGGTTTTTGGAAATGGGGTCTGTTTTTTTTTTTTTTTTTTTTTTTTTTTGTTATTGGTATCATATTTAGTTACCAAGTTTTGGTTTTTATTACTGATGAGATTGATGGGTTCTTGAATTTTGGAAATGGGGTTTGTTTGTTGTTTTGATTGGTATCATATTTTCAAAGTTTTGGACTTGTTACGGCATAGATCAATGGGTTCTTGAATCTGGGCATTCTTATATCAACATACTCTGTGTGTGTGTGTGTGTGAAAGCTATACTTTTTTATAGTTTGATCAATTTTTTGTTGTTCTAGAATTGTGATTAATGTTAGGCCAATTATTTCTATAATTTTTAATCATCATCTTGTTAAGGATTATTAATATTACCTCATGTGTTTAAAATTAAAATGTAGAATGATTAAGAAAAATAATAATTAAAAAATATATTTTATTGATCTTAAATATAAATCCAAATCCAAAGCCAAATTTACGTATCCAAACAATGAAATTTTAAATAATGAATTTCAAATTCTTCATTGTTTAAAAAGATCCAAACAAAGAATTTCAAAATCAAGGGATTTTAAATCAAGGCATTTTAAATCAATGGATTTCAAATCCAAATCCAAATTCAAATGTTGCCATCCAAACACAGCCTACGGGTATTATAGTTGACCATCAAGTTCTTGTACAGCCTTAGGTGGATATCACAGAATATGGATCTGTTACTGATAATCAACTTGTTACGTCATTTCTCTTTAAGGAACAAGATCTATGAATCTATCATAATGAACATTTTAGCTCAGAATTTATCTAGCATTACTTAGGTATGACATTTTATCAATGGACAGAGCTTTTACTACCCCTAGTAATCTCTCTCTCTCTCTCTCTCTGAACTGTCTGTCTCTTCTTGTTATGCTGGCGCAGGTGACCTGACTAAGCAACTGTCAGAATCATTCACACCTGATAATGCCATCAGGTTTAGTCCATGATCAATTCGACAACAATTAAATGGTTTCCTTTCCAAGGAACCACTTTCCTTCTTTGGGTATGCTCTTTATCATCATTTTTTTTATTCTATCTCAACCAATAACATTGTAGTCTTACATCTGCCTTTATCTGAAGTATAAAAAAATTGGCGGTTGGAGTGGAGTGCCAAGAGTGAGGTGGTCTGGTTTAAAACTCCAAGTAAATATGTCAAAATGAAGAAATTTTTCGGAAACTAGCTTTTCCTTGGAGATGAGAGTAAAGAATGATGTAGCTGAGCACTAGCCTAACCTGCCACAACTCATAACGTTTACATGTAGTTCCTTCATGGCTATGGTCTTTGACTGTTGCTTTGTTGCAGGAGTTCCCAACAAATTCATTATTTGAGGCTGATGCAACAAGTGAAACATCCCTTGCTGACCTCTCTCGCTTCATTCCCAATATGCCGTCTTCTCCATCTGTGCCCCATGTTATCAGCAATGGGTAGATTTTGGAAACGGTAACCTCTCACTCTATGTTTTGAGAAGAAATATGTATGTGAATGGTGAAACAAGAGTATATTAACTTCCTGAATTTCTTCTGTATTATTTTTTATCCAAGATAAAGACACTCTGAAAAGAAAATGAACAATTTTATAAAAACAAAAATGACTGAAAGTTGTTTTTGAATCTATATTAACCTAAATCAATGTAGTGACAAATTATGGAAATAGTAAGATTGACTATCTTGGCTGCTAAAATATTGTGGCTGGTGACAGTGTTCTTTTTTATCTACTCCCAAGTCTTTTCCCTAAAAGCAATATTCCATTGATCAGACCCCATACATTTTATGTCTTTAGTTATTAGGTGTCTCCATGTGTTTCATGTCTTTAGTTATTTGGCTTGTAATTGAACTAGATTTTATTTGTTCTCCTTGGTGGTTATCTTCACTGTTGTTGAATGTAAAATTCCTTAAATGAAATATTTAGCTTTCAAAATCTTGATTGGTTGATTTGAGCTAACATGTTTGGTTTCTAAATTTTAGTGATGTCATGGTTACACTCTTCGAGTTAAGTGTTCTCTTAAAATTTTAATATTTACATCTTGGTATTTGAATCCATGCACTCACCATCTGTATGGAATGCAAGCTTTGGGTAAAAGTGATTATCTTGCTAATATGTTTTTTAAAACTTTTCTTGAGAAGAATTCATTTGAAGTGTTTGTGCTAAGTTCAACTCCTTTGGTTTATTTTCAATGATTGGAAAAAGGGGTTGGGGGGGGGGGGGGGGGGAGGGAGGAAGAAGCATAAATCCTAGCCATCTGATTATCTTGTCTTTGTTCTTTTTTTTTTTAAATGAACTTGTTTCTTTGTTCTAGCCATCTGTACCTGTAGGGTTGAAATTTGATGGGCTAGGCACAAACTTTTCGCACTGTGAGCCTAACGAACCCCCAACAATAAATTTGTAGAGAACGGGTTAAACAGCTAGGCTGGTTATGGATTTAGCAACGGTTCAAGCATGCAAGTAAGGATAAAACAATGTTCAGATTAGTATTCAGTAAAAATTCTCTTGGGTCCGAAGAGACTTGGTATTTATCAACTTAATGAATACCATTTTTCCCCCTCCTCTTCAGAGACCTATTCCCTTTATATATCCTCCTCCTTCCTCATCTTCACCGTACACTTGTTCTTCATCTAAGCATCCACTTGAGTATGTGTCACATCAGACATTTGCTTTAGTCTGCCGTGAGTGGTAGTAGCTGAGGTTGAACTGTTCAAGTGTCTTCTCCACATAAATGCGGCCAGGAAAGTTGCTGCAATGCATTAAATGCGGTGGTAGCAACTTTTCCTTTAAGATATTTTATGCTCTTCTTATTCCTAGGCATGCCCAGAATTCGCTCTCTACCGTGGGATCAGTTGGGAAGGTTGCTCTGGCCTTCAGTATATTTACTTGATCAAACTCTCTAGTGATCCGATGAGGGGATCTCTTCGGACAAACAGGATAGTCTTCGGACGTGTCCCATCATTCTTTTCAAGTGCACTTCACCAAACGGACTCAGCCCTGATCCTTTTTACCTCTTCAGACAAACAAGGATATTCAAATTGGGCCTTGGGCCCAATTCGTAGCGTTGGGCTCACCCCCACAGTACCTTTGTATAAATGATAAGACTAGGTTTGCAGAGTTGATTTTGAATAAACTAATGAAAATTTTGCACTTGGAGATGTTGGAATAGATTTATGGTAAATAATCATTATTCAGTAGGATGATCTACACCTAAACAACAACTGTTTTAATAAATCTATGTTATACTGGAATAATATTAAATGCATTTCAGAAATATGATCTGCTCCAAAACTTATCAGCAAAAAAAAAAAAAAAAAAAAAAAAACCATAAAAAAGATTTGCTCCAAAGTTGTATAGGCCCATATATCTCTGTTATAATTCAATCATCTTGTTCTCCTTCAATTAAGAGCATAGTGATTTTTTTGGTCATTTTATTCTATGTGCTTCATATAGGCAAGCTTGGAATATAAAAACAGAAAAGAGTTGTTGTTTATCCAAAGCGAGTTGATATTGCAATTTTCTAGCCACAACCGAAAAATTAAGTGGTAAATCATTTAAGTCTCATATATGGTAATTTATTTATGCACTTGAACTTGTGTTTGGTAGTATGGCATGGATAAAGGCCACAGCTTGGTGTTAACTCCCCTGTTTTTTTATATTCATGCTTCTCCTTTCTAAGTTCCCTGTGATTGTTAGATACTACTCTCTCTCTTTTCATTCCTCATTTTCATTTTAGGTATGGTGAGTTTCTCAGTTATTGAAGTCTGAACGCTAGGAAAAAAATAGAATGATTTTCCTAAGATATAATGGTTTGTTTCTTCAGAAGTTTTTCTTTGTAAGCATTTAATGCCTTCTTTTCTTAAGTTGTCTCACATGCTTGGAGAAACTTAGCATACCATGTAGGTCTTTCTTTTTCATTTTTTGCCGTTAGTATTTAGCATACCATACAATTATAATTCCAGCCAAGGACAATTTAATTATATGAAATTTCTGAAATATTATATGAATCCAACATCTTCTGTTATGAAGCATACAAATTCGCGAGTTGTCAAAAAACTCTATGATTGATTGCTAAAAGATAAATGACTATAGAGTGGAGAAATTATGATCTTTTTTCAAATTATTTGTGTTGCAAAGAAAATATTAAATGAATTCAAGATACTTATTAGACCTTTTTAACTAAAAAGAATTAGTGATTACCAATTTCATGATTCATATTGGACTGACTAGCTCTTGCTGCAGGGCAAAAAATGTGACTTTCCATATCAGATGACTCATAAGACTTCCATGATAAAGGTTTGTTTCTTAGATAGGCATTCGAACTTTTAGTCTTTGAAGTAGCCTAACATTCTTGGAGTTAATTATCATATTATAAAGTTATAATCAAGCGATGGACAATTTACTACATGAAATATTTGAAATAACATATGAATTGAGAATCTTCTGTTCTCAAGCGTAGTAATTCAAGAGTTGTCAACAATCTTTCAAATTGAGTCCAATGTAACAGTAGCAAATGAATGGAGGAAAAAATGATCATTTTTCTAACAATTTGGGCCTCAAAGAGAAAAATTATTTTCAATATCCAAATGCTAATTAGACCTGAAAGATCTTCGTATTAATTTTCTGATAATGTCAACATTTGCTGGTAGTGGAGCTCATTTTCTTGGTGACCTTGGATGTGAATACAAATCCCCTGCAGTTTCATTCCATTTAGGGTGAGTTTGGTTCAGTTTTTTGTAAAAGTGCATAATGAAAAAGTGCATTTTCAAAAAGCTGAGTTTTTAGTAAAACCTGTTAAAAAGTGTTTTTTGAAAAAGCTGAGTGTTTGGCTAGTACTTATAAAAGTGGCAGTTTAAAGGATAAATTACCAAAAAGGACAATGTATATATAAGGGAGTTTATTTCATACTTTTTTTTTTTTATGTGAGTTTATTTCATACTTAAATCAACTACTTCATATACTTAAATCAATTTTTCTCTTTCTAAATAAATTAATTTTTTCTCATCAATATTAGCTAATAATAACCTACCACTTAAGATTTATTGTGAAAATATTGTAAAATTATTGTGATAATTGATACTGATTTTAATTTTAACGTATTATTAAAATTATTTTTTTCTCTTTCTAAAAAAATTATTTTTTTCTCACCAATATTAGCTAATAATAACGTATCTTTTCAAATTTATTGTGAAAATATTATACAAATATTGTGATAATATTTCCTCCTTCTTCTTTTTTTTTCCTTTTTTTTTCCCCTTTTTTTTTCTCCTCCAGCCACGTACTCTTCTCTTTTTTCTTTTTGTTTTTCTTTTTCCTTCTTTTCCCTTTTTCCCTACCACTTCCCCTTCAGAACATTCCACCTTTCACTTTTTTCTTCATCCGTTTCTCTTTTCCCCTTTTTCCCTTTCTCTTTTCCTCTAGAACGTTGTTCCATCGCTGAGCTCTTTTTTTTTTTTTTTTTGACAATTCGAAAGCCGCTCTTTCACTTCCTCCTGAGAAGATGATGATGATTGAAACATTGGGTTTGTATTTTTATTTGATTTTGATTTTGGGTTTAGGTTATGGGTTTTCAATTAATGGTTTAATTTTGAGTTGATTTTCTGTGGATTTTGGGTTTGATTTTGAGTTGGGTTTGAAATGGGTTTTGTTGATTGTGGTGGTAGACCGGGTTCACGGATGACTTACCACGGAGAGGGCAGAGTAGAGAAGAGATGAGCGTGAGTGAGCTTCAGGGCTTTACGGCAGGCAGAGAGATGAGATGAGAGGAATTTATGGTAGAGCAGAGAGATGAATGATGGACAGCGTGAGAACTGATGTTTATGGACCTTCAGGGTAATTTGGTAATTTGCGGAAGAGCCAACGGATACATCACAGAACGCGCATTCAGCTTTTTGTTTATGGACCTCCTCAGCTCCATAACCTTGCGCGTTCCCTCTGCGTTATTGTGCCTTGGCCCAAAACACAACTTTTTCCAAAAAGTTGCGTTTTGGGCTGAACCAAACGCAAATAATCTTCAGCTTTTTGCAAAGAGTGGCTTTTTGGGCTCAAAACGCCCAAACAAACGGGCACTTAACAGCTAACTATCATGAATACTTTTCGATGCAGAAATTTCCTTTCTAGGTGAAGTGAGGCCCATTCTCAATTCTAATGTATGAAATTCCTAGTTTTCTACCTGAACTCTTGCATCAATAATTGTTCATCATAGACACTGCAGAATATTACTTTGGTTGCTTTCTTAAAATTCTAGGATTGAAAACATGTGAAGTCAATCCATGCACTCACAAACGTTAGGGAATGCAAGCTTTGTGTAGAAGTCATGTACATTGTTTTACATTATTGTTGTTCTTGCTCATATGGTTTGCTAATCTTTTGTTAAGAACATGTCATTTGAATTGTTTATGTTAACTTCAATTCATTTGGTTTAATGTCTCTTGGGTGATTGAAATATTATATCCCCAATCCCATAAAAGCAAAAATGTCTTTACACATGTAATGAGAAAACCTTAAAACCTACATACATTATATAATTAAATGTAAATAGAAAATTTACCAGTGGTACATTTCAGTCCATTTTCTTGTTTCATAATTCATTTTATCTCTTGACCTTACTTGAATAGGTTTTTAGTTATACACTTATTAAATCAAGATGGCAACATAATATACAATATGGATTTGTTCAAAAAAAACAATTTCATTTGTCATTGATCAAGAAACTGTAAGCATAGATTATAATGTGGAATTTTGTCCTAACTAAGCCAGGTGACTCACTTTTCCCAAATTACAGGACAAATGAAACCAATATCATCTCTTAAAAAGTTCATGCATCAACCATTTGAGTAGGGCTTGTGCTTTTGTGCAATAGAGTGGCACTAAAATGTAGGGGTAGATATTGATTAAATAACTCTCTAATTTATTTATTTATTTTTCTATAATAATAACCGTCTACTTTTGGTTTCATTTAGGATGACTATTGTGATATAATACGCACCCTATCTTATGACTACTTTTATGTCCAGTAGTCCTGGCATGCAGACATCACATGTTGGAGCAGGTGATGCAACCAGTTGCTCTGACTTCATTATTACTGGCCTAGAGGAATTTCATTTGTTATCAGGGTCTTGCAATTCCCTGCTTTACAAGAAATGTGGATTACCAAAGAGAAAGTTTTACATGGGGTTGAATTAGTTCCATTTATACACGTTCAACACCAAACCAAATTTGGTAATTGCTTATTAATAGGATGAGAAGATATCAATGGCAACAAATAAATAGGCTTTGCACTTGTATATATAGCTAGTCATGCTTAGTTCTTTAAAAATGCACAACTTTGGTCTTTTGCCGACTGGGTTTAGAGAATTTGAAAATTCTTGTTTGCTAGTTGTGGTGAGAGAGAGTTGTTTGGGTGTACTTGGGGCTTGGGTTTTGTGAGAGTGTTTTTGTCACTTTTATAATCTCCTTATTTTTTTAGTGAAACTTTCTTCGGCGCTGCCCGTGGATGTAGGCCTAAGGCCGAACAACGTAAATCTATGTGTTATGGGATGGTTTCTCCTATTTTTCTACTTTTATTTCAAACAAACCCACTTTTTTTTTTTTTTTTACCTTCACTCATAACAACAACAAAATCAAAAAATAAAACAAAACAACCATCAAGGCCTCTGCTATCTTAACATAAAGCATAATACTAAGACAGGAATGGAACTTCAAAATTTAGTTTGGAATCTATGCACTAGGGATAAAGGGTATTTAAGATGACAATGATTTATGGTGCCAATCTTTTACTTATTGAAAGTGTCACCCACCTCTAATTTTAGTCATTTTCTTAATGAATTAAACATCCAATTCTGATTTCTTATATTTGTTGGTTTTGCAATTACATGTTCTTTGCAGCTACTAATATTGTAGATGATGAAGAATGTTGGTGAATCAATCTCTATAGGCACATCTTAGTACTTGAATTAATGATAAGGAAAGTTAGGTGTGTATAGATGCCAAATTTTGTAATTCAACTTTCAATGCAATTGAATTTTTTAAAGAGATACTTTATTAGATGTTTGTAGATTCAAATATTTGATTTTGCAGCCATGTATTATCTACTAATTACATTTCACCATTTAGCAGCATAGCCAAAGTTTGTTTTTGAATTTCAGAAAATGAGCTAAAAGGTGTGGTTGGATGAAATGGGAAAAGGATTGTAAAATGGATTGGGCCTAAGCCCATGTTAGCAAGCCCACAAATATAGGAGCCCAATAGTCAAACAAGGGCAAGTTTATTAGAGTTTGGGGCCTAAGATTCTAATATGTAGTTCAATAGGTCCATGGGCATTTGGTGAATTGTAATCTTGCTTTTGTCTTTGGAGAAGGAATTATAAAATACAAGAACTCTATAAGTAGATTCTTGATGATTTAATATTTTTTTTGCTTTGCATGATTATATCAAAGTTGCCATTGGTCATGTAATTTGACTCACTACTTAACTCATTACTTGACTCAATACTATATGAAGAAGAATCAAAGAATTTAAAATCAGCATCACACAGCTCAGAAAAATTTTCAGTTAAGATACTATCACTAAGATCAATCTCCTCCTTTTATTTGTTGCTGCAGTCCATGTCTGCCAAAGCAAGAATTGTGTCATCACAAATTCAAATGGACTTAATTAACTTTGAGAAGTTACCTAACTCACCCTCTAAACTTGCAAATTCATTACAACAACACCTGTAAAGGTATTAGCACGAGTATAAGCATAAGAAGTGCCATCCCCCATAAAAAATATCAGTACCAGTAGAAGCATAAGAGATGCCATATAGATATCTTGTTGATTAAAATAAAAGTAAATGAGTGTAAACCAATTAGCCCTCAATTTTTTTTTTTAAATATCTTTAAAATACTTAAAATAAATACAAAAATCTGATTAAATAAATTATCATTAATCACTTTATTATTAATTTTGTGTTAAAAACAAGTCTAATCACTATTATTATTAATAATTAAATCTTTAATTAATTATTTATTAATTAGTATATTTAATAATTTTACTTAACTAATATTTTACCTAACCTAAATATACTTGTCAAGTAAAGAAATCTATAGTTTAATTAGTAGACACTAGAAACTAGAGATAGATAACGATATCTTACTAAAGAAATTTTTTTTTTTTTTTTTAAATCCCAAATACTACAGGCACAAGCTACCTCTTGTGCCTCCACCCAGATCTTACTTTTTGTAATCATCAACTATCAATCATTACCAACCAAATCAAGAGGATTTCTCTTTTTCAAATATCTTACAATGTTAAAAGTTAAAAACTGATTGATGTTTTGGTCTGATTATAAAGAATTATCCTTAAGAGCGGATACCATAGGTTGAAACTCTTTTAATATATATATATATATATACATACATACATACATATATATCTTACAATGTTTGAATTTGTAAAAATTGGTCCAAAATGTAGCTTACAGAATAACGTTAATGACGGTGTAATATCCTAAAGCATCCCACTTACTACAACTCATGTGGTGCACAAAAATTTCTTAGTCTTTCTTGTTTTTTAATTGGGGTATACAACAACAATTTGAGAAGTCACAGGAACTCTTTTAGGAGATTCTTTATGTTATAGCATTCTTACAGTATTTCCTTCCTTTTGAATGAAAATGCCAGTCTGATTCTTGCTTAAAAGCATAAAGACTTTCAAAATGATTGGAATCCTAGAAATGACCAATACTAAGCACCAATTAGGACGAGCAAAGAAAGCTTTCACCTAAATGACCCTTTACCTTTAGCAACAGATATGGAAAATGACTTGAATAGACTGTTTAAAGGAGAGAGATTTAAAATAAAAATAATCTGTAGTATAAGATGTATATATACTAGATCACTTGACAAGGTAGTATATCAAATTTGGCTTCACTCTAAAACTGTTCTCTTTCTTCTGCTATTTCTTTTTTCCTTTTTTTTTTTTTTTTTTTTTTTTACCCGAGTAAAAATGCTTATGAACTAATTTAGATAGCAAATCTAAATCATGTATTGATAAAATGGAGGATTAAATTTTTGAACATTGTTCCCCTATGTGGAAAATTTGGACAAGGAGGAATTCTAGGAACCTTGATGGGCTGTGCATCCTTGGCTTGAAATTATGTCCTCGTTTTTTAAATCTTTTTATGACTGGATGAAAATTTTAGGCAATTTGCAGTGTATGCTTTTCTTTGGGTTTTCTAGATCTTCTAAATTTGAGATTGTAATTCTTTTGAGTAACTTCAGTACACTCCATAAGTGTATGAGTTGTACATCTTTTGTCTAAAAAAATTGGGGATTTTTTTTTTTTTTATAAGAAAAAAATTTGAGGATTAAATTGAAACATTGTCAACTTCAAACATTTGGCATGAAACATTAATTCAATTGAAAAAAATTTAGTTTAGTTTCTACTTATTACATTTTACCATTTAGCAGCATAGCCGAACTTCGTTTTTGAATATTATAAAATGAGGTACAAAGGTGTGGTCAGAATGAGAGAAGTCTGGTCAATTGGATTGGGCCTAAGGCCTTAATATCAAGCCCACAAAAATAAAAGCCTAACATTTGAATACTGACACCTTTTTTTTCAGTTTGGTCCTATAGAAACTAATGCACTCCAAGAGGTCAATGGGTACGATCCAAGAGTTGATCAAAATTCGGACACTTCAAAGGGCCCATGTGGATTGATTTGTGAGGGTTCATTATGGGGAGAGAGGTGGTGACTGGTCATACAGCTGAACTTAACCTATAGATTTTTTGTCCAAACCCTTAAGGGATTTAATATTTGTATACATCACCGAGTAATAATGCTAATTGTTGTTGCAAGCGCATTGATTTTTTTTTTTTTTTTTGAGTTAGATATATGTTTGATATTTATAGTACATCCATTGGATGGTTGATTCACAAGAATATTGTGGCATCCAAGCATGATTTTCAGTTTGATGCTTTTTGCTCTGTAACCATGTGAATCATAGAATTAGTAATCATGCTACAATATAATTATAATATTTTATTTACTTTTATAACTCATTATTCACTTTAGAATATGCTTCACAACACTTTTATTCACTTTCTCAATTCTCATTATTCCTGAAACATTTAGGGAAAGTGTCATTTTCTGAAATTTTAAGGGAGGTTGCTACAATTTGCACTTAAAAAGCTGTACTCTAGAATTTTCTTGTTACAATGAGTAATCATATATTTGGGAAGCACAATTTTTGTGCTCTTTGCACCATCAAAATGGGAAAAGCATATAAACATCTTTCAATTACTTGTTAAATAATTTGAAGCAAATATAAAAAAAAGATGCGGAAGTGAGATAAGAAAGAGAGAACATAAAGAATTATGTGCTTAGGCGTGATGGCCTACATCAACAGTGTAAAGCCCTAGACAACTATGATTACTTATTCACTGTTTGTCACTACTTCTATGGTTGGAAGAACGTTATGAGACTGCATATATGTGTCATTATGGTTTTCAAAAGGGATCTAAACCACTTCTAGCATTAGACAACCCTTTCCCAATAGAGCTTTTTGAGAATCTTTTTGGTGGAAAATGAGCTTTTGCCCAATTACCAATTTCAATTACATGCACAAAAACTTTTACTTTCAATGATAATAATGATAGATAGATGCTACGGACCTAGGATTTGAACTTAGGGGGAGCCCGAAGCGAAAGTGTCATTTCATACTAAAGTCATTTAAGTTCAGTTAAGAAAAAAAAAACGATATATTTTAATACCAACTAATGTACCCTTTAGAATTATCACCATATATATATATATATATATATTATATTTAATTTGTTTATAAATTAGAGCCTGACTTTTTTATTTAAGAGCTTTTAAAAAATGTAAATTCATATAATATATTTTTAAGGCCATAAATTCATATATCTAACTTTATAATAGATTGCATAAGACAAATTTTGATTTCTATCGCAACTCATTAATATAATAAAAAATAAATAGACAAAAGGTAGGAAAAAGAAAGTTGTGGAGAAGTGAATCCCACGTGTAGAGTAGATGGACTCTTGGACAAAATACAATAGTAAAAACCACGTGTGTTTGACATTTTTGGCCGGATGCTTAAAAGTAGATATGGGGAAAGTAAAAAAATCTCTTGAGAAAATAAAGAGATAGTGAGCTAGTGGAGAAATCAAAGTAGAAGAATGAAAATAATAGAGGAGGATTTCAACGAATTGGTGGAGAAATCTAAGCCAAAGAAGAAGAAAAAAATATAGGAGGATTTTAGTTGTTCAAACAGCAGACAACATCAACCATAACAGTATGACAATCCAAACAAGAAGAACTGAAGAAGCATAAGGATTCAAGTAAAGAACAATGCTGACAGGAGGAAGAATAAGAGTTGAGAGAGTGAAATTAATGGAAAGAGATTTAAATGGGTAAAATTGGGAATTTGTGATTTCTGTTTTGTTATTTCAGATTTGTGGTATGATTATATTGTACATGCTTTTTTGTTTAGACCAAAATTTTGTTCTATCTAAAGGTTTTTCTTGTTACAGGTTATTGACTGTTGTGATCTCTTTGGGCTGATTTGATGAAGTGGGGCTAAGATTTTGATGATGGGGGCCTAGAAATTTTTTTTTTTTTTTTTAATGATAAAAAATGGCTTATTTGGCATGGTATCATTACCCTAGCTCACTTAAACCTGAATTCTATTGCATGGGAACATCGAAACTACGTGAGGCCATCTATGTGGACAGCATTTTAAACTGAAGCGCCACAACTCGAACCACAATCCTCAGACTTGCAAGAGTGATGGTTCAAGGAACTCTTATTATTAAGCTGCCACCCTTCCTACTAATTTTTTTTTTCTTAAGGTCGAGGGGTGGCCCCTTTAGGCCCAATTCCGTCCCTAATACAAAGTCAAAGTCATAGGAAAAGCATGGTATTTAAGTTCTTAAGTAATACTTGACTAACAATGTTTGGCAAATTGATGCAAGAGACATGGGGGATTTTTATTTTAATTTAGTCTTATTAATCTTTGCGAATCAATTATATTTTATTTTTTAGGTCTCAGTAGTTTATTAGGTTATTAGTATTTTAATATTTGGGAGCAATATTATTTTTGTAATAAGGCAATTAGAGTTTCCTGCGCCAATTAGAATTACGGTTTAATTTTACCTATACTAGTCGCAAATCCACACAATGCATGTGGATAAATAATTATTTTGTAACTGTAATATAATGTATAATTTGTTTTCTAAATTTTTTTGAAAATAATTTGTTCTTTATAAAAATTAAACACTAATTAAGTCTTAAATTGATTCTTTTTGTATGTTGCCTTTTTAAGTTTAACTCAAAAATTCATTTTTCTTCTTAATTTTTGGATTGAAAAGTAAGAAATTTTATTATATTTGGGCAAAACTCTTTAGTTTTGAGTTAAAAAAAAAATGTAATAAAAAAGATAAATATTCAAAAGTCCTATTTGGTCCACTTTGGTTTTGTTCAATCAACTTTGGTCCTTTTTGGTCTAGTCAATCCACCTGATCCTATTTTGTCCACTTCAGTTCTATTTGGTCCATTTCGCCTACTTTAGTCCACTTTAGTCCTATTTAGAGATTCCGTCCACTATAGTCCTATTCAGCCCAATCTATCCACTTTGTTTCTATTTGGTCCGCATTCGTCCTATTCAATCCAATATATCCACTTTGGTCCTATTTAGTCCAGTTAGGTCTTATTTAGTCCTATTTGTCCTATTCGGTCCATTACATCCACTTTGTTTGTAATCTATCCATTCGTTCTTATTCGGTCAACTTCAGTCCTATTTGGTCCACTTTGGTCCAATTCAATCTATTTGGGGCCACTTTAGTTCATTTTTGTGCACCTGCGTACAGGGAAAGTACTTCTTAAGATCACTTTCAATTGGAAAATGGAAAAAAATGGGTGGTTTTTTTTTTTTTTTTTTTAAGAATGCGACACATGTTTTTGAAAATACATTACCTTTCCACTAAAAGCACTTCAAACCCGCTCTCTTGATTTTCTCAAGCTCTTATACCGTCCCTTTTGCCAACGACTATGGAAAAGGCTGAAGCAATCCTCTTTGGTGTAGCACAGAAGATGATTGCAAATCTGGCCTCCCAGATTTTCCAAGAGATTGGATCGCTCTGCGGTGTCAAAGATGAACTTGAAAAAATAAAAAACACTGTTTCCATAATTCAAGCTGTACTACTGGATGCAGCAGAGCAGCAGAATCATAACCATCAAGTCAGGGACTGGCTTGAAAAGCACAAGGATGCAGTTTATGAAGCAGATGACTTGTTGGGTGAGTTCTCACTTCTCCATCGAAGCTTTACGACGAAGAGCTGTGAGTGGGAATAAATTCAAAAAAGAGGTACGCACTTTCTTTTCAAGTTCAAATTCACTTGCTTTTTGTAGTAAGATGAATAGTAAAATGAAAGCAATGAGATAGAAACTAAATAAGATAGTGGAAGATAGGAAAAACTAAGCATTAAATATTGTCCCAATTTGATGAGTTTACCGGACCGGATTATTGACCTCACATAGCTTGAAACTCTTAAAATTTGTAAATGCGACCCTAATTTGACCTCACTCCCTGATGGGATTAGTTGTTTAAGATCTTTACGGGAGTTGAGCATTGAAGACTGCCCCAATTTGAAGACTTTTCCGTACATTGAAGAGCTCACATCACTTGAAACTCTTGTACTTGTTAGATGTACCAATTTAACTTCTCTTCCCGATAAGATTGGTTGTGTTCTATCTTTACAATTGCTAACAATTCAAAGCTACTCCAATTTAACGAATTTCCCAGAGTGGATTAGCAACTCCACCTCACTTAAATTCCATAAAATTGAAGGATTTCCCGACCTTAACATCTCTCCCAAACGGGATTAGCTGTTCACAACTTTTTACGGACACTGGAAATTCGAGGCTGCCCCAATTTGACTACTTTGCCAGATGAGATAAGCAAGCTTACATCACTTCGATCTCTTGGGATTACTGAATGCCCCCAATCTGACATCTCTTCCTGATGGGATGTCCGGTCTTAGCTCTTTAATTTCCTTTGCAATTTCTAGATGCCCCAATATGGCATCTCTTCCTGTTGGAATGTCATGTCTTACGGCTTTACATTCCCTGAGTATTGGAGACTGCCCCAATTTGACTATTCCAAAGTGGATTAGTGAGCTGTCCTCACTTCAAATACTTTATATTAACGAACGCCCAAACCTCACGTCACTTCCGAATGGTGTTAGTTCTCTCAGATTATTATCGATAATGACAATAGTAGACTTTTCCAATTTGACTACTTTCCCAGAGTGGATGAAGCAACTCACCTCACTTCAGAGACTCCTAATTATCAAATGCCCAAATCTCACGTCGCTGCCCAATGGATTGAGATCTGTCAAGTGTTTTGAGTATATAGAAATTGCTGGTTGTCCTTGCTTAAAAAAAAAGATGTGTGAAAAGGAAATTGGTGAGGATTGGCCCAAGATCACTCACGTCCGTTATTTTTTCAAAAAACCAGATCTCTGAGAGTAACGTGCCAATTTTCTAAGGTATGTTCTATTATCTTGCTAGTGCTAGGAAAAATGATATTTCACCTTCTCTCTACCATAAATTTAATGAGTAAACCCACCATGAATGTGAGATCGGTGCTCTCCTAAAGTATGTAAGAATTACTCATCCTATAAAGGGCGATCAAAACATATCTTTTTTCTCATTCATATTTTTCATTTTTGATATTTTGCAAAATGAATTTGTGATTTCATATGCAGAATATTTTACAATTTTGCGAAGGCAAACAAAGGGTTTAATGACACCATCACTCTCTGCCCAAGAACACCTTTGATTGGTAACCACTCTATGTAGCCATTTCTTTGGATTATCTTATTAAATTTCTATTTGGTTGCTGATAAAATGGCGGAAAGAAAAAGATTATGGACTTTTTTTTGTTGATTTTCAAATAAAGAAAGAAAATTTTGAGGCAGGAAAGTAACAAGTTAGCTTTCATTTAACATAGGAACAGTATACTAAACCATAGTATATAATTGTATTGGATTGGATTCACTTTAGTGAAGATTTTGACTTTCTGAGGTTTTCTAATAATGAAAAATCCAAGACTTTTGTAGAATTTCTTGTTGAATTTTAGTTGATTTGTCAGCAACCAAACTGTTAAATATCCTTATCATGTCGAAATTCTGCTTTGCTTTTGTTTTTTTTAAAAAGTAAATGCTTTTTGTTCTGTTAACAGTAATGATGGGGATTAAGCAACTAGCGAATGTGAACTATCTGAAAATTTTTCTATGGAATATGCATTCTGGTGAATGGAATCGGGATGTATAGCTTGGATACTTCTAGGAATTCAGAAGCTGATGTAGGTAAGGTACTTTGTAAAAGTCATCTATAATCAAAGCTTATTGAATATTTTGCTATAGTTTCTGCATGGGATTTCTGATTTGAGGCATTCAACACTATAGTGGTCAAATTAATCCATTTGCTTCTTTATCAAAGGAAAATCCTTGTGCTTATTACAAAGTCTGCTTAAAAATGCTCCTTTCCGAGAGTTAGGAGGGGATGAATCTGATTAGTCTTTGACGTGTTCACACATATGCATAATTATCAATCAGCTCCTTTTGAAAACTCAAATACTTTTATAAATCATTTTTAGTAGTACCCATTTATGTAGCCTGTTTTTGAATTATCTTATTATATTTATGTCTGGTTGCTGAGAAAATGGAGGAAAAAATGAAATAATGTAACACTATAGAGTTATAGTCTTCATTATAAATATAGAACATTTTAAGGAAGCCAAGTAATAAACTGTCTTAATATTTATTTTGGATTTCCAGTATACAGGAACTATATACTCAACCATCTTATATAATTGAATTGGGCTCACTGTTTTGGTTTTTGAGGTTTCATGATATTGAAAAATCCAAGACTTTTATACAATTTCTTGTTTTAATTGTTCCAGAGTTTTGCTTTGATTGGTTATTTTTATTTTTAAAAAATACATACTTGGTGTTTTGTTAACTGTTAAAATGGGATTGAGCATCTTGCATATGCTGATTATCTGAAGATGTTGAAGAATTTTCTGTGGAAATATGTGATGGGATGTATCTCTTTGATGCTTTAAAGATTTGGGAAGTTGATGTAGATTAGGTACTTAGTCAGAGTCATTTGCAATCAAATGTTATTGATTGGAATAGTAATATAGTATTTCCATGGGATCTATGATTTGTGGAATTCAACAGAGAAAAAAAAAATTGTTGTTTTTCTAACTATATGGGTCCCAAAGCATTTTTTTTCAATAAATCCCAGATACTAATTAGTATTTTTTTTTTTTTCTTCATGCTTTTCTTATTAATTTCCAGTTATGCTTACTTGTGCTGGCAGTGAACCTCATTGTATCAGTGAAGTCTTGGATTTGGGCAAAAGTGTTCCAGAAGTTCCATTCCAAATGGCACTTATTTTGTACATGCTTTTCCATACAAAGATCTGCTCTCAAGTCAAGGTGAAGTTGAGACCCTTCTGAATTATATTGAGTGAAGTTAATTTCGAGTTTATACCCTAGCCATTGCTCTAGCTCAACTGGCATCTCCTCCACTTGCAAGTCCTAGGTGGAGGTTTAGGTTTGTGTATTTTCTTAATCCAATCTGGCTGACAAATGGATTTAAGAAAAGCATGTTTCTTTCCTTCTAAGGGATGTTTCATTGATCAGACTGTGTGTTCAGTGTAATTATATAGTAGTTTTTTTTTTTTTTTTTTATATGATGAGGAACCCCCTCAAGGTATGGTATGGGCTAGTGGGACCACCCCTGAGGGGTAAAACCCTGGATGCCTACACGCCCTCAGTAAGCAGGTATCAGGTAAAATTGCAAAATGCCTCAGCTAAGAGTCTAACCAGAGACTTATTGGTTTACAGTTAGTTTAGGCACTCTTCCTTACCACTGAGGCACCCGGGTGGGAGTTGGGTCCTACATAGTTATTTGGCTAGTAGTTATATTGGATTTTGATAGTCCTCCTTTGGATTAGTTTTTATTTTGTTTATTATAGATGAGGAAAACCTTCCCACCTGCATGCATATTATTTAATGGAATGAAAAATGGAAAATATACCATTGCTTCATTTTATTCAATTTTCTTGAATAATTTTTTAGTTATAAATGATTACGTAGGAATGGAAATATATATTGTATGTGTTACAGAAACGATTTTCATTTGTCATTCATCAAGTAATAGTGTTCATGGAGACAATGTTGATTTGATTTTTTCCTGATTGACTCACTTTTGCAGGTTACATTAGAAGAGCCAGCAATGTCATCTCTTAAAACTGTGACATTACTGCTCAACAATCTTGAGGACTTGTGTTTTTTGTGCAATAGAGTGTCAAATAAAGGTGAGGGTGGATATTTATTAAATAACTATATAAATTTTTGGTTTCTTTTGGGATGATTTCTTTGACATAACATGCATGTTACTTCATCACTACCTGTACTGCCCAAACATGCAGCAGACTGTTGGAGCAATTCCCAGCTGTACATGAAATGAGGATTACCAAAGAGAGAGAGAGTGTAGCAGTGAGATAACACAGAACTGCCTTTTAATGGAGGGCGATTAAGATCACAAAATGATCTCTGCCACTTTCCTTCAATGGGTATGCTCTTTATCATCATTTTTCATTCTGACAACTGCCTTTTTTTTTAAGTATGAAAAAAAATGTTGGTTGGGGTGGAGTGGGGTGGTCTGGTTTAAAATTCCATGTAAAATATGTCAGAAATTATTCAGAATCTAGCTTTTCCTTGGAGATGAGAGTAAAGAATGATGTAGCTGTGCATCAGCCCAACCTGCCACTACTCATAACGTCAACATGTAGTTCATTCATGACTATGGTCTTTGATTGTCGTTTTTGTTGCTGGAGTTTCCAAAAAATTCATTAGTTGAGGCTGATACAACAAGTGAAATATCCATTGCAGAGTGCAGACCTCTTTCGCTTCATTCCCAATATGCCGTCTTCTCCATCTGTGCCCCATGTTATCAGCAATGGTAGCCTTTGGAAATAGTAACCTATCACTTTGTGTTTTTAGAAGAAATATGTATGAGAATGGTGAAACAAGAGTATACTAACTTCCTGAATTTCTGTATTATTTTTTTATCTAAGATAAAGACAGTCTGAAAAGAAAATGAATGATTTTATAAAAATGACTGAAAGTTGTTTGTGAATGTCTATTAACCTAAATCAATGCAGTAACAAATTTAGGAAATGGTAAAATCGGCTATCTTGGGTGCTAAAATATTGTGGTTGGTGACAATGTTCTTTTTTATCTACTCCCAAGTCTTTTCCCTAGAAGCAATATTACACTGATCAGACCCCATACATTTTATGTCTTTAGTTATTTGGGTGGGGACTCCATGTGTTTCATGTCTTTAGTTATTTGGCTTTTAGTTGCACTCGATTTTATTTGTTCTGCTTGGTGTTTATCTTCACAGTTCTGGAATGTAGAATTCCATAAATGAAATCTTTAGCCTTAAAAATCTTGATTGGTTGATTTGAGCAGACAAGTATGGTTTCTAGATTTTAGTGATGTCATGGTTGTACTCTCTGAGTTGAGTTGCTTCTTAAAATTCTAAGATTTACATCTTGGTTTTTTAATCCATGCACTCACCAACTGTAGGGAATGCAAGCATTGGGTAGAAGTGATTATCTTGCTAATATGGTTTTTTAAACTTTTCTTGAGAAGATTTCATTTGAAGTGTTTGTGTTAAGCTCAACTCTTTTGGCTTATTGTCAATGATTGAAACATCATCCTCCCAATCTCGTGATACCGAAAACTTCTTTACAGGTGTAATGTGAAAACCTTAAATCTGCATACATGTTATTTAATTAAACAGAGCTTACAAAATTTTGCCAATGGTAAATTTCATTCCATTTTCTTGTTTCGTATCACCTCAACCTTGCTGAATAGGTTTTTACTTTTACACTAATCCCCTCAAGATGGAAACATACACCATAAGGAGTACATCAAACAATTTCATTTGTCATTGATCAAGAAATACTGAGCATAGATTATAATATGTACTTTTTTCCTAACTATGCTCGGTGACTCTTCTTTCTCAGGTAACATGACAATTGCCACCAATATCATCTCTTAACAACGTGAATTAGTAGCTGCATCAACAACTTGAGTAGGATTTGTGCTTTTGTGCAATAGATTGGCACTAAAACGTACAGGTAGATATTGATTAAATAACTGTCTACCTTTGGTTTATTTTAGAATGAATTGTGATATAATATGCAATCTATCTCAAGACTACTTTTACTGTCCAGGCATGCAGACATTTACGTCACACGTTGGAGCAGATGATGCAACCAGTTGCTCTAACATCATTTTTACTGGACCAGAGCAATTTTCATTTGTTATCAGCGTCTTACAATTTCCTGCTTTACAAGAAATGTGGATTACCAAAGAAACAAAGTGTTAAATGGCTGACTTAGTTCTGTGTATACACGTTCAACACCAAACCAAATTTGACTCAAATTTGGTGATTGTTTATCTATAGGTTGAGAAGATATCCATGGCAACAAATAAATAGGCTTTGCACCTGTATATATAACCAGCCATGCTTTGTTCTTTAATAGACGCAACTTTGGTCTTTTGTAGACCAAGTTTAGAGAATTTGAAAATTCTTTTGGTGTGCTAATTGTGGTGAGGGAGAGTTCTTTAGGTATAAATGGGACTCAGGTTTTATGAGAGTGTTGTTGTGTCAATTTTGTAATCTCCTTATTTTCTTAGTGAAACTCTCTCCTAAACACTGCCCCGTGGATGTAAGCTTAAGGCCGAACCACGTAAATCTTTGTGTATCTTGTGTGCTTGTTTCTTTTATTTTTCTATTTTTATTTCACATAAACCTACAATTTTTTGCATCACTCATAACGAATAAGTATCAAAACTTCCACAATCTCAACAAAAAGTATAGCACTTAGACAGGGATGGAACTTCAAAAGCTTGTTTGGAATCCATGCAACTAGTGACAACATGTATTTAACATTACAAAATGATCTCTGTTGATGTTTTTTTTTTTTTTTTTTTCTTTGAATGAGAGTTTCACCAACAACATTTGCCAAACCCTGATTTTAGTCATTTTCATGAAGAACTAAACTTGCAATCCTTTCTTCTTTTGGGTTGGCTTTCGCAATTCCCTGGTCACTGTTACTGTAAGGTATATGATGTAGTATTTTGGTCAATCCATTTGTAAGTACGTCTAAGTACTTGAATTAATAATGAGGAAAGTTAGAGGCTCTCCCAATGCATCAATGCCAATTTTTGTAATTCAAGTTTTGCCAATTTTTGTAATTCAAGTTTCACTGCATTGGAATTTTTTGGAGAGATACTTATTAAATGTAAGTTTAATTATGAAACATATACTTCAATGGAAATATCTTTAATTTTGCAGTGCTGTGTAGTTTTTATTGTGCAATCCTGTCTATGTTCTATATATTAGAGTATTCACATCAGTGGATGTATAATAGAAAAAATTGTAAAGTAAAAAAAAAAAATTGTAAAATTTACACAATTTTACCTAAAAATGACTTACATCAATCAGTGTATAATTAAATAAACTTACAAGTTACTTCTCAAAAAAAAAAAAAAATTACAAGTTTGCTCCAGTAATTATGTAAACTAGTCGCTAATCTGTGCGATGTGCAGAAAAATTAAAATAAAAAAAAAAATCATCAAGCACTGTCATTTCCACCTTCATGTATGTATACAAAATTGATATTAGTTGCATTGAAAACTACAAATAAAATATAAAATAAAATACTAATTGTACAAATAAAAAACCATAAACCTTTCTTTTCTTTCTAAACTAAAAATAGTACCAACCTAAAATAAGGGAATCATTGATTCCATAACATCCAAATTGTGAGTAGCATGGAAACGTTGAATCAAAGAACACTAAGAAAAGTATCAAGTGTACTTAGCATTAAAATCACAATTACTTTTAGTTACTTGAATAAACAATTACTTTGAATCATTATCCGAAAGAGGAGAGACATAAAAACTTGATAAGTCTCAAAGATGAAGTTCCTCAGATATATTTTAGCATCAATGTCCAAGTTCAGCCCTATGCATAGCAAGCATTAGCAAAGTATCCGCGATTTTCCTCCTTTGGAATTCACAAAGCTACTCCAAAGAAAAATTGTTAAACAAAGGAGGAGAAGAAGCATAAGACAACAAAAAGAAATAAAATCTAACTTATATAATTGAATAGTTAAGTCAATGGATTTGTTTGAATCATGAAAATTCACCTTCATATTTACCCTAGAAGACCACATGCGAAGGATCTGACAATATCAAAGATAATTATTCACCAAAAAGAACAATAACTCAAGGAACTATAGATTGGAGAGGGGAAAAAGTAGGAGACTATTATGCTGTAATGAATATGAACAAAAATCATGTACTAAAAACATGCAATTATATAGAACACAACCTCCAACACATGCTTAAATATTGCAAGAGGCACATAACCCCATTTTTGTGTCCTATCATCTCATGAGAAAAATATTAACAAATGTAAATGTAACCAAGCCTAAACCAACAAATCCTAGCCCAATATTAATGATAGGCTATGAACTGAAAAACGCAAGATGAAGATAGGGTGTTTTACATTTTCAAAGAGGAGAACATGTATGCACAAAATTCAATGATGCTATTAGTTAAGAATTATGACAATTCAAATTAAAAATGAAAAAAAAAAAAATCAACCAAAGTAAAAGCCTAGATTCCCAAAAGGTGCTCATCAAAATTGTAGAAAACATTGGCAACTTAGGGCCCTACATCATTCAAATTAAAAAACCCAAAATTGTCCCCACATAAAAAGACTAAACATGATCACAAAATACAAACTCATAAATAATTTCATCTAGAATAAGGAAATTCTTTTTTTTTTCAATTTCAACTGACGAATTAAACAACAAAACTATATTAGAGGATGGAAAAGAATTGAAACAAAAACATGCAAAGAGACTACCTAGATGTTCATGGCCTTATTGTTAGACTCAAGTTGGCTTCCTGCACAGAGAAGTTTCTAAAATTTTCACACTATTCCATTACTGTAAATTTGCCAAATTCAACACACTATTCTAACTTCAAAATTTATGTATTAAACCCCCAATAACTTGCTCACAATATATCAAAATTCTTTCATTAAACCAAATTATACCTTTTCGCAAAAGTACATACATAGCAGTACCTTGTTTTGGTGCTAATTAAAAACAACATATAAAATAAAAATTAATAAAAACAAAGAAGAAAAAAATTCAAATACAACAATTAAATTAAGCTTATTACCAAAAAAAAAAAAAAAATTCAATAAAGCAAAAATAGTATGTAACCCTATCTTCATTATGTACAACCACAAACATGAAAAAATAAATACAGCAAACACATGCAATGAATAGATAGATGGCCTCTATATTCTATTTTTTGTCTAATACATTTATCGCTTTTATGGTAATTCAATTTTTATATAAAATAAAATGACATTCAAGATGATCAATGTTAGATTGCTAAAACATATACACAATTTAACATCTACCTCTCAAAACTGAATAGTACTGAAAATTGGAATGCTTAACGCATCAAAACACACATATACACATAACCAAAAAAAAACAAAAAAAAAAAACAAAAACAAAAACAAAAACAAAAAACTAATAGATCCTTTACTCAAGAACCTCAAAAATGTACAATTTTCCAAAAGCAAAAGCACATAGACATGCATAAGTACATGTCTACATAAATCTCACAATTAACATGTATATATCTCATAAAAAACAAAGAGCATATTTGTTAATGTTCTAATTGTCAAGCCAAACAATCCCAAGTTTACTACCAAAATACGTGTCATAGGAATAGGAGGAGATTGACATTTTAGAACAAATTCATTGAAATTGTAGCCTCGCTTACTTGCAAGCAATTGGCTGCCTACATCTAATAAATTATTTTGTAAATTTTTTGGATGCCTTTGCCAAATTGTGACTTTAATATATATATATATATATGCCTTCATCTTAAAAAAATAAATAAATTCCCAAAAAAAGAAGAAAAGAAGAAACTTGTTTATCTTAGATTACCTCTATTCAGCTTTGCAGTGGCTTTGGTGAGAGATGATGATGAGTTCACCTTGGGCCTACGATTAAATGGCAAATCACAAAATGCATTGAACACAACCCAATAAGTAGCAACAGTTTATAATTTTAATAAACACAAAGTTGTATTCTTTAATAGATAAACAAAAAGAATATTTTCAACTCTCATCAACAATAACAAAATACATAGATGAAACACACATTAATAAGAAACCCCAAAAATGATGGAGAGAGATTGCTATGGAGAGGCAGAGGCTGCATCCGAACTCACCAAAAGAGAAAGATTCTTTTCAGTGTCTGAACTCGTCCAAATAATAAGACTCTAATAGATTGGAGAAGATTAAATTTGAATAGCGAAAAGTTATTCAAAAAATATATTAAAGAAATATGCAAATTTCTAGCATATGAAAATAAAATTTAAAAGGTGACAGGAACATAATTGTAAACGTAAAGGATGAGGAAAGCAAATTGATTGAAATAAGAAAGGGGCTAACCGTGTGGGTTTTTCGGCATGGGCTGAGGGAGAACAATAAAAACTGTCTACATTTGATTCTTTGTTGTTTCAGAGCCCTTCAATGGTGCCCTTTTCTTCCCATCTCTCTAACTCTCTCAAACCAATTCCAAATTTTAAACTTTAATCAAAACCAAATCTACGCCTGCTACGTAAATCAAAACTAAGTAGTCTAAAACAATCAAACCTAAATCATAATAATTGCCAAAATTTTTGTATATAAGAAAATACCTTTACCGATGTGGTGCCAGCGGTGTTATGATGGTGGGATGCCATTGAAGGTGGGTGCTAGCTTGAAAACATTCTAGCTTTAGGGGCTTTGCTTGCAAATAACTTGTATGGAAAAACTGTCTTAAAATTGTCGTAGGAAATAGAGTGAAGAGAGCAGAGGAGAGAGGGAGAATAATGTACAGAGAGAAGAAAGAAGTGGTTTAACAGAAACGTGGGGAAGGGGAAGGAATCTGAAACTGTGCAGTAAATGTGAAACCTTTGAATAGAAACGTGGGGAGGAAAAAAAACATGGAGAAAGAAAACGTGGGGAAGGGGAAGGGGAAGGAATCTGAAACTGTGCAGTAAATGTGAAACCTCAAAACAGAAACGTGGGGAGGAAAAAAAACATGGAGAAAGAAAACGTGGGGAAGGGGAAGGAAAGGGTTTTGCCTGAAAATTTTTGTAACCGCGTAACGTGGAGAAAGAAAACGTGGGAAGGGGAAGGGGAAGGGGAAGGGTATTGAGTGAAAAATTTTGTAACCATGTTTCAGAAAGTTTTCACAAAGGGTCTAAGTTGAAAAGGCTTTGGGTTTAGGCTTTACGGTGGAATTAAATGTATAAGAAGTGGGCTTTTATGGTGGAGATGGGGCTTTATGGTGGAGATTATTAGTATTTTAAAATGTATCAAAACTATTTTAAATTTACGGTGGAGATTATTAGTATTTTAAGAGTAAAAACTTTTTTAATTTGTAGGAAAAATACAAAAAAAAGAGGTTGGAAATGACATGGCTGCTGACGTGGCTCAATGTAAGCGTAGCAACATTAAATGCTACGCTTCAACTTTTAGTAATATATAGATATAGATTTACACAGACACTATTCATTTTGCATTCAATTTTTTATTCTTTTTTTAAGTATCTCAAGGGTAAATGAAAAAAAGTGGATGATAATTATTATACATAAAGAAAAAAAAATTAAAAAAATTGATATTTTAAAAAAATATTGTGTAAATAGATAATCTGATATGAGGTGTTTTGAAAAACAAGTATGTGAAATAAAAAATAAACTCTTATATTAAAATAGACACAAATTTTTACGCAAGCTAACACAAATGCTCTTACATTTTACCATTTAACAACATAATTTTTTGAATTTCACAAATTGAGGTAAAAAGTTGTGGTCGGAATGAAAGCCCCTAGTCGCAAGCCCACAAAAATTAAAGCCCAACAATTAAATACTGAGAACTTTATTTCAATTTGGGCCTAACCTAAGAGACCAATGCAGTCCAAGAGGTCAATGGGCAAGACCCAAGAGTTGATCAAAATTCGGACACTTCAAAGGACCAAATGTGGATTGATTTTCAAAGAGTTAGATTTGGATGATTGTGTTAGATTTGGATTTACTGGGAATTGAAATTGATGATAAGACATTAATTCCAGTACTAGCTGTTGCGACTTCACGTGCTAGACCTTTAGCAGGTATATATTCCTTTTTGTATCTTCCCCTCTCATCTAATTCTTAGTGATTTTATATCATGATCATTTTATTTGGTTTGTTTTACGCATTACCAATATGTTTTTCACATCTTTTTGAAACTATCTCTGAAAACAGCACACATTGTTTAGCATGGTAGCTATAATCTGCATTCGGGACAGTCTTACGAAATTTTCTTCCTGCATGTTATTTTTATATACAAAGTCCAAGTCATAGGAAATGCATGGTATCGAAGTTCCTAATACTTGACTGTCAAGGTCTGGCATATCTTGCCATGGTAGGTAGCAATTATGCACGGCCTCAAATTAGTAGTGCCCAATGAGACCTGCTAGATTAATCATTGCAACAACCAAAAAGTTAAAAGTATTTCATTATGGGTTTGAAGTGTAATCTGATTAATTTAGGTCCCTAATTACAAGTTAATTGAAATATACTTTTCATTTTTAAGATCGGTTCCAAAGCCAGATGGATAGTTTATGAGAGTGGCAAGAAGCATTATGCATTTTCTAATTCTTAACTGCTATAGGAGGATTCGTGTTGATAAGGTGCATTTGGAGTTCTAACCATATTTACTCTTAGCCAATTTATATCAAACAAGCAAGAAATAGGATTCCTCACTTCACTACTTGCTCATCCACTTCTTTAATTTTGATTTAATGCCCATATCCAACTCTATATGGGTTGTGGAGCAATACTTTTTCAATTTGCTATCTCATTCAAAGTATGCCTTATGCACTTTTATGCTGCTTCTATGGCTAGCAAGTATCATTATAAAAACCTTGTGATGTACTCTTGCAGCTTGGATGAATGGACTGGAAGTCTGTTCAATTGAGGCTGAACTCAGTCGTGCTTGCTTGATTTTATTTGTTGGAATTTCTACTCGCGCTATATCTATGCTACCTACAAGAAAACTCCTGTAACAACAAATGAAGCTGAAGCTTGGGAAGCAGCTAAAAAAGCCTGTGGAGGCTTACATTTCCTTGCCATCTAAGAAGACTTAGATTCAGATGATTGTGTTGGATTTTGGCTCCTGCTAGACTTGCCACCTCCACCTGTATAATCTAAATTCTTAAATAAAAGAAAATACCTTGCTAACACAATTTCTCAAAATTATATCACTTCACACATCCTCATTGCAGAAATGAATGTGATTCTACTTTTTTCTTTGTTCTATTAATTTGTTCTGTGCCAGGTTTACCGTTTTGCATTTGCATGTTATTTGACTTGGACAAAAATAAATATGATGCATTAGAGAAACGAAAAACATACAACGAAATGCAATGTCTTAGATGATGGTGAAAGTGGATGTCATTTATCTATTATTTGCAGTTGAGAACCATTAATCTTATAAAAAGGTCTGATATCTTCAACATCCCCTTCCCAAACAAAATAAAGAGAAAAGAAAAAATTCTTGCATTTGCAAACATAGACATTGAGTTATAGATAGAAGGAGAAAAAGTGTTTGTAAGGCATGCTTGGAAGATTAAAAATAAATAATTCTTTGTCAAGTGTGTGTATTCACTGGTTGAAGGTGTACATAGCGCTTTTCTCATACAATTGACGCAAAACCTATTTCTCCACTAATGTCAACCAAGAATTTGTCAAGTACTGAAATCTTAATATAGAGTAAAAACAGTTGTTTAGAAAGGCAGAGTAGGAGATGGTGATAATGTTATGATAACTTATATAACAAGTTCGGTGTGAAGGAGGGAGCGAATCATATTTATAAACTCGCAAAGATAAGAGGAAAAAAAAAAAAAAAAAACCAAGAGATTTGAATGGTGTTCGGTGCATTAAAGATGAAGATCAATGAGGTGGTGAAAGCCTTATGGCTTAGAGGTTGGCGCGACAATAATGACATTGGTCGATATGCCATAATGCTACTGCATGTTTACTAAAATCACCATAGATTATTAATGCTGCCAAAATTTGCAAAGGAAGTGTTAGGAAAATAAGAGGAAATTAAAGAGAATTGGAAAAGTTATTTTAATAAAATTTGTTATGGAAACAACATAAAAGATTAAAGCGATTTAGGTAGCCCATTAGTCCAATGGAGAATAGAAACCACAGATTTGTCCAAAGAATTAGGATAACTGAAATAAAAAATGCATTAAAGATGATGAATATGGGAATAGCCGTGGGACTGGAATTTCCATTGAGGATTGGAAGTGCTAGGGTGATGTGGGTGTATGCTAGTTAATAGACCTTTTCAATATGATTTTAAGTGTCAACAAAATACCTAATTACAAGATTAAGGGGGATATCCAAAACTATACAAACTACTGTGAAATTGAACTTATTAGTAACACTATAAAACTTTGGGAAAGAGTGAATGAACATAGGTTAAAATATGAAACAATAGTATCAAAGAATCAATTTGGTTCTATACCGAGACGATCTACCCTGGGAGCTATTTACTTAGACGTCTAACGGAAAAATATAGAGAGGCATGTGTAAATATCTTCACATGGTTTTCATTAATTTTGAAAAAGCATATGATAAGGTCCCTAGAGAGGTTATGTGGTGGGTTTTGGAGATGAAAGAAGTTTCACTAAAGTATATTGAGTTGATTAAGGATATTTATGACGGGGCTTTAATAAGTGTGAGAACAAGCAGAAGAATTACAAGTGAGTTTCCTATCACTATAAATTTGCATTGAGAACCAGCATTAATCCTACATCTCTTTGCACTAGTAATGAATGAAATCCGTAAATTGATTCAAGTGGAAGTTCCTTGGTGTACGCTTTTTACAAATAATAGAGTTTTAGTGAAAGAAACTAGAAGTGAAGTTAATGCATGTTAGAAATTTGGCGAGAATCTAAAAAGTTTTTGTTTAAGTAGAGTACATGTAATGTAAGTTTAGTAGAAGTATAAACAAAGACAAATGGGCTATAAAACTTGATGGCTAAGAGATACTAAAGAGAGAGAGATTTGGATATCTTGGATCAACAATTCATAAAGATTGAGAGATTGAATAGGATGTGAATCATAAAATAAGAGTAGAGTGGATGAAGTGAAAAAGTGCATTAGGCTTATTGTGTGACAGTATAATACCTATCAAGTTAAAGAGAAAATTTTATAACACTGCTATACAACTAGCTATTCTCTATGGTACCGAATGTTAGGCAGTTAAAAAACAACATGTCCATGAAATGGGTGTAACCACTGTAGCGGAAACAAAAATGTAAATATGGATAAGTTAGAATACACATAAAGATAAAATTCAAAATGAGAAAATTTGTTTAAAGATAGGGGTAGCTCTATTGATGAAAAGATGATAGAGAGTTATTTGAAATAATTTGATCATGTTCAGAGGAGGGTGAGTAATGAACCGATAGGAAAGAGTGAATCAATAACTTCAAATAGGATAGAATAGAGAAAAATAATTTATGTGGCCGATCCAATCTAATTTGCCAAGGATCCATAGCCAACCCCAAATTTTAAGATAAAGGCTTTGTCATTGTTGTTTGTTCAGGCGATGCCTTGTAAACATATTGGTCATTCTGTCTACTTCACTATTATATTAGGGCTAAAGGAAGCAGGATTTGTCCAAGTACAAAACTTTCTTTCGCCACATATTGAAAGACTAGAAATATATATATATATATATAGAGGTGAATATAACCAAATATCATGTTTTGATAAAATTTGTGGCAAACTAATACTGTTTCGAAAATATTTAACAATCTACCACTTTTTTAGTACTCGAGTTCTAAGATGTGTCATCAACATAGCACTGCTGACCTAAAAGTTATGTAATTAAAAAAGTAATATGGTACTCGATATTATAAAAATCGAGCACATATTTATAATACTCAATCTTATTGAAGTCGAATACTTTTTTTTTTTTTTCTTTTCCTACCTTTTGTTTCGCATACAGAAATCTGAATATGAAAGTTTTGTTTTGGGCCTAAACAACTGGCATTTATGTCCATCCTCACAACTTATTCATCAATTCAAACGCTCCTATCCCAACTTCCAAAGCACCATAAACCAAAAACAGTACTCTAATAAAAAAACAAAATATCATGACTATGTTACTTTAAGCATAAAGTGTAACTTTTTTTTTTTTTTTCTATGCCTTAAAAACAAGTTGCACCGACACCGGGAAAGACGCTCGTAGGATTTTTCTTTTTGGGAAAGTGGGAAAGATAAAATAGGGTATATTTGGAGGTTGTTTGATACATGTACTCTAATGAAAACAATAATTTTGAGTTTTTAAATAATATTTATGTATTTTTATATTATTTATTTATTTATATATATTTTCACACACATTTTAAAATAATAATTTTAAACTTTTAAGTACATGTACCAAATATTTCCTAATTTGCTACTTTTGTCTTCTTCTTTTTTTCTTGTGATAAGATATTATATATTTATATCAGTTAAGAGGAGCATTCTCATTAACATATCTTTACAGGTAGGAAGTGTGAATTCAAAGGAATTCAAAACATTTTTCATTAAGCAGTAACACATATGACATAGCAATCAGTTTTGAAAATTTTCTGCACTAAACCATATAGTGTTTCGGTTTTTCTATATATATATATACATATATATATTATTATTATTATTATTACTATTATATAAAATAATGAATTTAATTTAATATTGTTAAAAAATCTAAAATAAAGTGGGATTAAAAAAATATTTATTTATTGTTTTTCTATAAATAAAATTCACATTTTTGGATAATTATAAACAAATACAATTAATAAATGTGAAAGTTAAAAATCACTTATTGCCTAATGTTACACAATATTATGAACAATCAACAACCAACAATGTTAAACAAAAAAAAAAAACAAAAAAAAAAAAAAAAACCCAACAATGTTATTGCTTAAACGCACAACATTTTATGAATGGCAATAATTGTGTGGCGTGCAAGTTTTAAGCAAATTAAATTAAGAAATAAAAAACAAAACCCAAAAAGTTCACAACCACATGTTCACTTCACAGGTACCCACGTGAATGAGTTTTCAAATCCCATATTTATTCTTTCTCAAACAAAAAAAAAAAAAAAAAAAAAAAAAAAAAAAAAAAACTACTCACATTTATTAAGTTTATCTACTCTCTCATCATTCAGAGTTTCAGACATCATAATCTTCTCAAATCTTACCTTTTTGACAAATACAGTAGTAGTGTGGAATCCTAAGTAAAAGTTCTGTTAAAAGAGGTCAGCATTTCCAGATTTTCCTTCAAATATATATATACATATTTTGGTTTTTTTTCAATGGTTTCATAAACCAGTAACGTGAAACAACCGAAGAATGAACTGGTTAATGATTTTTTAGTCAGATTGAGATCTAATTGATGGTCGAATTGGTAATGTTATAAATAATATAATTATTAAAATTTGAAATTATATAAATAAAAATATAATAAGTTTATTATTAATAATATGATAGTAAAATGTAAAAATATAATATTTAGTGATACTTTTCGCGTAAATTTAATCAAATTTTCTTAGAATAAACAATCACATGTTTAATTATAGTCGTAAAAATAAAAAGTTTATTATATATATAATGAATTAATTGATGTTATATAAAAATTAAGTAACTTTTTAAGTTTATTTACTTAATTAACTAAAATTACTATTTGTTTCTAATCAAAGTTATCGGAAAAATAAAAAGGAAAAGTAGTTTTACAATGAAAAAAGCTAAATTTAGGTGACTTTTACCTTAAATTTACGTAATTTTGATCAATTAGTTGTATAATTATATTATAATGTTTTTGACGAAAAGTAGTCATATAATGACAGTGTGTCAGATAAAACAAAAACTAAAAGTAAAGCTGTAATATAGGTTTAAAAGAATATAAAAGTATGTGATTCTTTTTGCTTGAAAGATCTTAATATATTGTTAAGTTGTTCAAATTATGGACCAAAATTTAATTTTATTGGCATAAAAAAATATCAAGGTGTTCCAAAAAATATTAACCAACCACTTCAATGATCAATAATTAGAGGAAAAAATACTTCGTAATTATAGACCAAAAAATGCTTCAATGATCAACCACTTCAAGGTGTTGATGCAACGTGGAATTAAATATTTTTATTAACTCCTCATCTTCCAAATTAATTTCCACATCCGTACATTTTATAATTATATAAATTCATTTTAATTAATTAATATTAAAATGTTCCAAACACAAGGCATATCACATTGTATTTATTTTTTGTAATTGGTAAAAATTATTAAAATAGCTGACATTAATGTGCAAATATGTTTTTCTACCTAATGTTATTAGAGGCTTGGTTAACTTTATGAAAATCATAAATTAGTTGTAAATTCCTATATGCGACCATAATGTACCATGCATCTTATTCTTGATGAGATAATTGGGAAAAATTATTGTGTACTCCTGGAGTACTATAAATGCGTACTTTCTCCGCTCACATGAATGGTGAGTTTTACTAATTAAATTTATGATGGGACTCACCATTCATGTGAGAGAAATTAATACAAATTTGTGGTATTCGAGAGTATCTAATAATTTTCCGGAGAGGTACACTAATAGAAGCATTTATAACTAAAATTTCTCCGAAACATTTGTGGATACATGCCGGGCATGAGTGTTAGCAGTTAGAAAAGCAGATGCAAATGACTTTTATCGCTCTATATTCTCAGAGTCTGTTTGGATACAATTAATTGTTACTGAAAATACTATAACAAAGTAATTTTTAAATAGGTAAATAGTACCGTAGAACTCATTTTTAATTTTTTATGCATAAACAGTGTTGCTACAGTATACTATAGTACATAAACAGTGATAAATGTCTCTTGCATAACAATTTTACTGTTCATATGTTGAAAAAAAAAAAAAAAATCCGAAACGTGAAATAGGAAACGCACCGCAACTTTCATAGTTATCCAAAAACATACCCAATATAAGTAGTATACATTTCTCGATGCTCGCTAATTTTGCTCTTAATCATCTAGCTAGGCATACAAATACATTACTAGAAGCAAATAAAATACTAGAACGCAACTTCCTTAAACCAAAAGAATGAAATAAAGTAGAAAAATATGTTTAGATGCACTCCAGAAACATGGCTCCCCTCGCTGGTTTGTTTCAACTTTCAATGATATTTCTCTGAAGGTTACCAAAAAACAAGAAGAAAGAAGAATAAAAAAAGTGCAAGTCGTACTAACCGGTTCCATTAAAGCAGAACTGATCTTTTTGTCTTCTAAAAATCTAAAATATATCTGCTCCCAACCCCAAAAATAATGTTGACAATCAGATATTAGACAAGATTTGGTCACAGACAAGGTTTGATATGCATGGTAGAAGTGGGGATTGGGATTGGTGCAATAGTTAGAGGTGTAGATAATGGTGAAAATAACCAAATACAAAATTTGTGATAAATTATTCTAGTTTCACAAAATTGAGCTCTAAATAATAACTCTGGTTCTTAATGAGTTGTCACCGTCACACTGTTAACTTAAAATTTGGGCAATAAAAAAACATAAGGTGGTATTCGATAACTGAGTACTCTCTATTTTTTTTAACAAGACTTTTACTTAGGAAATGCTGACCTATTTTCCACACTACTACTGTGATGTTTGAAAGGTGAGTTCTGAGAAGATTGTGATGTCTGAAACTCTGAATGACGAGAGAGGAGATAAAACTTAATAAATGTGAGATTTGAAAGCTCAATACCGTAGGTACCTGTGAAGTGAGCATGTGACTGTGAACTTTTTGGGGTTTTGCTTTTTATTTCTTAATTTAATTTGCTTAGAACTTGCACGCCACACAATTATTGTCATTCGTAATATTGTGCATGCAATTAGGATTAATGAGAGCATCGGCATCCACATCGCTGAAAATAAAATTTTAGTTTTTTAACATCGTCAGAAGATACTTTATTTATTTTATCTATACACATATTATAATAATAGATATATTTTAATTTTTAACATAATAAAATAATATAACTATTACAATGAAATAATATATTTTACACTCAAAAAACATTCACCACCAACCACAACTACCTTTACCATCAGTACAGCCATAACCACACCCACAACCACTACCAGTCCACAGCAGGCAAAAAAAAAAAAAAAACCCAAATCTCCAATCTTTTTCCTTAACCCAGACCAAACAAAATCACCAATCATAAACAAAATAAAAAATCACTAATCACAAATAAGCACAACATTGGCGAGTTGGGTCGGCAGAAGGGGTGGGTCGGCGAGCTCCATGGGTTTCCCAGTCAGGTACCCAATATCCACAAGCAAGCACTTCGATTGGCGGCGTGGGTCTGAGGTTGATCGGCGGCTTGGGATGGCTGGTGGGTCGGTGACATCGAGCTTTGGTGGCGGCAACGTTGACGATGAGAGATTGGGGTTGAGAGAATGAGCTTCAGAGATGAGATGAGAGACCGGAGAGATGAGTTTTGAAAGACCGGAGTGATGAGCTTTGAGAGACCGGAGTGATGAGCTTCAGAGATGAGATGAGACACCGGAGTGATGAGCTTTGAGAGACCGAAGAGATGAGACTGAATGAGAGAGAGAGAGAGAGAGAGGCACAGTCTGATAAAAAGAATGAAAAAAAAAGGGCAAGTGGTAGCCGGGCAGAATAAAATAGCTTTTTTTTTTTTTTTTTTTTTAACTCTCATGAATAGTGCACATCTATCTATAGACGAACACTGTAACGATGGAGCTAAAAAAAATAGATTTAGCTCCATTGCTGGAGCATGATTTTGGTGTTTGAGGAGCTAAAATATAACAATATATTATCACTGTTGTGAGTGCTCTAAGCAATAACATTGTTGGTTGTTGATTGTTCATAATATTGTGTAAGATTATGCAATAAGTGATTTTTAACTTTCACATTTATTGTATTTGTTTATAATTATCCAAAATGTGAATTTTATTTCTAGAAAAACAATAAATAAATATTTTTTTTAATCCCACTTTATTTTAGATTTTTTAACAATATTAAATTTAATTCATTATTTTATATAATAGTAATAATAATATACATATTTTTAGAAAAACTGAAACACTTATATGGTTTAGTGCAGAAAATTTTCAAAACTGAATGCTACATCATATGTGTTACTACTTAATGAAAAATGTTTTGAATTCCTCTGAATTCACATTTGCTACTTGTAAAGATATGTTAATGAGAATGGTCCTCTTAACGAAATCTCTAGCAGATTTGGCAAAAGCTTCTCCCTTTATTACACACCTGACAAACTCAGCATTCGACCACCACCCAACGAGGCACAATCTGATGTGCTTGGCAAGTCAATTGCAAGTTTTCCGACTCAAAGAGTTAAGGTTAAGTCTAAGTTGGGCACAAAACTGACTTGAACCAACTCGTGAACACCCCTATTTTCAAGAGAAGAGATTTAAAAAATACCAGTTTCCAAAATAACTTTCGAATATTACTATTTTTTTTAAAGTAATATTTAGAAAAAATAGCGTTGGGTCACTCTCATGTCCTTTTCCTTTTTATTTGTTTTGGTGGAGGAGTAGGACCAACCTTTTGACAAGGTTTTCATTGGAATTATTGTATATTGGTAATTTGCTTGGGTAGAGGACCAACCTTTTGATAGAAAATTTTTGTATGAAACGGTTGTTGGAAAAATAATTATGAATAAACAAGTTTGATAAAACAAAAAATATCTCAAATAATTAACAAGAATGTAAATAAGCAATAATAATATAAATTTAAGTAAATTTAGGAACAATCTCACAGTGTTATAGAATAATGCAAAGAGCGTTGTCTCTAAAGGTTGATTCGTGCCAGTTAAAGTAAAATTTAGTGCGATTAGTTCTCTTGGCAAAACAACCTCTTGAGATTAGACTATAGCGTGACAAAGATTAGACTATAGAGACTTTTGTGACGTACGCACTTTCACTCACAAAATGTTTACCTTCTATTGCCTTTCCTTAAAATACAAATATTATTGTAGAAAAATATGTGGGAGAGAAAGATAGTGAAATTATGTATATCTAAAATATAGAGCAGAATATAGAGCAAAAAAAAAAAAAAAAAAAAACTCTTTAGAAAAGGTGTTATGATGAGTATTATATAAGTTACTTTTGAAGATAATAACCTATAGTTATTGATTACTAATAACCCCAAAAACTCAACGACTATATTATCAATTATTATCTCATAACTATTTTCTTATAATTGTCCAACTGTTATTTTTCTTATAATTATCTCACGATTATGTTACTTATAAACTTTCAAAAAAAAAAAGAAAATGTTTAGAACACACCGACACCGACACCGACACCGGTCTCATGATGAGATAGTTACTCTCTTTTGACAAGGTCTCATTGGAATTATTCTACATTGATAATTTGCTCTGGTGAAGGACCCACCTTTAATTTGACATGGACCACGCGGTTTTCATTGAATTCCTTGTATATTGGTGATTTGTTCTGCTATTGGCTGGCTTACTGCACTGTAAAGACTAGGGTCCGTAAACAACGACCTTGAGTTTAGCTTCAATAATGCATGGGGAACAGTGGAACACCTTGCTCCACATGGCACGGTTTTTTTTGCCCTTTCTTTATTGGGATTCACATCAGGTGCAATATTTAGGGTATTGCACCTGATGCAATACCAAAAGAATGGTTGGGATTGAAAGTTGAAAAAGTAATTTTCAATCTCAACTATTAAATAAAATATATTAAAAATAAAGTAAAAAAGTTAAAGTTAAAAAATAAAAAAAGTAAAAAAAATTATAAGAAAAATAGGTGAATTACACACCATGCAATACCCTAACAATTGCACTGGATGTGAATCCTCTTTATTGTATTTTTGACTTTTGGCAGTGGTTAGCTTGTCTTGTCCTGATGCCCAGGCTAGGATGTAGGCTGTATGGCTCAGGCCCCTTTATTACACTCTTGTACTATTTTATTAATTTTAATATACCTCTCTCAGTTAAAAAAAAAAAAAAGAAAAAAAAAGATGGATTAGGATAACTTCTTGGGTCAACTTCGTAATAAAATTTTTGAGATTTTATCTATCTAGAAAGGAGTAAATTGAGTTTTTGATAACATTAATAATTTAAATAAATACTAAAATTGTAATAGTCGCTGTTTTTTAAGTTGCTGAAAAAGTGATAAAATATATCTCGCTCGTTTGAAAATGAATGGTCATAGTTTTTTTTTTTTTTTTTTTTTTTGAGAAAAAACTAATGGATTTTATTAATAAAATTCAACTACATCCAATTGTAAAATCGAACCAATATGAGATGGGACATCTTCCATCAATATTTGAAAATCTGGTATGCATAATGCATTTTTAGCCAGACTATGAGCAACCTCATTGTCGTTTCTCTTAATGTGAGAATACAACAATCCTTTTCTACTAACATATGAAAACCTAATACAATGAAATAAACTTGTAAAACATTTAACATCACGACTAAGTAAACCAAAGGATTCCAAAGACTGCGAATCTGCATTCAAAGTGTTCATTGAAATCTCTGAAACTCCCTTTGGGGTGACACCTTCCATACTCAGATCAGCATCAAACTGTAAAGCCTTCAATATAGCCAAAGTTTCAAGCTTTATGACAGTTAAGGGGAGAGGGATGATTCCGATCATGTGTGCCAAGCCTTTTCCTTGGCATTCTCGGATGATCACTCCAATCTCTGCCCTATCTTCTTCTTGAAACATTGTATCGATATAATTTGTGCCCGAACCCTCCACAATTACATCAATAGTCGATCTCCAAAACAACACTAATCTACCTCCCATATCCAAAACAACATCCACAAAATTTTGTTCTTGAAAAATCGCATCATCAAAATTCACCTTCAGGATCAGCCATGGTGGTGGTTTACAAATGGTACGGTGCTTTGCTGGAGAAGTTGACTGAACATTAATCACGTCATATTGAAATCCCTTAAATTCAGCATTATTCCCATTCATCTTTAAAGCCTCATCACTCTCCCTTATTTGTATGTCAAATAAATCAGCCTCTAAAACCGAAATAGGAATTGAATTTTCGGTCTCCCTATTAACTCCCCCATCATTAGGAGCATTAATAGGAGGAGATAATGTTGATAAAGAGTCCAAGATTTGTTGGATTCCTTGAAGCGGTTGTAACTCAGCTTCCACGTCCACACAACTACTCTCTAACGCTTCACCCTCTTTAATGCCATCAACAGATTGTAACGTCTCAGCATCAATATTCTCTAATGCCTCGCCAGCTGCACACCTTTCTGTCATCCCCTCTGCTGGCCTCACCACCACCGGACCACCCTCCCCTACTCTCCCTGGTGCTGCTATCTCTTCCTCCATAGCTTGGCAGTCTTTATCAAAGGAACTTTACTTCTTTATGGTCGAACTGAAATCCTGGTACAGAGATTGTATATATTTTTTTTGATACCCCGAATGGTTGTGCGCACAAGAAACTGTTTCCCAAGGCCCCACAAAGGAAATACCACTAGCTCTACGGATAACCGTGTTACCCTAAGAGAAACGGAAAAGAAAAGATAATGGAAAACACCAACACACTCTTAAGACAGAAGCAAACAAACAAACTCACCTTCAAAAAGAAGGGACAAAAACAAACTCTCCTTCAGAAAGAAGGGACTAAACTTCTACTGTCCAAAGGAAGACCTGGCTTCCAGAGAGACAGAGAGACAGAGGATTGTCAAACTAGAAACCGTTATATTTCCATATGAATGGTCATAGTTGGATTGCTCTAAAAATCACGAAGGATCTTAATACAATTATAAATTCTATTTATCTTTGGAGGTTGTTTAGACTATTAGAATATACAAACAAGTGTTATTAGATTTACATCTATAACCAAAATAATTAAATTAAATTTACAAAGTTTAATTCTTTATATTTGGCACGTCATTGTAGCTCCTAGCATCCACCACGTTACGATCTACGGAAAAGAACTATTAAGAATTTTTTTTTTTGAAAATAACTATTAAGAATTTATATTATATGCCAATGATTTTTGCAATATTTTTTATGATTGGTTGGCTCAATGTCAGGGAGTGCTCATATTTGGTGCAATTGAGTGGCAGACAAAAATTAAGCTGTAGATATGTATTGAGTATTATTTTATGTTTATAGTTCTCCCGTTGGAGCATTTTTTGGGTATGTACACAGTACACATTATTAAAATACTTAGAGCTGTTTGGTACATTATTTTAAATACATGTTTTTAATTTTTAAATAACATTACACACATTTCTATATTACTAAAAACCCTTAGTATTCTAAAAAAATAAAAACTTGGATCTAAGTTTTATTTATTTATTTATTTATTTTTAACAATCCAACCTATGAAAAACGTCTTTTATTATTGGTTTGATAAGACAAAGGAAGATAAAAAGATAATTGATTTACTTCATCGTGAAGTCAAGTTAGACAAATTTCTGTTTTATTTTTTTTATTTTAAAAAAATGCAATGGGTGATGTGTTAAAATTTCTTGCAAAAATTGGAAACTAAATTTACAATTAACTGGATACTGAACCGTGAACCCGTGGCTGTTATTCTCACTTGGCCAATCTTCATTAGCTGTTCAAATTCTACTGGTACAAGGTTTCTTCAAAAAAAAAAAAAAAATTGAAAAAGGAAAGAGAGGGAGAAACTACTGATACAAGAAGTAGAAATAAAAATTATTCCTTAATCAAAAAAAAAAAATACCGGGAAAGAATAAAGTATTTTTTAAAAGGATAAAATTTAACAACAAAACTAATAAGAGTATAAAATTACAATTATTTTGAAAATTTAAATTACATTTTTTTACGCTCTTTTAGTACATGTGTTAAATTTTGTATTATCTAAATATTATTTATTATATAATTTATAAATTTATTTATTATACATAATTTTTTTTTGAAACATTTATTATACATAATTTTAAATTATAAAAATTTACTATTTAAATAAAATATAAAGTATTTTTTTTTCTTTTCTTTTACGGAGAAACGAGAGTCTAGAGTTAAATCTAATAAGATATTGACAGATCTAATCAGATTTCGACCAAATTCAGCAAAATTTTAGCCAGATTCGGCCAAATTTTCTTCCTTTATCACACACCTGATGAACCTGACATTTGCTCTGGTGGAGGACCTACCTTTAATTTGACATGTACCACACTGTTTTCATTGGATTCAATGTATATTGGTGATTTGTTCTGTCTATTGGCTGGCTTACTGTACCGGAACAACGACCTAGGCTTTAGCTTCAATAATGTAAGGGGAACACCTTGCTCCACACCGCACAGTTTTTTCTTTGCAGTGGGCCAATCACTGACATGATGCTTCTTGTTATTTTTCCAATGCATGAAAACGTTTCTTCCAAGAAAATATAATGGAAAACTAATGATGTTAACGGTAAGTTTGGTCTAACTTTTTTAGTTTTTTTGAAAAAGTTGGTTTTTAAAAAAATGCAGTATAAAATTAGATTTTTTTTTAAAGTTGATTATTTGATAAAATTAGGTTTTTGTTTTTTTTAATGGTATAAAAGTTGTTAAAAAATTCTTTAAAAAAAATAGTTTGACTAGTATTTATAAAAGTCACGATTTAAGTTGTAAATTACTAAAAAAGACAATGTATATATAAATAGTTTATTCCATACTTAAATCAACTACTTAATAATACTTATTTAAAAAAAATTATTTAATAATAATAATAATAATAATAAAAACAATAATAATTTGTAAACCATAACTAAAATTTGTTGTAAAAATATTTTTACAATATGTTTTTAACAAATAATATATAATAAGTTGTTACTGATTTTAATTTGAACACACCACTTAAAGTTATTTTTTGAAAAAATTACATTTTGCCCACCTATGGTTTGCTCAAAAAACACTTTACCTACCTGTGGTTTAAAAATTAGCATTTTACTTATCTGAAGTTAGCTCTAGTTATCTTCTGTTACCCACCTCTATTAAAAATAATGATAAATTTGTATTTTTATTCCTGTTTTATGTCTCTCTCCTCTTAAAACATAAAAACTAAAAAATCAAGATAAAAGGTTTTATAAAAATTAAAGCTTAACTTTTACATCTTTTCATGAATCAACTTTTAGATCTTCTATTTTAACACGTTAAAAATTGAAATTGTGTGTTTCCTCACCTGAACCAAAGAATGGAAAAAAAAAAAAAAAAAATCAATTAAGTTCACCAGGTCATACTCTAAGAAGCACCACGGCCTAAGCTAAATTCACAGAAAGAATTCATCTAGACTAACCCAGTTCTTTCCTTCAAGCGAACCTGATGTGTATCTTGCAATCCCAGACATGAGTGCATATATAACTACCAGTGCAGTAACAAAGCTCCTCGGTTGTATGGATAAAATACACCAACCAACGCAAGCATAAAAATGAAGACAGTGCTGGAAATACAAACAAAAGAATGAAGCGGGCATTTAGGACAGTGACGTGATAAACTAAGCTTTCATGAATCTTAAACAAAATATAAAAATAAAAAGATCCTTACAGAGTGAACAATTGGCTGCCAAAACCAAGGGCAGCAGCAAATAAGGATTTGTACTTTGGGAACCGGAAAACAACACCACAAAGACGCATAATTTCAATTTTCAATGTGTTAAAATGGAAGATTTAAAAGTTGATATATGAAAAGAAGACGAGCAAAGTGTAATTTTTCCTTATTTTTTTCATTAGTATTAACTATTAACAACCAACACTTAAATATTATTGTGAAAATATTATAATAGTATTTTTTAATTTTAATTTTTAATTTTTAATGTTATTTTCCCCTTTACCATTTTTCTTTCATCCACACGTTATTTATATATATTTTTTCCTCTTTTTTTCTCCCCCTACCTATCTTCACTTTTGACCTTTCTTTATACTTTTCTTCTTTCACCAGACTACTATCATTTCGTCCACTCTCATTCCAGAACATACCATTTCTTTATTTTCTCTCTACATTCCTCCGCACATTCAGCTACACAGCCCACACCCACGCAGTTCTTGACCTTGATCTTCTTTTTTCTTTTCTTTTTCTCTAAATTCAACCACACACAGCTCACACCCACGCACTTTTTCATCTTGATCTTCACTGGTAATTTCTCTTAATTTCACCAAAAATCTTCAATACCACTCTCAGCCCACACCCACGCACTTCTTCACCTTGATCGTCACAGGTAATTTCTCTTATTTTCTATGTTTGTCTTTTTAGTTTTCAGTGTATTTTGTGGTTAGTGAAATGAGAGTAATTTGGGTCATTTCTTGCATTTCTAACGGTAATATTGATTAAAAGTGCTTTTGCGTTTGCAGAAGCACCTCAAACCTGCCCGCATATGAGTGGCAGACAAAAATTAAGCTGTAGATTTTTATGTAACAAGTACACTGATTTTTTTTTTTTTTTTAAAAAAGGGAATTAGATATGTATTGAGTATTGTTTTATGTTTATAGTTCTCCGTTGGAGCATTTTTGGATCTGTACACAACACACACTATTAAAATACTTAGTTTTCTAAAGAAAATAAAAAATTGCATATAAGTTTTATTTATTTTTAACAATCCAACCTAAGAAAAACGTCTTTTATTATTGGTCTGATAAGACAAAGGAAGATAAAAAGATAATTCATTTACTTCATCGTGAAGTCATGTTAGACATTTTTTTTTTATATTTTTTAAATGCAGTGGGTGATGTGTTAAAATTTCTCGCAAATATTGGAAACTGAATTTACAATTAACTGGATACTGAACATGTGGCTGTTATTTTCACTTAAGGCCAATCTTCATTAGCTGTTCAAATTTAGACTACTGGTACAAGGTTTTTCCAAAAAAAAAAAGAAAAAGGAAAGAGAGACTACTAATTCAAGACGTAGAAATAATAATTATGCCAAAAAAGACTAAAGCATTTCTTTAAAGTATACAGTTCAGTTACAAAACTGGTTGGAATTTAAGATTACATCTTTATTCGATAAAATAAATATTAATATATATTTTGTAACCCTTTATGAGTTGCAAGTTTTCTTCTTCGCGAATCAAAGTGATAGTTTAAATTGTGCACAAAATCAGCTTAGACTGATCCGTAAACACCCCTCTATTTTCAAGGAAAGAAATTCAAAAACGTGTTTCTAGAATAACTTTCAAATGTTGCTATTTTATAAAAGTATTATTTAGAAAAAATAGCGTCGGGTCACTACCACGTCATATTCCTTTTTTTGTTTGGTTTTTTTGTTCCGGTGGAGGAGTAGGACCAACCTTTAAGACATGGTCATATTGGTAATTTGCTCTGGTGGAGGACCCACCTTTAATTTGACATGGTCCACCCGGTTTTCAATGGATTCATTGTATTCTGGTGATTTGTTCTGGACCTCACGGTTTTCATTGGATTCATTGTAACGACGACCTAGACTTTAGCTTCAATAATGAAGGGGCCAATCACTGACACGTTGCTTCTTGTTATTTTCCTATGCATGATGACGATTCTTCTAAGAAATTATAAAGGAAAACTGATAATGTTAACACTTCCACTTTAAAACTTGATTTTTCTTCACAGTACTATTACCTTCACCAACATTGGAGCCCCATCCTCTGGCTTTCGTCTTGCTCTTCAAAGTTCCTTTTCCACGCTACAAAGAAATGGCCGAAGGACTGCTCTATGGCGTTGCACAAAAAATCATTGAAGAATTGGGCTCTTGGGCTTTCAAAGAGGTCGCATCGCTTTGGGATGTCGAAGCTGAACTTGAAAACATCAAGAACACTGTTTCCACGATTCAAGCTGTACTTAAGGATGCAGCAGAGCAGAAGAATCATAACAATCAAGTTAAGGACTGGCTCGAAAAGCTCAACGACGCAGTTTATGAAGCAGATGACTTGTTGGGTGAGTTCTACGCTAAAGCTTTACGAAAGAAGAGCAATGAGTGGGAATATTACAAAAAAGGTACGCGATTTATTTTCAACTTCGAACCCACTTGTTTTTCGTCAAAAGATGAGTCGTAAAATAATTGCAATGAAGCAGAAACTAAATGCAATAGCGGAAGATAGCAAAAAATTTCACTTGAAAGAATTCCATGTAGAGCCACCCGTGAGTATGGAAAGGGAAGAGACTCACTCATTTGTGCTTGATGAAAAAGTTATTGGGAGAGAAGATGATAAAAAGGCCATCATAAAACTGTTGTTGGAGCCTAATAATGAAGGGAATGTTTCAATTGTTCCTATAGTGGGGATTGGTGGGTTAGGAAAAACCACACTTGCTCAATTTGTATACAATGACAAGAACATCAAAGAACATTTTGAGCTAAAAATGTGGATATGTATATCTGATGTCTTTGATGTGAAAATGATTATTCAAAAAATAATATGGGCTACAGGTGAGAAACTTGAAGACCATAGCATGGATAAATCACAAGATCAACTTCGTAAAATAATTAATCAAAAGAAGTACTTACTTGTCTTGGATGATATGTGGAATAAGGATCATCACGAATGGGAACGTTTGAAAGACCTTTTAGTGGGTGGTGCTAAGGGAAGTAAAATTGTAATAACTACGCGTGAGAGATTGGTAGCGGAGATTACATGCCCAGCTCCAATATACACTCTTAAAGGTCTCAATGAAGATCAGTCTTGGTTGTTATTTGAGCAAATAGCATTTAGAAAAGGGCAATGGCAAGAGACCAATAATCCTAGACTAAAAGAAATTGGGAGGGAAATTGTGCACAAATGTCAAGGGGTACCCCTTGCCATAAAGTCTATAGGAAATGTATTGCACTTGGAGAAAACAGAGCATAAATGGTCATATGTCAAGAATAATATACTAGAAAGTGCAATTTAACTAAAAAATGACATTTTTCCAATTCTAAAGTTGAGTTATGATCATCTTCCATCACATTTAAAAAGTTGTTTTGCCTTTTGTTCCTTGTTTCCTAAAGATTATGAGATCGATAAGGTGACACTCAAGCAACTATGGATAGCGCAAGGTTTTATCCGACCATCAAAGAAAAACCAAGAATTTGAAGATGTTGCAGATGAGTATTCAAGGATTTGCTTTGGAGGTCCTTCTTTGAAGAAGTGACAAATGAAGAGGGAGAATTAAAATACAGGATGCATGATTTAATTCATGATCTTGCACAATTAGTTGCAGGGGCAGAGTGCACAATAATTACTTTGGATGGAAACAATTTTGATGAAAAAACTCATCATTTGTCACTTCCATTTTATATTGACTCATCTTTTATTGAAACTTCAAGTTTGCTAGTTAGAGCAGAGAAGTTACGTACATGTCTTCTAACATTTAAACCTAGTATGTCTTATATAGCGGGGAAAATAGACGAATCAATGTTGAATAAACTTATTTTGAGTTGCAGAAGATTGCGTGCATTGGGTTTATGTGGAGTGCAAATTAAGAGACTGCCAGATTCTATTGAAAAGTTAATACATCTTACTTACCTTGATTTTTCTGGGAATCATGATATTAAAACTCTCCCTAATACTATTTCTAGACTTTGGAAATTGCAAACACTAAAAGTCAATAATTGTGAAAATCTTAAAGAATTGCCTAGAGACATTAGATTTTTGGTTGGCCTCAGGCATCTTGAGAATAGCGGTTGTGAGAGTTTGAGTTGTATGCCTGATGGACTAGGGCAAATGACATGCCTTCAAACGTTATCATTATTTGTTGTGAGAGACAACCAAGCTTCTACCTCTGGGCCCATTAGTAGTGGGCTAGGCGAATTGAATTCACTAAACTCCCTGAGAGGAGAACTAGAAATCTCAAATTTGAGATGTTTGGAAGATGTTTATTCAGAACCCAGTGCTGCCAATTTAAGGGCAAAACAATATCTTGACCGGTTGACATTATTATGGCATGGTTTCTATTACAACAACGATGACGATAAAGATGGTGATGAGAAGTTATTAGAAGGCCTCCAACCACACCAAAATCTTAAATTTTTGTCTGTGGATGGGTATGGGGGTGTGAGATTTTCAAGTTGGTTTTCTTTGCTCACAAATCTGGTTGATTTATCTATGTATGGTTGTGAGAGATGTCAACAACTTCCACGATTGTCTCAACTCCACTCTCTGGAACGTCTATCGCTTCATAGAATGAAAGTTTTGGAGTACATATCAGATGGTGATATAAATGAGGAGGTTCCTACTTCATCATTCTTCCCATCGCTAAAGTCAATTCATATTTCCAACTGCCCTACTCTGAAGGGATGGTGGAGGAGCACATCAACAACAGATCACCAACAACATCCACATCACCAGTCACTGCCTTCATTCTATTGTCTTTCTAAGTTAAGAATTGAGGATTGCCCTAATCTAACTTCCCTGCCTCCATTTCCGTATCTTGAAGAAAGTCTATATTTGCGTCCAGTCAGTTTGAAAGCTTTACAACCGACGATAGCAATGAATTCGTCGCTTCCTTCTTCCTCCTCTTTCTTGTCCTCTCCTCTCTCCAAATTAAAGTCTATGCATATAGGCCATATAAAGGATACAGAGGCTCTACCAGATGATTGGATGTCAAACCTGAGATCTCTCAAGCAACTACACATATTTGGAGGCCCTAAGCTGAAATCTCTATCTCTAGCCGTGCCTCATCTCACCTCACTTGAGAGCTTGGTGATTAGTGATTGTGAGCTGTTTGATTCGATTAGTGACATGGGTGATGATGGCATCGAATGGCAGCATCTTAAATGCCTCAGTTCTCTGCATTATGAAAGAGTTCCGAATTTGAAGTCTATTCCTTCCGGGCTTCAACACGTTACTGCTCTGCGAAGGCTTGAGATTTCTGATTGTCCCAATTTGACGATTTTCCCAGAGCTCACCTCAGTTGTATACCTTGAAATTTCATACAGCCCCACCTTAACATCAATTCCCGATGGGATTAGTAATCTCACGTCCCTTGAAGAACTTCACATTTTTGAATGTCCAAATCTCATATAACTTCCTGATGAGATGGTTTCTCTCAAGTCTTTACAAAAGCTAACAATTCAAGGATGTCCTGACTTAGCGAAAAGATGTGTAAAAGGGAATTGGGGAAGATTGGTTCAAAATCGCTCATGTTCCTGTTATCGAAATTTGGAATGTGTGATTTTATTTGCTGAAAAAATGTGAACCAGTCCATTTTTCGGTCAGTTCCTCTTGGGCTACCTCAAGAACACTAGCGCTCTCAGCCTCACCATGCCACTCGCAACATAACCTCTGGTATGTCTTCTGCAATAGCTGAGCTTGGTAGCTCTTCACTTTTTGCTTCTTTTTTTTTTTTTCTTAATTATCTTATATAATTTATGTATGGTTGCTGAGAAAACATAGTAAATTTTTGGGAATTCTATTCTTTATATCTTGTGTATTTCCAAAAAATAAAGAAATTTTTAATTATCTTTTTTTTTTTTGGGTGGATTTCCAAAATATTAGAACAATAAATATACTCAACCATGGTATATAATTGTATTGGGTTCACTTTAGTGAAACTTTTATGTTTTTCACATTTTCTAACAATGAAAAATCCAAGATTGATTTGAAAGAAACCAAACTGTTGGACATTGTTTAAAAGTTTTGCTTTTGGTTATTTTTTCAACAAGAAAGATTTGGCCAACCCCAATATCATCCATGAACAAGTGCTTTTCCAGTGGTTCACTCTCTTTTTTTTTCTTCATTTTTCTTTTTTGGAATGCAACTCTCTTTCTTAGTTTATTGGGTTTTAATTTAAGCCTTTTGCAAAAACGGATTTGTTACTTTGATTCATGCAATGTGGAGCCAAGGATTCCATTGTTATATAATGGCCATACTAAGAGTTTTGTTAAGAAAGGTTAAAGCGTGATACTCTGTTTTGTTGTGAAGAAATTTTGCCTCAAAATTAAAGCTCTACGAGATTCGCATTGTATTTCTAGGATGCCAATAGTGATGCACTGAAACAGAATTTAATGTTTTTTTTATTTTTCGTTGTTATTGAAATATTGTTATCCTTTTTGTCATTGCATAATCCTGCTCCTTTGTAATCTGTTTACATGAATGGCCTTAAAATGAATATGCCTTTTGTTTATCAATAGATTTAATGGGATTAATCATCGAGTGAGTGTGGATCACCTAAAGAATTTGAAGATTTTTGTGGAAAATATGGCAAAGGATCTATTCCTTGGATACTTTGAGGATTTCGGAAACTGATCTAGCTCAGGTACTTGGTTAGAGTCACCAGTAATCAAAGGTCACATATAATCCTATGTGACCAACAAGTATTTGTGTCATCAACAAGCATTTTGATGTTTTGAGGCTAAGATATATCACATTCTTGATCTGAATCATTTTCTCAAGTCATTAAGTACATTCTGATGTATATTCTGTTTGCAGTGTGTTTAGGCTGATTCCTATCTGGGTATTATAGATGACCATCAAGTTCTTGTACAGCCTCAGGTGGATATGAGAGAATTTGGATCTGTTACTGATAATCAACTTGCTACATCATTTCTCTTTTAGGAACAAGATTTATGAATCTATCATAATGAACATTTTAGCTCAGAATTTATCTAGCATTACTTAGGTATGACATTTTATCAATGGACAGAGCTTTTACTACCCCTAGTAATCTCTCTCTCTCTAAACTGTCTATGTCTTCTTGTTATGCTGGCGGCAGGTAACTTGACTAAGCAACTGTCAGAATCATTCACACCTGATAATGTCATCAGGTTTAGTCCATGATCAATTCGACAACAATTAAATGGTTTCCATTTCAAGGAACCACTTTACATATACAATGATCCCCTCAACCTTGCTTGAATAGGTTTTTACATATACAATGATCCCCTCAAGATGGAAACATACACCATATGGAGTAGATCAAACAATTTCATTTGTCACTGATCAAGAACTACTGAGCATAGATTATAATATGTACTTTCCTAACTATGCTTGGTGACTCTTGTTTCTCAGGTAACATTACAGTTGCCACCAATATCATCTCTTGACAACGTGAATTAGTAGCTGCATCAACAACTTGATTAGAATTTGTGCTTTTGTGGAATAGATTGGCACTAAAATGTACAGGTAGATATTGATTAAATAACTGTCTACTTATGGTTTATTTTAGAATGAATTGTCATATAATATGCAATCTATCTCATGACTACTTTTACTGTCCAGGCATGCAGACATTTACGTCACATGTTGGAGCAGATGGTGCAACCAGTTGCTCTGACTTCATTTTTACTTGCCCAGAGGAATTTTCATTTGTTATCAGTGTTTTACAATTCCTTGCTTTACAAGAAATGTGGATTACCAAAGAAGCAAAGTGTTAAATGGCTGACTTAGTTCTGTGTATACATGTTCAACACCTCACCAAATTTGACTCAAATTTGGTGATTTTTTTATCAATAGGCTGAGAAGAGCAGCTGTATAGATAACCAGCCGTGCATAGTTCTTTAAAAGACACAACTTTGGTCTTTTGTAAACCAGGTTTAGAGAATTTGAAAATTCTTGTGGTGTGCTAGTTCCGGTGAGGGAGAGTTCTTCGGGTGTAAATGGGACTTTGGATTTGTGAGAGGGTTGTTGTGTCAATTTTGTATTCTCCTTATTTTTTTAGTGAAAATATCTTCTGGACGTTGCCCGTGGACGTAGGCCTAAGGCCGAACCACGTAAATCTTTGTGTTTCTTGTGTGCTTGTTTCTTTTATTTTTCTATTTTTATTTCACATAAACCCACAATTTTTTGCATCGCTCATAACAAATAAGTATCAAAACTTGCGCAATCTCAACAAAAGTATAACACTTTGACAGGGATGAAACTTCAAAAGCTTGTTTGGAATTCATGCACTAGCGATAGCAGGTATTTAAGATTATATGATGATCTCTGTTGATGATTTTTTTATTTTTTTGAATGAGTATCACCAACAACAATTGCCAGACCCTGATTTTAGTCATTTTCTTGAAGAACTGAACTTGCAATCCTTTCTTTCTTTCTTTTTTCAGGTTGGCTTTTGCAATTCCATGGTCACTGTTACTGTGAGGTATATGGTGTAGCATTTTGGTGAATCCATTTCTAAGTACATCTAAGTACTTGAATTAATGATGAGGAAAATTAGAGGCTCTCTCTATACATCAATGCCAATTTTTGCAATTCAAGTTTCACTGCATTGGAATTTTTTGGAGAGATACTTATTAAATGCTTGCAAGTTTAATTATGAAACATATACTTCAATGGAAATATCTTTAATTTTGCATTCCTGTCTAGCTTCTATTAGGCAATCCTGTCTAGGTTCTATTTATTAGAGTACTCACATTAGTTGGTGTATAATAAAAAAAAAAAAATGGTAAAATTACACCATTTTAACTAAAAATGACTCACATCAATCAATGTATAATTAAATAAATTTAAAAGTTTGCTCTAACGTGTAAATTTACACTGGTACTATTCATTTTGCATTCAATTTTTTGTTCTTTTTTTTTTTTTTATGGTGTCCCCTGGGTAAATGAAAAAAAGTGGATGATGGTTATTATACGTGAAGAAAAAGAAACAATTAAAGAAGAAAATTGATATTTTAATAAAATGATGTGTTAATAGATAATCTGATGTGAAGTATTTTGAAAAAAAGTATGTGAAATAAAAAATAGAATCTTATGGTAAAATAAACATGAATTTTTCCACAAGCTAACACAAATGCTCTTCCATTTTACCATTTAGCAACATAGCCAAACTTTGTTTTTTTGAATTTCACAAATTGAGGTAAAAAGTTGTGGTCGGAGACTCGTAATGAGAGAAGTTTGCACAAATGGATTAGGCCTAAGCCCCTAGTAGCAAGCCCACAAAAATTAAAGCCCAGAAATTAAATACTGAGAACTTTGTTTCAGTTTGGGCCTAACCTAAGAGACCAAAGCAGACCAAGAGGTCAATGGGCACGACCCAAGAGTTGATCAAAATTCGGACGCTTCAAAGGTCCAAATGTGGATTGATTTTCAAAGAGTTAGATTCGAATGATTGTGTTGGATTTTGGCCCCTACTAGACTTGCCACCTCCACCTGTATAATTTAAATTCTTAAATAAAAGAAAATACCTTACTAACTCAATCTCTCAAAATTATGGGGGTGTTCAGTAGAGGAGTTTAGAGTAATATTATTTGGATGTTTTTGATATACGTTTGACAGTGTGAAAAAATTGTGTTTACAATGCTCAAAAAGTTGCTTAAAATGCCTACCAAAGGAGCTCACATATCACTTCACACATCCTCGTTGCAGAAATGAAGGATTAGGAGAATTTTGTATTTGAGGGTATGCCAAGCTAATTAATTGGTTGATTAGTAACTATTAATTAATATATATATATATATATATATAATTTTAAAAAAAGTATAATTAACAATGCTCTTTATGGACTTTTTGGGAATCAATGAAGAAACTCATCCCATTCAAAAAAAAAAAAAAAATGAAGAAACTCGTCTCTCCGAGTGGACCTTTCCAAGATTGATTGAACCTGAAGAAATCGACCAACCCACCGTCATCTGATCCAAAATTGGATCATTTCGATGAGCTTGTTAGTCGGCAGCAGTTCTGGAAGATGTAGATTCTTTCTCTCTCTCTCTCTCTGCAGATAAAAAGATCTCTTTCTCAACTTTTTTGTTATACTGAGAGTTTGTTTTGCATAGGCTATACCCTTGTGTTTTTCTACAGTTCTGTTTGCTTTTTGTACAGTCCCCTAATTACCCAAATAAAAAAATTCTGACTTTGAGTTTGTAGTTAGAACTACTCCATATATATATCCTTGCTTATTTTTGGTTGAATTATTATTTTTTTAGTGCCTTTCACTACTTCTATGGTTGGAAGAACGTTATGACACTGTATATATGCGTCATCCTAGTTTTCAAAAGGGATCTAAACCGCTTCTAGCATTAGACAACCCTTTCCCAATGGAGCTTCCTGAGAATCTGTTTGGTGAAAAATGGGCTTTTGTCCAATCGCCAATTTCAGGTACAATACAGCAGCTTTTACTTCCAATGATAATGATAGACAGATACTACACTTATGCATTCAACCCAGACTATTTTATGAAACATTCATATCTATGCTGCATTTTAAACTGCATAATAAAATTTTTATGCTATTATACATTAGTATCTATCAGATATTAGATACTTTTAAAGATTCAATTTTAGTATGATGCCATTTCACTAAAGTGTCGTACAAAGAAGTCTCACTCAATTCAAAAGCGGATATAATGATTTTCTTTTTCAAGGTATTTCACTAGCCTCTACTGATCTTACTTTCCCATTTTCAGCTGTTCGTGAGGAGGTCTCATCCTTGGAGACAAGATTGGTGTTTGGTGCGGGTCTAGATTTGGATTTAATGGGAATTGAAATTGATGATAAGACACTAATTCCAGGACTGGCTGTCGCAACTTCACGTGCTAGACCTTTAGCAGGTATATATTCCTTTTTGTATCTTCATCTCTCATAATTCTTAGTGATTTTATATCATGATCATTTTATTTGGTTTGTTTTACCAATATGTTTTTCAAATCTTTTTGAAACTATCTCCGAAAATAGCACACATTGGTTAGCATGGCAGCTATAATCTGCATCCAGGATAGTCTTAAGAAATTTGATTCCTACATGTAATTTTTATATACAGAGTCCAAGTCAAAGGAAATGCATGGTATCGAAGTTCCTAATACTTGATTTTCAAGGTCTGGCATATCTTGCCATAGTAGGTAGCAATTATGCACAGCCTCAAATTAGTAGTGCTCAATGAGACCTGCTAGATTAATCATTGCAATAACCAAAAAGTCAAAAAGTATTTCATTCTGGGTTTGAAGTGTAATCTGATTAATTTAGGTCCCTAATTACAAGTTAATTGAAATATAATTTTCATTTTTAAGATCGGTTCCAAAGCCAGATGGATAGGTTATGAGACTGGCAAGAAGCATTATGCATTTTCTAATTCTTAACTGCTATAGGAGGATTCATGTTGATAAGGTGCATTTGGAGTTCTAACCATAGTTACTCTTAGCCAATTTATATCAAACAAGCAAGAAATAGGATTCCTCACTTCACTACTTGCTCATCCACTTCTTTAATTTTGATTTAATATCCATATCCAACTCTATATGGATTGTGGAGCAATACGTTTTCAATTTGCTATCTCATTCCAAGTATGCCTTACGAACTTTTATGCTGCTTCTATGGCTAGTATGTATCATTATAAAAACCTTGTGATGTACTCTTGTAGCTTGGATGAATGGACTGGAAGTCTGTTCAATTGAGGCTGAACTCAGTCGTGCTTCCTTGATTTTATCTGTTGGAATTTCTACTCGGTATATTTATGCTACCTACAAGAAAACTCCTGTAACAACAAATGAAGCTGAAGCTTGGGAAGCAGATAAAAAAGCCTGTGGAGGCTTACATTTCCTTGCCATCCAAGAGGACTTAGATTCAAATGATTGTGTTGGATTTTGGCTCCTACTAGACTTGCCACCTCCACCTGTATAATTTAAATTTTTAAATAAAAGAAAATACCTTGCTAACACAATCGCTCAAAATTATATCACTTCACACATCCTCATTGCAGAAATGAATGTGATTCTACTTTTTTCTTTGTTCTATTAATTTGTTCTGTGCCAGGTTTACCATTTTGCATTTTCGTGTTAATTGACTTGGACAAAAATAAATATGATGCATTAGAGAAACGAAAAACATACAACGAAATGCAATATCTTAGATGATGGTGAAAGTGGATGTCATTTATCTATTATTTTCAAAGAATTTATTATTTGCAGTTGAGAACCATTAATCTTATAAAGAGGTCTGATTTCTTCAACATCCCCTTCCCAAAGGTTAGGAAGGCACACTAAATCAGGCTAGTAGTGCATCTCGCGGGTCATCTTGCAAATTGGTCCAGTCACAAGATGAGTTGCGAGATGCTTTCTGGCACTTGACTCTTCAGCTTCAAACATGTGCTTGTCACATGGCTTTTCGCGAGTTGTCCACTTTTGAGCCAGTCGCGGACAAGTCGCAAAGTTCATTGTTCTTCATAATTCTTCACCAAACTCTCACACTCAACCCTTATAATAAATCCCACAAACATACAAGGAAATGATTGACTAATACAATCAAATTTGACACGGAATTGAATCCAACAAAACATAATTGAAAATTACAACTTTACACAAAGTTTAGAAAAAAAAAAAAAAACAATCAAACATTATAATATTAAGATTGTAGCCAAGGGGACTTCTCTCTCTTTATATATATATATATAGAGAGAGAGAGAGAGAGAGAGAGAGAGATCAAAGCTATAACTAAAGCTAGCTAGAGAAAATTTAATTAAATTTTAAGTGGAGTCTAATTTTGTATCATATGTCCCATGTAATTTTTTATTTTGTGGCAAGTGAATTGTTGTGTGCAAAAATCAAAGAGTCCAAATTCAACTAGATTCTAAGTTGGATTTCAATTAAAATTTAATTTTGTGCCATATATCTTATCTAATTTTTTAATTTTTATTTTTAATTGTACTCATACATATACACAAAAGTATACACTAGTTATTTATTTTTTATTTATTTATTTATGGGTATACACTAGTTAGTTTAAGTAATTGGTTTGTCATTGCGTTAATGTCTAGAGATCGGAGAGGAGACTTGTTATATGTCTTTTTACAGCAAGAGTAGACAACTCCCCTATCCAAGCTTAGGCTCAAGCCTTGAGATGGGTAGTTGATTGAGGTAGTGTTTGGATTGTGTTTTGCATTTTACGTTTAGCCTTTTGCGATTTTTTTTTACCAGCGCCTCTTGCATTGTTGCATTAAGATAAATGAACAGTGTTTTCCTTTGTAAACAGTAACCGAAATTTTTTTTTTATTGTTTTTTGTTTTCAGTTTTAAGCAAAATAAGTGGTATCCAAACTCACCATTAATGTAAAAACATAATTTGGACAATATATGTCTATATCGAAGGAGACTCTGTGCACATGATAAGTGTATCTTAGTGTTCAGAGTTTTGTATCTTCTTGTGTGGTTGTTGAATAGAAGTTTTCTTCCCAGAAAAAAAAATAATAATAATCTATATATATAATAATAGGTGAAGCAGAGAGAAAATCTAATTAGATTTCAATTGGATTCTCAATTTTGCTCCACTTGTCCTAACCAAAACTAAAAAAAAAATCTAATTAGATTATAAATTTGACTCCAATTTTGTGTCATGTATCTTATCTAAATTTTCTAATTTTTGTGCTCAAATAAATGATGCATTAACATTTAACACGGAAGCCAAGAAAACCACAATGATAATGCTCATTAGCCTAAGCAAGAACATCTTACCTGCACACTTTTATGGAGATTATAAATTAGACTCCAATTTTGTGTCATGTATCTTATCTAAATTTTCTAATTTTTGTGCCCAAATAAATGATGCATTAACATTTAACACGGAAACCAAGAAAACCACAATGATAATACTCATTGGCCTAAGCAAGAACATCTCACCTACACACTTTTATGGGTGATCTCAATAAAGTCTGGAGCTCCTCTAATCCCACAACCAGAACCAAGGAGTCCAACGAGAAAGACTATAAAAGTAAAACATCATCTCCTCCTAATTCCATATCGTCATCCCATGTCTCCTCCTCTCTCAACCTTTACCAACTAGATCCACACACTACCCTCTCCTCCTCCTTACGGATTTCTTAGAGCAAGGCCGGGTTCAAACACAATGTTCAATCCCACTCTTCCTTGCTTCACACTCTCATACATTAGCACTTCATTGGCGCCTCCAAGAAGATTCCAAGCTCAATGATCAGTTTTTATTTTTTAATGTCCCTTTATATATTTTAAATAATAAAATGCAATATTCTATTTTTTCTTTACTGTAACATCGCTTAAATAATAAAATGCAATATTCTTTTTTTTTATTCATTGTTTTATCTGATGTTATCCTATGTATGATAAACTAAAAATAATAAAATGCAATATATATTTTTCATTGTTTTATTTAATTTTATCATTCGTGTGATAAACCCAAAAAAATAAAAACAAAACAAAAACAAAAAAATTGGCCAATAGCATCATTACAATTAACCAGTCCCGTGCGATAGCACGGGGTTACATACTAGTAATAATAGAGTGTGTAGCCGAGGTCTTTTATTGACATAGTTATCATATGATACATCAATAGAAATGTACTCACCAAATGTGAAAGTAGCTTGAGAGTTGGAATCGTAGACAGAATTATCAAACATCAAGAGAAATCAAGGAAAAGATAACACGTTTTTATGTCTTGTTTCTGCCACTTGCATCAACTCATTATCACTCGTAGACAACGTAGACCTAAATGACTTTGGTTAATGATTATTAAAAAAATAAAAAATAAAAGAAAAGAAAAGGAAAAGACTTTGGTTAATGATAAGAAAGTTTTTTTTTTAGAAGATAATGATAAGGAAGCTAAGAAGAATCAAGTTTTGAAGTGAAGTGTTAACATTAACAGTTTTCCTTTATATTTTCTTAGAAGAATCGTTATCTTTTTCAAAAAAAAAAAAGAAGAATCTTTATCACGCTTAGGAAAATAACAAGAAGCAACATGCCGGTGATTGGCCCTTTGCAAAGAAAAAACCATGCGGTGTGGAGCAAGGTGTTTCCCTTAAATTATTGAAGCTAAAGTCAAGGTCGATGTTACGTAATGGATGTTATGGGAATACAAATTTTCTGTATCATATTTTGTATTCTATTTTATGTTTACCAATCACAATTTATCATGTGTTTTTTTTTTTTTAATTTTAAACTTTAGCAATTTTATAAAAAAAAATTAAAACAAATACAAGACAAATTATAATTGGTAAAATATAAAGTGGAACACAAAAAATAATAAAAAAATTTGTATCCCTCTGCATAGTAAGCCAATATACAATATGAATCCAATGAAGACTGTGTGGTTGATGTCAAATTAAAGGTGGGTCCTCCACCGACCAAATTACCAATTTTTCTTAGAACAATCATTATCATGCATTGGAAAAACAACAAGAAAAAAAAAGTTTTAACTTTCAGTTTAACAAATTATAAAAACTTTTTTTTTTTAATAAATATGCTAATTTTGAACTAATTCTACTTTACTCTTTCTCTCTCTTCTCAATCTAAACCGATCATCAATGTTGAACGTTGAATAGGCTGAGAGGGCCATATTTCTAAGCCGAAGTTGACATGTCATGCCAAAGTTTTGCCCATCCTAATCAACAATTGTATATTTTAAATTTTTTATTAAACTCACACAACAAATCAGTAAGTTTTAACAAAATTGTGTTTTTTTTAATTTTTAATTTTTATTTTTTTGTGTATAACTGTATATACTACACAAAGTGGACCATAAAGAGTGTTTTTTTTTTTTTTTTTTTGAGAGAAGTGGACCATAAAGTTGGATTAGTGGAGTGCTTCTATATGTTTTTATATTATAAAAAATTCCACATAAGCATTTAATTTTTTAAAAAATAATTATCAATTTTAACTAAAAAAAAAAAAACAGAATTAAAATTTAAAAAATACATAAATCTAGATCTAGTTTCATCTTGAACAATAACACAAACCCAAATTTGAATATAAGATGAACACAAAATGCTATCTAATTTTCATTTTCTTTCCTCTCCTCTGTGCCGAAGCTCCATGGCCACCATGGCCAGAGCTTCCTCCACCTTCAATCTCTCTACCACTCAAACTAAATCTCACACACTTCGAACACTTGAAACCCAAAACCTAATTTGAGTCCATCTCTCTCTAGACCTCGGCTCCTCTCTCTTTGATCCAAAATGAGGCACAGCCTCCTTGTTCCACCACGAAACTCAGCCAACACCACCATGGAACCCAGCACTCACAAGACTCTTGACCTAAGCCCAAAATCAACAAACACTCTCTTTAAACCCGAATCTCTTTACTCCCAAACCCAGAAGCTACTCTTCAATCTACAAACTAAGAGCATCTTGAACGGCCCTTGATCCACAAAAATGAGATGTGGAGGTTAAAGGGCAAAACAGAGGGTAAATGCTGGGTATATGTGTTGTGTGCTCAGTGTTGTGAGGCTTTGTGATCATGTAACATGTGTAATAACACACACACCTAGATCAGGTTGGTTAGGTTTAATGGCTGTGCTAGATTGGCGGAGGTGGAGATTGTGGTGGCTAGGTCAGATAAGTGGTGTTGGTTCAGTTTTTTTGGGTCACAGGTGGTGGGTAGATTTGGGTTTTCTGGGTCTGGATCTGCTAGGTCCTTTATGGGTTTAAAGAGAGGCTGGGATGTTTTGCTTTGTGTTGGTATGGTTGAGGGATTGAGCTGGGTTTGTTCAATTTTGTAAGTATTTTGTTAATGATTGTATTGATTTAACTTTCATATTTAAATCTATTTTTTCTTTTGGATAATTTGGTTTGTGTATATATATGGATTGGTTTTTTTTTTTTTTTGTACAATATTCTTTTATGATTTTTCTATGTTTGATTTTTGGGTTTGTATAATTTTTTTGGGTTTGTGCTCTTGTGTGTTTTTGATGGGTTTGTACAATTTTCTGGATTTGTATGATTTTTTGGATTTGACTTGGCATTTATTTTGAGAGTAAATAGTTTATGTTTGTTATTGTATTCTTTGTGTTTTTAAATTTGAGTTTGTGTTTGGTTATGGGTTTGTACTCTTATGTTCTTGTGTTGATGTTTAAATCTGTAATCGTGTTCTTGTGTGTTCTTGTACAAAATGAATTAAATCTAAATTTATGTATTTTATTGTTTTTAATTCTTTTTTTCTTTTTTCTTTTTTTGTTGAAATTGATTAATAAATTTCTAAAGGAGGCAGAAAACCCATGTGGAGTGCTACAGTAGATTTTTTATAATATTTTAATTCCTCTGTCAACCACCCTTAGATATTTCCGTCGGTTGACTGACAGAAATGATGAAAATAAAACGCTTTAATTGATCTAAGGACTAAAAGTGATAAAATTAAAATGTAACCAAAATGAAAAAAAAAATCAAAATATAGGGACTAAAAGTGCATTTACGCCTTAAAGAAATGTTTTATTCTTTTCTGGCATAATTTTTATTTCTACATCTTGTATCAGTAGTCTCTCTCTCTTTTTTTTTTTTTTTTTGGGAGAAACCTTGTACCAGTAGTCTAAATTTGAACAGCTAATGGAGAATGAAGATTGGCCTTAAGTGAGAATAACAACCATGTGTTCAGTATCCAGTTAATTGTAAATTCAGTTTTCAATTTTTGCTAGAAATTTTAACACATCAACCATTGCATTTTTTTTTTAACAGAAATTTCTCTAACTTGACTTCACGATGAAGTAGATCAATTATCTTTTTATCTTCCTTTGTCTTATCAGACCAATAATAAAAGACGTTTTCATAGGTTGGATTGTTAAAAATAAATAAATAAATAAATAAAACTTAGATGCAATTTTTTTTTTTAATGAATACTAAGAATTTTAATAGTGTACTGTGTACAGACCCAAAAATGCTCCAATGGGAGAACTATAAACATAAATCACTACTCAATAAATATCTAATTCCCATTTTTTAAAACCAAAAAAAAAAAAAAAAAAAAAATCAGTGTACTGGTTACATAAAAATCTACAGCTTAATTTTTGTCTGCCACTCAATTGCACCAAATATGAGCCCTCCTTGACATTGAGCCAACCAATCATCAAAAATATTGCAAAATCATTGGCATATAATGTAAATTCTTAATAGTTCTTGCCATAGATCGTAAGCTAGGAGCTACAATGACGTACAAAATATAAAGAATTAAACTTTGTAAATTTAATTTAATTATTTTGTTTATAGATGTAAACCTAATAACACTGGTTTGTATATTCTAAAACTCTAAATGACCTCCAAAGATAAATGGAATTTATAATTGTTTTAAGATCCTTCGTGATTTTTAGAGCAATCCAACCACGACAATTCATTTTCAAATGAGCGGGATATATTTTACCATTTTTCAACATTTTAAAAAACATCGACTATCACAATTTTAGTATTGATTTAAATTATTGATGGTATGGAAAAACTCAATTTACTCATAAGATAGATAAAATTTCAAGAATTTTATTATGAAGTTAACTCAAGAAGTCATCCTAATCCATCTTTAATCTATGGGTCATGTTAACGAGTGTTGTAGGGCATTGGTTAACAATCTAATTAAAGATGTAGGGCATTGGTTAACAATCTAATTAAAGAAAATTTTTATAGGAAAAGAAAAAAAAGCAATTAATGTTTTGACAGCTTTTTTTATTTCCCATAAAAGTGATATCAAAACTTTCTTAAAATGGATTCTTAACCAACACCCTAACGGCAATCGTTAACATTTCCCTTAATCTATTACAGAGATATTAATTGTATTTAATATTTATTAGAGAGATATTGTAAAAGTCACCTTTAGATAATTAAAACATAGCGAATAGAAATCATTTATTGGCATAGTTATTGACATGATACACCAATAGAAATGTACTCCCCAAATGTGAAAGTAGCTTGAGAGGTGCAATCGTAGACAGAATTACCAAACATCAAGAGAAATCAAGGAAAAGATAACACACTTTTATGTCTAATTTCTCGTAGACCTAAATGACTTTGGTTAATGATTATAATTAAAAAAATTTTTTAAAAAAAAGGAAAAGAAAAGAAAAAGACTTTGGTTAATGATAATAATTTTTTTTTTTTTTTTTTTGAGAAGATAATGATAAGAAAGCTAAGAAGAATCAAGTTTCAAAAGTGCAAAATAACAAGAACCAACATGTCAGTGATTGGCCTTTTGCAAAGAAAAAACCGTGCGATGTGGAACAAGTTGTTCCCCTTGCATTATTGAAGCTAAAGTCAAGGTCGTTACGGACCTTAGTCCTTACAGTGCAGTAAGCCAGCCAATAGCCAGAACAAATCACCGATATACAAGGAATCTAATGAAAACCGCGTGGTCCATGTCAAATTAAAGGTGGGGTCCTCCACTAGAGCAAATTACCAATGTAGAATGATTCCAATGAAGACCATGTCAAAAGAGAGTAACTATCTCATGAGACCCGTGTTGGTGTAGACGTGGGTTCCAAATACTTTTTTTCTTATTTATTTTCTAGTTGTTGAAAATTTATGAACAAAATAGTCATTGGGTAATTATGAAAAAAATAGTTGTTAGACAATTATGAGAAAATAGTTGTTAGGTAATAATTAATAATATAGCCGTTGGCCTTTTAAGGGTTATTAGTAACCAATAACTATAGGCTATTATCTTCATAAGTAGCTTATATAATACTCATCATAACACCTTTTCTAAAGAGTTTTTTTTTTTTTTTAATTTTTTTTATTGCTCTATACTTTGCTCTATATTGTAGATATACACAATTCTATTATCTTTCTCTCCCACATATTTTTCTACAAGAATATTTGTTTTTTAAGGAAAGGCAACAGAAGGTTGTTTTTAAACCTTTTGTGAGTGGAAGTGCGTAAATCACAAAAGTCAACGTTATAGTCTAATCCTGGTGGGTTGTTTGGCCAAGAGAATTAATCGCACCAAGTTTTACTTTGTGCGGCACGAATCAACCTTTAAAGACAACGCTCTTTGCGTGATTTAATAGCACTGTGAGATTGTTCCTAAATTTACTTAAATTTATATTATTATTATTTATTTATATTTTTGTTAATTATTTGGGATATTGTTTGTTGTATCAAACTTGTTTATACATTATTATTTTTCCAACAACCGTTTCATACAAGAATTTTATGTCAAAAGGTTGGTACTCCACCCAAGCAAATTACCAATATACAATAATTCCAATGAAGACCATGTCAAAAAGTTGGTCCTACTCCTCCAGCAAAACAAATAAAAAGGAAAATGGTGTGGGAGTGACCCAACACTATTTTTTCTAAATATTACTTTTAAAAAAATAGCAATATTTGAAAGTTATTTTGGAAATTGGTATTTTCTAAATCTCTCCCCTTGGAAATAGGGGTGTTCATGAGTTGGTTTGGGTCAATTTTATGCCCAACTCAGATTTAATCTTACCACTTTGAGTCGAAAAGAACGAAACTTGCAATTGACCTGCCATGCACATCGAATCATGCCTCATTGGGTGGTGGTTGAATGTTGAGTTTGGTGTGTAACAGCTATTTTCTCGTAATTGTCCAACAATTATTTTTCTCATAATTACCCAATGATTATTTTGTTCATAAATTTTCAACGGCTAGAAAATAAATAAAAATAAAAATATTTGGAACCCACGTCTACACCAACACGGGTCTCATGAGATAGTTACTCTCTTTTGACATGGTCTTCATTGGAATCATTCTACGTTGGTAATTTGCTATGGTGGAGGACCCACCTTTAATTTGACATGGACCACGCAGTTTTCATTAGATTCCTTGTATATCGGTGATTTGTTCTGGCTATTGGCTGGCTTACTACACCGTAAGGACTAAGGTCTGTAACAACGACCTTGACTTTAGCTTCAATAATGCAAGGGGAACAACTTGTTCCACATCGCACAGTTTTTTCTTTGCAAAAGGCCAATCACTGACATGTTGGTTCTTGTTATTTTGTACTTTTGAAACTTGATTCTTCTTAGCTTTCTTATCATTATCTTCTCAAAGAAAAAAAAAATCTTATCATTAACCAAAGTCTTTTTCTTTTCTTTTCTTTTCTTTTTCTTTTTTATTTATTTATTTTTTATTATAATCATTAACCAAAGTCATTTAGGTCTACGAGAAATTAGACATGAAAGTGTGTTATATTTTCCTTGATTTCTCTTGATGTTTGGTAATTCTGTCTACGATTCCACCTCTCAAGCTACTTTCACATTTGGCGAGTACATTTCTATTGGTGTATCATGTCAATAACTATGCCAATAAATGATTTCTATTCACTATGTTTTAATTATCTAAAGGTGACTTTTACAATAACTCTCTAATAAATATTAAATACAATTAATATCTCTGTAATAGATTAAAGATGGATTAGGATGACTTCTTGGGTTAACTTCATAATAAAATTCTTGAAATTTTATCTATCTATTTTGAAATGAGTAAATTGAGTTTTTCCATACCATCAATAATTTAAATCAATACTAAAATTGTGATAGTCGATGTTTTTTAAAATGTTGAAAAATGGTAAAATATATCCTGCTCATTTGAAAATGAATTGTTGTGGTTGGATTGCTCTAAAAATAACGAAGGATCTTAATACAATTATAAATTTCATTTATCTTTGGAGGTCATTTAGAGTTTTAGAATATACAAACCAGTGTTATTAGGTTTACATCTATAACCAAAATAATTAAATTAAATTTACAAAGTTTAATTCTTTATATTTTGTACGTCATTGTAGCTTCTAGCATCAACCACGTTACGATCTATGGCAAGAACTATTAAGAATTTACATTATATGCCAATGATTTTGCAATATTTTTGCTCAATGTCAAGGAGGGCTCATATTTGGTGCAATTGAGTGGCAGACAAAAATTAAGCTGTAGATTTTTATGTAACCAATACACTGATTTTTTTTTTTTTGGGTTTTAAAAAATGGGAATTAGATATTTATTGAGTATTGTTTTATGTTTATAGTTCTCCCGTTGGAGCATTTTTGGGTCTGTACACAGTACATTATTAAAATTCTTAGTATTCTTTAAAAAAAAAAAACAATTGCATCTAAGTTTTATTTATTTATTTATTTTTAACAATCCAACCTATGAAAACGTCTTTTATTATTGGTCTGATAAGACAAAGGAAGATAAAATGATAATTGATCTACTTCATCGTGAAGTCAAGTTAGACAAATTTCTGTTTAAAAAAAAATGCCATGGTTGATGTGTTAAAATTTCTTGCAAGAATTGGAAACTGAATTTATAATTAACTGGATACTGAACACATGGTTGTTATTCTCACTTAAGGCCAATCTTCATTCTCCATTGGCTGTTCAAATTTAGACTACTGGTACAAGGTTTCTCCCAAAAAAGAGAGAGAGAGAGAGAGACTACTGATACAAGATGTAGAAATAAAAATTATGCCAGAAAAGAATAAAACATTTCTTTAAGGCATAAATGCACTTTTAGTTCCTATATTTTGACTTTTTTTTTTTATTTTTGTTCATACATTTTAATTTTATCACTTTTAGTTCCTAAACCAATTAAAGCGTATTATTTTCGTCATTTTCGTCAATCAATCGACGAAAATATCTGAGGGTGGTTGACAGAGAAATTAAAATATTATAAAAAATCTACTGTAGCACTCATCATCCATGCCACATGAGTTTCCTGCCTCCTTTAGAAATTTATTAATCAATTTCAACAAAAAAAAAAAAAAGAATTAAAAACAATAAAATACATAAATTTAGATTTAATTCATTTTATACAAGAACACACAAGAACATGATCACAGATTTAAACATCAACACAAGAACATAAGAGTGCAAACCCATAACCAAACACAAACTCAAATTTAAAAACACAAAGAACACAATAACAAACATAAACTATTTACTCTCAAAATAAATGCCAAGTCAAATCCAAAAAATCATACAAATCTAGAAAATCATACAAACCCATCAAGAACACACAAGAGCACAAACCCAAAAAAATTATACAAACCCAGAAATCAAACATAGAAAAATCATAAAAGAATATTGTACAAAAAAAAAAAAAAAAAACCAATCCATATATATACACAAACCAAATTATCCAAAAGAAAATATAGATTTAAATATGAAAATTAAATCAATACAATCATTAACAAAATACTTACAAAATTGAACAAACCCAGCTCAATCCCTCAACCATACCAACACAAAGCAAAACATCCCAGCCTCTCTTTAAACCCACAAAGGACCTAGCAGATCCAGACCCAGAAAACCCAGATCTACCCACCACCTGTGACCCAAAAAAACTGAACCAACACCACTTATCTGACCTAGCCACCACAATCTCCACCTCCGCCAATCTGGTGCAGCCATTAAACCTAACCAACTTGATCTAGGTGTGTGTGTTATTACACATGTTACATGATCACAAAGCCTCACAACACTGAGCACACAACCCATATACCCAGCATTTACCCTCTGTTTTGCCCTTTAACCTCCACATCTCATTTTTGTGGATCAAGGGCCGTTCAAGATGCTCTTAGTTTGTAGATCGAAGAGTAGCTTCTGGGTTTGGGAGTAAAGAGATTCGGGTTTAAAGAGAGTGTTTGTTGATTTGGGGCTTAGGTCGAGAGTCTTGTAAGTGCTGGGTTCCATGGTGGTGTTGGCTGAGTTTCGTGGTGGAACAAGGAGGCTGTGCCTCATTTTGGATCAAAGAGAGAGAAGCCAAGGTTTAGAGAGAGATGGACTCAAATTAGGTTTTGGGTCTCAAGTATTCGAAGTGTGTGAGATTTAGTTTAAGTGGTAGAGAGATTGAAGGTGGAGGAAACTCCAGCCATGGTGGCAGTGGAGCTTCGGCACAGAGGAGAGGAAATAAAATGGAAATTAGATAGCATTTTGTGTTCATCTTATATTCAAATCTTTTTTTTTTTTTTTTTTTTGAGAAACATATTCAAATCTGGGTTTGTATTATTGTTCAAGATGAAACTAGATCTAGATTTATGTATTTTTTAAACTTTAATTCTGTTTTTTTAGTTAAAATTGATAATTATTTTTTAAAAAATTAAATGCTTATGTGAAATTTTTTATAATATTTTAATTCCTCCGTCAACTACTTTAAATATTTCCGTTAGTTGACTGACGGAAAAGACGAAAATAACATATACTACAAAATTGATTAGAGTCTAAAGTTACAACCTTACTCAATAAAATAAACATTCATATATATTTTGAAAATCTAAATTATATTTTTTTTACGCTCTTAATACATATATCAAATTTTGTGTTAATTAAATATTATTTACTATATAATTTATAAACTTATTTATTATACACAATTTTAAATTACAAAAATTTACCATTTAAATCAAATATAAAGTCCAGACTTCGTATAGAAAGATATCAAGCATTGTCTTTGCATAATAATTGTAGTTAAAAGATTTTTTTTTTCTTTTCTTTTCTGGAGAAACGAGAATTGGAGTTAAATCTAACAAGATTTTGACACACACCTGATGAACCTGACATTTGCTCCGGTGGAGGAACCACCTTTAATTTGACATGGACCACACGGTTTTCATTGGATTCATTGTATATTGGTGATTTGTTCTGTCTATTGGCTGGCTTACTCAGATTTCGACCAAATTCAGCAAAATCTTACCCAGATTCGGCCAAATCTTCTTCCTTTATCACACGCTAGATGAACCTGACATTTGCTCTGGTGGAGGACCCACCTTTTCTGTCTATTGGCTGGCTTACTGTACCGTAACAACGACCTAGACTTTAGCTTCAATAATGCTAGGGGAACACCTTGCTCCACACCGCACGGTTTTTTCTTTGCACCGGGGCCAAACACTGACATGATGCTTCTTGTTATTTTCCTATGCATGATAACTTTTTTTTTTCTATGCGTGATAACTATATATATACTATTAACTATACATAATTTAAATAAAGAAAGCCTCAGGGTCTAATGGCTTGTCTAAATGTGGTGCATCTCTATATTTCATAATGAATGAATATGGTGCGGTTTTTTTTTTTTTTGAAACCAAACTGAAACTTTTCATTCATAACAGCCAAGAAAAAACACAGAACATTAAAGGATCCTAATCTGATTATAAATTTGCTCTATTTTAATTTAAAATTGGTTCAGAATATAGAATCCTCCTCCCCCCCCCCCCCTTTTTTTTCCAAAACAGTTCTTGTTATTAGATTTACATCCATAACCAAAATGATTAAAAAGGGGTTACCAAATTTATTTCCTCTTATTCTTATGTCATCGTGTCTCTTAACATTCTCACTACCGTTTATGGAAAAAAAGAAAAGGAACAAGAAAAAGAAAACTTGTAAGAATTTATATGCCAATGATTTTGCAATATTATTGATTGGCAGATAAAATTAGGCTATAGGTTTTTATGTTACAAGTACGTTGAACTTTATTTAAAAAAAAAAAAAATTAGACAGTATATAACTCTTTTATTTTTTCAGATTTGGTGCAATTGAGTGGCTGATAAAAATTAATCTATCTATATAATTAAAAAAAATTAGAAAAGAGGAAGTTCAATTAATTATCCAATTAGACTCTAATTGCACTCTAATATTTGTCAACTGCTTGTAATATATATATATATATATATATTGTGCCAAGTGTGATTCTAATTATCCCCTATTATTTGATGGCAAGTGTCTCTATATTGTAAATACACTACAATTTCAAGCTAAGTGTTCTTCTAATTATACTTAAGGTGTGTCAATTATGTTTACATCCAAATTTATATATCTAAACCAAGAAATTATATTTAAAAAAAATTAATTTGAATTTAATATACTTCTATGTATTACCATATATATTTATGCTTCACAAACAGTAGAGGAACATAATCTAAAAACATATATACATGGGAAATTTCCTCTGTGTCTCACTTTTCTGCTTTGCTTAATTCTTTTTTCTCTCTCTTCGCATCGAATTTTCTTCCTCTCTCTTTTCCTATCAACCCGGTTCTACTCCTTCACAGAGAACCCAAATCAACTGTGCCAACGTACTCCGATCCACCGTGGTCAACGTCAAATAGAGAGAGAGCACCGATCTGTGAGCTTTGATCTCCGATCTCCGAAAGAAATTTTCTCCTATCTGTGAGCACGTAATTGCAAGTAGACGGCACCAGTGCTGTGTTTGTCACTTACAAACTCTCCATCCAGTGCTCTGCTTTCTTCTTCCCCAATTTATTTTCCTTTCATGTGTTAATTCTTACTAGTTAAATAATTTTCTTAATACATATCTTTAATATTTTTCCGACAGCAAATCGATGGGCCCAGAAAACGCCTTGTCCTCATGTTTTCCTTCTTCTTCTACTTCTAAGCGCAGAAGGACATATGAATACGATGTCTTTCTCAGTTTCAGCGGCTCCGACACCCGCAAAAAATTTACAAGCCATCTGTTCGAAGCATTCAAACGGAATGGCATAATCGCTTTTAGGGACGATGAAAGTCTCGATCGAGGAGCACTCATTAAACCAGAACTCTTGAAAGCAATAGAAGAATCAGAGATTGCTGTCGTTATTTTCTCTGGAGGCTATGCTTCATCGAGTTGGTGCTTGGATGAACTAGCAAAGATCGTCGAGTGCTGGTCCAAGGAGAAGCTGACAGTTCTGCCTGTTTTCCATTATGTGGATCCTAGTGACGTGCGCAAACAGAGGGGGACTTTTGAGGATGCCTTTGCAAAACATCTCATTGATAACACTAAGAATGTGCAAACTTGGAAAGATGCTCTGTCAAAAGTTGCTGATATCTCTGGATGGGATTTACGGGAGGAGTACGAATTTGTTTTTGTTTTTTGTCTTTTGTTCTTTTACTATTTTTCGCTACTTTCTTTATTTGGCCACATGACAACTTTCATTGTCTCCTGTATATTACAAACCTAGGAAAAAATTATAAGCTTGAATTGTACTTAGGTTGAAAAACATTGCATGCATAATTTGTACCACATATGAGTTCCCCTTTTGCTACTGAATAAAGCTAAGATTTTACTTTTGATGAATGTTTTATCCCTAAATTAACGTATCTAGCTCTGCCTCATCAAAATTAATGTTTTGCTATATTTTTTGCAGGTCTGAATCAACAGTTATCGAAAAAATCATTCGGAGGATAAATAATGAGTTGGATCGTGAAGTCTCAACTGCTTTCCAAGAGATCGGATCGATTCGGGATGTCGAAGCTGAACTTGAAAACATCAAGAATACCGTTTCCACGATTCAAGCTGTACTTCAGGATGCAGCAGAGCAGCAGAGTCGTAGCCATCAAGACAAGGACTTGCTCGAAAAGCTCAAGGACGCAGTTTATGAAGTAGATGACTTGTTGGATGAGTTCTACGCTGAAGCCAACACTGAAGCTTTACGACAAGGAGGGATGAGTGGGAATATTACTGAAAAGGTACGCGGTTTCTTTTCAACTTCAAACCCACGTGTTTTACGTCGAGAGATGAGTCGTAAAATAATTGCAATGAAGCAGAAACTAAATGGAATAGCGGAAGATAGCAAAAAATTTCACTTGAAAGAATACCATGTAGAGCCACCCGTGAGTATGGATAGGGAAGAAACTCACTCATTTGTGCTTGATGAAAAAGTTATTGGGAGAGAAGATGATAAAAAGGCCATCATAAAACTGTTGTTGGAGCCTAATAACGAAGAGAATGTTTCAATTGTTCCTATAGTGGGGATTGGTGGGTTAGGAAAAACCACACTTGCTCAATTTGTATACAATGACAAGAACATCAAAGAACATTTTGAACTAAAAATGTGGATATGTATATCTGATGTCTTTGATGTAAAAATGATTATTCAAAAAATAATATCGGCTACTGGTATGGAACCTGTAGACCATAGCATGGATAAATTACAAGATCAACTTCGTAAAATAATTAATCAAAAGAAGTACTTACTTGTCTTGGATGATGTGTGGAATGAGGATCCTCACAAATGGGATAGTTTGAGAGATCTTTTAGCGGGTGGTGCTAAGGGAAGTAAAATTGTAATAACTACGCGTGCGAGATTGGTAGCAGAGATTACAGACCCAGCTTCAATATACACTCTTAAAGGTCTCAATGAAGAACAGTCTTGGCTGTTATTCAAGCAAATAGCATTTAGAAAAGGGCAAGGGCAAGGGACCAATAATCCTAGACTAGAAGAAATTGGAAGGGAAATTGTGCGCAAATGTCAAGGGGTACCCCTTGCCATAAAGTCTATAGGAAATGTATTGCGCTTGGAGAAAACAGAGCATAAATGGTCATATGTCAACAATAATATACTAGAAAGTGCAACTCAACAAAAAAATGACATTTTTCCAATTCTAAAGTTGAGTTATGACCATCTTCCATCACGTTTAAAAAGTTGTTTTGCCTTCTGTTCCTTGTTTCCTAAAGATTATGAGATCGATAAGGTGACACTCATACAACTATGGATAGCGCAAGATTTTATCCGGCCATCAAACAAAAACCAAGAATTAGAAGATGTTGCAGATGAGTATTTCAAGGATTTGCTTTGGAGGTCCTTCTTTGAAGAAGTGACAAATGAAGAGGGAGAATTAAAATACAGGATGCATGATTTAATTCATGATCTTGCACAATTAGTTGCAGGGACAGAGTACACAATAATTACTTTGGATGGAAACAATTTTGATGAAAAAACTCGTCATGTGTCGTTTCCATTTTATATTGACTCATCTTTTATTGAAACTTCAAGTTGGCTAGTTAGAGCAGAGAAGTTACGTACATGTCTTCTAACATTTAAACCTAGTTTCCCTGGTGGAGTGGGGAAAATAGACGAATCAATGTTGAATAAACTTATTTTGAGTTTTAGAAGATTGCGTGCATTGGTTTTATGTGAAGTGCAAATTGAGAGATTGCCAGATTCTATTGAAAAGTTAATACATCTTACTTACCTTGATTTTTCGGAGAATCTTAGTATTAAAACTCTCCCTAATGCTATTTCTAGACTTTGGAAGTTGCAAACACTAAAAGTCAATAATTGTGAAAATCTTAAAGAATTGCCTAGAGACATTAGATTTTTGGTTGGCCTCAGGCATCTTGAGAATAGCGGTTGTGAGAGTTTGAGTTGTATGCCTGATGGATTAGGGCAAATGACATGCCTTCAAACGTTATCATTATTTGTTGTGAGAGACAACCAAGCTTCTACCTCTGGGCCCATTAGTAGTGGGCTAGGCGAATTGAATTCACTAAACTCCCTGAGAGGAGAACTAGAAATCTCAAATTTGAGATGTTTGGAAGATGTTTATTCAGAACCCAGTGCTGCCAATTTAAGGGCAAAACAATATCTTGACCGGTTGACATTATTATGGTATGGTATCTATAACAACAACGATGGTTATGAGAAGTTATTAGAAGGCCTCCAACCACACCAAAATCTTAAATTTTTGTGTGTGGATGGGTATGGGGGTGTGAGATTTTCAAGTTGGCTTTCTTTGCTCACAAATCTGGTTGATTTATCTATGAATGGTTGTGAGAGATGTCAACAACTTCCACGATTGTCTCAACTCCACTCTCTGGAACGTCTATCGCTTGAATATATGGATGGTTTGGAGTACATATCAGATGGTGATATAAATGAGAAGGTTCCTACTTCATCCTTCTTCCCATCGCTAAAGTCAATTCATATTTCCAACTGCCCTAATCTGAAGGGATGGTGGAGGAGCACATCAACAACAGATCACCAACAACATCCGCATCACCAGTCACTGCCTTCATTCCATCATCTTTCTACTTTATATATTGAGGATTGCCCTAATCTAACTTCCCTGCCTCCATTTCCGTATCTTGAAGAAAATCTATATTTGTATCCAGTCAGTTTGAAAGCTTTACAACCGACGATAGCAATGAATTCGTCGCTTCCTTCTTCCTCCTCTTTCTTGTCCTCTCCTCTCTCCAAATTAAAGTCAATGACTTTATATCAAATAAAGGATACAGAGGCTCTACCAGATGATTGGATGTCAAACCTGAGATCTCTCAAGCAACTAAGCATATTTGGAGGCCTTAAGCTGAAATCTCTATCTCTAGCCGTGCCTCATCTCACCTCACTTGAGAGCTTGCGGATTAGTGACATGGATGATGATGGCTCCGAATGGCAGCATCTTCAACACGTTACTGCTCTGCGAAAACTTGAGATTTCTAATTGTCCCAATTTGACGATTTTCCTAGAGCTCACCTCAGTTGTATACCTTCGAATTTCACACAGCCCCAACCTAACATCAATTCCCGATGGGATTAGTAATCTCACGTCCCTCGAAGAACTTCACATTATCGGTTGTCCGAATCTCATATCACTTCCTGATGAGATGGTTTCTCTCAAGTCTTTACAAAAGCTAATAATTGCATTATGTCCTGACTTAAAGAAAAGATGTGTAAAGGAAATTGGGGAAGATTGGTTCAAAATCGCTCATGTTCCTGTTATCCAAATTTGGTGATTTTATTTGCTGAAAAAATGTGAACCAGTCCATTTTTCGGTCAGTTCCTCCTGGGCTACCTCAAGAACACTAGCCCTCTCAGCCTCGACCATGCCACTCGCAACATAACCTCTGGTATGTCTTCTGCAATAGCTGAGCTTGGTAGCTCTTCACTTTTTACTTTTTACTTTTTTTTTTTCTTAATTATCTTATATAATTTATGTATGGTTGCTGAGAAAACATAGTAAATTTTTGGGAATTCTATTCTTTATATTTTGTGTATTTCCAAAAAATAAAGAAATTTTTAATTATCTTTTTTTTTTTTTGGGTGGATTTCCAAAATATTAGAACAATAAATATACTCAACCATGGTATATAATTGTATTGGGTTCACTTTAGTGAAACTTTTATGTTTTTCACATTTTCTAACGATGAAAAATCCAAGATTGATTTGAAAGAAACCAAACTGTTGGACATTGTTTAAAAGTTTTACTTTTGGTTATTTTTTCAACAAGAAAGATTTGGCCAACCCCAATATCATCCATGAACAAGTGCTTTTCCAGTGGTTCACTCTCTCTCTCTTTTTTTCTTCATTTTTCTTTTTTGGAATGCAACTCTCTTTCTTAGGTTATTGGGTTTTAATTTAAGCCTTTTGTAAAAACTGATTTGATATTTTGATTCATGCAATGAGGAGCCAAGGATTCCATTGTTATATAATGGCCATACTAAGAGTTTTGTTAAGAAAGGTTAAAGTGTGATACTCTGTTTTGTTGTGAAGAAATTTTGCCTCAAAATTAAAGCTCTATGATATTTGCATTGCATTTCTAGGATGCCAATAGTGATGCACTGAAACAGAATTTAATGTTTTTTATTTTTCGTTGTTATTGAAATATTGTTATCCTTTTTGTCATTGCATAATCCTGCTCCTTTGTAATTTGTTTACATGAATGGCCTTAAAATGAATATGCCTTTTGTTTATAAACAGATTTAATGGGATTAATCATCGAGTGTGGATCATCTAAAGAATTTGAAGATTTTTGTGGAAAATATGGCAAAGGATCTATTCCCTGGATACTTTGAGGATTTCGGAAACTGATCTAGCTCAGGTACTTGGTTAGAGTCACCAGTAATCAAAGGTTATTGAGTAATTTGGAGTAGTGTTCCAGTGGGATCTCTGATTTTTGGCATTTAACACTATGGCGATATTGAGTTAATCAATTTTCTTCCAAATAAAAGGAAAAAGCTTAATAAACATCACAAAGTCACTAATAGGGAAGAGGGGATGGTCCACCTAAAAAAGTTCATGTCCTATAGCTGATAGGGCCTGAACTTGGTTCATCTTCTATGTTTCTAGATAAATGTAGATTAATTATGAATCCTAATCTTTTGTAGTGATTCAAATGCTACGTTCTTAACTCTTCTTCTTTGTTCTCTTTGTGTTTTTTGATGATCTCCCAGTTTATTTGATCTTAGATGGAAAACAAATTGGAAGCATGAAACAAAACTAGGGATAAATATCTGAGCCTATAGAGAACCTTTTGGGCAAGTGCAGCAAGTGAACAGCTCGGCCAATTTTCTTGTTTTTGCGCTCCTTTTTCCCTCAAGGGGAAAAAAGGGGGGTGGGAGACACATGAATCCTTCACTTGTTTCTTTGTTCTAAGCATCTGTACCTTGGTATAAATGATAAGACTGCACTTTTGGGTTTGCAGAGTTGATTTTAAATAAACAAATTGAAATTTGGCACTTGGAGATGTTGGAATAGATTTATGGTGAATAATCATTATTCAGTAGGATGATCTAGTCCCACCCAACAACAAAGCCTTAGTCCTAAAAACTGGATTAATATTAAATGCATTTCAGAAATATGATCTGCTCCCAAACTTATCAGCAAAAAAAAGAAAAAAAAAAGACCCAAAGATATGATCTGCTCCAAAGTTTCTATAGGTCCATATATCTCTGTCAAAATTCAATCCTCTTGTTCCCCTTCAATTAAGAGCATAGTGATTATTTTAATCATTTGATTCTGTGTGCAGAATATAGGCAGGCTTGGAATATAAAAACTGCAAAGAGTTGGTTGTTTATCCAAAGCAAGTTGGTATTGCAATTATCAAGCCACAACTGAAAAATTAAGTGGTAAATCACTTAAGTTTCATATATGGTTATTTATTTATGTACTCGAACTTATGTTTCCTAGTATGGCATGGAAAAAGACCACAGCTTGGTGTTAACTCCCCTGTTTCTTTATATTCATGCATCTCCTTTCTAAGTTCCCTGTGATTGTTAGATACTACTCTCTCTCTTTTCATTCCTCATTTTCGTTTTAGGTATGGTGATTTTCTCAGTTATAGGAGTCTGTATGCCAGAGCTTTGAATACTTAAACAAACAAGATTTCAGTAGTTTATATGTCTTCCAACCATGCTGGTAAAAACGAATATGCAGCAACTAGCAAAAAGTAAATTGGTAAGTATCTCATTCTCATCTTTATTATATCTTACCACATAGATTAGGCTAAAAGGTTCACTTGTTGGAAATTTAATTGTAAGATGGTAAAAACACTTATTTTCCTCTCTTTTCTTTTTTTTTAATTTTTAATTTATTATTAAAATTTAATTTTGATAGGCTGGAATGGATGAAGATGATGGTTTGGTGGTAGCAATCCGATAACTACATAGTTGTAGATATAGCTTAATATCTCATTCCTTGTGAAGCATTAGTTTATGTTCATGTCAAAATATTGGATATGTTTACTCTTTCCTATGTACATAAGCAGGACTCAGAAAGCATCCCTTTGAAATGGGAGGTAGAGTGGAGATAGGATTCAAACTTAAGAACACATATTTTGATGCTATGATAAACTACCAGTTGTCCCAAAAGCTTAAACTGATAGGAAATTTTTCCTATGTTAACCATTATGGTAACAATTATAATGTAGAGTTTGTCTTGACTAAACCAGGTAACTCAACTTTTACAGGTTACATGACAAAAATATTTTCTCTTAAAACTATGAAGTTGCTGCATCAACACTCAACAGTCAGTGCAGGGCTTGTGTCTTTGTGTAGTAGAGTGGAAAAAAAAGGTAAGATTAGATATTGATTAAAGTATTATGTCTACTTTTGGCTTTTTTTAGGATGAACGCTTTGACATAAGGGAAATTGTTGTTGCACACCGTGGAGTGCACACTCCATACACACAGCACTATGGAAATCATGTGTTCAAAACACAATTTCTCACTTAAATTGTGAAATCATGTTTTGAATCCACGATTTCAGTTGACGTGGCATGCACACACCATATACACCGGCATGTAATTAACAACGCTCTTGACATAATATGCAACTTGTCATTACTACTTTTACAATCCGGGATGCTACTAACTTTTAGGTCACGCATTGGAACAGATGATGCCAACAGGTTCTTTGACTTCGGTATTACTGGCCCACCGGAGTTTTCCTTGGCTATTAATGGTCTTCCAATCCCCTGACTTAGAATTAATGTGGATTACCAAAGAAAGAAAGTGTAGCACTAAGACAGGGAGGAAACTTCTGAAGTTAGTTTGGATGCACTAGCAACAAAGGGAAATCAAATTACAAAATGATGTATGCAATCTTTTTCCGACTGGGAATGTCGCCAACAGCAATCCTCTACTGTTGATTTTTGTCATTTCATGATGAACTGAACTGCATTCCAGTATTGCAATTCCATGTTTCAAGGTCTTGTAAGGTAGATCATGAACATTTCACAGGTTGCTTTTGGTATTTTTGGGTAAATCCACTAGGATTATGTCTTGGTACTTGAATTAATGATGAGGAAGATTTGGCCAGTGAGCTCTAACTCAACGGGCACCTCTTCCCCTTATAAGTGCTAGGTGGAGGGATGGGTCTTGGGTTCAAGACCCATCAGGTGGGTGTGTAACTTACTAGTGAAAAATATGATGAAGAAAATTTGGAAGCTCAATACATGGATGCCAATTTTTGTGATTCAATTTCCATTGCAAAGGATTTTTTTTTTTTGATATACTTGTTAGAATTCGGCAGTTTTTTTTATAAATGCAATTCATAGCCACTTCTCCTGGCTGCATGTGAAAAGTGTTCTGTCTACTTACCTTTTACCATTTAGCAGCACCTATTGAACCAATTCCCTACCTGCCTTTGACATTCCAATGTCTCCATATGATTAAAAGTCTCTAAACTATTTTTGCATTGTTTTTATAGTGGGTATATATATCTATTTTTAATGCAAAATTTGTGTTTCTTTGCATTATTGAAATGAAAATAGCATATAAAAATTTCCCAATAACTTTCATTTTATTCATCCTTTAGATTTTGGTCATATTATGACACTTTTTTTTTTTCCAGAAGAAGGCACAGTTTAGGGCACTGCTTGAATGAATTCAGTCTTTTGCCTTGCCAATGACCATCTGTTGTGGCTTCTAGAATTCTAGATCTTGTTGATAATTAATGATATATAATTGTTAGATAATAGTCTTTATAAAGAGTATAGCTACTATCATCATCATTTGAATATGCCATGGATGCTTGACCTAACTGATAACTAGTGTGTGTGTGTGTGTGTGTTTTGGTATAATGTGAATCCAAAAATATCCTCAGTTCCCATTCATATGCCACCACATCAAAGAATACTAAAAATTTTGTAAGAACAATGTTGTGATACTTTACTAGCTACTCTCAACTTTGTGACATGGTCTTCTCTTAAATCATGGCATGTTGGCATGTTTTTGTTTTCCAGCCCTTGGAAGACATTCACATTCATTCTTCCTTTTGTTTCAGGTAGGATGATTTTATCAGAAATTTGATTCTATATGCTGGGAAGCAGGAGCCAGTTAGCCACAGGAGCATTGAATACTAGGTGGACATGTTTGAGAGTGTGTTTCTTCTTACTACACTAGTAATAAAAATATTTAGAGACTAGCAAAAAGCCGTATCTCATTTCTTCTTACTTCATGTGTTTTGAAATTGTTTTTGCCAGTTGGTAGAAATATTACTGTTTTGATGTTTCCTCTCTTTTCTTTTCTAATTTATTTCGCAAACTTATGTTTGATGGGATGGAATGGATGAAGATTGTAGCTTGGTGTTAGCAATTAGAGAGCTTCCTAGTTTCAGTGTCGCTTAATTTCTGAAGACTGATCGTTTGACTTTTCAATGACTCCTTGTGAAGCATCAGCTTTATGTTCATGTAAAAATATTACTGATGATTTTATGCAAGCTATTTATCTGCTTTTCAAATTGTCACTATTTTGTACATATCAGTACTCAAAATTTAGAAATTACATAACAAAAGAACTATCAAGGGAAATATTTTAGTGGGTCAAAATTTGTCAATTACAACAGGATTGGATGTTCCAGTGCTTATAGCCTTTTCTTCTTCATAAGTCTAGAAATGGATATTCTTAAGTTGGTGAGAATGCCATCAGTTCATGCACTAACAATATGAGTGAGTAGTACAACTTACTAAAAAAATTAAGGGATTATAATTTTCATGATTTACATTAGACTTAGCTGTTGGAGCAGGAAAAAAAAGAATGTTTTTCCTAAGAGATAATGGTTTGTTTCTTCAGTAGTTTTTCTTAGTAAGCATTTAATGCCTTCTTTCTCTTTAGCAGCCTCACACTCTTGGGGGAACTTAGCATACCATGTAAGTTTTTTTTTTTTTTTTCTTTTCTCTTTTTCCTTTTTCCTTGTTTTTTTGGGTGATTAGTACATAGCATACCATATAGTTATAATTCCACCCAAGGACAATTTAATTATATGAAATCTCTGAAATATTATATGAATCCAACATCTTCTGTTATGAAGCATACAAATTCGCAAGTTGTTAAAAAACATTCTGATTGAATGCTAAAAAACCAATAACTAGAGAATGGAGAAAATTATGATATTTTTTCAAATTATTTCCGCTACAAAGAAAGTATTAAATGAATTCATGATACTTATTAGACCTTTTCATCTAAAAATAATTAGTGACTCATATTGGACTGACTAGCTGTTGCTGCGGGGCAAAAAATGTGACTTTCCATATCAGTGGACTCCTAAGACTTCCATGATAAAGGTTCTTTTCTTAGATATGCATTTGAACTTTCATCTTTGAAGTAGCCTAACATTCTTGGAGTTAATTAGCATATTATAAAGTTATAATCAAGCGATGGACAGCTGACTACATGAAATATTTAAAATAACATATGAATTGAGAATCTTCTGTTCTCAAGCATAGAAATTCATGAGTTGTCAACAATCTTTCAAATTGAGTCCAATGAAACAGTAGCAATTGAATGGAGGAAAAAATGACCACTTTTATAACAATTTGGGTCCCAAAGATAAAATTTATTTTCAATGTCCAAATGCTAATTAGACCTGCAATATCTTTGTATTAATTTTACAATTATGTCAACTTTTGCTGTTATTGGAGCTCTTTTTCTTGGTGACTTTGGATGTGAACACAAATCCCCTGCAGTTTCATTCCATTTAACAACCAACTAACATGGATACTTTTCGATGCAGAAATTTTCTTTTAAGATGAAGTGAAGCCCATTCTCAATTCCAATGTATGAAATTCCTAGTTTTCTACTTGAACTATTGCATCAATAATTCTTCATTGTAGATACTGCGGAATTTTACTTTGGTTACTCTCTCAAAATTCTAGGATTGAGAACATGTTAAATCAATCCCTGCACTCACTAACATTAGGGAATGCAAGGTTTGTGTGTAAGACATGTACAATGTTTTACATTGTTGTTGTTCTTGCTCGTATGGTTTTCAAAGTTTTTGTTAAGAACTTATCATTTGAAGTGTTTATGTTAACTTCAATTCATTTGGTTTAATGTCTCCTGGGTGATTGAAACATTATATTCTAAATCCCATTATAGCAAAAATGTCTTTACACATGTAACGACGAAACCTTGAAATCTGCATACATTATATAATTAATGGAACATAGAAAATTTACCAATGGTACATTTCAGTCCATTTTCTTGTTTCATAATTCATTTCATCTCTTGACCTTACTGAATGGGTTTTTTCAGTTATACACTTATTACATCAAGATGGCAACAAATACGATACGGATTTGTTCAAACAAACAATTTCATTTGTCATTGATCAAGAAACTGTAAGCACAAATTATAATGTGGAATTTTGTCCTAACTAAGCCAGGTGACTCACTTTTCACAGGTTACAGGACAAATGAAACCAATATCATCTCTTAAAAATGTGAAGTTGATGCATCAACCATTTGAGTAGGGCTTGTGCTTTTGTGCAATAGAGTGGCACTAAAATGTAGGGTTAAATATTGATTAAATAACTGTCTTTTTTTTTCTATAATAACTGTCTATTTTTGGGATGACTATTGTGCTATAATATGCCCCCTATCTCATGACTACTTTTATTTCCCGCAGTCCAAGAATGCAGACATCACATGTTGGAGCAGATGATGCAAACAGTTGCTCTGACTTCATTATTACTAGCCCAGAGGAATTTCATTTGTTATTAGGGTCTTGCAATTCTCTCCCTGCTTTACAAGAAATGTGGATTACCAAAGAGACAAAGTGTTACATGGGTTGAATTAGTTCCATTTATACACGTTCAACACCAAACCAAATTTGGTGATTGCTTATTAATAGGATGAGAAGATATCAATGGCAACAAATAAATAGGCTTTGCACTAGTATATATAGCCAGTCATGCTTAGTTCTTTAAAATGCACAGCTTTGGTTTTTTGCAGACCGGGTTTAGACTTTAGAGAATTTGAAAATTCTTGTTTGCTAGTTGTGGTGAGAGAGCATTCTTTGGGTGTATTTGGGGCTTGGATTTTGTGAGAGTGTTTTTGTGTCACTTTTGTAATCTCCTTATTTTTTTTAGTGAAACTTACTCCGGCGCTGCCCGTGGATGTAGGCCTAAGGCCGAACCACGTAAATCTATGTGTTCTCTATGTGACTGATTATGCTATTTTTGTATTTTTATTTCAAACAAACCCACTTTTTTTTTGCTTCACTCATTACCAAAAATAATAATAATAATAATAATAATAAATCAAGGCTTCTGCTATCTCAACATTAAGTATAATACTAAGACAGGAATGGAACTTCAAAATTTAGTTTGGAATCTATGCACTAGAGATAAAGGGTATTTAAGATGACAATGATTTATGGTGCCAATAGATATCTTGTTGGATTTTAAGTAAACGGTTGTAAGCCCAACTATCCAAAGTAAGTGCAATTAGCCCTTAATTTTCTTTAAAATACCTTTAAAATACTTAAAATAAATCCTAAAATCTGATTAAATAAATTATTATTAGTCACTTTATTAATAATTTTGCGTTAAAAACAAGTCTAATCACTATTATTACTACTAGTTAAATCATTAATTAATTATTATTAATTAATATGCTTAATAATTTTACTTAACTAATTTACCTAACCTAAATTTAGTAGTTAAGTAAAGAAAACTATAGTTTAATTAGTAGACACTAGAAACAAGAGATAGATAAGGATATCTTACTAAAGAAATTTTTTATTAAAAAAAAATCCCAAATACTACAGGCACAAGCTACCTCCACCCAGATCTTATTGTGATCATCAACTATTAATCATTTCCAACCAAATCAAATGGATTCCTTTTCTTCAAATATCTTACAATGTTAAAAGTAGTTGATGTTTTAGTTTGATTATAAAGAGCTGTCCTCAGATACAGATGTCATAGGTTAAAACTCTCTTAAAAAGAAAGAAAATCTTACAATGTTTGAATTTGTAAAAATTGGTCCAGATAACGTTAATGACGGTGTAATATCTTAAAGGATCCCACTTACTACAACTCGTGTTTCCTATAGTGTACCCTCTGGAGCCTATTACATAGTGAATCCTAGCATTAGTTTTCTATTTGAGTTTCACTGTTCACAGAAAAATTAGGATGAGAAGCTGAACAAATTAGTGTTTGCAGGAAAATACCATGACCATGAGTTGGGGGGTAAAGCAGCCCTTCAACTGAAGTTCAAAAAGAAAGGAGGCCTAAGGCCCGACATTCACATTGTGTTTAGTATGCTTTTGATGCAAGCTGGAGGAATAAAACATATAGCATCCTTCTTCTGAACTTAGTGGCTATAACTTTCATGCTTTCTCTTTTGGTTTGGTTATTTGAATATGGCTATAAAACACAAAAGCCTTGTGATCTTACTTTTGTTTTTGGAGAAAGAATTATAAAATACAAAAAATCTATAAGTAAATTCTTGATGATTTAAGATTGCTTTTTCTTTGCATGATTATACAAAGAAAAAGGAAAAGTAATAATGGTAACTTAGGGGATTGAGAAGTCTGCCCACCCCCCCCCCCCCCCCCCACACACACACAAAAAGGTTTGTGGGGGTGGAGCTTATATAATTTACCAAGTTTTAAATAAACATACCTTTCTATCACGATTTTCTCAAATTACATTACTTCATTCATCTTAATTGCAAAATTGAATATGAATCCATGTTTTATCTCTGTTCTTTCATTTTTTTTTCTAAGCCAAGTTTATCATTTGCGATTTAAGTGACAAGGAAAAAAAAGATATGCTGCATTCTAACAATTCCAACATAGGAAGCATACAATGAAATGGGTTGTCTTTGATGATTTTGAAAGCAGTCTGATGCATTTCCCTCTTTTTAATTTTTTTTAATTTAAAAAACACTAATTATTTGCACTAAAGAACCAATGTGATGTTAGAAATTTAAGATCTAAGATGATGGATAAGTACCATTTAGCTTATAAAAAGGTTTAATTTCTTCAACATCCTTCTTCACAAACTTTTTTTTTTTTTATAAGTTGCTTCCAATTCAATATTTGCAGCTATGCCATCTTATTGACAACTTCAGATTTCTAGCCAAGAAAATAAGTAAAAACACATTTGAAAAGGATTCCTGACCATCCAATGGTATTTATGACATTGTACATTACACCTTACTAATTATTAAACAACCCAACAGCTTCATATTATGGTAAAAAAAAAATGTGAGGGCTAAAGAGAAGCAAATATTCAGTATAAATGCAATTATAATAAACAAAGACATTACCCTCAAAATGAGTAACAGTTACACACATAGATAAGAATAAAATTCATTGAAAGATACTCAGATAAATTCAAATAAAATCATCACCATCAGTTTTTCATTTTTATTGAGATATTGTGAAGTAGGATTTTAGATCACTGCTATCAGCCTTCCAATCCAAAATTAAGAGTAGTGGGTTTGTAGTCAATCACCATGTACTTCTCCACATGAGGCTGGAGTGCCTTTGCGTATTCAACATGAGCAGGATGAGCAATATACTTTGCAACACCCTCCATACTCTCAAAAGTTGATTCTAAGACATGAGTGAAACCTTGATTTTTGTTCCCAGTACTTACATCCTTGCCCCTGTTAATCACATAACATGACCAAAAATCATTTACATAAATGAAGCCTGTTCAAGGTCATAAACCAGTGTTTCAGTTATCAAAGTTCACTAAAAAAAATTATTGGTTTTGAAAGACCTAAGAGCATCATTTCACCAACAGATTGAATCAGCATTTGGCTACAAATAATTAAACACATATTATACCTGTGATAAGCCAAAAGGCCAATTTAGAATTTGAAAGATGTACACAAAAAGTTCCTTCAGTCTTTCATGTTTTCGAATTGGGGTATACAACAACAATATGAGAAATCATTGGAACTATTTCAGGAGATTATTCATGCTATAGCATTCTTACAGTATTTTCCTTCCTTTTTGAAGGAATTGTATATCTGATTCTTGCTTAAAAAGCATAAAGACTTTCAAAATGACTGGAAACAAATTCTCAATCCTAGAAATGACCAATACCAAGCACTAAGTAGGACAAGCAAAAAAAGCTTTCACCTAAATGACACTTTAGCAACAGATGGAAAATGACTTGAATAAACAGTTAAAGGAGAGAGATTTAAAAAATAATAATAAAACTAAAAATAATCTGTAGTTTAAGATGTATACTAGATCATTTGACAAGGTAGTATATCAAATTTGGCTTCACTCTAAAACTGTTCTCTTTCTCTTGATTCTTTTTTCTACCCAAGTAAAAATGCTTCTTATCTAATTATGGATTTATAGCATATTTAAATCATGTAACTTCATTGATAAAATGGAGGATTAAATATTTAAACATTGTTCCCTTAGGCTTTAATGTGGACAATTTCGAGAAAGAGGAATTCTAGGACCCTTGATGGTGCTGTGCATCCTTGGCTTGAAATTGTGTCCTCTTTTTTGAAATATTGTATGACTGGATAACAATTTTAGGCAATTTACAGTCTATGTTTTTCTTTGGTTTTTATAGATCTTCTAGATTCAAGATTGTAATTCTTTTGAGTAATTTCAATACGCTCCATACGTGTATGAGTTGTACATCTTTATATGTGAAAAAATTGAGGATTTAGTTGAGAGTATATCACATGCAAGTGGCAGATTCTCACTACCCTCTTTATCCAAAGTCAACCTTAGTAGCTTTGATACAATATCTTACTATTCAGAAAGGCATGCATCTCTGAATCTCTTATACATATTCTCAAGTTGCATGACAAGAGTGAGATCAAAGCCTTATAGATGTTTAAAAGATCCATAATAACACAAACAAGCTTTTTTAGTTCTTAAAAGCATGAGAGATGTCAATAATAACTTCCTTTCCTAGACGTGTTTCAAACTATTTGTACATATTTTGTTCTTAACTTAGCATATTTTGTAAAAGAAACAAACAATAATGATGACAAGAAAAATGGTTACCAATGGAAAGACTTCAAGGGCTCAATAAGGTTGACAAGATTGGCCATTTCTCTGATGAGATGGTCAATTTGGTTAGGTGTAGTTCCATCCTTGAACTTTGCTACAAATATGTGTTTCACAACTCCCTTTGCTTCCTCCATGTTGTCTTCTTTCTTTCTCTCAAAAAATATACTTTGAATAAGTGATTTTCTTATTTTTAGTCTTCTTCTCCCACTAATGTTTGGCCACTAACCCTTTTATGCACAATGCCACTCTCCTGCTTTATATTTGCAACCAACCATATTGTTCAACCAATCCCAATTAAATGAGGCCCTTTCATTTTCAACACCTTCTTCAACTCTTGGCTTGTACTACAACTTTGTAACACGACGTCGCATCTACTATTTACGCTGAAGTTATCTTGTTATGAAATGTGCTTGAGGTTTCTAATAATGAACCTCATGTTTTCATCCATTCCTCTCCTTAACAGAAAGGGGAAATAATTCTTAAGGCCCTATGGAAGTTGTGCCATATTGCCTAGGAAGCAGTTGAATAATAGCTTTATTGAGTCCTGTTATTATCTTTCAATTTACTTTGCTAAAAATGAAGACTTTCTTTTTTTCTTTTTCTTTTTCTTTTTTTTTTTGGTAAGCAGCATGAAGACAGTCTTTGTTGAAAGTTGAGAGAACAAACACATGGGCAGGTGCATCTTCATTAGTGTGTTGGTTAGTGTATGCCCTTAGCAAATAAATACTTCCTAATTTTATAGGCAAGAAAGAATGATTTCTCCATGCTGCAATTATTTGTTCAGTGCATCAAATAATTAGAGGAAGAGTGAAAAGCTTGGTATTCCTTTTCCTAAAAGCCAATACAGTACCCCCCTCCCCACCTAAAAAGAAGATCTTTAACATGCTTATTAACAATCTTAAATTCCTACCTCTAGAAAGCAAAAGCAAATAAAAGAACATTATGTTCTAGGGACACAACTTTTTTCACAACAGCTATTATAGCTTGTTGTGATTGGTGCATAATAAAAGTGATGTTAGTAGTAAACCCAAGTGGAAGCGACAGTCCTCCAATCACAGCAAACATCTCAGCTGTTGTGAAAATTTGTGTAGCTGGAATATAATGAAAAACAGAAGCATAGTTAAGAGACTGGACAGATCTGGCAGACAAACGAAACAGCCACATCTGCTTCAACATGAAGAGATAAATACATGTAACTGAAATAAAGTTCAGCACCATCAATTCAAACAACCAATCTAACATGGCTTTATTACATGGGCTTCTATCAAAAACAGGCTGTCAGATCTGGACAACTCCAGTACTACGGTTATGCTGGCAACATTGTCTGCATTTATCAAAAGCTGCAGCCTATAGCTGGGACCATCCATGTTATCATGCTCGCAATTCTCAAGAAAACTATAGGACTAGATTGCTTCAACTAAGATTGCTGTACAGTCAAGATGAAAGGAATTCAGACTTCTGATTGCATATTAAGGGTGAAAGAGATGAGAACTAAATCTTTAATTCTATGATTGCTGATATTAGAATCTGCATAGAAAGCTTAGTTAAATTTTCTTGCATTTGTTAAATGTTTTCTAATTTTACCACTGCTAGTGCAGATGCTAGTTCATGTTCTACTGCCTAAACTTAATTAAACCAAAAGAACAAAAACGAAAGTTCATCACCATCTTATTCTATTAAAGTTGCACAAATGTTGATCAATATAACAAACTTAAGCCGGTCATTATTCTACACAAAGATGGTGAAGCAGGATTGTACACCTTACATGAGTACTGCCCCTCTTGTTATCCATAACAATAAGTCTAAAGACACAATTTTTCTCACAAATTTTTCACAATCGTTGAGGTGGCAAGTTATAAATGATAGATAATAAAGTGGTGTTTCCAATGCGCCAAAATTAATAATAATTTTTCAATTTAATAAGTCTTGATAAATACTGTGAAATGTGTTTGTAGCAATACTCAAGAACTAACAGTGGTGGGTTTGCAGTCAATCACCATATGTTTATCCTTGTGAGGGAGGACACAAATGACAAAACCATGTCCTCTGCAATACCCCTCCAATCCATATTCTCAATGGTGGTGAAGATATAAGTGAAACCTCGATGCTTATTTCCTGCACTCAAATCCTTATTCATGTTCTCATACTTTGTGCATGATTTTATTTGCATTTGTGTCAACGATGCAACTCTTTTTTCATATCACCCCTCTCTCTCTTCTACACAGAAATCTAAAAGAGAACAAGACAAGTCTATGATGTGTTGTGTACATAGATTTTGGTATCCTAAATTCTATTTACTTAAGATTTTGGAAGTTGTTAAAGATATTTTGTTTTTTATTTATTTAATAATTCGATAATTGGAGGGAGGAATTTGAAACTCAGACGTTTCATGGAAAGCAACAAAAGTAGTACAAGGGTTAAAGCCAAAAGCCAAAAGCCAAAAGCAAAAATAAAACAAAACAACCAAACAAACAAACCGAAAAGACTTATGCATGGGCTCACTAGATTGACTATATGTAAGCAAATGCGAGGTTGACTATTTGTTAGTGAATGCCTTGAAGAGCTGGTCAACTTAGTCGGGCAAGGCTATCTTCTTCTTCTTCTTTTTCTTTTCTTTTTTTATTTTTATTTTGATAGCACGAAGTTACAACGAAATAGAATATTTGAACTTAAATATTTTTGTTAGAAACATTAAGTGTCAACTAGTTGAAATGCAAGGCTTTTGATCAAACAATCTTTGAAGTTTGTTATTAAAAGATTTAATATCATTTATGTGGACTAGGCAAAATTTTAGTCAAATTTAATTAAAGAAATTTTTTTTTACCTAATTCATTTAGTCCCACCTACATTAGATTATCTATTTGTTTACTACTTTATAAAATACTAATTATTTATTTTATTTTATTCACAAACAAATAGGACGATCAAGATAGGTCACCTAATGACCAAGATCGACCAGTCAACGACATAAATCAACCATCCCGCAGCCATTGCATATTGAGAGAGAGAGAGAGAGAGAGAGAGAGAGAGAGAGAGATATTGCAAAAGGGAAAATGAAAAATCTTGTTACTCACTCGCTATTGCAAACTCCATACATACTTCTTTTGAACCTTCTTTTTTTTTTTTTTTTTTTGAAAATTATGTTAAATTACCAATTGTCCTAAAATCTTAAACTATTAAGAAATAGTGAATTTAATCACTTAAACCATAATTCTATTATTCTAATAGAAATCATGTTTTCAAAAGTGCGTATGATGAATGTGTAATAGTAAGTGTGTTAATATAATTACCCATAATAAAATATTTGTTTTGTTTAAGCAACAATATTAATTAGTTTGGATAGTAGTTCTTTTGGATAGTAACAAGCTAATCCAATACCGTGCTTTTTTAAGTTGGTCGGTAGAATTTTATCTGGACTAGCAGGATAGCTAGTCCATCTTCGAGCTAGTTCATCTTCGAATTGGTCAGTAAAATTTTAGTAAAAAGAAAAAGCTACTCTCTCTCTCTCTCTCTCTCTCCCAGGTTTCTTAAACCACTCATTCCAACAACAAGTGGATCTCTCACTGTCCAACCAACTTTCAACTTTAATTGTTCAGCTGACCCCATTTTTTCAATTTTCTTGCTATTTTCAGCCTTGGCTTGCTGTGCCACCTAGTAATGTTAGGTCACTTCACCCTTCAAAACAAAGTTGTCGTAATCAGTGGCGCAATCAACTTTGTCGACACAAACATACGACTATATTCTGTACAGATCTCCTGAATTGACAGAATTGTTTTTCGTAAGGAACAAATTGATAAGGTTACATGATCCACAATAAGATAGGAAAAAGAAATCGTATTATTAATTAGTGATAAATAGTTAAATACCACACACGTTTAGTTCTTTTCAGTAGTTGAGACTAGAGAAGAAGAGATCATTTAGCACCTTTAATAAATTCAACCCCTTTTAACAATGCTAAATTGCTAATAGATGAAGTATGTTATTCACAGAGTACTCACTAACAAGAGCTAATATTTTTCATGCCACCCATTCCTAATTGGTTACAGTGGACTCCTAAATGTCTGAGTTCCACACAAACAAGTGGAGGCTAAAGCAAAGCTACATCTAAGAATCAAAGTGTATTCAGATACATGTAAAGGGAGAATTGAAGAAAAAAAAATGAAATATGGTAACTTTTTAACTTGTAGGTTGAATGGGATAAGCTATTGAGAGAATGAATAGCTCAGCCAACAATCCTTCAATGAGATATCAGCAGTACTACAAGCAACCAAAGAATAAAAGTCTGAACTTCTCGGGGCCTTTGGGAAATGAAGAATTTGCCTCTTCATCTTTAACATGGAAGAAAGCCTACAGAAGATAACTACCTGTCTTCATGTTTTTGATCTCTTCTGCTTTTGAGGAACAAAGCGAACCCCTTGTTTGCCAAGCTCCACAGTCTTCACTTTACCGTCATCTAGGGTAACAGATAACAACGATGTGCCTTCGATTACATTGGTAACCTCTCCCTTATGCCTGGATAAAAATACAAGGAAATACAATTTAACCCACAATGTACAAACATTGCTCAACAAAGTAATCAAAACATTGAAGGATTTATAGCACAAGTTCATCGGAAATAGAGACCTTGAGTTTATATCAGAAAGGCATTAATCATTAATTTATAATGACATTGCAATAAAACAGCAATGAACGCTTCATTCTTCTTTTTCCCCTTTTTTTGTGAAGGTGGGGTGGGGAAAGGGGCACAGAATTTGGTGTGTACAGAAAGGCTTGGAGAGAAGAACTTCAGCTTAAAACACACTGTTCCTCATGGGCTGTGTTTTTCTATATTTTTCCTTCATCATGAATGAAAAACTTACCATGAATTGTCAGATGACTGATGAACTTCGACTCTCTTTCCAATTGCATCTTTACCCAACTTTTTCAGTATCCAATTAGCGTCCATGATCTCATCCATCAAATTGTCTTGATTCAACTGTGTCACATCTTCATCTTCATTAGATAATGTTTTATCCATGAAGGGAGATGGTCTCCTTCTTTTTGACCTTTGGCCCTTGATAGAACTCCTTTCTTCCTCAGGCTGAGGAGAAGTTTGATTTTCAACAGTGGGTTTCTTAAATTTGAACCTCAGCAAACGTTTGGAATCTTTTGGCAAAGAATGCGAGCCAGGTGCCTGACCATAATCATCATTACCTTCATTGTAAGCCTCAGGCCTGCTTTCTGATGGTTTCCCCAGCAATACCTTGCTACCTCTTACTTCACCCAAAGATCCTGCTGCAGCTGCATTTCCTTCATTGTTTCTCTTTCCCAATGAAATTCGTGTAGGCTCTTGAGTACTATTTTCATTTGCATCAGCACTACTCAATCTGCCAAATTTGGGATTCAAATCAGAAACATCTGATCTAACTTTTCCCAACTTAATCAAATTTCCTTCCTTCCCAGCAACCTTCAAAAGTTTCACTTGGCCAATGCTATCAGTTCGGTCTCCTGCAAATTCATCCATTAATGAGAATCAGAGGTATACTGAGAACTAAGAAATTGAGGAAGCCAGAAAGAAAAAATAAATAAATAATAAATCCTACCTTTACCATCTCCAGGTTTAGCAGTGCCAACCTGTCTATCTGCCATAAAATTGTCACTCGTCTTCCACTGGCTTGTACTCACATTGCCTGCTAATGAACATGAAACCATGAATCATACGCACAGAGGGAGAGGGTAATATTTATCATTTGTCAATAAACTAAAAATATTAGTCTCTACATAAACAATAAAGTCAAACAAATTATATTAAAAAAAAATATTTTGGGTTCGTTCTTGGTATAATATGCGAAACGAAGAAAAAGCTAAACAATAGAACCAAAGAAAAAGGAGCATAAAAGAAACAATTTACATAAATGAGATGTTGAAAGTGAAATCTATTACTAAACGAAGCTGAAAAAAGGATGGGAGGACAATAAGAACCATAAGACATTTAATGAGTAAATATGGGGAAGAGAATGATGTAGGTCAGGCACTAGGTATATACAATCATTATAGTAGCTATTAAACATCAGTTTAAAAGTTATAAAAAGTTTTTTTTTATCGGTTAAATCATTAGAATGCAAAAGGCAAAACCACAAAGATTAACTGTTATCAATCATCAGCCAAAAGCTTGTGTCAGGATAGTCTAGACCATCACTGTCAGCCGAGAATGACAGACAATATAGTGTTATATATATATATATATATATATAAATGAGGAAGACAAACTATATAAATAAGGTGTCTCTATTCAAATGAGGAAGATAAACTACATAGAACTAATAAAAGCTTGTTGCAATAACTGCAAATTCTTATTAAAGCACACACAAACAGGAAAACACACTAATCTATATCCTCCTCTTTCACCTAATAAGCTCGTAGTAATCATCCTCGCCTAATTATAACTGATAATACATAAAAAGGAAAACTTAAAAATTGTAGGCATACCATTGGAAGTCATCAGATCTTGTTCTCTTTGGAAGCTTGAAGCATCAGACCTAGGAGAGTTGGTTACATTTATTTTTCGAGCACCTAGATTTATAACTAACTTCTTTCCTTTCACATTTTTTGACTTGTTAGCATGTTTTCCAGAGTCCTCACCAGTATCTAAAACATGAGGCTTATTACTCTTAATTCGAACAACTCTAGCAGCCTTATCTTCGTCACTCACCATCACCTCATCAACAAACTTGTGTTTCAAAACCCCAGGCTGATTGACAGTGCAAACCCCATCAGTATGATTCAGAGTTCCAGCCACAGAAAATGAATATTTTTCTGGTCTATGGGACTGCTTATCATCATCATTCTTGTCATCATCCACACTGTATCCAAAAGACTGGGTGTCGTTATGTCCTTCAAAACTCTCATGCGATTCTGTTTTACCAGTCAAAGGTGCCTCATATAGTTTTTTCTTTGCGTTCTTCTTATTTGAATATTTCTTTCCATAATCCTTGGCTTTTTTTGGTGACTTCTCAGCTAACCCTTTGAGAGAAAACTTCAAGGACCGGCCAAATTCATTCTTTAATCTCACAGGACCATTTTCTTCATCATCTGAATAAGGTGATATGGAAAATATTTCTTCTTGGGTTGGCAAACCTGCAGCAGCCCTCAAGTTAGCAATCAAATCCCGATCAGCTTCGTCTCTTCTCCTCCACAGTTCTTGAATAGCATCCTCAATACCCTGGACCTGAAACAAAATTTTAGGTACCAAAAAAAAAAAACAAGTCAAACTCAGCAGCCCCTAAAAAAAGGGACAAAACACGTGCAAGAACTCTCTTTTCAACCAAACCTGATAGCATTCCCCACGACATGTGGGGCATCTATACTGTAGATTTCCATCCACTTGAAACTGTAGATATCTTTCATCACTGCAATACATTATTTCTGGTCATCAGCAATCTAATATCAGAAAGTTAAGAACTAATTCACCTACTTTAGAACTCAAAGAAAAAAAAAAAGATCTTACTTCTTGAAGGGTCAGAACATTTAACTATTGCAAACAACCCTTTAATTCTTAATTTTTTATTTGCCTGCTTCAGAAGGGTCAAATAAACTATACACACACACATATGCATAAATATTTAATAAATAAATAAAAGTAACTTCCTCCAGTTGAACCGAGTTTCAGTTGATTGTTTGTGGTATTGCATGTCTTGATTTGTTGTAGATTGCTAGAGCTGCCGTTGGCCACTCTCATGCAACTACTAGCAAAATCTTTCAATAAACTAATAGAAATATTTGTTTTAAAAAATATAAAATAAAATAAAAATAAAAACTTTAACTTCTTCAATAATGTCTCAATAGCCTCCCCTTATGGTAAGTAAACAGCTTCCTTTTTGTTCTTTCCCTAAGCCCTGGCCTTCCCCAAAAGGAGGAAGTCATCTTCCTTCACCAATGTCTGACAGCACTCAAAACCAGCTTATTATTGATTTTGTAGTGGGCTAGGGTTCAAAATTTTTATTTTAGGGCTTAGGGTTGTAGAAGAGATGTAGGATTTGTAGGTTAATTAACCAGTCAGGGAAGGAAAGAAAAGCATGAGCCCTGTTAATTGAAGAAAGAATGATACCAGAATTCAATGGCAGCAGCTGTTCTGATCGCTTTGAGGTTGGATTTAAAGGATTATTTAATGCATAAAAAATAAAAATAAAAACCTTAATTTTATGGGTTTCAACATATAAATCATTTCAAGTTGTGAAGAGGGAGGGTGCTGTACTTTAAATGTGAACAGTACCAATAAACAGGGCACCAAAGCAGAAAAAGGACTTGGACAAAACTAGCAATATTCACACAGATTTCAATTAAACTAGCAATATTCACGTAGATTTCAATTACAAAACCTAATAAGGAAGAAGAATTATCATTATCACAAACTTTTATCATGGTAACCAATCTTTAATAATGATCCATCCTCAGAAGCCTGCAATAAAACATGTGAATATAGCTCAAACACATTAGGTCTATCAAAGAACAGAGGCATGAATGAGACCTGATGCCATCACACTGGCAATGCACCCAGCGCTGGCAAACATCACAGCAAACCATTGGTGTTGATTCTGAATCTCTATATACCTACAAAATTGGAGAAACACATCTAGTCAAGTTCTTTTTTTTCTTTTTCCTTTCTTTGGATAAGAGAGGTATCAAAAATCAACACTCTCACACATACACGTACACAGACACAAGGAAACAACAGATTGCAAACACTAAAGAAGTTACACGCATGTACTTTCCCTATGGGTCTTAAAAACATGACCTTACCCTCCTCCTTATTCTTACAAATGGAGGAAGTGTCATTTGAGCTAGAGCACATTGGCTACATATGTACATGCACCACTATAACACATTAACTTTTCCCCCTCCTCAAAGAGCATCAAACTAAACACATTAATCATAAACAATGCTTTCCAATTGAATAATGTAAGAGAACATCAGAAAGCCCATGAATTTTATAAAATAATAATAATAATAATCAATACCTTCAAACAAACAGGGCAATAATTTCCCTTCACAAACAATCTTCCACATGCATCACAGCAAGTGTAACCCAGAAACCACCTGTAAAGTTAAAAATAAATCATGAAGAGGAGAACTCAGTTTGTGGATAAGTACAGATCAAGGTCATAAAAAAATTGGTCAGCCATCATCCTTGAAAATGCAAAGAACAAACATAAAACTCATAGTGTGTAACATCACTTTACTCTGAACTTCAAAATAGAAGTGAAAACAATAATAAGTGGCTTTAAGTTCCTTTTCTTTATACACACGCAAATCATACGTTCATATGGAACCTCACTGTAACCCCTTGTTTTTTTTTTAAGTACTGTAACCCCTTGTTTATGGGGAAAGAGGGGCGCCAGTTGGTCCAAAAAACCATTGGCAATTTAATATACAGGAGTAAATAAAATCATAATTATATAAGAAAATCATATAAATTAAACTATAAATCAAACTAAAACTTCCACAGTGGATTGAATTGTTCTCAAAATTCCTTTTGATAAGTTGTTCTCCAAATTCTCATATTGAGATGATAGCTCACACCAAAAATGAAGTCCAACCAACAAACAAAGCTCTAGAAAGCCTGATGCACGTGAAGTAGTGCCAAAACCCAATATTTAGATGTTTACAACTTATTCATCACAGTATCAATGAACATCAAATTTATACAAAAGAACCTATTATATATGTGAACTTTGATTATAACATCAATACCTTACACTTGAGCCATTTCCCGGGACATTGGAGCCACAGCTGTGACACCTTGTATGTTTTGGGCACAAATAAGGCCCAGCACTGACATTCTGCATTATCAAAAAACAAATATGAGTTTTTTTTTTTTTAAATTTAAAAAAAATAAAAATAAAAATATGAGTAACCTCTTTTAATCAAGATAACAGAAGTTCAGAACAAGCATTTTACACCCTACCTTGTGTGATGGCTGCTGGCAGTAGCAATGGTGAGCCCCATCACACCTTTTACAAAACATAAATTTATTTGGGTCTCCAGTTTTCAGGCAAACCTAGAGAAATCAGAAAGCAATAACGCGTAAGATCAAAGAATATTAATTATAAAGAGAGCAGAGCATGTTAAATCAACTATGCAATCAGCCAGTAATGAATCTTTATCTAGAGTGAAAACACCACATAACAACCAGATATGCAGAACATCGGTGAGTAAATATAAGGTGTTAATGCGACTCTGAGGGCTGGACACCTTAAGGCAGCAAAAAGGCTAAAACTTCCAGAATTTCTACAATTTAATTGAAGGTTGTGATAAAATAACACAACTAACTCATGTTACATGATGGACAGAAGAAATAATTATTTTCAGCAATATTCTTGTACTGCACATAGAGGAAGAAATCCATTTGGGAAATATAAGCACTTTAAACTCATTTCTAATGGACTTACACTGATCTTGATTGCTACTTGCTCGTTGAAGAGGACATAAGTTTTCATGCTATGAGTTTCCAGTTAATTGATGTGATTTGTATGTTAATGAAAATTAGAATCAGTGTAATGCTCTGGATCATCTCAGTTCATAAGACTTCCTCTTGTCCATTTAACTAGCCTATTGACCATGTTTTTGTGTTCTTTTGCATTCGCAATTTTAATTTTCTTTATACGAAATGTAAAAGTAGATGCATCGGAACTGATTGACTGAAAAAGGTACAAGGGCATATTGTATGATCATAAGATATAAGACATGATATGATGACACACTGTATTTGTTGTTATGTTGTACCATGTACTTATATTGTGCTAGTATTACTGAAACAAAATAATAATTACACAATAAAAAAGGGAATAGCATAACTGGATAAATAGCAATAAACTTCCAATTTAGAGATTCAAAGAAAGAAGAACTTTGACTTTCAATCATAAAAGGACTTAATAACAAGAGTTCACCAGTATTGCACATCATCATTTACCTCACAAATCCGACAAGAGGGACAGACCCATGAACTCCAGTGAAATAGATCTGCAATCAAGTATCGCAAATGAGAATACATGTAGCTTATAGGGTCATATATACTTTTGGTCAGTAACTCTTACCTCTATGTTGAGCCCAAGATTTCAAGCAGCTCCTGTGATACTTCTTGCCACATTTCTTGCATGGAAGCATCCTTCTTGCTTTCTCACTACCTTCATTTTCACCAAAAAAGCACAGCCGGCACATTACATTCATGTTAGACAGACCCTGCTCTTCTCCAGCTTGACCTCTTGAAACATCCTGTTTAAACAAAACCCAATCAATATAGTAACATCAAGAAATAAGAACATGATATACAAACAAAGAATCCCAAATTGCAAGCATAAAAATCCACCTAACGCAAACTGGGAATTTTTTTTCAATCTCATCGAGACAATGCCATTGCAAATAAAATGAGTAAAAAAACTAAATTGACTGCAAAAGAAAATGAAAAACACTCTGCTTAAATAGAGGATGCAAGTCCATTTTCAATTCTCTAGCATATATATGTTTTCTAGATTTTCATCGCAATAAAAAAAAAAAAGGGCAATACAAACATCCAACAGGATACAATTTAAATTTTTGATGAGGAATGAATGACCTAAACTATCATCAGATTTAAAATAAGAAACAAAAATATATATATATATATATATCATGTAAAATTTAAAGGGGAATTTTATACCGAACTCCAACTAACTAAAACGCATGAAAATGCAAATTATCAAAACTCTACATCAAAGTGAAACGTGCCACATTCTCTGCGATTCAAGGCTTCAAGCTCCAATTAGAACACTGAATAGCAAAAATATAATACCGAGTAACCACCAATACAAAACTAAATCTTTTTATATATAGCTTTCACAAAATCATAAGTGAAAATTTACAGATATATAAATAAAACAAACTATTTCCTACACATAAAGCTGCAAAATTCCAGCTTCAACCAACCTAATTTGCCAAAATCCACTAAAATTCAACCAAACCAAATTCACCAAAATTCACTAAAAATTCAAATTACAAACCAACTGAGAACCAAGAACCTCACCACAGCCAGATCACCGGACTCGAACCTCCTAGCGTAGTCCTCCGCAGCGACCATAGCAGCAGCCGCCTTCTTCTGCAGCGCGATGCGCTTGCTCTGCGCGGAGGCAGCAGCAGCCACCTCATCCACCACATTTCCCCCGCCGCCGCCGCCGCCAATCCCTCCTCCACCGCCGCCGTCCACAACCGCCGGCGGAAGCAAAGGCGGCGGAGGCGGAACCACCTTCGGAACCAAAACCTGAACCGTATCTTTCCATCCTGAATCTCCTACTCCTCTCTTCTCCCTAAACCTAATCCCCAACGGGTCCCTCAGAAACTCCTCGATCCTCGAAACCTCCTCCGCGAACTCCCCCCTCGCCTTCGCATTCTCTAGCCCCCGCGGAAACCCTAGCGGACAGAAACAGATTCGCCGGCTGCAAAAAAAAAACACACACAAATTTTCAAATTCAAAAAACACAGCTCTCAGAGCCGCGAAAGAGAGAAAGGGAGAAAAAAGAAAAACACAAATATTCGCTCGCGCTCGAAGTGTTAAGAGAGAGAGAGAAATAAAGAGAGCGAAAGAGAGAGAGAGTGAAGGGTACCATGTAATTGGGCAAGCAACATGAAAGGCCATGTAGATGAAAAAATTGTTGGAATTTGAATTATTTTTGAGTTTTGGGTGAGTGAAGTGTTAGGGATCGCTCGCTCGCTCGCTAGCAAAAAAAAAATTTTTTTTTTTTTTTTTTTTGGGGGGTCAAAAAGTTTTTAAATATAAAAAATAAAATAAAAAGGGGGGTTTGGTTTTTGGAGGGTTTTTTTTTTTTTTTTTTTTTTTTTTGGTGGGGGTCAATTTAAAGCGGCCATGGATGGGTTATGTGTGTGTGTTGGGCAAGTTTATGATGTGGTGAGGGATATAGGAGGGAATGGGGGATTTAAACGCAGAGTTTTGGGGGGGATGGTGTGCGGGAAGGTAGGATCTAATCAGAGGATGTGGGAGCAATCAGAATCAGAGGTTGGGTTGAAAAAGGTCAGAGTAAAGAAAGGTTATTATAAGCCAATTGGGAAGTGAACCCGTATTAGGATTGATGATTGATGTTTGCACACTGGTAATATTTGGAAAAAATACTTAAAATAAGAGAATATATATATATATATATATATATGATTTGTAGATTTGATAAGTTGGGATTTGTGGATGGAAAAAATTGATAGCTATGGTGGACATGTGTATATTTGATATTTCTACCGATCACAGCTTACTATTTTTTATATATAAGTATAATGGAATTTTAACTTATGGGTATAAGAGACTTTATTACTAAAATCTATATATATAATAATAGCTAAAATAAGGAGAAAATTTAATTAAATTTCAAATTAGAATTCAATTAGAGTATAATTTTGCGTGATGTGTCTCATCTAATTCAAATTTTAGAATTTTGTGCCAAGTGAGTTAATTACTTAATTTAGTATAAAAATTGAATTTCAATTGAAGTTTAATTTTGTGCCATCTGCCCCATCTAATCTAAATTTTTAAATTTTTATGCCAAATTTGTTAATTTAATGTAGAAAATGAGGAGTCCATTATAATAAACTATAAAAAAAAATTCATATAACTAAAAAAATTCAAATTTATAAGTCATCTATATATATATTAATAGATAAAATTTAGAGAAAATTGAATTAGAATTTGAAATTATAATCTAATTTTGTGTCATGATCCAAATTTATGTGAGAACTATACCATAAATATCCACTTAAGCTTGTGCCATATGTCCACTTAAGTTTTTTAATTTTTGTGTCAAGTGAGTTAATAAGTACAAAATACTAAGAATCTAATATTAATGAACTATAAAATTAAAAAAAAAAAATCACATATACTCAATAAAAATCACTACACGCTTCTCAATAAATAAATAAAATAAGAATCACCACATAACAAAAATCACCACACATTCTATCTTATTAAAATTTAGAAAAAAAATAATCATAAGTAGTATTAAATTTAGGTAAGAATTTTAACATGTGAATAATTACATTTACTTTAAAAAAATAATTTGACTTGTGGGGAGCGAGCCCAACGCTACGAACTGGGCCCAGGGCCCCATTTATATACCATAGCCCATCCGAAGAGAAGAGGGAGGTCAGGGCCGTGCCCATTTGGAAGGTAGACACTTGGGGTAGAACACTGGGATACGCCCGAAGACTTTTCTTAATGTCCGAAGAGGCTCCATCGTGGATCATCATGGTGCTAAATCAATCAAATATGCTAAGAGCAAAAGCGACTTTCCCAGCTGATTTCATGGAGGAGGGCGAACCTTGGGCGTGACTGGGGACAAGGAGGACGTAAAATATTTCAAGAGGAAAGCTGTCACCACCGCATTTAATGCACTGCAGCAGCTTTCCTGGCCGCATTTATGTGGAGAAGACACCTGAACAGTTCAGTATCAGCTACTACCACTCAAGACCTACTAAAGCAGACGGCTGATGGGACATATACTCAAGTGGACGCTTAGATGAGGAACAAGTGTGCGGTGAACATGAAATAGAAAGTGTATATATAAAGGAAATAGGCCTCACGGAAAGGGGGGGAAGAAAAAATTGTATTCACTAAGTCTTTTAAACGTTAAGTCTCTTCGGACCAAAAAGATTCTTGTTAAATATTAGTTTGAATGCTTTCTAATCCTCTGGCCAGCATGAGCCGTTGCTAAATCCATCACCAGCCCAGTTGTTTAACCCATCCTCTACAAATTTATTGTTGGAAGTTTGTTGGGCCCGCGATATAGAAAGTCAGTACCTGGCCCAACAAAATTGAACCCTACAATTGGCGCCGTCTGTGGGAAACAGCTTAAGCAAAGGTGGGAGCAACACCTCGAAAACGGTTGAACTGAAGAAACATCCCATGGAGTCCAGATCATCTCAGCACACTGATCCTTTTGTTCATTTGGAACGGAGACAGGATCGTGAAGGCAGTGTACACGCCGCACGTGACGGTCAAAACCAGTCGCATGGAGAGAGCCACATGTCCCATGCAGAGAAAAACCAAAGCATGCAGTTGGAGATTCAAAGGCTACGAAAAGAGCTGCGCCATGCGAAGAGGAAGCGCGTCTCCTCATACTCTGACGAGGACTCTGAGGACGAGCGGGACGACGACTATAGGCGGAGATCTCGAACACTAGCCAGTGAACCCTTCCCTTATGAGGAAGTGTACCATCGCGAGAGGAACCCTGAGAGTTCCTTCCCAAGGGGCGCAGGGAATGATGCTATGAGCAAAGCTCTGGATCAGATCTCCAAATCCCCCTTTACCCGTAACATTGAGGGTGCCAAACTTCCCCGGCGTTTCCACCAGCCTACATTCACCATCTACAATGGCCGGACCGACCCAATGGAACATGTGAGTCATTTTAACCAGCGGATGGCAGTTCACTCCAGGGACGAGGCCCTAATGTGCAAAGTTTTCCTATCTAGTTTGGGACCAATAGCCATGAGATGGTTTGATAGTCTGAAAACAAACACTATTAGCTCTTTCCAAGAGCTAACTCAGGCTTTTGGGTCCCGTTTTGTCACCTGCCGAAGGGTTCCTCAATCCATGGCATCTTTGTTGTCCGTTACCATGAAAGGGGGTGAGACTTTGAAATCATATTCAAACAGGTTTTGGGAAACGTACAATGAGGTGGAGGAAGATTGCGAATCGGTAGCCATCAGCTCTTTTAAACTGGGCCTCCCCACTGAACACCCCTTGAGAACGTCCCTAACACGCAAACCCGCCACCAGTATACGTCAGCTGATGGATAGGATTGACAAGTATAAAAGGGTTGAAGAAGACCAACAGCAGAGCAAGGGAAAGGATAAGGTTATCCCTCAGGAGATGAGGGATTTCAGGTCGGACCGGCAGAGCCACAACAGGCCGAGGAAGGATTGGGTCGGACAAAACACAGCCAGCTTTCAGACGGTTAATGCTGTTTTCCGAGAGCCAGTGCACCAAGTCCTGGATAAAATAAAAAATGAACCGTTCTTCAAAAGGCCGAACAAGATGGTCGGCAACCCTGAAAGGCGCAACCACAACCTTTACTGTCAATATCACCTTGACCACGGGCATACTACGGAAGATTGCAGGAGCCTGTGGGACCATCTGGATCAGCTGGTCAGCGAAGGCAGGTTAAAGCACCTCCTACACCACTCTTACGGTCACGGAAATCAGGCAAGCATGGGGCCCAGGAGAGGTGATTTTGCAAAACCTCCCTTGGGAACAATCAATGTTATTTTTGCTGCACCAGGAAGGACGGGGTCCTGCCCATCCAGGGTATTGTCAGTTGCTCGGGTGCCCTCGGAGAAGGTTAACAGAGAGCCGAAGAGGCCTAGGACTGATGTGCCAGTTTTGGGCTTTTCGGACGAGGACAAAATAGGAACTATACAACTGCACGATGATGCCCTGGTAGTCACTCTGAGAATAGGTGGATACGACGTGAGGAGGGTGATGGTAGATCAGGGCAGCGCTGCAGAGATAATGTACCCAGACCTATATAAGGGGCTGAACTTGTCCCCCGAAGACTTAACTCCGTACAGCTCCCCTTTAGTCAGTTTTGATGGCAAAGTTATCATTCCGAAGGGCCAGATCAGGCTGCCTGTGCAAACCGGTCCTGAGACTATGGAGGTAGATTTCATAGTGGTGAATGCCTACTCACCCTACACCGCTATAGTAGGCAGACCTTGGCTTCATACCCTCGGGGCTGTATCCTCCACACTGCACCAGAAGATTAAGTATCTGTCCGAAGGGATAGTCGAGGAGATCCGAGGGGATCAGGCTATGTCCAGGCAATGTCTAGTGGCAGCCGTCCAGCACGAGCCGCATGCTGAGCCCTTAGACTGTAACAAGGAAAGTTTATAGCAATTAAAACCTTCGGCGCTGGACACCGAAGCCTCGGCCGGAGAAGTAGAGTGCGAAAGCTTGGCAAGGATAGTTGTTGATAACGATCCAGAGAAGTTTTTTCAAGTTGGATCCATGCTGCCTCCTCAGGAGAAGGGAGAGTTGATAGAATTCCTCAGAGCAAACGTCGATGTATTTGCATGGGACCCTGCGGAAGCCCCGGGGGTAAGCCCAGATTTCATTTACCACCATCTAAACGTAGATCCCACCATAGTCCCCAAGAAGCAACCGCTCCGGCGTCCATCAAAGGAACACGCCGATGCAGTTATGGAGGAAGTAACGAGGCTCAAGCAGGCAGGGGCCATTAAGGAAATTTTTTACCCCGAATGGCTCGCTAACACAATGGTGGTAAAAAAGAAAAGTGGGAAATGGCGGGTGTGCGTGGACTTCACTGATTTCAATAGAGCTTGTCTGAAGGATCCATTTCCCATGCTAAAAATAGATCAGCTAGTTGACGCTACTGTTGGACATCCCCGGATGAGTTTCTTAGACGCATTTCAAGGTTATCATCAGATACCACTAGCTCTCGCCGACCAGAACAAAACGGCTTTCGTAACTCCTGTAAAGAATTACCACTACAAGGTAATGCCGTTCGGCTTGAAGAATGCCGGGGCTACCTATCAGAGAATGATGACCAGAATGTTTGAGCCGCAATTGGGCAAAAGCATGGAAGTCTATATTGATGACATGGTGGTGAAAAGCAAGGTTATAGCCGAGCACATTGGGGATCTTAGGGATGTTTTCTAAATCCTGAGGGGACACAGGTTGCGCCTGAATGCATCCAAATATTCGTTTGGTGTGGGATCAGGCAAATTCCTGGGGTATATGGTCACTCACAGGGGAATCGAAGTTAACCCCGATCAGATAAAGGCCATCAACAACTTACGAGCTCCTCGGAACCCCAAGGAAATTCAAAAGCTGACGGGGATGACCGTTGCCCTTAATAGGTTCATTTCCAGATCAGCAGATAGGTGTAGGCCTTTCTTCTCATTGATCAATAAGTGGAAGGGTTTCGAATGGACGGAAGAATGTGCTGTTGCTTTTCAACAACTTAAGGACTACCTGGCTAGACCTCCAATCATGTCCAGTCCCCAACCAGACGAAGTTTTGTTTGCTTACATCGCTGTGGCTCCTAATGCTGTAAGCCTGGTACTGATCCGAACAGACTGTGGTGTGCAAAAACCAGTTTATTACGTAAGCAAGTCGCTGCACGAAGCTGAGGTTCGTTATTTGCCACTGGAAAAAGCCATCCTGGCAGTTGTGCTGGGTACGAAGAAGCTGCCCCATTATTTTCAAGCCCACATCGTTATAGTCCTCACCCAGCTCCCGCTTAGGGCCATACTCCGAAGCGCCGATTACACAGGAAGAATTGCCAAATGGGGAACAATGCTCGGGGCTTTTGATATCAAGTACATGCCCCGCACGTCCGTGAAGGGCCAGGTCCTTGCGGACTTGGTCGCTGAATTCATAGAGCCCCCTTTAGAGGAGGTAACATCAATGCTAGGCGCAGAGAGAAGGACCGTTGGTATGGTCTCCTCACGGAGTCCTTTGTCCTGGGAGGTGTACGTTGATGGCGCGTCAAATCAAAGGGGCTCTGGGGTGGGGCTAGTGCTGATATCCCCAGAAAGAATTATCATCGAAAAGGCTTTGAGACTGGATTTCTCAGCAACGAATAATGAGGCAGAATATAAGGCTCTATTGATGGGAATGAAGATGGTACGAAGGATGGGGGGAAATTCGGCTGAGGTGTTCTCGGACTCGAGATTAATCGTCGGCCACGTGCATGGAGAATTTGAGGCGAAGGACGAGAGGATGCAGGGGTACTTGAACCTGGTTAAGTCCCTGTAGTCAGAGTTTGAATATTTTAACTTGCAGCACATCCCCAGAAGTGGCAACACACATGCTGACTCTTTGGCCACCCTCGCCACCTCTTCGGCGCAGGCATTACCGAGGATTATCCTCATTGAGGACATGCAGGAGCCTACGGAAGTAAGAAAAAAGTCACTCCAAGTTCATTGCGTCAGAACCGACCCGTGCTGGATGGATCCCATCATCAAGTTCTTGAAGGATGATGTGTTGCCCGAAGAAAGAGGGGAAGCGGACAAAATACAGAGAAAAGCTACAAGGTTTTGGCTGTTCGAGGAACAGAAACTGTACAAACGATCCTATTCAGGCCCATGTTTGTTGTGCATGCCCCCTGAAGCGGCTGAGTCACTCTTAGAAGAATTGCATGAAGGGATCTGTGGGAGCCACACTGGAGGGAGATCTTTAGCTCATCGAGCCATTACTCAGGGTTATTGGTGGCCGAGTATGCAAAAGGAGGCCCATGAACACGTTAAAAAGTGCGACCAGTGCCAGCGGTTTGCGCCAAACATACACCAGCCGGGTGGTGCCCTTAATCCACTGTCCAGCCCGTGGCCTTTTGCTCAATGGGGATTGGATATCGTAGGCCCATTCCCTAAGGCAGCAGGAAACAGGAAGTACTTGCTAGTCGGAACAGACTACTTCACCAAGTGGGTAGAAGTTAAACCTCTGGCAAATATCAGGGATGTAGACGTAAAGAAGTTCATCTGGAAAAGCATCGTCACCAGATTTGGAGTCCCACATACCCTCATCTCGGACAACGGGCTTCAGTTTGATAGCAAGGCCTTTAGAAGTTATTGCAGTGAGCTGGGAATCACAAATAGATACTCCACCCCCGCCTACCCCCAGGGAAATGGGCAGGCCGAAGCTGTTAATAAAGTCATAATTAACGGGTTAAAGAAGAGGCTGCATGATGCGAAGGGTAAATGGGTAGAAAAACTACCCCACGTATTGTGGGCATATAGAACTACGCCTCACAGGTCCACTGGGGAGACCCCCTTCTCAATGACCTATGGGGCTGAAGCTGTTATACCTCTCGAGACTGGATTCTCGACCTACAGGACCAGCTTTTTTGACCCAACCAACAACGATGGGCAATTGGAAAAGAGTTTGGATCTGATTGATGAACGAAGGGAAAACGCAATGGTCCGATTGGCACATTACCAGCAGAAACTCAAGCAGGGCTATGACGCCAATGTGAGGTTGAGACCCCTCGAGCCTGGTGATCTGGTCCTAAGGAAGGTGGTAGGTAATGCAAAGAATCCAGCATGGGGAAAACTGGGGCCGAACTGGGAAGGTCCGTATCGCATTACCTCGAGGGCTGGCGTTGGGGCGTACTTTTTAGAAAACCTGGATAATCATGTAGTGCCCCGGCCATGGAATGTAAATAACCTCAAGAGGTACTACTATTAAAAGAATTCTCCTTTCAGTGATGACACCATTTTGTTATGCTAACTTCTCAAGTATTTAAACTTAAATCTAATCATGCCTGTAGTCCTCGGACCAGATGATTTGGGTTAGTTAACACTCCTTAGCGTTTCTTACAAGTGTTTAAACTTAAATCCAATCATGCCTGTAGTCCTCGGACCAGATAATTTGGGTTAGTTAACACTCCCTATCGATTCTCAAGTGTTTAAACTTAAATCTAATCATGCCTGTAGTCCTCGGACCAGATGATTTGGGTTAGTTAACACTCCTTAGCGTTTCTTACAAGTGTTTAAACTTAAATCCAATCATGCCTGTAGTCCTCGGACCAGATGATTTGGGTTAGTTAACACTCCTTATCGATTCTCAAGTGTTTAAACTTAAATCTAATCATGTCTGTAGTCCTCGGACCAGATGATTTGGGTTAGTTAACACTCCTTAGCGTTTCTTACAAGTGTTTAAACTTAAATCCAATCATGCCTGTAGTCCTCGGACCAGATGATTTGGGTTAGTTAACACTCCCTATCGATTCTCAAGTGTTTAAACTTAAATCTAATCATGCCTGTGGTCCTCGGACCAAATGATTTGGGTTAGTTAACACTCCTTAGCGTTTCTTACAAGTGTTTAAACTTAAATCCAATCATGCCTGTAGTCCTCGGACCAGATGATTTGGGTTAGTTAACACTCCCTATCGATTCTCAAGTGTTTAAACTTAAATCTAATCATGCCTGTAGTCCTCGGACCAGATGATTTGGGTTAGTTAACACTCCTTAGCGTTTCTTACAAGTGTTTAAACTTAAATCCAATCATGCCTGTAGTCCTCGGATCAGATGATTTGTGTTAGTTAACACTCCTTATCGATTCTCAAGTGTTTAAACTTGGATCTAATCATGTCTGTAGTCCTCGGACCAGATGATTTGGGTTAGTTAACACCCCTTAGCGTTTCTCATAAGTGTTTTGACTTAAATCCTATCACGTCCGTGGTCCTCGGACCAGGCGATTCAAGATAGTTGGCACGTTCACATTATTAATCTAATCTAGTGCTTGGCGGAATATGCAGACTCAAGCTAAATTACGTCAACTGTTATTACCATAAGGCCTTGTTTAGCCACGTATAAAAGACTACCATGGTTTTGATTTATCCTTAATTATCAAACTGTCATTGTTAGCCGTAATGACACAACCTAACAAATACCACAAAAGCTACAAGGAACAAAAAGTAAACTATTTCATTCATTAAAAAGATGATGTTGTTACAAAATAGGTAATGAAGGATCCTAGCTATTACACAAGCTGAACGTCCTAAGCCTTATCTTGAGGCGCTGGATTAGGCTTTGGCAGATCACCCGCATCTTCGGTCTGAAGAGGTGCCTGGCTCGTCTCAGCTGGGGCTGGAAGATTCTGATCGGCGGAGGAAGCTTCTAAGGTCTCTGGTAGTTCGCATATATCAGGATGATAGAAAACGCTCCCAGGTTGCCTTAAGGCAGACTCTGCAAGGACTCCAGCTGCATCGAGGCATTTGCCCCATGTGATGTCGCAATAGTCCCTGCAGACCTTGGCAAACTCCTCGGTCAGCCTTGTTTGGGTCTCTTGCACCCCTAGCAGGTAGGCAGCCTACTTCTCGGCCTCAACTGCTTCCTTGGCCAACTGAGCGTCCTCCTTGGCCAATTTAGCAGCGTCTCTGGCCTTGTCTAGCTCAAGCCGAAGCTCTTTCACCAACGCCCTCTCTGTTTCCAGATTAATTTTGGTGGTATACAGCTTCTGGCGTTGGTCTTCGGCTTGCTTCTCAGCAGTCTTCAGGCCTGCCTCCACATTCTTTCTCGCCTTCGCCTCCTCCTTCAGCTGCTCAGAGGCGCGGGCGCACTCGTCTCTTGCCTTGCCCAATGCCTTCTCAACATCCTCCCTGGATCGAACCTCGGCTTGCACTTCAATATCTTTCTTTTTATTCCACTCTTCAGCCACGTAAATTTGTTGGGCAATCTGCATGGCAACCAATGAATTTGACGTAAAGTTGTGAATGCCCATAAAGGCTACAAAAGGGCTACAAAAGAACACTTATCTCACCATGCCTAAATCCCTTTTGAGGGACAGAAATAGCTCATGTTCGTTGAAGCGCCGATAGGACTCCATGTCCTTCGGAAGGAGGAGAGGCTTCTCCAGCGCTTCTGCTATGTACCTAGCCTTCCCTCCAGCGTAGTTTTGGAGAGAGGCGTCATAAGGGATGGCCGTGCCATCCAGTGTCAGCTTAGGAGACCACGCCTGAGTCCCTCGCCGCACGTCTGCGGCCACGTTCTCTTCCCTACTCTCGGTAGAAGAAGCCCGTTTACCTCTCGTATCATGGGTCTTCTTCTGCTGCTTGGGGCCCTTCGGAGGGACCACTTCCCCTTCCTCGATGTCTGTCACATCTGTCACCACCCTTTTCTTCTTCAGATCAGGCAGCGCTTTTAGGCTTGGATCTCTCGGGGCTGGAGGAAGAGGAGGGGGTGGTGGAAGATTGACCGTGGGCTGGGATGTACCAGTACCCTTGGTCGCACCCTTCTACCTCCTGTTCTTCATCAATTGGTCCAGACTCTGCATATCTTCTTCGGAGTCGTCTGGCACGGCTAAGTTTAAAAGCGGAGCAGCTGAGTGCCTGTCAAATGCCTCGTCGGCAGACAAAATTTGAACTTCCTCTAAATTTTCCTCTTCAAACTTGAACTGGTCAATTTGCTCGTCAAGCGAAGGGGTCGATGAGGCTACTCTCTCTCTCTCTACTTCCGGCCGAAGAGGGACCTGCTGAACAGGTTGAACAAGCAGTGGTATACCCTGAGGATTGGGGTGTGGCACTGGGGCGAGGTCGAAGGGAGCTAGAAAGTGCTTCCGACCAACGTCAATTCGGTGGATGCGGCAGTCTTCGAGCGTAATGGCATTGCCGACCGGCTGAAAATCCTTTGAAAGCGGAGTGTAGCCGATGACGAGGTGAGCGGCCCTGAGCTGTCCGTCCTCGCTTGCGAAGATCTCTGACCGAAGAAGGTAGTTAAGCGCCGCTGTGTTCGTAAGGCTGAGCCGAGGAGCAACATTATTCCTATCTGAAAGCATTGCAACGAAACCGTCAGAAAAGCTTGAAACTTGATAGAAGTGGGACGAATAGCTAAAAAAGACAACCCTAAACCTGTTGTTAGAAAATCTTAACGGGGTATATCCCACCTGGCTCTTCTGGCTGAGTTGGGCAATGAATTCCGTCATGCCAAGCGCCCGAGACGATCACATAATCGTCTTTCATCCCTTTATTGGACTTGGGGAGACAGGAGATGAGCCTGACGATATCGGATCGGGACCTTAGATAGTATCCCGCTCCCTCTTTAGTACGACACTCGTACATGTGCACTACGTCGTGCCAGGTAAGTCCCAATCCTAAATGGCGATTTAGGTCGTCAATCGCTCCGAAGATCCTAAACGTATTAGGTGCGCATTGCTCGGGGCTAAGCCTATGGCCGGTAAGGTAACTCCTGGTGATTGGTCCCATAGGGATGGTCATTCCTCCCTCCAGGAAAGCGATGATAGGGATTATAACCTCACCCACCTTTCGTTCCATCAGTAACCCCTCTGTAGAGCAATACCTCAGGCCCACATCCTGAGCAATGCGATACGTCGCCCTAAACCTCTCTATTTGGGAAGGACTATCCATTAAGTATTCAAATCTACCCATTTTTTTTTATCAGGTTAGAGGAAGAAGTGTGAAATAGTGACTGGGAAAAGCTAACAATGGCCGAAGAGACAATCCGAAAAGAGTGTGAGAACCTCGAACAATGTACTTACGCGGAATTGAATGGAAGAACAATCCTGACGCTCGCAGAGAGATCGCAGTGTGTTCTGGGGTGAGTTGGGGCTGATTACAGAAGGAGCGTTGTGAGCGCAGAGGTCTGAGTTCGCTGAGTCTGAAATTCGCAAAATGAGGGGGAGATGACCCCTTTTTGGGCATTTATATAGGAGCCAGCAAACCGGTGGGATTTATCCCGCCCAAAACTCGAGGAAAATCACGACCGTTGATTACTAACTCACCGTTGGATCCCATTGACAAGACGCCGCCTAGAGCAATTAATATTGCTTGGGAAACGACGCAATGACAATGGCAATAATGAGGCGCCCAAATTTATGCGCGCACACGTGCGAGTATAGCGGTCCAGGTATTTTTGAAATTTCTGTTTTTGCAACGGGTCAAAGTCCTATTTTTTCCTTCGGAATATGTGGGAAAAATTGGAATTTTGAGGGGCTATTGTGGGGAGCGAGCCCAACGCTATGAACTGGGCCCAGTGCCCTATTTATATACCATAGCCCATCCGAAGAGAAGAGGGAGGTCAGGGCCGTGCCCATTTGGAAGGTAGACACTTGGGGTAGAACACTGGGATACGCCCGAAGACTTTTCTTAATGTCCGAAGAGGCTCCATCGTGGATCATCATGGTGCTAAATCAATCAAATATGCTAAGAGCAAAAGCGACTTTCCCAGCTGATTTCATGGAGGAAGGCGAACCTTGGGCGTGACTGGGGACAAGGAGGACGTAAAATATCTCAAGAGGAAAGCTGTCACCACCGCATTTAATGCACTGCAGCAGCTTTCCTGGCCGCATTTATGTGGAGAAGACACCTGAACAGTTCAGTATCAGCTACTACCACTCAAGACCTACTAAAGCAGACGGCTGATGGGACATATACTCAAGTGGACGCTTAGATGAGGAACAAGTGTGCGGTGAACATGAAATAGAAAGTGTATATATAAAGGAAATAGGCCTCACGGAAAGGGGGGGAAGAAAAAATTGTATTCACTAAGTCTTTTAAACGTTAAGTCTCTTCCGACCAAAAAGATTCTTGTTAAATATTAGTTTGAATGCTTTCTAATCCTCTGGCCAGCATGAACCGTTGCTAATTCCATCACCAGCCCAGTTGTTTAACCCATCCTCTACAAATTTATTGTTGAAAGTTTGTTGGGCCCGCGATATAGAAAGTCAGTACCTGGCCCAACAAAATTGAACCCTACATGACTAATTATCTATATTTTATGATAAAAATTGTGTTTAATTTTAAATGTATCTATATGTATGCATGAATACATGTGTTACATGCTTTAAAAAAAATTAATTTGACTAATTATTTATATTTTTATAATAAAAAATTTATTTAATTTTAAATGCATCAATGCATTTGCATGGAATTACATGCTAGTAGCATTTAAGTTATGCATAAATCAAGTTGAGTTGTGTTAAGGTGTTTAGTTGTAAACACCAAACTATTATGTTAGATTAGGTTGTCAAATTAAAGTAATTTTGTCAATTCTAAAATACAAAAAATAAATTAAATATTTGAATTTAAACTAAGTCTTGAAATCTAAAATAAATGAAACTAAGCCATTTAAAAATACACAGCTCTTTGATTACAAAAATTATTATTATATGAGAAGAAAATGAACAAAGTGAAAAACACGTAAATCTAATTTGTTTATGAGCTCGAGTTTAGCTCCTATTCAAAGTATATTAAATGAGGATTCCTTAACTTTTAATTTTCAATTCAACTAAACTTGATTACAACCCTACCAATTAAAACCAAAAGGTGTTTTCAACATGCCTCAAAGTTTTTTTTTTTTTTTTTTTCTAATCATTATCAAATTCCTTAACAATTTCTCACATTCGTACATAAGAAAACGAAGTAGACCACAAACTATCAAAATATGCTCAATGTATTGATGATGTTTGTGTTTTGGTCGAAGAGCCTCTTATCTTTTTTGGAACAGTTATTTCTAGTGATTGAGCTCCAATTCACTCTTAACTTTTATGCTTTATTGGGTATAGTTTTGGAGGAGCGTGATGGAGATAAATGCCAACTGTTTAGTACCATAGATTGCCTCTCACCTTTCAGTTCATTGCAAGCTTGCCTAAGGTGGGGGAGGATGGCTCGTTTTCTCCACTCGCAACTCGCAAGGCTCCCATAGTCCCATTACCTAATGGGCGGGGGGCAGCTAATAATGAAACTAATCCCCCCACCCCCCCAAAGCTTATAAGGTATTCTATGTATATATATATATATATATATTATTTTTATTGAATCGTATCAATTAGGAGCTATTTGAAGGGAAATGTTGTTCACTGTTAAATCTTGTGCATTCTTTTGTCGAGTAATTAGATGCCTTCCATTATGCTCATAGATTTAATGAACCCCCTTTGATGCAACAGCGGTTGAGATGGAAACCTATATGTATTAATATTTTTGGTTGTTAGTGACTCTTTTTTAATGGCCACATGGTACAATTTTATTATATAAATGCCCTACATCAGTATTATCTTACACAAACAATAAATAATGAGTTTGGGGTTAAATATCGTTAAAGCCCAAAAGGTCAATATTTTATACAACTACACAAATCAAGCTTTCTTTCTCAAAAAAAAAGCTTTCTTTCTAAAAAAAATCCATATATCTTCATATTAGGCTCATGACCCATAAGCCTTTCACCTCATGAGATGGGCTCACCACTCACATCTTATCTACATCAGGAAATGTGCTCATAACCTAAGCCTATCTTGCATTGCAAGTTAGGTCAAGCTCATATATTGTCAAGGCTCACGGTCCATAATACTTTTATCATATTTCATTGAATGATTTCCCAATAAAAATCATATTCACTCGTTTACCCAAAAAAAACTCATATTTGCTATAAATGAGTTTGAAGGAAAAATGCCCAACTTCAAGAAAGCTCGAGCAATCTACCATCTTTATACCTACACTTAATCTACTAAAAATATATATAATCACAAGACTTCATATCATATCCCAAGCTCATGAATTTTCACGAGGAACACTTAGGAGTTGTGGTTTGAAGGACCAAGAGATATGTTCAGTATTGGTTTGAAATTGACATAGAAACATGAAACTTGACATGTATTCTCCAATTTGTTGACTTCTAATGGGCTACTATGTCTCAAGTAATCTTTGGTCAACATCCTCGAAGTGCTTAACAATACTTAGGATGTGAGACTCTCAATAACTCTTTACCGAAAACTTAATCATAAAATAAAATGCTCACAAAATGATTAATCATACATAAATCATGCAATCTAAAAATGCCTTGCAATAAATTTGACCTATTAAGTAATTTACATGTACAAACATATGAGCACCTTACACCAATCTAGAATGTTGATTGCCGCTGGGGTGATAGTTACTCCACAAATATAAGTATTTATGGGGGTGGGGGGTAAGGATTGGTGTTCAAGTCTTCAAAATGAAGCTTCACACACATACACTTAAATTAGACTATAATTCTTGTATGATTTGGATGGAGGATTCTCTCCAATTCCACAAGTGTAATTGGTTTTTTTTTTTTTTTTTTTTTGATAGGAGTGTAATTAGTATTATTGTTGATGATATTAGTGTACCTACTTGAAAAAGTTTTACTTAAAGTAGAATTATCTTTGCATATTTAAAAAAGTATCTTGCAAATTAATGTGTTATTAATGAAATAATTAAATTTATTATATTGTTGAAGTGATACAAATTATCTTTATTCATAAATTATCAATTTGAACCACTGCTCACCCTTGGTGCAAAGGTCACTCCATAAGTATAAGTGTTTGTGGGGTTTGGGGGGCAAGAGCCGGGTTTCAAGTATCTAGGAGAGAGTTTCGCACACATATACACTTAGATTAGGTTAGAATAGAACTTCTATCTTGTATAAAAAAAAATTATCAATTTGTAAATAAGAAAAATTATTAAAAAAATAAAATGAAAATAAAGAAGCGGCGGTAAGTAGTGCACCATGGCTTCTTTCAAAATTCAAAATTTGTTAATTAATAGTTTTAAAAATCAGTACGGTCAAAAGAACTAAAAAAATGACTAATCACTAGTTTTATGGTCCGACCAGTGGTTGAACTAATGACGTCATAAATAATTTAATTAATAATTTTAAATTATATAAAATAAATGATAACTCATTATATTATTTACAAAATATATTCAAACAAAAATAAACAAATTTCAATAAGTTTTTATACCTTATTTAAATGGATAAAAAAAATAAAAAATAAAAAAAACCTATGAACAATCAATCAAATTAACATTACAAAAACAATAACAATGTTATAATTTTGTTTAATCATTGTTTAATAGATGATTTAATTGAACTTCCCTTAACTTACTAGGATTGATAAGGGTTTTTTTTTTTTTTTTTTTTTTTTTTTTTTTTTTTTTTGTGGTAGAGATCTATTCTAAAATTGAAATGTGTTAAATTAGATGTTAGTGACTTAAAGTTTCAAATACAAATCATTATTTTTTTTTAATAATTATGTTATATTTTGTAATATTTGTCAATCAATAAAAATTTAGAATTTAAAGAACAAAAGGGAAAAAAAAGCTAGACATCTCGCTAGTTTAAAACTTCTCTCTAAAACAAGAGCTTCTCTCTCTAGCTAAGAGTTTTTTCCTTTACTCTTCTTGTAGCCCAGAAAGCACTATAACCCAAAAACACTCTAACCCAAAATCCTTCTACTCTCCTTCTTTTATTTTACTTCGCCTCCCTTTTTCCAACTTGTCCTTCAGCTGTCTTTTCTTTTCCTTTCCAACCACCAGCCTTTATTTTTCTTGTTTCTTTCAATTTATGGCTTATTCCCACAACCTTATGAACCTTTCCACAACTCAAGACAAGTTTGCACTTTTTCCTTTCCTTCTCTCATCTTAACTTTGTTGACTTTTCCTTCTTTCTTCTTCAATTTTCGTTTTCTCCATCTCTGTGTCCCCCTTGTCTCTGTTTTTCTAGTGGTTCTTCATCTTTATCAGTTTTTCCAATGGGGGATCCTTCTGTCACTAGGGATTTTGCCTGGACTGAGAGTAGTGGATCAGATGTAAGTGTTAACCCATTCGCTAATAAATTAGACTTGTCTTCACAGAGTAGTGATGATCTGAAAGCATTGTTCGCGAGACATGGACCATTACTAGAAGCATGGACCATTACTAGAAGCTGATCCTGATTCCATCCACATGCAATGCCTTTTTTGGAATCAATGTGCAATGGGGTTTGTCTTGGACTACAGGAAATTCTTGGTAGCGTACCTCCAACGTTTGATTCGCTCTGCATGGTAGCTCCGAGAAGCGATTATTGTAGTGGGGAGGGATTCCTTCTTTAATCTAATTCATTTTGAAAGCCTGGAAGATCCGGAGCATATGTGCTCGCAGGGTCCCTGGTCCATTGATTGTGCATTTCTGGTGCTTGAAAAATGGCAGCCAAATTTGGTAATGAATGAACTGCATTTGAATTTTGTGTCAATCTCAGTTCAACTCCATGGGTTACCTTTGGAATATCAATATTTGGAGTTAGCAAAAAGAATGGGCCAAATGATTGGGTCTTTTGAGAAAATTGATTAGGAAGATAGATTGCCTTGAAACATCAGGTTTATGCGAATGAAGGTGAGATTAAATCTGTGGATGCCAGTTGTCTTGGGTTTCATGCTTCGATTGGATGATGGTACTAGGACTTGGATTCAGTGTAGGTATGAGCGAGTGCACAAACTTTGTACGAAATGTGGTCTCATCGGACATACCAAAAGTCAGTGCAGTGAGAGTATGGATGAGGTGGAATGCATGCTAGTCCATCAGAGGCATAGGATTCAACAGTTATACCAAGTTCCCTTTGCCTTTGACTCCCTTGAACCTCAGTTCCACAACGAGTTGCAGGCATACTTTAACAAGGCATTGGACAACAAGAGCAAGGTTTGGAAATATGCAGCCCGAGTATCCCTTATAATATCATCCATCCCTTGCCACCTTTAACCCTGAGCCAACTATTCCCCCTATTACCACAACCAACTAGAGCACCCCTATATCTCATGCACCACAAACTGCACCTATACAACAAGACATTGAACATGCAACACTCAATTTAGCTATCTTATCTCTGTCTTTTAACAGAGATTCTATACCACCCACACCTGCCAACTCTCCAAAATCGTCTCCTGATTTCCCTCATCTCCCAAACCCGAACCATAATACACATGTAATTCCTCCTAGGAACCTAAATCTAATGCCTAACCCCTCCCCCCCACCTCCATATCATTAGATCAAGAGGTTCAAATAAACAATTCAATGCACTGGATGTGGGTCAATGGAACAAGATCGTTTATGACTAATAAGGAGCTAAGGGAGGTAACAGAGTCTTCTTTAGCAACATAGAGTGATTCTGAGACTGTTGTGATGTTTAATCTGGATAGACTAAAAGATGATCATCCTGTATGGCTACGTGGGGCTGCATAGGAGTGAGGTCAAATCCCTGAGTCTACTGATTGACTCTTTGGTCAGTAGGATGGATAGAGATAGACTGCAGGCAAAATTTGGAGATTTGAGTAATGGACCTAGTATCCGTAAGTCTAATGTCATGGTCTAACCCCAAAACCCAACCCAATCCAAAAATGACCTACAGGTGGAAATTACTCAAGCCCAATCTATCAGCCTTGATACAAGTTTGGAAGCTATTAGGACCTCAGATGTTGCTAATTCATAACCAAGTCTCTCTTCTCCTACCTCAACTAGGTCAGAACTTGGCTTCTTGAGCTGCTTACAATGTGATCGGGGGTTGGGAAACACGTGTGGTCCTTCAAGGAAGAGAATTGGGACTGAACTTGGAAGGCTTGGGAGGAACATCTGCCAGAAGTTGATTTATGGGTTTTTCCCCAAGGAAGGTAACACTCATCCCCATCTCATTAATCAGAATTGTTCCTATCCTTCCTGTCATTGTATACATACTGAGTTATCCCTATGTAATCTAAAGGGTTGTTAGGAAACTGACCCAAATTAGCTTCCCCAACAACAATGAGGATCATGAGCTAGAACTGTAGAGGTTTGGGCAAATCCTTTGCAGTTCTACAATGCAAGAAAAAAGACTTTGATTTAAAACCTGATATCTTATTTCTTACGAAAACCTGTTTAGCTAATGGTAAAGGTCAAGAAGTGTGGCAAAAATGTGGATTCTCTGAGGGGTGGGAGGTTCTTAGGGTGGGTTTTAGTGGTGGTCTTATACTTGCTTGGTTGCCTAGATAAGGTCTTCAGGTTGTCTATGACTCACAAAATCTTATACACATTAATGTGCTGGATAATAGAGGCTTCCCTCTCTCGATCACTTTTGTCTATGGGCATCCTGATCATGCTAAGAGATGGGAGGTGTGGTAATAGTTAAGATATTTAAAACAACATGCACATCCTAGTTGGTTCTGTATTGGGGATTTCAACCAAATTCTTTCAAAGGAAGAAAAATTATCTTTTAAAGGTGGGAACATTATTGGAGCAGAAGACCTTCAGCAGGTTCTTAGGGATTTGCAATTGTGTGATTTGATTGCCTTGGGGCAGAGATTCACATGGATGAATAAGAGGGAGGATGAAGATTTTTTCATGAAAAGATTGGATAGAGCTTTTAGTAGTGTGGAGTGGGTCAATAAGTATCCCTTCTACTCACTTAGGAACCTTCCAATTGTCAGATCTGATCATGGTCCAATTATTCTGGACTTAGAGTTTCAAACACCTTTGAAAAGACCTTTTAGATTTGAACTTATGTGGTTAACTCATGCTGGCTGTAAGGAGATGGTGCACCATGCTTGGGAGTTGCAATCCACAGGATCTAGAGCTACTCAATTAAAGAATAAACTCATCAATGTTAAGCAAAAGGCTTTAGAATGAAATAAGAAAGTTTTTGGAAAGGTGGAGGTTGAAATCAAGATGAAACAAAATCAATTACAACATCTCTAGGATTCCATTGTGACTAATATGGAGGTAAGGAGAAAGAGAGCTTGTTGAGAGGAACTTGAGGAACTCTTGAATAAAGAGGAGTTGATGTGGGCTCAAAAAGCTAGAATAAATTGGATCCTACATGGGGATAGGAATACAAAATATTTTTAGACAATTGTTAGGCAAAGAAAGTCAAAAAATAGAATAATTTAAATCAAGGATAAGGAGGGGATCTTAACTGAAAATCCTGAGGAGATTGAAAATATTTTTCTTGACTCATTCAAAAGAAGTTATAGTGGCAACACCAATTTAACTGTGGAAAGTATTATTTAGGAAATTAAAGGGCTTCTTATCCCTACTCTCAAAGAACAACAACTTCAGTTCCTAAATATAGGCATATCCAATTAAGAGATTGAAGAGGCAATCTTCCAGATGGGGCCTTACAAAGTTTCTGGGCCTGATGGCATTCCTGTCTTCTTCTTCCAAAATTTTTAGGGTACTGTCAAAACTTATGTGTGCAATGCTGTCCAAGCCTTCTTTCACTCTAGCTCTCTCCTTAAAGTTCTTAATCAAACTTTCATTACTCTCATACCAAAAATTCCTAACCCTGAGGAGGCATCTCCTTTTAGGCTTATCAGTCTATGCAATGTGTTTTACAAAATTATTTCGAAAGTCCTTATCAATAAACTGAAGCCTATTATGGATAGCATTATCACACCATACCAAAATGCCTTCATCAAGGGTAGGAATATCTCTGACAACATCCTTTTAGCACATGAAATTATTGATGTGATTAGGAAAAAGAGGGGGAGGAGAGATAGCTTTGGAGTATTGAAAATTGACAAGTCAAAAGCCTATGATAGAGTCAACTGGAATTTTCTAAAGGCGGTCCTCACTGTTATGAACTTTGACTCCAAATGGATTATGGAGTGTGTGTCTTCAGTTGAGTATACCTTATTGATAAATGGAAGCATGACCAGGTCCTTCAAGCCATCCCAAGGTTTAAGACAAGGAGATCCTTTATCTCCATATCTTTTCCTTATGTGTGCAAACATTCTCTCCATTTCTTTAACCCAAGCTAGGGATCTTAAGAAAATCAGAGGAGTCAAAGTTGGTAAGAATTGTCTTTCCTTTTCCCATTTACTGTTTGCTAATGATTCTTTGTTGTTTTTTAAGAATGATAACACTTCTATTCAAAATCTTCAGCTTATCCTGAAGTGGTATTGCTCCATCTCGGGTCAATCTATCAATCTGGCTAAATTTGAAGTGTTTTGTTCAACAACCATGCCTATGGAGGAACAAATTGGCCTTGCCAAGACCCTTCAGGTCAACCTGGTCCAACAACCCAGCAAGTATCTTGGTGTCCAATTCAAGTTGAAAGGTAACAAGATTGCTGACTTCCAATTTCTCATTGATAAACTAAAAGCAAAGTTCAAGGTTGGAAAATGAAACTTTTATCCCAAGCTGGTAGAACAACCTTAATAGCTTCTATCCTTCAATCCCTAACACTGTATTCCTTTTCATGTTTTAAAATTCCATAACATGTTTGCTGTAAAATGGACTCAATTATTCGTGCCTTCTGGTGGGGTCATGAACATGGTGAGAACAAGCTTCATCTACTTAACTAGGATAAGATTAGTCAACCTAAGAAACTTGGTGGGTTGGGAATTAAGAAGTTCAAATGCATGAATCAAGCAACGCTTAACAAACAATATTGGAGAATTTGTCAGAATCCCCAATCCCTCTTAACTAAAGCCTTTAAGGCTAGGTACTTTCCTACTTGTTCTATCTAGGATTGTAGGTCAAAACCTCATCACTCATGGGTTTGGAGAAATATCATCCAACAAGAAAATCATTTTTTGAGGGAGGGAAAGTGGAGAGTTGGGAATGGGTATAACATCCTTCTAAACCATAGGAACTGGATCTCACACCCAAATCTGAACTTATCCCAACCTTATCTCCCCACAGGTACTGTTGGAGATTTGATTGATCACAATATTAGAAGTTGGAAGGTCGATTTGGTTAGAAGTTTGTACCTGATTCCTTAGGCCTCTGCAATTCTTCAAATTCCTATCTCCAAGACAAATTCTATGCAGGATAAACTTCTTTGGAGGTTCTCAAGGAATGGGGATTACCAAGTGAAAAAAGCTTATGAACTTTTAACCAGGGATGCATTAAGTCAATCTAGGCACTTTCAAGCAAATATGGGTTGGTGGAAGTCTTTTTAGAAAATAAAGGTCCCTCTGAAGATTAGCACCTTCATTTGGAAACTTCTTCATAATTGTCTCCCAACCCTTCTCAATCTACATGCCAGGGGTATCTCAACAACAAGGTTGTGCCCAACGTGTAATGAGGCGGAAGAAAGCCATACTCACCTTTTCCTTGACTGCCCCTTTGCAAGAGCTTGCTGGCATGGTTCTACTTTAGCCATTCACACATCTGATTACACCAATATCTCTGTTCAACACTGGTTAAAACATCTCCTTTCAAGAAACACTTTGAGTGATTCAGATTCTATGTGCTATTTGCAGGATATCTTTACCATTCTTTAAACTGTCTGGACAAATAGGAACAGAGTGGTTCATCAAGGAATTACCCCAGATCCAGTGGAAGTGATTCTAACTACTCAAACCTTATCTTGCAGGTACAAGGAGTCAAGGACACCCTCTCAAGTTATAGCCCTCTAGGAGGTAGAGATGACAGATGTAACAGATTAGAGAGGCAGTCCACAGTAGGGGACTGTCAACTAATCATCAAGCTTGCAGGAGCTAGGAGCAGAAGTCCATATAGAAATGGCACTGCTTATGAAGCATTAACGGTTCAGGGGGATAAGGTGTTTTTTGGAGTGGTTAGTAGCAATGCTAGAACATCAAATGGGGCACTGCTAGAGGCTATGGTTGAAGCTGGACTGGCAGCAAAAGATCAAGGGTTTCAGCATGTTTTGTTTCTCAGTGACAGCAAGAGTTTTCTGCAGACATTCAAGATGAAAAGAGCCTCTGATTGGCTAGATAGTACTAGACTAGCTGATCTTTGTTTTTTGACTCAAAATGGCTTTCATTGTGATGTGTTTTGGGTACCCCATGTGGTTGTAAAAGAACTATGGTTTGTAGCTAAGTTGGCAACTCGTGTGCCAATACACCATTGCTGGTTTTCTCCAGTTGGTTCTGCACTTTTGTAATTTGCACTTTGTAATATGCCTTCTCCCTTGAAATGGTATGGAAAAAAAAGAAAAAAAAAAAAAGAAAGAAAGAGAAAACACCTGGCAGCCATGCATGGGGTGCATCATCCCATGTCCTTAAGTACCATACCTATGGCCTTTTCTTTTTAAACTAAAAACTATAGTTTAAAAAAAGGGATAATTAAAAAAGTGAAAAATGGATTGGTTACTTGTTTTATGGTCTAACTAAAGTCAAACCAATGATGTTATAAATAGTTCAATTAATAATTTTAAATTATATAAATGAAATAATAATTCATTATGTAGGGACTGGGTTTGAGCACTTCGGATACTGGATGAGTGGACTCAGACCCAACTAACCCAATACAATAAATTTGTAGAAAATGAGTTTAAGAATTTGGCCTTAATGAGGATTGCAACAACTAAACATGGCTATAAACGATTTGAATAACAACGATATAGGATAAAGTGTAAGATTTTGTCACCGACACTTGTCTGAGGAGTTATTTGTTCTTATTATTTCTTAAGTGCTTGGTTACAAAGGTTTTAAGGTTGATACAAATGGCTATTGTGCTTTATGCTCTCTCCTTTTCTCCCCCCTTCATTCTGGGGGACTTCTTCCACTATATACTCCCTTTTAGTTGATTTTGGTCCTCTATCTGTTAATCATGCAGGTTACTACTTGAGTGCTTGTCCCATCAGCCACCTTCCTCAGCTTTCTGTGAGCTGCAGCAACCTAGACAACTCTGTTCAGGGGTCATTTCCTCATTAATGTGGCCAGAATGTTAGTTGTGGGCATTTAATGTGAAGGTGACAGTTCCTCCTTGAATTGCTCCTCCACCATGCTTCCATGTGCCTTCCAGTTGTACCCATCCCTTCCGTTGGGGCGCTCTGGGAGGTTGTCTTTGTCAGTGAATCACCTCTGCCTACCCCAGCTCTGATTAGCTGAGGATGTAATTGCCCTCAGCGATGCTCGTTGCCCCCTTGGGCTTCATTCGCTTATCCTCAGACGTTTCTTCCTCCTCAGCATAGGCCTTGGGCCCAGCACAAAAGTGGGCTTGGGCTTGTTGAACCCTCTGTCCCCACACATTATATTATTTACAAAATATATTCAAACAAATATAAACAATTTTAAATAATTTTTTATACTTTATTTAAATTGATAGAAAAAAAAAAAAAAAAAAAAACCTATGAACAATGAATCAAATTAACATTACAAAAACAATAACAATGTTATAATTTTTTAATCATTGTTTACAACATAATTAAGAATAAATGATTTAATTGAACTTCCTTTAGCTTTTTTTTTTTTGGAGAAAAACTTCCCTTAACTTAATAGGATTGATAGTTTTTTTTTTTTTTTTTTTTTTGTGCGGTAGAGATCTATTCTAGAATAAAAATGTGTTAAATTAGATGTTATTGAATTAAAGTTTCAAATACAAATCATTATTTTTGTAATAATTATGTTATATTTTGTAATATTTGTCAAACATTAAAATTAAAAAATTAAAAAAAAAAAAAAAAAAAAGAAGAAGAAAAAAAAGAGAGTAAACAGCTGGCAGCCATATCTATGGCCTTGTGGCTTTTAAACTAAAAACACTAAAAGTAATAATAATAAAAAATATATAGTGTTAAGAGTTATAGGAAGTTGATCATTGTTTTCACTTCATAATAAAAACCCAAGGAAAAAAGGGTTTTTGCCCTTTATTTTTTTAAAAATTCAGTACAATGTTTCTGTTTTCAAATTATTAAGGGGGAAATTGACATTTGTTTCTAATTTATAAATTATGCAGCAAAATGTCTATATTTTAAAATTATTTAACAAAATGTCTCTATTTTTAAACTCGATTTTAACAAAATCAAGGTCGGTGTAGAATTTGATATTCTAAAAATTGAATTCTATGTATATTTTTAAGTGAAATTCAAGATTACTAATGTCAAATTTCATCTATAACTCGAATCTATTAAAATTGAGTTTAAAATACAGGAACATTCTGCATGGTTTATAAATTAGAGCAAATCTCCATTCTTCCTTCTTTTTCTCACAAGTTTTCTACAGTATGTTTTAATTTACAAAAAAGAAAAAGGAAAAAGAAAAGAAACGACGTCGTTTATTGGCACGTTCCTTTGATTTGTGAAACTAAAAACAAACAAAACCTGCTTTTTAAACAGAAACACACAACGAAAACTGAGAGACACAGCAAGACACACAGAGAGTGAGAGTTCTTGAGAAGAAGAAGGAGAAGCAGCAGCTGCAGCCATGAATGCTCCCGATCGATACGAGCGTTTCGTCGTTCCCGAAGGCACCAAAAAGTAATTTCATTTCACACTCTTTCTCTCTCTAAAAAAAAACCCTCCCTTTCTCTCTCTCTCTCTCTAACCCTCACTTCTTTTTTGTTCAAAAATCACAGGGTCTCGTACGAGAGGGACACGAAGATAATCAACGCGGCGTCGTTTACGATCGAGAGAGAAGACCACACCGTCGGCAACATTCTTCGCATGTATGCAAATTTTAATTAAACTTTGATTTTTTAACTTAATTAAAATCCCTAATCACGCTTTGCTTTTTGTGTGTTTTTTTTTGGTGTGATAATCAGGCAATTGCACAGGGACCCCAATGTTCTCTTCGCTGGCTACAAGCTTCCTCACCCACTTCAGTACAAAATCATTGTTAGGGTTAGTATTTTTTTTTTTTTTTTTTTGATTATTAATGGGGTTTATAGTTTATGCATTTCAGGCCTTATTTTCGGGTGTGTTTGTATAAACTGTTGGAAAACGGTGTTTTGAGTTTAGTTTAAAAACTAGTCGCTAACTCATGCGATGCATGGGCTACTTGTGAAAATATATATATTTATGGACAATTGATGGTTAATAAAAAAAAAATAGCTTACCTAATTTAGTTAGAATTTATTATCAGAAACTCAATCCTAATTTGTTCAAAATTTATTTAGAGTTGGATCGCTTTATTTTGAATTCTAAATAGTTACAGTTACAGGACACAAGTTATGTTACATAAGATTCAGAGAGATCAAACAGTAATGGATTGAATAATGAGCTGCTAGAGAAGCTAATTCTAACGCAGTACGCAGGATAGTTTTTGGTACAAAAATGGTGCGAAAAGTTATACCTTGTTAAGTTAGAAAATGCAGGTCTGTCATCATAGGTTGTTCCTGCCATCTTGGTTAACTTCTTCCATTGCAAACCTATTCAATCCTTTTTGCAATAACTGACAAACTAAACTTGTATAAAACCAATTTGTTTAGCTTTTATTGTAGCCTCCTTTGCTTCATATGCATATCCACTCCGTTTGAATTTCCATTTCCTGCAACTAGCCACTTTGATAATGAGTTGCCAGTCCCTATTGGAGACGTGTTTATGAGCTGGTCTGCTATGATCTTGATATTAGGATTGTCCATTTCTAAAGGCTTCCTAGTGCCTGCATACAAGTGATTGGGCAGTGAGTGAGAATAACATTTATCGGATTTGTGGTCTTCCCATCGTGAACCACTTGATTTCTATGGTTCCATAGAGACCATAGAATGGTAAAAAGAGATTGGAGATATAGGTCCTTTTCCTGATTGACTATATGTAACTTAAAATAATAAACTTTTAAAATATAGATTAGAATGACAATGTAGAAAATTAGCTTTTCAAATGGTTATCTGTGGGAAGTCCTAAGGGATGCAAATTAAATCACAATTAGCAACTTGCCCCAGTTTAGGCTTAGTTCCTTTGGCCTTTTAAATCTTTTATAAGTAATTACATGATACATATTATACATGTATAAAAATAGTTATTAAAAAAGAAAAAGAAGGGAAGGGAACCATACTATATTTTCCATGCTACTGAACATCTAATCATCATCAACAGGTCAATAAGCCATATGGTTGAATAAGGAACTAAGCCTAAATTTTGGCTTTTTAAATTTAGGGGTTTTTGGTGTTTATGTGTTTCTTTGTGGATGTATGTATTGGTGTGCTTTGGTTAAAGTGTAATTGTACTTTAAAAAATAAGGTTTTAAAAATTGTACCTTTGATTCTCCAAATTTAATGTTGACATTGGAAACTGTTACTATACACAACTTACACAAGGAAGTTACATTGACCAATAAGCCATATGGTTGAATTTGATGGGCAAATCTAAGATACAATGCCTAAGGATTTGAACCTAAGTTTTGCTTTTTAAAATTTTGGGGTTTTTGGCGTTTTAAGTGTGCGTATGTATGTATAGGTGTGCTTGTTTTTGAATTTCTGTACGTGTCCTTAGGCTTACAATCCTCTATAGTTTATGGGGTAACTAACTCTAACCATTCATGAGTGGTTGTTATTTTTTTGATAGGTTTTACAATATATTTTTGCTTCTTTGAAGAAAAAAATACCCACAAATTTTAGAATGTGCAAACGGGTCAGTACAGAAAATGAGTTGCAAAAACCAAAACCCCAAAAATGGCAAATGGGTTTTAGTTTTAGAAATGTTTCATCAATCTATAACAAAAATAATCCTCACGCAAGAGCTTGTATTTGAAGAATTCTAGATGATCTTGATTCCTACATGTATGTGTGTAATGATGTTTTTTTTTTAAGGGTTGGGGGGGTTTCATGTTATTAATTCTTTATCTGTATGAATATGAGGTTTGGGGGAGGGGTGGGGAGTAGCATAATGATAGTTGTATATGGCTGATTCATTGATTTATGCAATTATAGTGTTGTTAATGTGCTGGAGATATGAATTTAGTGTTTGTCCATTTGTGGGTGTATGACATAGGTGGCTGACTTTGATTGATTTGTTGAGGATGCTTGGCAAACCCCAAAAAAATTTGAGATTAAGGCTAGGTTGTTGTTGTTGTGGGTGTTTTACATTGCTGTGCGTGCACACATTATAAGTTGTCAATTCATCTGAACAACATCTTGATGGATAAGAATTCCTTTTTTTTTTTTTTTTTTTTTTTTTTTTTTTTCATGAATTGATCTCTTTTGTAATTCATAGGTTGGAGTGTTTTATATGAACCTTCCTTTCAAATGTTCTATAGAGATGCTAGTCTTAATGATTTTGGTGTATTTCCATAGATACACACCACTAGCCAGTCATCACCAATGCAGGCATATAACCAGGCTATCAATGATCTGGACAAGGAGCTTGACCATTTGAAGAATGGTTTCGAGGTACAACATTTCTCATTACCCTGCTTTTAGTAAGAATGTAATACTTAATGTCATTTGGAAATATTAATTGCTCTTTGCCCATGTCTTCATGATCAAGCATCTCTCGTGGATACAGTTAAGAAACTAGTATCATATTTGTAAGCATTAGAGGACAAGGACATCTGAGATGGTGTAGAATCATTTCATTTTTTCAGAACATCCTATGCCTACTCAGGTTTCTATTGAGAGTTTCAACTTGTGATGGATGAAAACTAAGATGCTTTCTATGGGATCAAGGAAAGATACTTCCTTGGAATGAAAATTGACGATGCACCAACATTTAAGATTTTTTACCCCTGTTAAATGTAGAAACAAGCAATTTGCTGCTTTACTGGAAATTGCTTCAATTTGTCTAGTCCATGAGATAGTGGATCGTTTCTTTATTAATTTTGGCCTTCTTTGGAGGACATAAGTTTGAATGGAAAAATATCTAACTGACTGACCATAAAATAGTGAGAGTTTATGAATGTTTCATTGGTTGTAGTTCACTAATTTGAGATATTAAGATCTGTCCTCACTTCCTATACTGGCAAGATTTTAATACTAATATAATTTAAATCCCTGCTTGCAGACTGAGATGGCAAAGCATTCAAGGGAGTTCTAATATGCATTCAATGCATACCAGGAAGCAGTGTGTTCTGCTGTTTTGTTGGTGATATTTTCTTGTAAATGGTATTTGAAGGGAATGGGCTGATTTTATGAAACTTCTGCTTTGAACTGATGGTTGTAATGGATTAATGAACTTGATGTGGTGATGAAGAATATTAAATATGTCCATTGGAGGATTTGATCATAGCCTTCACCAATAGCATTTCAATGTTTTCTGATCTCTAGCAAGGTGCATGGAACTAACTGGACCATATGGATCTCATGTATCATAGCTGTCTTTTAGGGTTTCATCTGTGAGCGCATCATTGACTTAGTTCTATCTTTTACCTATTAAAAAAAAAATTTGATAAGAGTCTTATCTTTTGAATATGAGTTCACAGTATTGTTGTTGCATCATTTTTATCCAGCACTTGGACTATTATGATCTTGATTTAGGCTCCTTTGCCATATGTAGTAAGCATTCGGCTCTGTAGTGAAACAGAATCTTCATAGATGGAACTGTAGTCCAATCTAAAAAAGAGTTTAACACTAATAGTGAGAATAAATTCGTTTTGAAAGTCAAGATTTATGTGTTTGGACGTAGTCTTTTGCAGATTGCTTATTTGCTGAAAGTCATTGAAGTGTGGTTGTACTTACTAAAAATGGCTTTAAAAACTGTACATGACCAATTAAGTTAAGAGCATCCACACCAGGCTAAAATTTTTGTCTATTTTACAATAAGAACTTACTTTTTCTATTTTATACACCCATTTTTCTAAAATATCCTCATCAAATTATCTATTATCCACTTTAATTTATTTAAATAATACTTTTTATTATTATTTTATTAATATCTATATCTTTTATTAATACATTTTTTTTATATTAATATCTCTATTATATCTCAACCGTTTCTCTCTCTCTCTCTCTCTCTCTCTCTCAGTTCTTCTGCCTCTGGTTCGTTGTACCAGATCTCTTCCTCTCTCAAAGCAACGCATCTGCTACAACGATACTCCCATGAAGCTAAAAGGAAACGTTGTTGGCAAATAACGGCTCTTTGAGTTATTTTAGCTGTCATGATTCTAAAAATAAAAAATAATAGAAAAAAGAAGTAGAAGTTATTTTAGCTAACATGTGGTGTTGGTAACTTGTAATTGGTGGCATCTAGATTATTAAAAATCTTAACTAAGAACATGAAAGTTTCTGAAAAATTATGCGTGACATGCTCTAAAGATGTTTGAACCTTCAGATGAGCCAAAATTATCTACCAATTCATAGAAAAGAAAAAGGGACACAAGCCTAGGCTGCTTCAGTTTCTAGTTGGGAGTTTGTATGGATTGCTAAATATAGTTATTTCTCAAATGATAAACACGGATATGAATTCATTTGGGCCAAACAACTTATTTAGCTGAAATTGAAATATTTTTGCTGAAAGTATTGTAGATAAAAGTAAAAGTTAGTTAAAATAATACAGCAAAACCTATAAATAGTACCAAAAAGTGTAATGAAACTTATGAATAGTACCAAAAATAAGTTGAGTAGTAGCAAAAATAAGCTAAATAATAAAATAAACTGGCTTTAAACTTCCTTCCCAAACACAACCAAAATTTGATTTTTTTTCCCCTCATTCAACTTTTATTAGGAAGGATTTATAATTGAAGACATTGGTTGAAAAATGAAAAAAAATTATGTCATAAAATGTCCTTCTAACTAAGGAATTAACCTGCAATGGGAAGGCATGGCAGTACACGCTAAACAGAACATAAATGAATGAATGACTAGGCTGCGTAATTTTTACAGATATTCATACAGTTGATTTCCATTCAGTTTTTCTTTCTCTTAAAAAAAAAAAAAAAAAATCAGCTCGTTTAATCTCTATCTTCTAATCTTGGCCAATCCCACTGTCAATTCTCATATGGGTTGTTGTAATTTCTATAAACTATAATTCTACAGCTGATCTGGTTTTTTTTGTTACAATTAGTTTCTAAGTTCTATTTCTATCACACTAGGTTTGACATTTACATGATAGAGAAGTCATCATCAAGTCCATCTAGTTCTCCTCTTACATTGTTTGTTTGGATGATCAAAACCGAGGTCTTCACCGAGAAATCAGACCCCGAAAGAACATCCCCAATCGGACCCAATTCCGGGCACTGCTGCCAGTCATTCATTCCTTCTGTCAACACTGAATTTACCCTCCCTCCTCTTCCTACAATGATGAGTGCATACTGCCCTTCCAATGACCTCAAAGTAGAGTAAGTCTCAGCTGAATTTGCTAGATGCTTCTCCATGTAAGCAACTTGCCCCCCTGCTACACATCTTTCATAAAACTCAGCAAAGCACTCATCGTCCAGCTTCATCTCCTCTTCCTGCTCAGCAACATTGACCCTATGATGACTGCCGGTTCTTCTTGTCGTGTTCTCTGAACTGTTCTCCACTAAGAATCTTATTACAGTGAGTTTTACCCCAGGATGGCATGCTACACGACCGGCATAAGCTAGTGCTTCTCTATCATCTTTGCCACTAATAAAGATTACTGCCACATTGAGTGATGTATATGATCTTGATATTTTTTCTACCAGTCCAAGACCTCTGTCCACCAGAATTCCCACTGAGCACGGGGCGTTCCTGAGTACCTGTTGAAAACCAGAACTATCATCAAGCTACAATTTGGAAGAAGCATGGAAAGGGCTATGTTTGTCACAGAGAGACAGAGCAAATACTGTCTTTGTGAAGCATTTGGATCTACTCATAATTTCAAATAATCATACTGGCTCCTTGAGTGAAAGTGAAAATTTGTACTAACTAATGACAAGTAACCCATGCTTCTATATTTTATAACCAATATTTTCTTTACTTGATTTGTAAACAAATTATGATATCTTTTTAGCTACTTGAGTTTTGCGCAAGTTCCTGATTTTACCTTGCGGTTCACATATCTGAATCCTGGATGGCCTGCATCCAATGTTCCATCGGCACGCTGTCTCTTGTGAAATGGCAATATGATGAGTGCCGTCATCAAATCCTCTGCCAAGAGGCAGATATCCTGGGACATACCACTGAATGTTGAGAGTGCAAGAAGTCGTCTGAGTTTGACACCATCACTATTATGGTCTATATAGGCTTGAGCTGCAGCAGTGACTTGTTCTCTCATTTCTGTCACTGACTGGTCGGTCACAGTCACTGTGTCCTCTTCGTCGCCTCTCACGAGTGTGGCTGCTATGTTATCCGTGAGTTCAATCATGTCAGTAAGATATATCGCGATTCCAGGGTCAGCTGTGCCTCGAGAAATTTCTGTGAAGTTGATGGCAGTTGGAGCATCTTGAGGTCCATGAACACCTAACAAGATTCGGACCTCCTTTGAAGGGTCAAGTGATTGAAGTGCTATTCTATGAGTTGGTGCTCGTTTCCTTGCACGTTTGATGATATATGCAACAACTGATGGGGCGTGCACAACAGTGAAAAAGATTGCAATTACCATCACAGTGCTGGTTGAAGTAGAAATGGTACCAGCCTGCATTGATTATAAGAGTACAAAGCAGTAAGATTATATAAGCATGAAAATCATAGCTATTGACACTTATTAAGTTGTATCTGATATCATTGTTTGTAGTTTTTCATTTGAAACTTAATTGTTTACTTGTGAAGCATTACCCTGTTCCATGGAATCGATACATCCAATTCATTCTGGCTTGGATTAATTTCAAATGAGTTAATTTAGTTTTTGTTGACTGTTTAATGCTTTTATTTATTTATTTATTTTTTTAATTTATGCAGAATCACTTTTATGGGAGATTTATGATTACTTTTTCAGGTCACACTTTTCTTTCCCTAAGCTGCATGCATTTTTTGTTTGTGCCTGTAATAGTTTGTCGAATGTAACTAGTGTGTACAAATGCTACAATAAACAAATATGGCTGTTACTTATTAGGCCCTCAGAAGCATGCCTTGTACTAAAATTGGAAACATTTTCTACATGGCAAGAGACATGACAGTTATCTTACAAGTTTCAAAGTAAAATGAAGAATAGGATAGAAATTTTTTTTTTTTTTTTTTTGGTTAAAAAAAAAATTTGGAAGTAAAGGAATAAAATAGAAACTTACTGCTTCAGCAGCAATAGCCAAGTAAATTTGATAATGGCCCTTTGTAGAGAGAAGCAACCCCAGTGCAAATGATTCAGGCCAATGAAATCCCAACAGCACCCCAGAAAGTACTGTTCCAGCTACCTTCCCAACTGTTGCTATCAGAAAGAGTAGAAATAACCTTGCCCAGGTTCCTATTTGGCCAGGTTCAAACTGGCGGAAATCAGCTTCGAACCCCATCCAAAGGAAAAAAATGGGATAGAAAATGGTGCTCAACAAGTAGTTGATTTTGCTAATTACCCACTTTGATACCCTCCCCTCACTTGGCAAGAAAATGCCCGCCATAAACGCGCTTAGAATGGGGCTAAAACCATATACAGTTGAGCAGCTGCTAACCAAGGCCATAAAGGCAACTGCAAGCACTAAATGTGAGCCTTTCATTGGTTTGCCTTCTGGGTTCTCATTGTTAACCCAGTTCATGATAATAGGTGAAACTTTGGCAGTGATCGCAGTTTGTATAACTAGTGCAATAGTCATCTCCATGGAATCTTGAAGTCTACTCTTACCTGAAGGTTTTTCTCTTATTGGATATGCAATATAGCCAATGGAAATGAGAAGGGTGGATATAAAATCAGAGTGCATTCCTGCAGCAATCACAAGCTGCCCTATGTCTGACTTGCCTATTTTGTGACTAGTAATTAGACGGGTCAGGACCGGGGAGGCTGTGCTAGAGAGGGCAGTAGAGAGGGTGAGGGTGAAGTTCATCTTAAATTCCTGAGTATAGTTCAAAAATGGGGTTATAGCTCCGGCTAGGATGAATGTGGAGAGCATTCCTGCATAGGCTACTGTAGCATCCTTGGTTGGTAACTTAAAGAGTACATATGGATCCATTTCAATGCCCAACACAAACATGTAACAGATCATGCCAAAATCAATGATGAAACGCAAAGTTTGAGCTGCTGATATGTCAAAAAAACCATGTACGATTCTTAAGTTGCCAATGAGTAGCCCTACCTGCATGTAATAAGAAAAAGATGAGGAATTTAATCACAATAAAAGAGTGTCATGGCATAGATAAGCACTACTACAACCAGAAAAAAGCATTTCTTAGCAAAGTTCTCATTAATATAAAGTGACTAATGAGTAATGATGACTGATATATATATATATATATCCAATGCTTGTTAGATATACAAGTTATGGTAGGCTTTGTTTCCTACTCGACTCTGCTCTTTACAAATTTGGTTTCATGCCAAAACTCCCATCAATAATAAGGTTTTCAGTTTCCTTTTGTGTTATGGAAAACATAATGAAGCTATACATCTGATATATAGAAAAAAGAAAAAAGAAAAAGAGAATGAATTGTGCCTGCACAAGTAATAATTATCTTATTTATCTGATATATACAGTGGAATTGTGCATCCTTTCTCTTACAATGTGTAAGGCCTAATGTTGTGCGGAATTCACACCTTTGAGAGAGATGATGCATGTATGCACAAGGAATAATTAAGATTATCAAATAAGCTTTTGGGTATTGAGGTTTTTTCTATTGGCAAATGTTATCCAGCACAGGTGTTGTGCTGGTTAAGGATGTACTTTTCATTCAAAAAACTGTAAAAAATTGTAAAAATGTGTAAAAAATAGTATAAAACTGCAAAAAGTTACAAAAGAGGATAAAAAGTTGTACCAAAAAAAGTAAAAAAAGCTATTGTTAATGAGCACCGTAAGGTGCCCGTTAACACAACCCTTTTCTATTTAAGTAAATTTTGGACAATAGGAGAAAGCGATTCTTTAATGCTACATTTTAACAACAACTTTGAAATCTAAAGTGCTACAGGACCAACTGGGTTAGGCTTTGGGTTTTTGTTTTTCTAGTTAGTTTTTAGGGTCTGGAGGCTTGAATCTTGATAATTACTTTGTTTCAATTGATAATATATTAACCTAATATTTTGAGGGGATAAGAGAGAAGTAGTAGCTAACACCAACAGCTTAATTATTACATAATATTTTGTATGTAAGATGGCCCTTCGCTCTCTATAGTGATATTAGTATTCAATCACCTAGGACCACAATCATGCTATACGAGGATCTCTATATGACTATGTGTTTTCATTCCCCATAATCAATATCAAAGTCACATGCAAGCATAATTTTCCTATAAATCTCACTAAACAAGAAACATGCATAGTAATTTTTTAGTGTTATTCATATTGTTGGGGTTGAGAGATTTGAATCTGAGTTCTTTCTTATAAAGAGAACGGGACAATATTATTGAGTTACAGAACTCTTGATAAAAATAGAAAGAGAGACTTACAAAGGTATCGGAGGTGATGCGTGGTTGTGAGAAAGGCCTTAACAGGTAATGTGTGACATTGCATAGAACCACCATCAAGAAGAAGCCGAATACATGTTTTGCTACTCTTGTAAAAAGTGCTGATAGCTTACCCGAACATGGGTCATCTGGATTAGTATCTGACATTTTTTTTCTTTCTTTCTTCTTAAAATTCACTTTCTTGATCGATAAATGATCTTTGTCTCCAAAATTTTAATGTTTTTTTTTTATTTATTAATTTTATATATGTTATAGTTTTAGTTTCAGTTTTACCCAGCAAATCAGTAATGTCACAGCTTCTCTGTCTCGGATTTTCGCCGGTGGGTATTAGTGGCTGTGAATGAATGCTTAGTTTGCGGAGAGAAAACAAAGGAGTAGTTTTAGGACAGATAGACATGTTAAGTGGTTTAGCTAGATGATTTGTAAAGTGAAAAAAAAATTAAAATTAAAGGGACAAATCACCATAATAATAATAATAATAATATTTTTTTCATTTAGGTAACTACCAAAAAAAAAAAAAAAAAAAAAAACATGCAACACATTAATGGTCTTATACAAAATTATTATGTACACCAGCATACTACACTTCCTTCTGCATGTTCACGTAAGTGTAGGTCTCATCCATGGATTTTCTACGTAAGGTCCACTTTTATATGAGTTTACGAGAAATAGATGTAAATGTGTAGTTTATTGTGCATACAGAATAATATCTTATGATGTGAAATAACTTTTTGTATCTAGTGTATTGCGTCATTTAATTTTCTTACATAAGATGAGTCATATCTATGAGAAATGCTAACGAGTGTTTTTAGAGCATTGGTTAATAATCCATTTAAAGAAGAAGGAGGCTTTCTTTCCAATGTGGGACAAGAGCAAAAATTGCCTAGGCTCCAATTGGTCTAGCTCTTGGCCTTGAAGCAAAAAATGCCCCCACATATAGTATGCGTTCATTTTCATTATTATCATTATTATTTTGGTTAAAAGCGTTATATGATATAAATAAATAATTAATAATCTCAAATTAACAAATAAATCCTACAGATACAAAACGAATTAATTAATAACTAAACATAATATTATGGAATTTCAAAGCAACTAGATTGTAAAAAATTAGTAACTTTTAGCTAGACTTATCTCTTTAAAGAACCTTCTCAAAACAAAAAACAAAAAAATCTCTTTAAAGAAGCTGTTGGCTCGTTGCATGGAGTTCGTAACAATTATTGCAGCTGGTTAACGTAACTCTAGACAGACACACACACACAAGCCTTTCAAAAAAATCCACTCGCTTTTGTACTACTATCTTTGTCGTTACCAACTCATCTTGTAAAGAAGACCTCCCGCTTTTAGAAACACAGAACACAACTCATGTTCTTACATTTGTCTAAAATTTTGAAATGGATAAAATTGAGTTACAAAATTGATTAGGTTACAATTTTACTCAATATCATTAATATTATTTCATATTTTGAAAATCTAATCGTTAGATTGCATGTTTTTTACACTCTTAATATATATATTAAATTTTGTGATAATTAGATATTTATTTACTATATGATCTATAAGAATATATTTTATGCATAATTTTAAACTACAAAAACTTACAATTTAAAAAATTTGTTGATAACATAACTATTGATCTTTAATTTTTTAGTAATTTTGCAAGCATGAAGGATATAAGAAGAATATGTAATCTAATGGTGGATTTATCAAAATTCATCTCCAATAAAAAAATATTGAATAATGTTGTGGCTTTAAGTTACAACCAATTATGTAGCTTTGAAATTGTTTTCATTTTGACTTTTTATTCTTCAAAATAATTTTTTTTATTTAGATTCTTCATGTTTGATTTGTTTTTATATTGGCCTTTAAATTCCAAACATTTCATTTTGACTCTTTTTATATTTGAATTATTTTTTATTTGGATAATTCGACAGTTATAACTTATAATGAGGGAGAGAAATTTGAACATTGGATGTTTTGAAAACACTGGTAGAGTTAATCAACTTACAAAACTTTTAGCTCTTCATATTTCAAAATTTTTGCAATTATTTCTCCTATAGCGCCTTGATGTGACATGAGCATGAAAGAGGTTCAAGAGTCAAATTTTTTTTAGGGGCTAAATCATTTATTTTTGCTTTTTGGCCCCATATTATAGGGTGGAACTTGAAAGATGTGAAAGATCTCCATTTAAATTGTAGATAAGACTTTCCATAGAATCCTTCATGTATTTATGAGATTAATTATGGAATTTTGTTTACCCAAAAAAATCTAAATCAAACAAAGTTTAGCTCTAAATCGCTTTTGGAACTACTTCCTCTAACCTACTTCATGACCATTTATAAAATTATTAATATTTTTTATTTAATAACAAGTCATATAATTTATTTTAAAATTCATGCAATTAAAACTACTCGTATAAATATTTTCTTCAGCCACTACAAACACAAAATGGATTGGATAAAGATAATTACAAATCGGTTTGAAGTTAAACTTTTTCGGTTAAAATAAACCGAAAGAGCCAAACAAAAAATTAAATCAAACAATAATAGCTAAGATGAAAATTAAAAAAAAATGTAAAAGATCAAAATAAGTCAACCTTGATCATTTAATCAAACTAAAATAATAAACAATTTTCTTTTTAAAAAAAAAAAAAAACAATTCGTGTCGATTGCAAGCGAAGACTATAAATACTTAAATAGCTCTCAACAGAAACAGAGAGATAGAGAGAGAGAGAATACAAAGCACAAACAGCTTTCGTTTTCTCTCTCATTTCTGTTCCGGCGAAGAGACTCGAAGATCCGGTGCTCTCGCTCTCTCTCTTTCTCTCTCTAACTCTCATTTCTCTTTTAGCGATTCGCGCGTTCAGGTTCTCCGCTCGAATCCTGAGCCAAATCCGATTCCGATTCTTCATCTCCGAAAATCTACACACGCATCTACATGTTTTGATTTTTGGAGGATTGGAAAACTAGTTGGAAAAGAATGGGAGTGATATCGAGGAAGATATTTCCGGCGTGCGAGAGCTTGTGTTTCTTTTGCCCTGCATTGCGAGCGAGGTCAAGGCATCCAGTGAAGCGGTACAAGAAGTTGCTCGCCGATATATTTCCGCGGTCTCAGGTTGATTTTTCTGTGAATTTTTTGAAAAAAAATTTCAATCTTGTGTAATGTCTGTTTGGCTGCCGAGAAAATGCGGGAAAATGAATTGGTGTTGGGAGTTTAGATTGTAATTTTAACTTAAAAAGGAAAATAATGATGGACCTTGAATTATTTTTAGCGCAAGTTGCGCTTGACTATGGTTTAGTGTCGGTTCGAGAATTGCTTATTTGCATATGTAAGACAAAAAGTAGTGTGGAACAGTACATAAAATAAGCAAAATGTCTATTGAACTAGAGAGCTAAGTAATGTACTATATTGGTAATATGAGCACTTTGTCAAGCTAGGATTTTAGTAAATTTAATTAAAATTCAAACTTCCATTTGATTTGTCTTGCAAATTTTTTTGACATTGTAGTTAAATTTGACGGAAATTTGCTTATTATCAATATCATTAGGAGGGTATTGCTTAGTTTTGAAGTTTAGGGGATATCGCATGTGTACTGTAGTTAAGGGAAGTGTCGAACTGTGAGCTGTGCCACTCCACCTCAAAACCAGTTGGTGATGAGGAAGATGCACTCAAGTCTTTTATGGTATTCGACATTGCACCCCGTGGGTCTATTTTTTAGAGTCAAATTGTAATCTTCCCCAACAGGGAGAAAGTGCAATTTTATTATTGATAAGTTATGCATATGGGTTTTGAAGTCATGATTTCTCCCTTTAGAATGGGTGGAGGTGGAAGACTTATAATGTGAGCTTGAACTCATTAGCATGGTGAAGGTGGAATCTTATGTTGAATGTGGTTTGATGGTTTGGTTGTCATGGAAATGAGGGGAAAGGAAGAGGGAATTTATGACTTTGATATATGTGTTTTTTTTTACTTGGGTTATAAGGAAAATATAACTTAGGGTGGGTGAGTTCTTTGTGGGTTGATTAGTGGAGCCTTCGATTAGTATAAATAGAGTAAGTTATTGTCTGAACTTGTCATTTGTTTGTTTATGTGTGAGACTGGGTGCTGAGGATTGGGAGCTTTGTAGAACTGCTGCATGCTGATATTGATGTGGTCATGTGAAGTGTGTGCTTTGACTTGGCTTGACATTTTAGATTGTTGATTTTTTTTTTTTTTTTTTTTTTTTGTGAAACTTGGTTTTAAAATTGGGATAATTGGTTTGGCATTTGTTAATGTATGTTATTGAGAGCATTATGGATAATAATTCTTTTTTAAGTTTGATCCTCTTACCCTTGTTATAATGTTGGAACTTTTCTAACATGTTTTGGCAGGTTGAGGAACCAAACGATCGGAAGATCAGTAAACTATGTGAATATGCCTCAAAAAATCCTCTCCGTATCCCAAAGGTATGTGGTCTCTGTTTTGTGACTGACATTGTGGAAGAATGGATGTGAATATATTGTTTTGCATGAGGATCATATTTGCCTAGGACCTTGCATATTTGGTTCATTATTTATCTATTCCTTTTTATGCAACAGTTTCATATAATTGGAATTAAATGAATTATGTTTATGTGCTATAAATAAATTAATATGTAGAAGGTGTTAATATGGAAGTCTTGATGGAAAGCTATCTATTTGGAAGACTGACAAAAGGCTATCCAAATAGAAAGAGTATATCTGAGTCTAGGGAAGGACACACCTTGATTGTGTAAAGATCTTACTTATTGCATGCACTTTGGTTAATGTATAGTTACATCACTTCTAATCTCCAGGGGTTGAAAGGGTTTAGTGGCAGCCATCAAGATAGATTGTGCGATAGTGGCTATCCAATTTTTTTATTGGAGAGGTTACTGATGATAACCATATTGAATGGACACGTTTGATGCCTATAGCAAGGAAGCTTGTTTTGTTGAAGATTACTTGTTTCACTCCTACATGCACTGTATTATTTTGATTGAATAAATCAGGCATTTTGAAGGAGCCCAAGAGACTCGAAAGAAAGTTTAAAGAAGCATACCTATGAAAAAAAGAAAAAGAAATTTAAAAGAAGCATATAGTTTTATTGACCATTGGAAACTTAGCTTTTGGGGCAATATATTAGGAGGTTTGTTTTTTGGGTTTAGTTTTGTGGAGTTAATGCCAAGTTAGAAATTTGCAAGATAACTTTTGATTTAGTAGGACTAAAACAGAGTAAATGGAATGTAAGTTTAATATAAGTAGGAACAAAGATGAAGTGGCTGTAAGTCTTGATAGTTAAGAGATATAAGAAAGCATGAGTTTTCAATATCTTGGATCACTCAGCTCCATCATCTTTTGAAAATTTAAGTAGACACATTGTGCCACATGCCTATTGGTTGAAATTCCATATCTGTGTAGCTCTAGAGAATAACTTCAACCCTGAAGGCATCATGCAATTACTAGAAGCCTGAAAATCAGGATATGCCTGTGACGAAGGTTTGATATTTTTCTATAAAATGATTTATATGCTGCAATCAGTTCCAGAAATCAGTTGGAATTTATTTAAACATTTTGGAATAAAATTTTAGCTATATTTGTTATTTGATTGCTTTTATCCCTTCCCTTATTGTTATTGTCTTTCCTCTCACCACGTATTTGTCTCCCTATTGATGTCCTTCTTTGTTTCACAATTGTAGTTGAAGGTGTGGTAATTGTTGTAAAAAAAATACTTCTATCATGCTGTAGGGATCATGCATTCATGCTCGCAGCTGAAATTTCATAATTACTTCTTTATAACAATTCTTCTAGGGCATGCGCATTGTCATATGACTTTAATAATGAAATCAATGATAAGTAGAAAAGCTTTGAAGTGTGTAAAGTTGCTTTTCTAGCTCTGATTTTTTCTGGCAAGCCTTGCTCAGATGGTTACTTACTTCTTGGTTCTGAACATTCATTTTTTGTTTCTCAAATTCTAATATTTTGTCTTTTTTTTTTTTTTTTTTTTTGGAAAGTTTGATAGAAATTCCATATTTATATTCTTCCCAGATCACAAGTTCTCTTGAGCAAAGGTGCTACAGGGATTTGAGAAACGAGCACTTTCATTCAGTAAAAGTTGTCCTGTGCATCTACAGGAAGTTGTTGATCACTTGTAAGGATCAAATGTGAGTTTTTTTCCCCTTTTCTTTTTGTATCAGTTTTGAGTCAAGGAACTTTCCCTCTTCAGATTCCTGAGAGAAACTAGATCTAATGGGCTGCTGAGCTGTTAATGGCATACAAATCTATTGTTCCATCTATTATATCTAAATTGATATATTAAAACCAGAATTTAAGGTGGTAATCAGATCTAAGCAACAGCAGACTGTTGGTGTGATATTTCTCACTTACTAATTGCTAGCAGATTGAATATTATATACTTTCTTAGTAGGGGAAAAAATTACCTCTCGTCAAATATGAGCTAATTACTTGCACTGTCGCAGAACTTTTGTTGTGAACTTTGATTACTCCACTAATTAGATATGTGTCGGGCTGACCTCTTCCATTAGTAACTGTTATAAACTTATAATGGACATAAATTTGTTATTTGAGGGTCATGCTAGCCAATTACAAGCTGATTAGGTACTCTTCATTGTCTTTTGCATTATAATCAAATGATTTTAATTAAATTTGTTTATAAGCAATTAGATTTATTAAAAAAAATATGTTATGCAAGCTCATGATGATGAGCACTCAATAACCTGAAAGAACTACAAAAGATTATGTACAAAATAGACTTGATTCTCTGAATTCTAGGAGAGTGCTACCATCTGTGAGACACGCTTGGTACCAATCAAAGGTGGTACGAAGCTTCTAGCTGATATTTTTATCCATCTGTAAGACCCCATGCTCTAGGTTTTTCAAAGATTTCTTTTCAATTTGCATATGTGAATGCTTTTAAGTAGGATTTGTAACATGTTAGTTGAATAGATATGTTAGAATTTGACCTAGCTAAGTTAGCTAATTAGTTTTGTATATGCTGATGACAAGTTTGATGTATTGCCCTATTTTTTCCTCATGTGATGTATCCCTCAGCTTTCTTAAGACATGGTGATTTTAGGTACATAGAGTAGTTTTTTGTAGGCTTTCTCATGCACAAACTCACACAAAAAGGAATATGGATAGGTAGCATTATTCCCATTCTAATCAACGTGTGTTCTTGTCTGACCCATGATATAGGCCACGATACCTGTATATTGTTTTTGAGGTTCAACGTCAAGCACCTTAGACTGATGTCTTCTGCATCTGTTTCAGCACATAGTCTCTTTCTAAATACCATTGAAATATATTCCCAGAAAAAGAGACTAGGTATTGTCCATTAATTGTGTGGAATTTTTTAGTTGGACATGAAGTTTAAGATGCTACTTCATAAACATTGTGCATTGGGTATGATCTTCTATGTAATAAGAAAATTTCTCTTCATTGGGCAGGAGAAGTTTCTTGGAACAGTATCAGCAAAAGGATACTGCATGCCTAACTATTGAAATGGACATTTATTTTTAAACTCACTTTATGCACATAGACATTACATATGCTTTAGTTACATACACAAGTTATGATCTGTGAAAATTTATGGCAGGCCGTTATTTGCAAGTAGCTTGCTTAGCATCATCCACATTCTGCTAGATCAAACACGGCATGATGAAATACGCATTTTAGGATGCCAAGCTCTTTTTGACTTTGTGAATAACCAGGTGGGTGGTGTTGTTAGATTCTTTTGTTTTCAGGTTGTCGCTTGTTTATTTCAGGAAATACTCGACTGTAATTGCTTATATTTTAAGCTTGCAGATTCTCTGGAAGTCCTTAAGCTCATGAGATATTTTGATTTTGCAGAGGGATGGTACTTATATGTTCAACTTAGATGGCTTGATTCCAAAAATTTGTCTATTAGCTCAAGAAATGGGGGAGGAGGGTTTGGTACTACATTTGCGTTCAGCTGGGCTTCAGGCCCTTTCATCAATGGTAATTTATCCACATGCCAGTATAATTATGTCTCTGCACTGAATGATACTTGTTTTCCATATTAACATATTTAGTGGCATAGTTATTATGCATAACATTGTTTTAATTGGTAGATTTCACATGCACCCAATAGGTCTTGAATACATGATATTTCATTCATGCATTGTGGGAGATGTGCTATTTGTCATACTTTCCACTGCACTAGAGTCCACATGAGACACTCTTAATTTTGCTTTGTTTTCATTTTCTATTTCTAAAGTATATGAATTTCTCCATTTATTTCTATCATATATATGTATAGATTCCATGGGTACTTTTTCGTTTCTCTCTGAAATACAGCATGACAAGTACCTCTCAATTTTGCATAAATTAATAATTTAAAGTCCTGAGGCTTCCCCATTGATAAATAAATTAAAAAAATAATAATCTGTATGAAGAAATATTTTCTTTACAATTATGTCATATGATGACATACACTCACTAACTTCATTTACCTTTTACATCATAGATATTACAATTTGGCAGCATTATAAGGATATCCCACTTTGCCTAATTCATTTTAACTGCCTGCTTTCATTTTTGTAATTTGGCTTTAAAAAAAATAATAATGTAAGCTTTTGTTGGAATTACATCGTAAGCACTGGATTAAAAGTCTCAAGTACCAGGTACTCAGGTACTTCTCATAAATACTATATGAGTGAAATGAGCACAACTGCATGAAAGATGAAGTATGTTTTACTCCTGTCACATAATGAGTGATAGAGTTGCCAATACTTTGTCCCATAAAATGTCCACTTCAAAAATCAAAGCATTATTCTCCCGTAATACTTAGTTTTAAAAGCATGTATGCAACTCAATTTGCATGTTGATTTACCTTTAAAGGAGAGATTTTAAAATTTATGCAAAAAGTTAAACATTTTGGCTCTTCCTCAAATTTTTGCATTTGTCAACTGAGCCACTTATTATGGGACAGACAGAAACAGAGTAATTGAATAAGGAAATAGATAGACAGGCAGGATGTGCATGGACCCATTTGGTGAGGATTAGAAATAAAGGATACTATGGTATATGTGATTCTTAAGTAATATTTTGAGGAAAAAAAACTTCATCAAAAGGAGGATCAGATGTTGACATATAAAGAGTTGTTATCCTTAACAAACCAGGATCATCATGCACGCTCTAAAAGAATCTATATTTCTTTTAATCTTTTTTGAGGCCTCGATCATATCGTGTTAAACATTTTCATATAAATATCTTTGTCTTGTTGCAAGCCTTCCCCTTTTGTTAGATCGCGTTTCTTTTGAAAACTATTGCCATTTCACCACAGCTTCTCCTGCTTGACAGATTTGATATCATTCAGACCTTTGGTTAATTATTCTATTTGCAGGTCTGGTTCATGGGTGAATTTTCCCATATTTCAGCTCAATTTGATCATGTGAGTTAACTTGTTACCATTTATTTCTTAATTTATATCTTGAGTATTTTGGTGTTGCTAGACTTAAAATATATATATATATATATATATTTTGGTATTGCTAGAGATTTTTTTCGAAACTGGTTAATATGTTAATGCTGTGTTCTTTGACTGGGAACTAAAAACAATCCATTTTTTTGAATTCAATAGCTGTTGAACTATTCTATATCAAACTTAATACTTTTGAGACAATTTTTTTTTTCATTTATCTCCCCTTCAAGATAAGTGTGCATGTGTGTGTGTGTGTATTACCTTTTAATTATTTGTTCTTCTTCTTTTTAGAATTTTTGTAGTTACTTTTTCCTTTATTAGCACCAGTCTTCCTAATAATTCCAGTGGCATACTTGTCATCTTATGGTTTTATGTAGCAAAACTGTTGTTGGCATCCAACAGCTTTCTTTGTTTCTTCATAAATTAGGTTGTTTCGGCTGTCTTGGAAAATTACGGAAGTCTGAAGAAAAATTTTGATGCTCTTACCTATGGCAAACAAGATGCCCAGAATGGGCTTGTCGAAGAAGCTTCTCCTTCCTCAGATGCCTTGACAAGGATTTCTTCTTGGAGGATGATAGTGAGTGAGAAAGGCGAAGTTAACGTACCTGTGTAATTCCTCTTTGACCTATATAAGATAATCTAGTTAAATATCCTTGCATTATTAATCTTATTATAACTAACATCTACTTCTTTTTGGAAAAATAATTTTTATTACAGAGATGATGCCAAGAATCCCAGATTTTGGTCAAGGGTATGCTTGCGCAACATGGCCAAGTTAGCCAAGGAAGCTACAACTGTACGGCGTGTCTTGGAATCTTTGTTCCGCTATTTTGATAATGGCAATCTCTGGTCTCTAGAACATGGTGTCGCTCTTTCTGTCTTGCTGGACATGCAGTCAATGATAGAGAAATCTGGTATTTAAAATTTTTTTCAGTTTCTTAAAATTGTTCTCAGTGAACTCAACCTATTTTGCTTTCTAACACAGTTTTGTCCTTTATGAATTGTCATCTTGGATTTCTAGTGTAAATGTTTCTCTCTTCAATTTGCAGGGCAGAACATACACTTTCTGTTGTCCATCTTGATCAAGCATCTTGATCACAAGAATGTTCTTGAAAATCCTAGCATTCAGCTAGACATTGTTGATGTTGCTACCTCCCTTGCTCAACAAACAAAGGTTCAGCATTCTGTGGCCATAATTGTAGCCCTGAGTGATATGATGAGACACCTGCGGAAAAGTATACACTGCTCACTTGATGATTCAAATTTGGGGGCTGAATTAATTCAATGGAACCAAAAATATCGAGCTGCAGTTGACGAATGCTTAGTGCAGTTGTCACACTTGGTGATTCTATTCTCCTCGATGATTTGGAGGGTTTTGCTTGAATATATCTATAATTGATGTGTTCTATGATTAGTTATTTTGGAATTTTAGATACTAATGCGAAATTATCAGTCTCCTCAGGTAAAATATCTGAATGATGTGCAGGTTGGAGATGCAGGTCCGGTTCTTGATGTTATGGCTGTGATGTTAGAGAATATGTCAAATATTACAGTTATGGCCCAGACCCTGATTTCCACTGTTTATAGGGCTGCTCAAATTGTGGCATCCATACCAAATTTGTCATATCAAAACAAGGCAAGCACACTTCAAATTTTTGAGTCATTGTCTGATCTTTATAATGTGATTGATTGATGTTTTGCAATTGTTTCTTATATAATTTTTTGATTTTTTTTTTTTTTATCTGAATTCTCTAGTCTTTTCCTGCTGCATTACTTCATCAACTACTCCTAGCTATGGTCTCTGCGGACCATGAAATAAGGGTGGGCGCACACCGTATATTTTCTGTTGTTCTTGTCCCATCTTCTTTTTGCCCCCGTTCTTGTGCTGCTACTTCCTACTCCACCAAGGCAACTGATATTCAAAGGACACTCTCAAGAAATGTATCTGCGTTTTCTTCTTCAGCCGCACTCTTTGAGAAATTGAAAAGGGAGCAGTGTTCATTACAACAAAATAGCTGTCCAGTTATGACTTTAGAAGTTGAGGATGAAAAGATGAATAATAATTCGATTCTGAGCAGATTGAAGTCAACTTACGGCCAAGGTCATGGTTCAAAAAGGCATCCATCTACCATAATCCCAGGTGAAACTGTAGATAATGGGGATGCAACAGAAGATAACCATTCCATGCTAAACAAGTTGAAGCCAACTCACAGCCGAGTTTATAGTATTAAAAGGCTTTCATCATCTATAGCTGTTGAAGAAATATCTGTTTGTAATTCAAATAAAGAACTGGTATGTGCTAACATTTCTCATTTTCACATTCTTTATATAGATTAGTACTTTAGATTTCAGATTTATGCATCATCATCATCTTGTATGATCATTGTCTTCTGATTAAACCATGGCAGATATTATCCCTTAAGTTAAGCAGTGTTCAGATAACTCTACTACTTTCATCAATTTGGGCGCAGTCCATCTCTCCTTTAAATACACCTGAAAACTATGAAGCAATAGCTCATACCTACAGCCTTGTGTTACTATTTGCACGGACCAAGGTATCGGTGTTGTTCTTTGCTGGTTGACATTATCATGAATGTGATATTCTTCTTTGGTAAATGGTGATTGATTTACATGTTTTTATTCTTTGTTTTGATGATGAATCCTTTGGTTCATTCCACTGATAGTTGTATATGAGCTGCATTTTTTACTTTCTCAATGGCTGGTGTTTTCTTATGGTATGAATTTAATTGCTTCAACTTGGATTAACTGATCAATACTTTGTGACCATTTTACCTAATGTTAAACACTAGGTTGTGAAAACTTGCAAGGGATGCCACACCCGTCATTGGCCATGCCTTATGGAGGTCATTTATTTAAATCTCTCATACGGGGTCCTCTTAAGGCCAAAAATTCACAGGAGCCCCCCCACCCCAAAAAAATATATATATAAATATATACTAGAATATTTCCCTTGCAAGAATTGCAACTTCTTAAGTTGTCAGAACCTCCAAAAATTCCAAATATATAAACATACATTATGTGACATTCCCTGACTTTACACAAGTGAAATCAAATCCATGATGATTGGTCTTGCTTTGAGGCATGCTTGTGACAATCAATTTAACAAATGGTACTTGGAATCATGATTTTTTGAGTTCTTTGTTTGGAGTTCTTGGAATCTTGATTGTGACAATCAATTTAAAAATAGCTCAATTGTTTATGAAATATGATTATGGAAATAATATATTTATCTTTAAGCTTTAATTTCTCAACCAACCTCCTATTTGACTCCATAAAGATAGTGTGGATTCCTTCTGTAGAAAAGAATTACAGATTGGGTTTCTTTGTTAGACTGTAGAAGGCACAAGATTGGTATGGTAGCAAGTTTCATTATTTATTTTTCTCTCTTTTCTATAGGATTCTAATTTAGCCATAAAGTTACTTCCTTTCCCTGGTTTTGTATTAGCGATGGTTAATATATTTAACTCTTTAGTTATATCCTTTTCAAGATTCTTAGTCTTTACAAATTACCATGGGATTCATATTTGGTTATTTATTTCCATGGTGCTCCCTGGTTTTCATTTGGTGTATTTCTTATAATTTACTCTGTCATGTAGAACTCATCCAATGAGGTTCTAATTAGAAGTTTTCAACTGGCATTTTCTTTAAGGAGTATTTCTCTTGGAGAAGGAGGTAGGCTCTCTAGTCCCACATTATTTACAATTTATTGTTCTGTATGTGCAATTCTTGAACTCTTGCAAGGTTTTGTGGCTATATAACAAGATGCTCATACCATGGGAATGCATGATAATAATAATTAAATTGCGTGATTTCTGCTTTTCCCACTTGTACTTTAAAATTCCAAATACCATGAGAGGAGCAAACTTATCTGGGGGAAAACAAATTTCTTCACAATTATGGGTCAGAAGCAGAATAAAATTATAGTAGCGTGCTTTCAGATTTAAAAAAATATATTAAGGAACTAGTGAAATGAGATTGGAATGGTTTTATGTTGATAATTTAGATAATTCACTTTTCTTATCCAAGAATTTGGTTTTCTTTTCCTTTTTTTTTGGAGGGGGGGGTGGGGGGGGAGAGGAGAAAAGACGTATTATGAATTAAGATTAGCAATTGAATGCCTTTATTTTAATTATTTTTATTAGGTATATTTTGCATGAGTCCCCTAGAAGTGCAATGGACATAATGACCATTTGGTTTTTTATAGCAATTTTGGATTCCATCTCTGCAACTGAAGAGATGTATTTTGCAGCAGCACTGCACCCATCACGCCGCCGATCTCTCTTTACTTTGGCAACATACATGATTATCTTCTCATCAAAAGTATATGATGTTCTCCCACTTGTTTCCCTTGTGAAAGCTGCACTTACAGATGAAACGGTAGGGGCAAAATTATATATTAGGATTTGTTTGTATTGGTTTATTTTGTAGCATGTGTTATTCTTGGATTTCCATTTTATGATTTTCATGTGTTAAATTCACTCTGTTCTCTATTTTATTTGCAAATGCATCTGATTTTTTCAAATATAGGCAAATGTGTGTCATATAGGAAAGTTGAAAGTGTTCAAAGTAAAGCGTACTTCCTACATACCTTTATACATGGGTGACTTTGTATCAGGTTGATCCATTTCTACGGTTAGTTGATGATTGCAAGTTGGAGGCTGTCAATGCTGGACTAGACCATCTGATGAAAGTTTATGGATCAAAAGAAGATGACGAAGATGCTCTAAAGTCACTTTCAGCAATAAAAATAAGCAAGAGCCAATGTAAAGAATCATTTGCTACTACAATTGTACAGACCCTGGGAAAATCTTCCAATGTAACCCCGATCTCACATTCTCATGACATATAATGCATTTAATTTGTCATTTAATGGTATTACCGTACTTACTTTTTAGATCTTTGCACAGCATGAGTCATCTTTTATCAGAGAGCAGTTGCTTAGTGATTTTTTGCCTGATGACATATGCCCGTTGGGAGGTCAGTTATCCAAGGAGACACTGGGACAGTTCTACCAACTTGAATTACAAGATAATGAGCCTCTTGATGTGGTAACTTGTACAGCTTTTTTTTTTTCTCCTCACCACCCCTTGGAAAAAAAAAAAAAAACCTCAAAGATATGTATTGATATGTAGTAATTTGTCCATAAGAATTATCGTATACTAATTTATGCGATCATATATATATATATATATATATTTCATTAACCAGGGTATACTTGTACTCCACCAACTCTTTTGATGTATGTGTAAATAACAGAAACAGCCCTAACCTTAATATGGTTGTTCTGACTTCACTCTTTGTGTCTCATGATGTACTCTTGGTGTCCTTGTTCAGGTTGACCATCCGTTATTTACAACTGATGATGACATTTTACCCAATGCATTTGAAAGACCAGCTGATTCTGGCACACAGCAGGGCATGGAAAGTACAACCCTATTGAGTGTTGATGAACTTTTAAATTCAGTAAGTTATCTCTATTTTTGAGAGACACACCCACATATATATTTGTATATATGCATGTGTGTGCACAGATGATTTTGTTTTTTGCTCATGAGTGTACGGATGAAGTTTTTTCTTTTTTAGATCTCGCTCTTCATTTGATATTATATGATCGAGATCCTAATGTTATCAAAATCACGATCTGGATTGTAGAATTATATAATCCAATGATCCCACTTTAGCAAATGACTCCGATCACTCTAGTGCTCCCTGAATCGTTTGGAAATAGAATCATGGATTGATCATTTCAGGATTGGTTAGGATCAGTAGGATCATACAATTTTATGATGCCACGCTAATCTTGCATTTATTATCATTTGGGCTATGACTGTTGCAGACCGGCATGAAAATTGTTTGAGCTCTCAAGCTAAATTTAAAAAACATTTGGGCATTGGGCTTTTGTGATATATTTAAAGCAAAATGTGGCCCCAAATACCATTTCAAAAGGCCCTAAAATTTTTCCCCAGTTTCCCAAATCATGCAAAAAGCTCTCAAGAGGCTGTGAGGTCAGAGAGAAGATGGGCTAAGATTAAGATTTCTCACCGTGTGATCAACAATTTAGCATTGGCTCCCTTTTTTTCCTTCCCACTCAGCTTATTTTCCAGAATTTCAAAAAGTGCAGTAAGTACTTATCTGTAAAGTCACTTCTTATAGGTTCTGAGTCTGGATTTTGCCATGGCATGCATGTCTGGAAGTCGAAATGTCTTTGAGTTAGCTCTGGTTAAAGGAACTGTTATAGTTTCTTGCTTTTCTTCTTTCTTTTGTCTATCTAACTTTTGTGCCAGGGCGGTCTATTTTCCTGCTAGTGGTTAAAAAATCTGCCTTAAAATCAATTCTCCCGAGAGGGCACTATGCCTTTTCTTTTCTTTGGTTTTTTTCCCCTTTATTAGTGAAAGATTAGGTCTGCAAACTCATAGTATTAAGAAGAATCTTGGTTCAAAATTTTCTGCAGCTTTAATGTTTACATAATTAGGCTTGTAATACATACTCCAGTCATGTGAATTCTCGAGAATATTACCACTAAATTTATTGTGTATGTTTGACATCATTATGACTGGACATGATCTAGGAAAAAAATAAAAACTTCAATGCTTTATTGCAAAGGTGTTTGAAATTAGAATCTCTAGTAAGTGAAAATGTCCACAGGGTGATGTAGGACAACTTAGAAAATTTTTCTATGTTTACGGTGGGTTTAGGGTTAGGAAATAAAGAGAATTAGAGAGAAATTAGGGCTGTTCAGGGGCTGCATGACAGTACCCATGAACAGAAACTTTAGAAAGAGAAGAGAGGAGAAAGAACCAACAAAGGCCAACGTGCCTATTGTTCAAAACACTCAATTTTATTACTAAAATATCCTTGACTCTAGAATAACCAAATATAATATAAAACCTAATTAACTACCATGGACACTTATTCTTGGGCTTTGCTTTAGCCTTAGGCTTTCAAAGAGGATGTTCTTTCTTGTACCATGCTATGGCTGTGCCATCACAGGGGCTCCAAAGTAGAGTAATGAAGAAGAGGTATCTGCATCTCAAAGAGGAAAGTATAGTTTATATTTGAATGGAAATAGGAATTAGACTTTAAGCTGACACAGAAACAGCTTGAAGCCAGAGAATGGTAGTGACAGTGCTATTAGTAATATCTGTGATACCCTTAGACTGGTGGAAAGATTCCTATATATACTTATGCTTGAGTCTTAACATGAGTAATTTCTTTGGTACTGGTTTACTAATTACAAGGGAAAACATACTACTCAACTTCCCCTGAAATTGTGCAGAGTTGTAAGATCCACCTGTATTTTAGATTGTATAAAAGTATTTCCAAGATGAAGGCCAAACCCTGGTGCGATGGCAAGTGCATTCCACCAAAAGCGAAAGGTTGTACGTTCAAGTCTGAGAACTAGCATCTACAAAAAAATTAATTGGGGGTATCATTGTAATTTACGATCTTGATGTACTCCTATCCATGTACATTCCCGGTGTACCTGGGTCTTTTTGATTAATAATATTTCGTTATTTATCAAAAATAATAATAATAATGGGGGATAAGGCTACCTACCAATCACCTACCCTAGACCCTAGAAGTGGAAGAGGTGAACAACATGGGAACTAAAAGATGGAATCCAAGAATTCACAATTCTTGATGGCACTATGGTTGCTTGATTCTTCTGCACTTTTGTGATTTTGAGGTTTGACTTTTGATGCTAACTTTTGTACCTCTAAAATCTCTTGGCATATTTCATTTGGAACCTATGTTTGCTGTTGATAGCTGGTCAATATGTAAGATGTATTAGAATCTTTGTTGTTCGACCTGTCATTGACAAATAAGGTGAGTTGTCTCATTCATTTGACCAATTCTTCATTGATTGAGCAGTGGTTTTGGATTTTATCCAAGTGGTGAATGATCTAAAGAGGGTATAAGATTACGAACTAAGATGGCTCTAGTTGGGGCTATTGGAATGCGTGCAAATCAACATAAATGAACCAACTTGATACTTTGGCATTATCAGCACACAGAATATCTTTCAGATTTCTTAGAATTACAGGGCTTGTGGAGAGGCAAAACAAAGAAGAAGAAAATATTGAACAGAGAAAATTAGTGTAATAGACTGGAAATCCCCCCCCCCCCCCCCCCCCTCACCTCCCCCCAAAGAAAAAAAAAATTGCATCAAAGCACAACCTCCTCCAGGGCACTATGTTGTTTCATTTTCAACTTCTATTGCACACTTTCAATAAATTTCTCATGAGAAGGTGGTGTGTATGTAGGTTTTGGAGACTACAAATCAGGTAGGAAGATTTTCATTCTCAAACCCCAATGACATGACATATAAGGAAATGGCTGGCCATTGTGAGGCCCTTCTAGTGGGAAAGCAGCAGAAGATGTCCACTTTCATGAGTCCCCAACAGGTTCAAGAAAGTTTAGTTAGCATTTCTTATCATGATTACCATGGAAAAGAGCTGCCTCCTTATTCCCCAGTTCAGCCTGTTTTTTCTTTGGTACTTCCTAACTTTATCATACATTAGATTCTTATACTGGCTTTCTAATTTCTTTAAGACACAGAAACATATTGAGCAAGAAGTGCAACTTAGCTGCTAACCGATTTCTGCCAAATGATTTGATTCTGAAACCATCTGGAATTGCAGGGTGGAAATCCATTCCTCGACTCAAACATGGGCGCTTCACACAACCCATCCATTGCTAATGGTCCTATGCTTTGTGCAAATGAGTTTCAGCATCATCCCCACTTCTTTCAGCTCCCATCATCAAGCCCATATGAAAACTTTTTAAAGGCTGCTGGTTGTTGATGCCCTTAAATGGATAGTAACTCTTATAGGGATGATGTATCGACTGCAGTTTTGTGGTGATGCATGCAATGAGTGGGGCTTGAACTCCTCGGTGGGCTACATAATGCTCAGAATTCCTTGCAGTGGTTGCTTTCCGATTTTTGCATTGCCTCAGCTGTTATAGCTGGATCAGTGATTGTGTTATTTTCTAACTTTAGTCAAACAGTTAACCGATTCATAGCCGATGCCATCATTAATTTTTATTCTTTTTTTCTTTCATTTTAACAGGGAGGATTTTTTTTCCCCTTATATTGACTTCTTCCCCCATTTTTTTGTAGAGTGTTGAAATGTGCAATACGTATTGGGCTGAATATGGGTTTTCTTTCATTGTTGTCAAGGCACATTGAATAATTGTCATATGAGGCATTTGTGAAGTTATTATTTTGGTATAGGAGAGCTGGAGAGGAGTTTCTAATATTCAAATTTTCTGTAAAAGAAGCTAAGCAATGCAAGTTTGCCCATATTTCTATCTGCCACCATCTAATTTTATTTTTTTTGGTTTATGAACGACTTCTTGGATCATACACTTAGCCGGGATATTTTTATGCGAGTGAATTTATATATTCGATGGATTATAAATTATACCAATATTTATTTTAATTTGCTTGTACATTTATCCTACTTGTTTAGCAGAATTTTAAGGCTTTAGGATCTGTGCTTTGTAGGGTGCTTTGAGTTTCCATATTACATACATTTTTTTGGTCTAACCTTGGCAGTAAGAATTTTGTTTTGTTTTTATTAAAAAATGGTTTGTTTAATGTAGACCTCTTTTTCAAAATTTCAAAATAAGGGAAATACACAAAACCACTTAAAATTTATACGTACTTGCTAATTAATTTAGTCATTGATAAAGGGTTTTTTTTAAATTATAATTTATAACTTAATATTTCTTATCATGTTCTAAATAGATTCCTCTAAAAATATGTCCTAACTAGATGGATGGTATCTCTTACAATCATTCAGAGAAGCAGGCCTCTTACACGCGTTTGATGCTTGTGAAAGTCCGGTTCCATGGAGGTGGTATTATGTATCGTAGCAACATTCCTCTCATATGAAGGTGAATCCCTATGCTCATGGAGTCCACCTTCATGTAAGAAGAATGTTGTATAAAATTAAAATGGTTCTACAAAACAAAGCGCCTACAACCACAACCAAACTCACGGACAATTACACAACTTGCTTAGATATTAATTTTGTGACTGAATTTGAGCACTTACAAACAGAATCACCACATAAACTTAATAATAATACAAAAATTAGGTGCATCAATTACAATGTAACACTTAATTAAACATATTGTGGATTTTAGTGTGAAGTTGGGTGTGCATTTTTCTATACAAAATAATAAATCTATCTTTAAAAAAAAATTTAACAAAGATATATATTTGCTGCATTGTAGCTACTGGGTAGTAAGAAAATCTACCATATATTTGATACATGTATCTACCATCTCACATAAGATGAACCCCACAAGTGTGAAACCCATCTAATGTGAGAGAATAGATAAGGAAAAATAGACATTTGCCCATAATTTACAAACTATGCAGTAAAATACTCTTATTTTGAAATTATATAGCAAAATGCTCTTATTTTTTGTTACTTGATTTTAACAAAATTAACTTACATGTGGAACTTGATATCCTCAAAATTGAGTTCGGTGTATATTTTTAAATATAATTCGACATTAGTAATGTCGAGTTTTAATTAAATTTTCAAAAAAATTTAAATGACAAAATATGCATAGAAGTGGACATTACTAATGTTGAGTTCCATCCGTAACTCGATTTTGTTAAAATTAAATTTAAAAAACAACAACATTTTGCAAAATAATTTCAAAATATACACATTTTACTGCATAATTTGCAAATTAGGGCAAATGCCCAATTTTTTTCCAAATAGATTCATGACGTATGCAATGCCACCTCATGGCCAGTGCCTCTAACGCAATCATCACTAAAATCTTGTCCAGGTAAAAAGAGTAAAACGATTCTCACGTGATGCACATGGTTAAGGCTTAAAGACACCACAAAATGCCATTATGTACGAGCAGAGCATCTACCTATCAAGCCTACCATAACTAAATGCCAATCTTTTTTTCTTTACAAAAATAAAAAGCAGTAGTAAACTGTAAAATAAATGTTTTATATCTATCTATCTCTAGAATCTTCGAGGGATAGTTGAAATATCAAAAACCAAAAAACCAAATACAAATAGCATTTGCCACTCCAAATTCCAAGCACTCAAATTCTTTTCCTCCACCCGTGAGTTTCTCTCTCTCTCTCTCTCTCTCTCTCTCTCTAAATCTGTTTGTTTCCCGAGAAAATTCTATCATCGATCGTACTCTGTTTCATGTTTTACAGTTTTCCTTTGAACTAGTGAAAACTCAAAATGTAACCGTAAACTAGTCTTAGCTGAATAGTGGAGTTTCTGTTTCTTTTCAGCTACATTTTCTTGGTAACCAAACGGAGCGTAAACTATGTTCGAATTGTGCGCTGACTTTTTGATGTTACTTAATTTTTTTTTGTGCAGAGATTTGATCGTGAAAGTCAAAGCCCTAGCTGCGTTTGCTAAATTTGTGAGTAATGGACGAAGTTCACGAGGAGCAAAGTCAACCGCTCGGTAATTCATTGCATTTCTGACCTTTGATGGTTTAATCTAGGTCACTGTATGTTTTGTCATTCGATTTTGAACAAAAATTGTTTGCTTGATATTTGTAATGGCAATGATTCTGAGCTGATTTGTGCATCACATTTGACAAATATAGTGAATGAAAATTACAAGCTTAGTTGATAAAGAAAGTGTTTTTATGGTCTTTTTGAAATGATATAGTTCAAGTTTTGGGAATCTAGGCTGACCTTTTAATATATGTGTAATTGCTAAACTTGTTTAATTGTGTGGCAATGCAATGCGGATGTGAAGGTTTTTTTTTTTTTTATGGGTAATGTAAAAACTTTTATTAAAAAAATAGTCAACCCAAGTACACTGGAAATGTACTATAGGGGCAAAACATCAAGAGCCCAAATTACAATTATCAATTAAAACAGGTGGGGGAAAACAAGAAAAGGATGGCAAAACTAGACTCCATTCAAGGAGAGTAAGGAAGAAAAAAGACTTAATCTTGAGAATAAACTGTTCACAGCCCTCAAAGCTTCTAGCATTCCGTTCCCACCAAATATGCTGTGTGAATTTTTATCATTGGATTGTGTTTGCCATGAATGTAAATATCTAATTAATTCTTGTACTAGATCATGCTAAGTTTGACAGGCGTGCAGTTTATACTTGATGTACTAAGCAATATATATATATATATATATATAGTCTTCCAAAGATTTTGATAAATAAAAAGATGTTTGTTGTGCTTCTTAAATATATATACACGCACAATCTAGTAACTGGAGTCTTGCTCTGCTTGGTTTTCAGCTTATTAGGGAGAAGAAAATGGAACTTTTCTCTATGATTTGTATGATTAAGAAAGATTGCTCAATAGGCAGTTCTTACATACTACAATTATTTTGAAACTTTAGGTTTAGGAAGTAACATCGTGACTACCAATCTGTACTTATACCCTGCCTGGCCTCATCTTTTGCAGATCAAGAGGAAGACAATGAAATACGTACTGAAAGTGCTGCATTTGTGCAAGGGGAACCTCCGCAAGATGGTAATGGGCCCCCAAAAGTGGACTCTGAGGTGGAAGTTCTTCATGAGAAAGTCACAAAGCAAATCATTAAGGAAGGTCATGGTCAGAAACCATCCAAATATGCAACATGCTTTTGTAAGTGCCAGATAGTTTCTTATTTTTGTGCTTCTGAGCTATTCTCCATGAGCATTAATTATTCTCATATCTACAACTAATTTGCAGCTAATATTACCTAACTCATGTAGTTGTATGCCATTAGTTGATCTGTCTAAATTTCTGCTCTTGTATCAGGTGTCTCATGTCTGGTATTGAATGTGTGATGGTACTTTACCCAATATCTCGTTGAAACTTCAATGATGATTATCTTAATAAACTCATATTTGATATGTTTGTGGAAAACAGTTTATCAAAGTTTGAGACTGATCAATTTGAGGGGTCCTTAACCTAGTATATTAAGCTTTAAAGCTATAGACATGCACACTATTCGAAGTCATTCTGCCATTTGACTAACTGGCTAAGGTGAAAAGTCTTTATATCGATGCAATTTTTTGTTTTATATATATAGGAGGTACAGATGTTTCTTTGATTTTCACTTTTCTCTCTACTTTTGAAGGGAAATATTGTGTTGATTGCTGATTGTTTCTTGCATTTACATCTTAGAATTGTGCCTTGCAAGTTGAGGTTTTTAATTTTTTTACTCTTTAAATGTTGACATGACATATAAGGCTGCCTTGGTTGGCTGGGTAAAGAGATGGGTACTGGAAATCCATTTGAAAATCTTGTCTAATAGGTTGGATTAAGTATTTGCCTTTGTTGCTGGATGAAATTTTCTTCACTGTTCTGTTTTTCAGGGCAATCATGTTGCAGATGAATTTTTCATCTAGCAAGCTCATTTCTAAGTTAGTATGTTGGCAGCCTGAAATTTGTTTGTTAGGAATGTTTTTCATGTGTTGGGTCCCATAAATATTAGAGAATATCCTTTCTCCAAAAAAAAAAACTCAACCACTTATTCCAAGGCATCAAGAAGATCTGGCATTAAATTTTACTACTTCAAGCTAAATTTTTCATTCACTAAATGATAATATTGCAACCAAGGAATCTGAATTAATACAGTTTATGGGGTATTTTCTTCAAGGCTGAATGCACAAGGTACCAAAATAGAGGGTGCGTTTTAGAAATACTGTTCAAAAATGGTCTTACAAGAGTGTAACAATTTTCTTGCTTATAAGATTGTTATCTGTACTTGTATGAGGTGACAACTTAAATGTCTGATTTCCTGCAATTCATGCACCTCATGTTATGTTTCTCTTTCTACTAAGTATGCTTTGGCCTGGCCCTATATAGGGCCAAGTAGTGTAAAAGGATTCATGTAGCCTACCTTTATTAGTTGGGATTAAGGTTTAGTTGACTTCTTTGCATATTCCTGTGGCATCATGATGTTAGATAGTTGTTATACATATAGTAATATTATACCCATCAAAGAAGCTATTCAGAACTGTCTCATGGTATATTTATGGGTGATGTTAACTCCATTATGCTTTCCAAACCACACTTTGTGATAGTGCACTACAGGGCTTGGACGGAAAGCACCCTGCACAAGTTTGAAGACACATGGAATGAACAAAAACCAGTTGAGTTGGTATTAGGAAAAGGTACTTGCTTATATGATCCTTTTTTCTTTTTCTTTTTTTCTTTTTTTTTTACTTTTCAAAATGTACATAATATCTACACTAAACTTTTTATCTGTCGCATGGATTATCTCATTGTAATTTTTCACTGTGTTAATTACCGATTCCCTCTATCTATATTTTTCCATCTACGATTATTTCAGACAATGAGTTCTTATTAATCTATGGTAGTATGGTGTTGTTTATTAATTAAGATGAAGTAGGTGAAAATCGCATGGTTTTCATGAATTTTTATCAATTAAGTAACAAAGAATATGACCTTAGATAGAATAGAATGGAGGAAAAAAATACATATGACCAACAATAACTAGTCTGTTGAGAATCTGTAGCCAACCCCAAAAACTTGGGATTGAGGCAATTCATTACCTATGGACTACATAAATTTATGGTAGGCCCCGTTTATGTTACTTTTTGTTCATCATCGTGAACATGAAGTAATCTTTTCTATTAATAAATATTATTATGTATAAAAAAAAATAAAAAAATAAAAAACCATAAATTTCTGGAAGGCTGTAGGCTTATGTCCACAAGGTTAAAACTTGAAAATATAATTAACTCATTCAGAAAATTGGATCGCTAAGTATCTCTTTTTCATAATTCCAATTAGATCCAACATGAAGGTTAAAGCCAACAATGAAAAATTATATTGGAGAATACAGCTGCAGCAGTATACAACACATAAATACACCTAACACACTCACACTGACGCATTTGCATGTATGTTTAAATTTTATTGATATCAGCCAAATCATCTATCTGCTGTAATATTCTATTGAACTAGTTCTAGAACATTGATGTACTTCCTTCTGCAACAGAGAAGAAAGAAATGACTGGCTTGGCTATTGGTTTGTCCAGCATGAAATCCGGTGAACGTGCTCTGTTACATGTGGGCTGGGAATTGGGTTATGGGAAAGAAGGAAGCTTTTCTTTCCCTAATGTTCCACCCATGGCAGACATCATTTATGAAGCTGAGCTAATTGGGTTTGATGAGACCAAAGAGGTAAATTTCTGTTAAGTGACTTTCTAAGTACTTGTTTATGGATGTTCAAAGTTTCTATATGATTTAATAAGCTTGACACATACATGGGGTGATGCATGTCTCAGGGGAAAGCTCGTGGTGACATGACTGTGGAGGAAAGAATTGGTGCAGCAGATCGAAGAAAGATGGATGGAAATGCTTTATTCAAGGAGGAAAAACTGGAGGAGGCTATGCAACAGTATGAAATGGTTACACACTTGGTTCCTTCAATTTATTGTTTCTTTGCTTGAGTTTGTGTGTGTGTGTATATATATATATATATATATTCCTTCTCTAAGCAAGTTCTGATGGTTTTTCCTGATGTCAGGCCATCGCATATATGGGTGACGACTTCATGTTCCAGTTGTTTGGGAAATACCGGGACATGGCATTAGCAGTTAAGAATCCATGTCACCTTAACATGGCAGCATGTATGATAAAGCTCAAGCGCTATGAGGAAGCAATTATGCAGTGCAATGTTGTAAGTATATAGTTTGATACATGGATTCATTTGATCTGTGCAAACATGTCTTTTCATCTTTAGATTCCACAGTATTAGAGAATTTTGAAGCTTATCTACGTTAAGAGCATGCTTGAATTGGCATATTTTACTCCATGAACCCATGTTTTCATTTATCTTTTTGACATGTATGGAAAACACTAAGCCACCTCAATATGCACTCAGAAATTGTACTAATTACTTACAAGCCCCGATATAGTCAATTATGACTTTTAGGAGCCCTATTGACTTTCTTACTCAACACTACACATTTATAATCTCCATAATACGTACCTTTGTGGCGTGCTGTATGGCTATTTTTATTGCAGTCCCACATTGTTAATATAACTGATGTCAAATACAATTAATGCATGGTTTTCTATGCTTATACATTGTTTGAAGACCTAATGATCATTAATCTATTAAGGCTCCATTTGAATCTAGGAACAAGGGAAAAGAATCCTAACAGTTGCTTTCTTTCTCTCTCTTACTCCTTAGTATAACTTATAAAAGGTTTAACTCAAATGTCTCTAAATGATAAGTCTGCCAGCTCTTTGCAGATAAGCCCAAATACAGTTTGTGTTTCTTCTTAGTCTGCAGGAACTTGTGTTCTAATGCAATGGACATGAATTGAGACTTTAACATGCAAAGCCACAGTGAACTTGGCTGTGGGTCTATATTTAAGGGCTTATACGGGGACTGCATTAATTGCACCAGGTCATTAAACCTTCTTTAGGACCTGGAAATTAAAGTGAAGTCTTGTCGGCTCTTAGGTATCCAGAATTTAACATTTTGTCACAGGCAGCCAACATTTCAGGAAACAACAATTTGCATCTCTCATGTAATCAACACCATTGAATGTGGTGAACAGTTAGAGTTCTAGAACATTGACATGTACCTATTTAATGACTTATCAAAAAAGAAAATGATAATGGTATGATGGGTTCACAGGTGTTGGCGGAGGAAGAAAACAATGCGAAAGCACTGTTCAGGCGAGGTAAGGCTAGAGCAGAACTTGGGCAAACAGATGCTGCTCGGGAGGACTATCTAAAAGTGCGTAAATTTGCACCTGAAGACAAAGCAGTTGTGAGGGAGTTACGTTTGCTTGCTGAACATGACAAGGCTCTTTATCAGAAGCAAAAGGAGATTTATAAAGGAATCTTTGGACCAAGACCCGAACCAAAACCAAAGCGAACTAATTGGTTGGTTCTCTTTTGGCAGTGGCTGTTGTCACTATTCTATCGCCTCTTCAAACGTGAAAGGTACAAAGCAGACTAATCAGAGGTTTCAATAAGCAGACGAGCGAGAGATTTTGTGTACTAAGTATGAGTTCTGGTGTTGAATGTTTACCTGCCAATGGATTCAGTCAGTGACATCCAGTTCTTTCCTCTTGTGTATGCTATAATGAGCCTAAATATGTTTACTAATGAACTTTTCATGGTGTAGTGGGACCCTGAACCATTATGTTAAATTGATTTATAATCCAACAGGACTTTTCTCCTTTACATAGGATGTAACAAGTTTACCTCGTATTGTGGGCTGGTTCATTAGGATTGGTGTTTTAATATGATAAATATTTCATTGATGACTACGACTTTTGAAGGACTTCAATTTTGTGTATCGCTGATGAATTGAACTTTTTCATTCCTCTCTTAGTGTTTTACTTTATGGCCTATTAGAAAAACTTGTTGCAGGAATGAAGATGGCCTCCACTCTAATTTATGTTATTGGAACTATGTTTAAATGAAGTGATCTTCTAAATAGAGAATTGGCCCTAACAGTCTAGACCTCTAACCCTCCTTTTCTTGCACCTAGGACCAAACTCAGTTTGCAGTTCTTGTTATAACCTCAAATGTTTGCTGGTAGCATTACCATTTGTGATCATTTAAATTGAAATAAATATTCTACTTGAGGTTGAAATTAGAGCTCCAATAATTTGATCCTAGACAGAGGAGCTCAAAGTACTCTTGGTGACACTACTCTAGTCACCGAAACAGGTTCGAAAGATTGTAGAAATACACAGAAGATTGAAAAGAGTATTCTGCAAAAATCTATGTTAAACAATGGAGCAACAATCCATTTACTCTGAAGAAAAATGATGAATATATCTACTTCGAGACCTCATGTTGCATAGTTGTTTCTCTATTTATTTATCAATTTGCTATATAACATTTCTTGCATCACAAAAATGTAGCCTCTGATGTTTTTTGAGCTTATAAACCCAAACAAAAAAACTTTCATTGATCCTAAAGATATTATACAACTTCTTCTACATGAAACATTAAAAATGTCTACCACGGTTGCTTTGGCATGTACGTCCAAGCACAATAAGCACAAACAATCCTCTGTGATATATACACATAAACAGCAAATGATAAACTCATTAACATCACATCCTTCCAGTCACCCTTCTGCTTGGGGCTCAAATTCTCTTGCAAAACCTTCCCAAACTTCTCAAACCCAACAAAAGGTGGTGGCAACAATGACTTCCTTTTGCTCTCTTTCTTCAATCTTGGCTTAGAAGTATCCACAGGCTTGTGGTTTTGGCAACATAGAAGGATGAGAATTCTTGGGCTGCTTCTAGTCTTTCTGTGTTCTTGAGTTGTGCTGTGTTTTGTGTGGAATGAAGGGCCAATTGAGAGAGCAGCCATGGAAGATCAAATGGGGTTTTTGAATCTTCAAGTTTAGATCAGTTGGAGAGGAAAGCTTTGTTCATGGATGTTTGTGAAGAAAGAGAGGTGAAGGTGCTGTGTTTGACCTCATTTTGCAAAGAGAAGATAAACCCAATCACTTTCATTGGCTGCTTGTGGAGTGCAAGAAAATATCTTCATGAAAAAGCAAATATTTACCTTATATTTTTTGGTACGTATGGGTTGGATAAGAGTCTGGCTCTTGTCATTGTGTCAGTTTGTGGGACAAACATCAATGTGACCCCTAATTGAAAAGGTTGCTAACACACTTTTCCCTGCATCTATTTTCCATAACTACTTCAATTTGGCACCATTTTTTTTATATTTATTCTAAGACTTAGTGAGTTAGAATAACTTATTTTTATATGTTTTTAACATGAATGGTTAGAAAAATGGTACCTTAAAGACTGGTATAAAGTGCTGTTTTAAACTATCTTATCTACTAATCTCTCAGGACCAACCCAACCGAGAAGCAATGTATCAGCCTATCAGGAATTCAAATAGTCCATAATTTGAGCTCACTGATATATTGAATTCTCAAAAATAAAAAATCTTACCAACCAAACACTACCAAGATATTCGTTCATGGCAGCTGAATATCCTTTTTCTCTATTTTCTTTAATGTGAATAAACGTCCTTCTTATATATGTTATCTACTTATCCTTAGTTAAAAATAATTTCTAAGAAAAACACAACACATGTTAAAGAAAAACATGCGCAGACATAATAATTTTGTATACAGAGCCACTAAATTATTGAGAAATGTACTGTTATATGAACTTGAAATAAAACATTCTATAACAAAACTTAAAACCCAGAAAAATATTAATGGATGTCTTAAGAAGATTTGTTAATAAACTATTTTAAAAAATAAATAAATAATTTAATAATATTTTATATTTATTATAAAAGTAATATTAAAACTTTTCTAAAACAGTGAGTTAGCAATCTCCTTAAAAATGCTGACCACACAAATATAACGTGAGTTCTTTTCTTAAAAAGAAAAATGGGGATAATGTAGAATGTAAGTATTTTCAAGGGAAATCATTTTTTTGAGGGAATCATTTTGTGCAAACAATTATTAATCCATTGGCATTGACTTCATATCAGTAGAGTCTCTCTCTAATCTAGATCTTTTCAAACAACAGAACTCTTCTTCATTCTTTAATCATTATCTTTTCTTCTTGGCCTTCACCCAATTTGACTATTAGTCCCCATCCTTAACTTACACGTATAGTTGTCCTTTCTATCAAAGTTTCAAAACTCGTCCAAAGTGGTGGGACCCCATTAAATCATCCAACGGCTCTAATCCAAAACCCCCCAAAACTCAATCAACACCCTTGACGTACATCATCATACAAGAGTATTATTTCGACAACTTTTAGTATCATATAAAAACGTCACAATTTTTATTATAATTATTGAAAAATGCTAATGAGTGCCCTTAAGGCACTGGTTAATAATCCATTTAAAAAAAGTTTTTATAGGAAATGAAAAAAAAGTAATTAATATTTTGACAGTTTTTTTCATTTCTTATAAAAGTGGTATCAAAACTTTCCTGAAATGGATTATTAAGGAGTGCCTTTAGGGCACTCGTTAGCATGACCCATAATTATTTTATATGTCAAATTGTGATTAGTTACATATTTTTTCTGTTATTTATAATAAAATATGACACTACGGAACAATTTTGGCTCAAATTATAACATTTTACGTGAGATTAGAATTTTTGTTATAATATGAAAAGAAATAGTAAAAAAAAAAGTATTATTATGACTATTTTATATATAATTAGTTATATATTTTTTCTGTCACTTATAATATAATACAACACTACGGAACAATTCTGACACAAATTACAACACATTACGTGGGATTAGAATTTTTGTTATCATATGGAAAGAAATAGTCAAAAGAAAAGTATTACTATTATGACGTCAAAAGTCTAACCACAAGAGTCAAAGCTTCTTAACTTTTCTTACGTGTTACACATGTAACACTAACATTGACTAAACTCTCTTCCAGATTTTGACACGTGTGCTCTCAAAGATATGGACGGCCAAGATTGCGAGTATTTTGATTTGAAAGGTTTTGAATTGCAGACTGAGCAATCAACTAGTAGGGTCGGCTAAATTTTTTTAAGGTTTTAATGAAGCCGACAAAAGTTTTACAGGGTTGCAGAATTTGGCATCCCAAGAACCAATAGGAATGTGACACGTAAACGTACTGGTCTGCATTGTCAATTTGAGTTATTTATTTTGACATTGAAGTTAATGGAAATGTGGTTGGGATTGCATGAAATGTGGTGCACCAAGCAAAGCATTCCTTGTTTTCTGAACAAGATCTAGGGCTAGGATTGAGAAGTTGTACAACATGTCTTTGACCGGTACATGTAGTTTTCAGTTCATGGGCAACATTTTCTTGAGAAGTAGTACAACAATGTCTTTGACTAGTGCTTTGTTTTTGGACTTTCAGTTTAACGTCCAACATTTTAATTAAAATGTTTTTTTTTTTTTTGGCTCCTCTACTTTCACATTATGGTTGGTTGAATGGAAAATATGGGAAAGGAAGGTAAGAAAAGGAGAAAAAAAAATGTGTTTGGATGTGAAGGAGAAGAGAAGGGAAGTGAAAAATGTATTTTATACTTTTATCCTCTTAAATTATAAAGGAGAATGTTAACCAGCATCGCCTAGTGCTGGTTAAGTGCAAAAAAGACAAAAAAAATTATCAGAAAATGTCAAAAAAATTCTAAATAGTACTACAAAATTGAAAAAATTGACATGAATTGCAAAAAAAGACAAAAATTGTGTCAAGTAAAAGTAAAAATATTTTGTGGTTAACAGGCACCATGTGGTGCCCGTTAACATAATCCAATTATAAAACAGTAAGGTTATAAAAGTAATTTTACAAAAAATCCTAAACTTTTAAAAGGTATTAAAGTAATTTTTTAATTGAAAAAATGGTGGACTCACAAAAACCTTTTACATTCCTCTCTTCTTTCTTTCCTCATTTTCATTTTAACCAAACAAAAAGAAATCTCTTCCTTTCTCTTCCCTTCTCTTCCCTTCCTTCCCATTCCATGCAACCAAACATAGTATCAATATAAAATGTATATTATGTATATGTTATATACAGCTTCTCTCTCGCATTGTGTGAATCTCAGTTGCCTATAGAACTTACACAATGCAAAAGAGATTATATGCAACTAATACATAAGATACTAAATATTTTTATTATGAGGTCTAGTTAACGAATGTTCTTAGAAGATTTGTTAATGGATCGTACCCTTAAAGTATCTGTTAATTTTTCCCATTAATATATAAGATATGATTAGAAACTTGTGACTTTCACTCTTTAATATTAATAGGGTCTTGTTAATGAGTGTCCTTAGGGTAATTGTTAATAAATTATTTTAGAAAAGTTTTGACACAACTTTTATTGGAAATATAAAAATAATAAAAAAAATTAATTGTTTTTCATAATTTTTTTAAAATAATTCCTAAACTAATGTCCTTAATGCATTCATTAACTTTTTACATATTAATATTACATTTTATCATTATGTTGAATATTAATGAGTTCCCTTTTGATGTAAACTGGATTCAATCATGGATCAATATTTGACAACAAAAACTTCATTTATTATATATGTAATGTACAAATGTGAATTTGTTAAACAATTTTGTAGCTCAATGTTATTGTCTAAAACATTTATAAAAAACTATTTTTTAGAGGTAAAATTTCAACCTACAATATCCGTTTCTGGTGATTGTCCTTTATCATTAGACCAAAATATCAATTAGTTTTTGGTGCAGACAAAGATAGAACCTCATAGCTCTTATTGAAAGGAAAAATATATATATATTTAATGTTAAACCACCACCAATCTATTTGTCTAAAAAATAAAAAGTTTATTTGTCTAAATAACATTAAAAAAAAAAAAAAAAAAAGGTACAATGTTGGAAGTGAAGGAATCAAATACTATATTGATGTGGATTGACAAACTCAATTTTGTAGTCATCTCATTCAAAATGAAGCGTAGACACGATACTAACTTTCCAAAAGCTACATTGTTTTAATTGGTTAATTTTCCACTCCCCCAAAAGATAAATAAAAAGTGTTCCTTAGAGTAATTGAAAAAATGAACATGCATGCACTTGTTAGTTTTATAAAGAAAAATGGTCTAACTTAAGGACAATGCAACAGTCAAAATTGACCAATTAATTATCATAAGACGCCCTTTGGCTTTGGGTAGACTGTCGAGTAAACATCACAATATCATTCATATTGATTGTGAGATACATATAATTAACGAGACCCACGTGTGTCAAAGCGTTAGAGGCATGCAACAACGTGACAATGTACTAGAAGATATGGAGTCCTCTTATATATATATTTAAGACAATGTACAATAATATTATGGGATGTCTTAAGAGTATTAATTAGTTTAACAAATATTTTTATGGAAAAAAACAATTGAGTTTTTTTTTTACAGTTTTTTTTATTTTTATTTTTATTTTTATTTTCATACGAGTAGTATTTAAAGTTTCTTAAAATGGTTAAATTAACTAGTGTTTTAAAAACACTCATTAACGGGACCCTAATATTATTTGTTATGAGTAAGTGTCCTTCCGTGGCTAGCTTTTTTTGTTAGATTTTAGTTTTTTGAACAACTTTTTAAAATCTCATTTTATCACACTTTTTCAAAATACAAGCATATTTAATACACTTACAAAAAAAAAATTATAAATAAATAAATAAGTCGATGTCAAACGCACACTAAAAGTATCTTATGGAAGTTGAGAATTTTATAACTCAACTGGTACTTTTTGATGTTTTCAATGAAAACTTCTCGGATTTAAATCCTCAATTTCCCAATTATTAGTTATAGAAAAAGAGAATCCCATCGACAAACAATGATTCCATCCGGATAAAAATAAGGTCCTAAAATAACTCTACGGTAGAGTTTTTGAAATCTTATCAGTTCATTCTGAAATGAAAATGATGAATTTTAGAATATTTTGAATAGATACTAAAAGTCAAGATATTTCTAAATGTTGATGATATGGTAAAATTCAATCCACTCATTTCAAAATAAATGGATAGGATTTCAAGAATTTTCTAATAGAGGGGTTTGGGTTACCTCCAGTACTTTTTTAACTGGAATCTCCTTTTATTTTAATGAGAAACTGCCACATCACCCACTAATTAAATAAAAACGTGGAGATTAAAACCCACTATCACTTGTCATTGTGTAATTAAAATAAAAAGAAACATCCAATTAAAAAAGTACTGAATGTAAGTCAAACCCATAATAGAGTTACCTATAATAAACTCTAAAAGATCTGCGTTCTCATTGGTTCAATGTTCAAGTGTAGTAAATGAAACACAAAAGTGATAAGTGCTCAACAACATTGTTATGTGTTATATCCAGTGCTCTAGCATTTTATTCAATGGTTTATTTTTTATTTATATATAAATAAAGTTAAATTATACACAAATATTAACAGAAATAGGCGCCTACACCAAAAACTCAGTAAACATATATAATAATCCTTAACTTTTATCATACAGAAACTCTGAACAGTAATATTATTTTTTAATAATTATGTAGCGTTTGGTATGGTGGAAATCCACGTTACTCCTAGGATCCAAATTCCAAGGAATGTGATTTTTTGTAATCTAGATGCTTAGGAATGTAGCTATTCCTATGTTTGATTTCATTAAGAATCTTTTAAGATTCTTAAGAATGTGAAATGATAATGTTTGGTTTATTTCTAGGAATCTTAAATGAATTATTTTTTTTCTCATTCTATCCTTATATTTGAATGTAAACTACTAAGTCCTTTAAAAAAAACCTTCCTCTAAATAAATAATGAAAAACAAAATATAAACTATTAATTATGACAAATTTATTAAGATTGTAGTCTAACATTTTAAAATGACAAGAACAATACAAAAATAACTATTTAAATTCTCAAATGCTTTATTCTTAATAATAATTTTTAAAAGAGCTTAATTCATAACAAAACAACCTGACAACGTTTAGGTTTATAAGACAAGAGAAAAGATATTGATAATTTGTTTTATATTTTATCTTAATTACTTAAATGATAAGGAAAAATGGTTAAAATTGTCAATTTATAAAAAATACAATTTTTCTTTAAATTTGGGAATCTAAATACCTATCTGGAAATCTGGATACTCACCTGTTTTAAAGGAAATCAACATTCCTACTGAGAGGGGTTTAAAGGGGGAATCCAGATTCTCCTAGCATCTGATTCCCTAACATGATTTGCAACCAAACACGAGAATCTTTAAATATTCCTGAGAATTCTAAAACATTACTCTATACCAAACGCCACATTAATATCTTATAAAATATTACTCCATTTTGTCAAGAGCTTTGAACTTCAACAACATTGTTTAATGTGGGTTCAATTAGGTCAACTGGTAAAAAAAAAAATTTCGAGGTTCGAACTAGGAGTGGCAATTCATGTTCGCGGGTCAGGTTCATGTCGTGTTGAGTCATGAGTATTCAGCTATATGGGTTGACCCAAATCCAACCTGTTTACTAAACGTGTTAGGAATCCTTAACCCGAACACAACTTTTTTTATTAAACAGTTCAGCCCGACTTGACACGTTTAACTTGTTTAATTAACAAGTTATGTAAAAGTTAATACAAATGACCCATTTTATAATCTATTTAATTAATAGGTAATACTTAACCAATATAATCTTTATCAATTCTCATGTATATAAAATTAAAATACAATTACAACTATAAATATAGTAATAAACATATAAAAACAACCATAAATTAAGTAATAGTATCAAAATAATTAATAACTTTATATGCTAAATGAGTTGGACGGGTTCACGTGCTAAACATAAACCTGACCCGTTTATTAAACGGGTTAGCCATGTTAAACCAGATATGACCTGAACTCATTTAGCCTCAATACATGACCTGTTTATAAACAGGTTAGTTGTGTCGAGTTCATGGGTTATGTCAGATTTTGCCACCTCTAGTTCGAACTTCAAACCTGCCTATAACAAAATTTCATTAAACATATTTAATAATTCTTAACTTGTATCATATAGACACTCATAAATAGTAATATTTTTCTAATAATTAATGTCTTATAAAATATTGCTCAATTTTTCCAAGAGTTTTGAACTTCAACAACATTGTTTAATTTGGGTTCAATTAGGTCAACTAGTAAAAAAAAAAAAAAAGTCGACGTTCAAACTTCAAACCTGCCTACACCAAAAATTCATTAAACATATTTAATAATCCTAAACTTGTATCATATATACACTCATAAACAATAATATATATGTGGGTGTCAAAAACAACCACCAAAATGATAATGATGGAATAAATGACTTGCACAATTAATTTATAAAAAAAGGGGAAAATATTGCACAATGGGAGATCTAAACAGCAAATTAAATGAACAAAAGGATCATTTCTTCCATCATTATCATTTTGGTGGTTGTTTTTGACCCCACAATATATTTTTTAATAATTAATGTCTTATAAAGTAATACTCCTTTTGTCAAGAGTTTTGAACTTAAACAACATTATTTAGTGTGGGTTTCAATTAGGTTAACTGGCAAAAAAAAAAAGAAAAAAAAAAAGAAAAGAAAAAAGGTTCAAGGTTCAAACTTCGAACCCACCTATGCCAAAAATTCATTAAACATATTTAATAATCCTTAACTTGTATCACAGAGACACTCATAAACAATAATTTCTTTTTTTTTAATAATCAATGTCTTATAAAACATTATTTTTTAGTGTAGGTTCCTATTAGTTAACCAATATAAATTACTTTCATAAAATAAGAAACATGATTTGGAATTTGAATTCTATCTATTCCAAAAATTAATTAGTGTTTTAACTTGATGATAACAAGAAAAAATTGTTTAGTGTATTGGAACTCATCTTCACATTGTAAAAAGTTTTGTTGACGAGTATCTTTATAACATTTGATAATAAAACATGGGTGATGTGTTAATGGATGTTCTTAGAAAAATTGTTAATAAACTACTCCTATAATAGGAAAGTTTTAACACTACTTTTATGAGAAATATAAAAAACTGTTAACAACATTTATTATTTTATCATTCTCCTAGTAAAATTTTTCTAAAAATAGTTCTTAAACCAATATAAAAACATTTTAAAAAAATTTTGATATTGTTTTCAAGATAAATATAAAAAGGTGTTTAAAAAGTCAATTGTTTTTTTTTTTTTTCTTCCAAAAAAAAGTTTCTATAAATATTTGCTAAACCAATACTCTTAAAACATCAATTAACTTAAAATAAAAAAAATAATTAAAAAAAAGAAAAAGAAAAAGAAAGAAAAATGGTTGAAAGTGGAGGGCATGTGGAATCATGTGAGTGGTCACACCAAACACACTTACATTTTGACCTATACTACACTCTACCCAAACCCCTCAAACCCCGAAACTCTCTCTCCACCAACAACTATCATGCGCCTAAAAGCGCATTACGCACCCCCCAATCCCATAACCCCGAAAACCCAATCCCTTTCACACTTTTCTTATGCCCCCTGCCTTCCACGCACTTTGCGTATCCAACTCTCTCTCTCTCTCTCTCTCTCTCTCTCAGTAGTTAAACTGCGTTGACTCCTCATTTCTGTTTTCCCCATTATGCCCTCACCCAATCCTCACATTTTACACCGGCGTACCACAAACCAAAGATCTCACCACCTTTTATGTCAGTTTGTGTAATTTCGGCGTAATCTCTGGGCTTTACAATACCAAAATCTAATTAATTAGAAAACAACAACACCACAACCTCTTCGTAGCTCAGAAGCTGAAACCAAAAAACCCTAAGAGAGAGAGAGAGAGGGGGGGTTGTTCTCGTAAATATTGCATGAGTTTTGGGCAAAAGAGAAAGAGGCGAAGAAGAAGAGGAAGAGGAAGATGAAGAGGTTGAGGTCTAGTGAAGATCTCGATTCGTACGGCGACAAATGCAAGGATCCGAACCCGAGTTTGAATCCGAACCCGAGTTCGAATTCGAACCCGAGCCGTTCCTCTTCGCAGTATCGGACTAGCTTCTACCACAAGTCGGAGAATGTGCGGAAGGGCGGGTTGGTTTCCTCGTCCTCGTCGGCGGCGGTGGCTTCGTCAAGGTACGACCGGGATCGGTCCTCCGGCGGGGACGATGATCGGGAGGGGTCGAGGGTGGTGAGGAAGAGATCGGAGCATGATTTCGATGGGTTCGATAGGAGGAAGGGGTTCGATCGGTATAGTGGAGAGAGTAGGGGAGGTGGAGGCGGTGGCGCAGGTTACGATCGGAGTTTGATTCACCGGTCGGAGAGTTTCTGCGGCGGCGGTTCGTCGACTTCGCTGTCTTTGTCTTCGTCGAGGAGGGAGTTTCCGAAGCGGTTTAGATCGGAGCGGTCGTCTTCGGGTTCGGATCCGTCGAGACGGGAAGGGAGCGTGTCGTCGTGGCGGCGGTTCGGTAACAATGGGAATAAGGATTCGGAGGAGAGGAGTAGAATTGGATTGAGGGATGTGAAGTCGCCGACTTGGTCTCGGGACTCGTCGGCGAGCGAGCAATCGAGGATGGTTAGGGCTTCGACTGTGACGGCTAATACGGTTTCGAATTCAGGTTCGTCGCCGTTACGAACGGTGTCGAGATCGGATTCGAGGGCGGTGGCTGCGACGAAGGAGAATTCGGCTTATTCGAATAAGTCGAAATCGAAATCAAAGTCGCCGACTTGGTCGAGGGAATCGGGTGCGAGTGAGCAATCAAAGAGTATGGATGTGGAGATGGTGAAGAAGAGCGAGGAGACTCAAGTTGAGAGTGGAAGTAGTAGCGAAATGGAGGAAGGAGAGCTCGAGCCGGAACCAGAACCCGAACAGGAGCCAGAGCCTGAGCCAGAACCAGGACTAGAATCGAACCTCAAAGTTGAGGCTGAAGCTGAAATCAAATCGGGTATCGAGAATAAGGAGGATGGAGTGAAAGTATTGAGTAAAGAAGAAGAGAGGGAGGTGCAAAATAAGGAGAGTGATAGTGAGGTGAAAGATGTGGAGAAAGAAGATGATAAAGTTGATGAATTGAGCAGCGGAAGCGAGGACGGGAACAGGGACGAAGCTGAGGCAGGGGATGATGAAGGTTGTGGTGGTGATGATGATAAGGAAGAGTGTGTGAAGGAAGATGGGGAGTGTGTTGAGGAGGAAGGAAAGAATGATGGGGTTGTTGATGATGACGATGACGATGATGATGAAAAATCTTTGGGGTCAGAAGAGGAGTGCGATAAACAAGACAAGGGTGTGAGCATAGATCTTGAAGCCAAGGTAGAGGATGTGGAAATGGAAGTGGAAGTGGAAGAAGCACAGGAGTTGGATAAGGAAGTTGGGGAAGAAAATGGAGGAGAGGGTGAAGTGAATATGGGGAGAGAAAGAGAGGAGGGTTTGAGTCAGAATTTCAAGGATAAGGGGAAAAGTGTGTCGATTGAACCGACCCATGTTGCCGATTCTGCTGAAGATGGTGTATGGATGGAGAGGGAATCGAGGGAGTTTGAGAGGGATAGTGATGATATGGAAGGACCAAGTACTCGGGGGTTTGAGTTGTTTAGTACGTCTCCAGTTAGAAGGGAGGAGAAGAATGATCAATCCGGTGTTAATAGGCTGAAGGAAGAGAAGCTGGTGTTGGAACCGTTTGATCTTTCGTTAAGCTTACCGAATGTTTTGTTACCGATTGGTGCTGCTCAGGATACAATTCAAGCAGCTCCTGGTTCACCTAGTCAAGCTAGGAGTGTTCAGTCCATGAGTACCACATTTCGTACTAATTCGGATGGATTTACTGCATCGATGTCTTTTTCAGGTTCTCAGTCGTTTTTCCACAACCCCAGTTGTTCTCTGACACAAAATTCGATGGACAACTTTGAACAATCGGTTGGCAGCCGCCCCATATTTCAGGGAATCGATCAAGCTTCTCAGGGAGCTTGGCAGGGACAGTCTCAGAATGAGTCTAAGCCTAAAGATATCCCTCTATATCAGAGAATCTTGATGAATGGAAATGGCTCTCTTAATCAGTCTCAAGTATTACAAGGCATTTCGAATGGTCAAGCTGTGCAAGGACAACATCATAGGGGTTTAGAAGGAAGCTCTAAAATGGGCAATGGACTAGAAAGGCAGTTGAGCTTTCATAGGCAGCAGTCGTTCACTGATGATGTTAGATCGCCTTCGCAAAGTGTAGGGTCTCATGATATTGGATCAAACTATAGTTATGACAAGAAGCGGAGAATGAGGGAAAAGAGTAGTGGTAGTTTATATAGGAGTAGTGGCCAGAAGGAGTTTGAATACAGTGGTGGTGGAGCTGAATATGTTGAGAAAATCATTGCCAAGATAGTTGAGGAACCGGTACATATGATGGCTAGGAAATTTCATGAGATGACACCACAATCCATAGTGCGTCTGAAAGAGAGCATCAACGATACCATGTTGAGTGTTGATAAGCAAAAGCAACTCGTTGATTTTCAGAAAGCTCTGCAGAACAAGTCTGATATAACCTTGGAGACACTACAGAAATCCCACCGGGCACAACTGGAAATCTTGGTCGCTTTGAGAACTGGTCTTCCGGAATACCTTCAGCTAGATGACAGTGTTACGAACGCTCATTTGGCGGAGGTATTTCTCAACTTAAAATGCAGAAATCTTGCCTGTAAGAGTTCTTTGCCTGTGGATGAATGTGATTGCAAGGTTTGTGTGCAGAAGAAAGGTTTTTGCAGTGCTTGCATGTGTCTTGTGTGTTCAAAGTTTGACATGGCAAATAAAACATGTAGTTGGGTTGGTTGTGATGTTTGTCTTCATTGGTGCCATACGGATTGTGCGTTACGAAAATCTTATATTATAAATGGAAGAAGTGCAAAAGGGGCTTATGGGACGACCGAGATGCAGTTTCATTGTATTGCCTGTGATCATCCTTCAGAGTTGTTTGGCTTTGTGAATGAGGTTTTTCAAAATTTTGTAAAGGAATGGACAGCTGAAACTCTTTCCAGAGAACTTGATTATGTGAAGAGAATTTTTCGTGACAGCAAGGATATGAGAGGGAGACGGCTTCATGAAATTGCTGATCAGATGCTGGTACGATTGGCAAATAAGTTGGACCTTCCTGAGGTTTGCAGTCATATCTTGGCTTTCCTTCGTGGTAAGTCCTTTACAACTCTGTTGGTAATATGAGTTCTTTATATTGGGTACTGTATTTTTTTCTTCCTTGTATGATTATGAGATCGTGTTAACTTAGCAACTTGTCATGGACATATCTACTAGAGATTCTTTACCTGTTTCATGTATTTGTTACAATATGACATTATTTGGGATAACTTTTGCTCGTTGTCTCTGTGGTCTATAATTACATTCATTAGGAAATGATTTTAGATAACTTTAGCTATTCACAGGATACCAGTAAAAGAGAGCTGATGACTTCCGAGGAAGACAAATAATTTTTGGTTCTTAGAAGTTATTTGGGTGAAATTTAATGTGTGGGGAAGGTACAAAAATTGGAAGAAAAAGTGCCAACTAAACTGCTTTATTTATCATTATGCCTTTTGTTTCTTCTATCATAAATGTGAACACTGCATAATCTGCATTATTTACAATATATGCATGACATATTAGGGGATATGCGTCAAGAGCCTTGTAGCTCAACTGGTTGGCACCTCCTATGGAGCCATCTAGGGTTTAAAATCCCCCACCTCTAACTATTGATGTATCAAAAAATTTATTGGGGGATATGTGTGACTTATTTTGATAATTGCCTGAGCTTCTGTATTTATATTTGTGAAGCATATGATGATAACCTAGTGATGTTGTAATGCAGAATCGAGCAATTTTTTTTAATGGAAGATAGAGAAAACTACTCTTATATGATTTCTATTTGCAAAATATGATTTCATATTATGAATCTATATGTTATAAGCTTTAAATCGGTATATGGTACATTAAAAATGGACTTGAAATGAAGAAGATATAAAACTTTGAAGTTCATGTCTGAAACTCATTTTTTTGGCTGAAAGAAATTGAAAGAAGAAGGTTGAAGACAACCTGCATCACGTGTCTTTCACTTGCCAAAAGGGCTAGAGTGACAGCAAATAAAAAAATAAAATAAAAAAAGAAGAGTCCCACAAAAGTTTATTTCCTAAATGTATTTACTCTATTATTATTAGCATGCACTGTAAAGTAAGCCCATCTGCCACGTTTGGGATCTTGTCTTTTGTGAGATTTTCCTATTATATGCATATTAACTATTAAGCCTACTGATAAATGAGTTTCTTTAGGTGAAACGTACTATTCAACTTAGCATTTATTTCTCATGAAACATAAAAGTTATATGCTTCAATGATATGGAATTGATTTAATTTTGTAAATTGTTTAATTCAATATAGTGAATAAAAATTAAAGCATCTCTAGTCCAAAACCCTCTCTTTTAAGTGTAAATCATATCAATCTTTGGGCAACTCAAGAATTCCATATGAAGTAGACTTTAGGAACTGATTATTTTATGTGAGACAGAAAATGTTGCTGAGCAACCAAAACTAATCTGCTTTCTGTAGTTTTGTATTGAAATCATGCGTTAGTATTTTGCTTGGTTATGTTGAGTGTGGTTCTTAGCATTTGACTTTTGTAATATAAGAAAATGGTAAACCATTCAATACAGTGGCTTGGAACTGCAATATTTGCTTCATTGCTGTTCAGAGGGCAATTTTATGTTTATAAGATCAATAAAGGGTTTAAAGAGGGGAAAATTTATTTTTTCTTTTTCTGAGATATTTGCATCAGGTATTGGAATGGGGAAGGGGAAGATATGTCAATTTTTTTTGCATGGGTTCATATGTGTGATAGACCTAGTGCCATCAAATGAAATATACTGCAGTGTTTTCTTCTTTTCTATATATCATTCTTTTGAGGTCTCAAGCTGAACCACGAAGGTTATAATTTACATCCTTTAACTGTTATTGCAGAAGCCGAAACTCCCAAGTTAGGCAAGATGCCAATCCCATCTGGCAATGAACAAGGTAAAGAAAGCAATGGGATTGCTGGGACGAGCCAGGATCCCAGTTGGCTAAAATCTGTTTATTCAGAGAAGGCCCCTCAGTTGGACAGGGCACCTGTTGTATTTCCTAGATTCAGTTATGACCAGATTGATAAACGCACTTTGGAGACTGAGTTGCAGACAAGTATTCAAAAGGAACCCGTGTTTGATGAATTGGAGAGTCTTGTGAGAATCAAAGAGGCAGAGGCTAAAATGTTCCAAGCCCGTGCTGATGAAGCAAGAAGAGAAGCTGAGGGCCTAAAGCGCATTGCCATTGCAAAGAAGGAAAAAACTGAAGAGGAGTATACAGGTCGATTCACAAAGTTGCGTTTGGCTGAGGCTCAAGAAATGCGTAAACAAAAATACGAAGAAGTCCAGGCTCTAGACAGAGCACATCGAGAGTACCATGATATGAAGAGGAGGATGCAAGCAGATATTAAAGATCTGTTACTGAAAATGGAAGCTACAAGACAATCTTGATTTGTGATTAGCCGATCAGTAGGTCTTTCTATAGAATTGTCATCTTCTCAGGTAATTGTACCCTTACTGCTGAAGGTTCTATGTTGTATTATAACATCATGTGTCCTATCTGTTATAGTTCATGATCAGTAGGTGAATTTTCTGTTCTAGGTTCTGTTTTTCTTTTTTCTTTTTCTTTTTCTTTTTATCAGCTGCTAACCAGAATGTGTACAGAGATTGCAACATCTCTTTATATCTCTTTGTATGATGAAAGGTTTCCCTTTTAGTGAAGCAATATGAAAGAGATTATTTTACATCAAGCCTTTATTTCCTGATGGAATTTTTAGTTAAAGAAAAGGATTTCAATTTTAAATTTTAGTTTGAAATTACTTTAGCCAACTCTCCAAAGGTTTCAAACAGTTTATATTAACAACTATTCTTTAAATTTGTTTAGATTTTAAATCCTCAAACTCAAAACACAACCTGAAGGGATTTATTGTAATGGTTGAGACTTGAGATCTCCATTTTGGACTGGCTTGATTGCATTTAGGATTGGCAATGAATTGGTATTTTGTTAAACAAAAAGTACTCCTCTAAGGAGTGAGAAAAGGAAAAAAGAAGAAAGAAAGAAACATATGTTTTTGTTTGTTTGCATACGTCACAAAGTAGACGACTTTAAAACAACACGTGAGATCTGTTTGGATTAGTTATATTTGCTGGTTTAAAGATGCTTGATTTGCATTATTGTGACAACTAGCAGGTATTGTGTAATGTAATCATCAGATTTTATTTTTCATGGGGTTTAACCCAAAAAAAAAAGTAGAAGAAGACTAAAAAATAATATTGGAAGAAGTAGTTAAAAAGACATCTCAATTAATGAAGTAATAAACTAATAGGGACTATTTTTAATCAAATAGAATTGATAAAAAAAAATACATGTAACTAAGCTAACATTGACTAACACAGACTAATGTTGTTGAGAATTCAACCACTCCAAAGAAATTGCTCAAAGTATATTTAAAGCCCCCCTATATTTTAGGGTGGTTTTAAATTAATTCTTATAGTTTTCAATGTTTCAAATTAAACCTTAAAATCGAAATTTGATACAAATAAAATAAAACCATATAGATTCATTATTTGTTAAATGGATTTTTAAAATCAATCCCCCTAATCAATTTGTTAAATGGCTTGAAAAATTCAGGGGTTAAAAGTTAAAACAAAAAAGAAACAATAAGATACCAAGAAGGTATTAGTTTTTCCTGTTCTGAATTAAGTAAACTGCACGTTGAATCATTGATCTATACAAAATTCACAATGAAGCCAGAATTATGATATCCTTTGACTATAACAGGTGTAGAGTCCCAAGCCCAATGCCATGTAGCTATTTTGCTATCTTTTTTTAATTTATATTGGTTTCTTTCTTTTCTACTTTGGTCAAAAGTTCAAAAATAAGGAACAAGTCTTCGAAAGGAGCTATCAAAGGGTTGGCCGAAAGCCTAACAAAGAGTCAAACTCAAACCGGCATTTCTCTTTTACCCAATTGAAGTGGAAGTGATGATACACTCACCAGTCACCACTTTTACATACACTTGTGCTTGGTTCTAAAATAAAGTCTAAAAGTCCTTTTGGTTCCTAATGCTGGTAAGATTGAGGACTTTCATTACCATATTTTTTATTTGCTTGTCTTTATGCTATATCAATTATCAAACCAAATCAAGATTGTAACTTATTTAGCACGTATCAGTTAAGTGATAGGCGATTCATTTTCAAGGAAAGGGGAATTAACCTTTTGATAGATACGGTATTATTTTAAACTCATGATATCCGCTCCGTGATTATTATTCTTTATCATCAAGTTAAAATACCAATTGATTTTTGGTATAAGTGGTGATAAAACCCTAAATCGTTTATTTGACAACAAGAGATTTTAATATTTGATATACCATTGAAACCCTGCCTTTGTTTAATCAGGGCTTGAAATATTTGTCATTCATGAAATTAAAATGGTATATGTGATTTTTGAGCAATGACAAGGATATGAAATATTTCCCTCCCTCTCTCTCTCTGTCTCTCTCTCTCATGAATTCATTAAGAAGAAGAATGATCTCTCCTCCAAACCTCATAAACAGAAGGTGGGAGTGAGAAATTATTGAATAGGACTAATGTGGACTGAATTGGTGCGAAGTGAACAAAATGGACATATGGACCAATTAGAACCAATGTAGACCGAAGCGGACAGAATAAGACCAAAGTGGACAAAATGACCCAAATAGACCAAATAAAACAGAATGGAGGACATGACCCAAGTGGATAGAATGGACCGAATGGAATGAATAGGACTGACATGGGCAGAATGGACTGAATGACAATGTGGACTGAATAGAACCCATATTGACTGAATGGACCGAATAAGACCAAAATGTTGGCATTCCTTCTCACCCAACAGAAACTAGTACCACATTAGAAAAGATCTAAACTCTAGAGTCATTACCAAAACTTTATATTTCTCAAGGACAATCAGGACACTCGGTATCCAGTGCATCAAAGCACACTTTTGCATCACCTTCTACAATTAAACCTTATGAAAAAGTTACAGTTTTTCAAACTGGATTGCCCATAAAATAGCTTCTGCTTCAACTACAGCAGGTGTCCAGGATTGAGCTTCCTTGGTCCAAGCTTTCATAATCCCTCCTAATTTTATTTTGAGAAATCACTGCTAAAGTTGCTATAGTTGCATCCACATTCAATTTCACTGTTTCTGTAGGTGGCCTTTTCCAAGCTATGTAATTTATTTACCATCAGTCTCTTCATGGGATTCCACAGCTCCAGTGTGCTCCATAAACCTGTGTTCTAGGGCTTGGATAGTAGTTAGAATGTTTACTTGTGCTGCTTTGTACTCTACCTAGTTTCTAAGGTTCTAGAGGGCTTCCAATGTGAGTGCTATTTGCAAGGAATATTGCTCTTGGAGAAGTTTTGATGATATGCTTGAGTTTGTCACAAAATCTGGTGCATCCAAGACCTGCTCAGCAATCTCCACATGGTTGTTGATAGGAATTAGATTATAATGCAAACCAGAAAGCTCTGGCCACAGCACAGTTGAAGAAAAAGAATGTTCCAGATTCAAATTTCTCCTTGCAAAGAGGACAATTTGTGTCAGTGGTTCCTAGTTTTTGAGCCAATCTTTTCACACACCGTCAATTACAACTTGTCACTTCAACAATTAATTAGTTGTGAAAAAAGCATGTGAAATATGTTTCGTATATAAATTTATTAATGATTCTAATATATTTCTCTTGCAAAATCAAATCTATGACAATCTGGGATTGAGGAAGACGGGACTGAGAAGATTTTTCACATTAATAATTAGGAAAAGAAAAACTTGAAATAGTTTTCGAGAGAAAAAAGTATACAATAAAACTTATTCTCACTCCTTCAGTTCAAAATCAAAGTGTGTGTGTGTATTGGTTTGCTAGTTTCTCAAAAAAAAAAAATGGTTCCAAATATAGTTACTATTAAATTTTAATTTGAAAATCCTATAATAATATAAAATAGGCTAAAATGCAATACTGACTTTCTAAGTTTTTTCAAATTTTATTTCAATCCTCTAACTTTGTTTTCGTTCATTTTAGTCCTTTAACTTTCAAGTTTATTCAATTAAGACTTTTCTATCAACTTTTGTTATATGTTGTGGTTAGTTTTTCAATTTTTTTAATTTTTTCTTCAAATTTTTTTAATTGGAAAAAATTCAATTAATGATTTTTTTTTTCCAAACAATTTTAACTAAAGTTGGCTGAAAGGCCTTAATTAAATAAATCTAAAACTTAGAGGATTGAAATGAATAAAAACAAATTTAGTCGATTGAAATGAAATCTGAAGAAATTTAGAGGGTTAGTTTGCATTTTGGTATATAAAATAAGGGTTGTGTTAACGGACACCACAAGGTGCCTGTTAACTGGTGCCCGTTAACAACATTTAGACTTTTTTTTGACAACTCTTTTGTCTTTTTTTTTTGTAGCTTTATGTTATTTTTTTTCGAGCTTTATAAGTACTTTATGTCTTTTTCTTTTATTTATCTCATTTTTTATTATGTAAGACTCACATTAGAGAAACCTTAATTAACACCACACGGTGCTTGTTAACATTTCCCATAATATAATATGACTTGGTAAATAAAAGCAGGTAAAGTTTTAAAAGATAAAATATGCTGCTAATGGGTTGATAAAAGATAAAATTTGTGATAACGTAATTGATGATCGTATATTTTTACTTTGATGGTTACATTACAGTGTGTTGTGTCTTTTATTGATTTAATTTCTTGCTCAGCTTGGAGATTTCTAGGGGCTATTTGGATTACTCATGGCTATCATGCAAATGCTGAGAACGTAGAAACAAATTGAAAGTCATAAAACTTTCAAAGCCTTCGCATAAGACTAGTTTAATGTGAACTGGGCAATTCAGGCCTTATAAATGACATTAAGGCCTTGTTGGCCCATTTTTATTATTATGAACTTTGAGTATATATCAAGAGAGAGAAATTTATGGTCTATACTTAGGTCCATTGGTTAAGAAATTGTAATATGGATGTGGCTATTTCCAATCTTCTCTGTTCCTGGCTTCCTGCAGGCCGCGTGGCTCTTTCTATCAGGGAAAGAAGATAGACTTGGCCCAACTGTTTCTTTTGGGCTAAAGCCTAAAGGCCTAGCCTATGTAGGACTAGGCAGGAAAGCCATTTCTTTTTGGTGAAAATGGATAAATATTATTCAAAATTTCAAATATTATTAAGTCTAGTATTAAGTCTAGGAAGGGAAGCCGTTTCTTTTTCAAATATTATTAAGTCTACAAAATTTCAAATAAGGAATACCAATTTCGCTAAATAATATTTGATGGTGATTTATAACAAGTTTCATTCATCCATAAGTGTTGTCCAAAATAATCTTCAAAAAAAAGAAAATAGAAAGATGAATCACAAACATGAAAATAGGTTATCCAAGAAAATGCTATTCGTCCAAAGAGAGATTGGTTGTCCATACCACAAGAAGGTGTAGACGACCAACTAACACTTGGTGTTTTTTAGAGTATGGAGTGAATTTCTCGAAATTCGCTCTATTCTGCCCACTAAACCTCACACATTTTCCATGATGTTAGTGGAGCCTAACTAGTAGTCTCACTCCAAAATTCTCTATAAAAGGGCCATGCTTCATCCAACCAAGATATGTTTTACTATTCATCCACTTACTATACTTGAGTTCTAAATAAAAAAAATGACTTAATTATTGGAAGATCCTTGGCCGTTTCACCTTAGTCACCTTCGATAGTCTCTTTCTTCGTTAAAGCCTAAAACATTCAACCTACTGATTTCACACCATCATCTATATTATAACTTTTTTTTTTTTGGTAAAAAATAACAATATTTGAAAGTTATTGATAAAATATTATATTTGTATCAAAACATGGAGCTCATCTTTTCAAACATGACAATTTTTCCATGAGTTTTTAACATGAATGTTGTTTCCGAAAAAGTTAGGGTCCGTTCGGTAGAGAAGTTTGAGTAATATTATTTATATTTTTTTGAAATACGTGTGGGTGAAAAAGTGTGTGAAAAAATGTGTGAAAATAAGTGTAATGTTGTTTAAAAACTGAAAAGATATTATTAGAATGCTCTATCAAACGGACCCTTAATATACCAAATAACTTCAAATATTATTATTTTGAATTTTTTATTTATTAATATTAAAAATGATTACTATTTAGCAAAAATGACCTAATAAAAAGAATTGCATAAACATGACCGTAACGAATATATGGCAATATGTCATATATGATAGTATATCTCTCTATATTTGAACAAAATGTAAAATGCTAACGCAAAAATGTCCAGATCCCTCACGTGACCTCCAAAATCTAACCACAACCGTCCGATCCCTCTCCTCGAATCCCATCCATCCAATCTCCACAATTTCAAAACCCCGCCCAAACTCCCTCAAATTCAAATTCAAAATTTCAAAAAATCCCACTCCCCTTCTCGACCGTTGGAATCTCCCTATAAATCCCATCTCTCTCTCTCTAAAACCCAAAAACTCATTTCTCTCTCCAAAAAAAAAAAAAACCAGATACACCTCCGCCACCACCACAACGACCATGGTAGTCGAGAAAAAACGCCCCTTACAACCCTCGGCCGCCGCGAATGTGGACCCCACACCTCCCGTCGCAGCGGCGGCCGCAGCCGCCGCCACCAAAAATGGAAAAACCATCGAGGAAATGTACCAAAAGAAGTCACAACTCGAGCACATCCTCCTCCGGCCGGACACATACATCGGCTCCATAGAGAAGCACACGCAGTCCCTCTGGGTTTACGAGCCCGACCGCGGCATGGTACACAGGCCGGTCACCTTCGTCCCGGGTCTGTACAAGATTTTCGACGAGATCTTGGTCAATGCGGCGGATAACAAGCAGCGGGACCCGAAGATGGACTCGCTGAAGGTAGTGATCGACGTCGAGGAGAACCGGATCAGCGTGCAGAACAACGGAGATGGAGTGCCTGTGGAGATTCACCAGGAGGAGAAGGTGTACGTGCCGGAGTTGATTTTCGGGCACTTGCTGACGAGTAGCAATTACGACGATACTGTGAAGAAGACGACTGGTGGGAGGAATGGCTATGGTGCGAAGCTCACGAACATCTTCTCGACCGAGTTTGTTATCGAGACCGCCGATGGGAAGCGACTGAAGAAGTACAAGCAGGTTTGGTTTGGTTTGCTTTGTTTGCGTTTCTTGAGAGGTTTTAGGGTTTTTGGATTCTTGGAAATGAGTTTTTGGTTTGATTTGAACAAGAAAGTGATGTGTTGGACCTTTTTTTTTTAGGGTTTCTGTGGGTATGGATTTGGATTCTTGGACTTGATTGTTTCTTTGTTGGAATTTTAGGGTTTTTTTGGATTCTTGGAAATGGTTTTGGTTGTTACGAGTTGGGGTTGGTGATTTCGATTTTTGTGGTTTTGGGACTGTTGGACATTTTAGGGTTTTCATGGTGCTGGATTTAGATTCTTGGATTTATATTATAATTAAAATGTTAATAGTTCATAGTTCATAGATTTGTGGGTGTTTTATTCCCTAATGTGGTTCAGAGTTCTGTTCACTTTGTGGAGACATAATATTGGTCACTGAAATTTATTGTTTAATGTAGTTCTAGATTAAGTCTTATTCCTTTGAAAAACATAGCATTTCATCAATGTGCTAATTCAGTAAAATGGTTTTGGTGATCTGAAGGTATTTTCCAACAACATGGGAACGAAATCTGAGCCTGTCATTTCAAAGTGCAAAGAGAGTGAGAACTGGACTAAGGTCTCATTTAAGCCCGACTTGGCAAAATTTAACATGACTCATCTTGAGGACGACGTGGTTGCGCTGATGAAAAAGCGGGTATTTGACTTGGCTGGGTGCCTTGGGAAGTCTGTGAAGGTTGAACTGAATGGAACTCGGGTCCCCGTAAAATCATTTACCGATTATGTTAATCTCTACTTAGATTCTGCTGCTAAATCTAAACCTGAGAAACCTCCAAGGTTCTTTCTATGAAACTCTGAATGTTTTCGTTTTATTTGTATTTTTCCCCTTCATGGTAATAATTGCTTACTAGAATCATTTGTTTCCTCAGCTATCATGTGAAAGTTAATGATAGGTGGGAGATATGCGTGAGTCTTAGTGATGGGCAGTTTCAACAGGTACCTTGGTCTTTTGAAGCAAAGGGAATCATGAGTCAATTGAAATTGCAATTGTGTAAGACTTACATGGTTTTTTTTTGTTTTTTAACCAGGTCAGCTTTGTGAATTCGATTGCCACAACCAAGGGTGGAACTCATGTTGATTATATCACTAATCAAATTACAAACCATATAATGAATTTTGTAAATAAGAAAAACAAGAATGCCAACATCAAAGCCCATAACGTGAAGAACTACTTGTGGGTTTTTGTCAATGCTCTTATTGACAACCCTGCTTTTGATTCCCAAACTAAAGAAACTCTGACACTTCGTCAAAGCAGTTTTGGGTCCAAGTGTGAGCTTTCACAAGATTTTCTGAAGAATGGTTCGTTTCACTTTATTTTTCATTATTGTAGACACTAGTATGTTACCATTGAAATACTGGAAAGTGATTCTTATGAACCACTTGTTTTTGCAGTCTCGAAGTCTGGAATTGTAGACAGTCTCCTATCATGGGCAAATTTCAAGCAGAGTAAAGATCTTAAGAAAAGTGATGGAACAAAGACAGAGAAGATTCATGGTATTGAAAAACTAGACGATGCTAACAAAGCAGGAGGGAAGGAATCTGATAAATGTACCTTGATTTTAACTGAAGGAGATTCAGCTAAGGCTCTTGCAGTAAGTTGTTGTGTCATTGTGCAGAGTATTTTAGCATTAAAGTTAGCTCTATTGGGTGTCACTTTGTATGATTTTTGACGTTATTCATTTTAATACAGTTGGCCGGGCTTGCTGCTGTGGGTCGAGATTACTATGGTGTGTTCCCATTGAGAGGTAAATTGCTCAATGTGAGGGAAGCCACTGCTAAACAGCTCACTGAGAATAAGGAAATTGGGTACATAAAGCAGATTCTTGGACTTCAGCAGCATAAAGAATACGCCAATGTAAGATCTTTGAGATATGGTCATTTGATGATAATGACTGATCAGGTGCGCCTTAAGTTTCTCTTATTGTTTTGTCCTTGTTTTATGCTTACAATTCTCTCTACAAGGCACACTGACAGCCTTCAACAAATATATAATTTAAACTATAATTGTTGTACAGGATCATGATGGTTCCCACATCAAAGGGCTGTTGATCAATTTTATTCATTCGTATTGGCCATCACTGTTAAAAGTTCCATCTTTCTTAATTGAGTTTATCACTCCTATTGTGAAGGTTGGTATTTTCAGCAAACTAGTTCAAATATTAGCACAACTTCAATATTAGTGGAATGTTTCTTGAGGGAAAATGATCATTTATCATCTTTGCAGGCAACTCACAAAAATGGGACACAATTATCATTTTATACCATGCCTGAGTACGAGTCATGGAAGCACAATTTGACGGGCAATGCAAGTGGGTGGTCTATCAAGTACTATAAGGTTTGCATTGTTAAATTTGTTACATGTGAACCAAATACAGAACCTTTTATTTTAATATCTGTTTTCTGTCTTTTGCATATTGATTTGTTTGTCTTTTTAGGGGTTGGGAACAAGCACATCAAAGGAAGGAAGAGAGTACTTTGCAAATCTTGAGAAACATAGGAAAGATTTTATTTGGGAAGATGAACAGGATGGGGAGGCCATTGAGCTGGCATTTAGTAAGAAGAAGATAGAAGAGAGGAAGAGTTGGCTTAGGCAGTTTGAGGTCAAAGTTTTGCCATGCTTATTCTTGTGTTTTTAGAGAAAGTGAATGAATATACATCTAATATAACACCTTCTGAATGTGCAGCCTGGTACTCACCTTGATCAGACGGGCAAGCTCATAAAATACAGTGACTTTGTCAACAAGGAGCTTATACTGTTTTCAATGGCAGATCTTCAGAGGTCTATTCCCTCCATGGTTGATGGCCTGAAGCCTGGCCAAAGGAAAATTCTTTTCTGCTCTTTCAAGAGGAACTTTGTCAAGGAAGCAAAAGTTGCCCAGTTTTCTGGTTATGTGTCTGAGCATTCAGCTTATCATCACGGTGAGCAGAGTCTTGCGAGTACCATCATCGGAATGGCACAAGACTATGTGGGCTCCAACAACATTAACCTGCTTCAACCAAATGGCCAATTTGGCACTCGTAATTATGTGAGTTGAACATGCCTCATGTGTCACTCCTTAAAGCTGAATCTAGTTCAGTAGGCATTTTTAGTTCTAATCTTATTATCACATTTTGAATTCACAAATGATTGTTTGATTTCAGGGAGGAAAAGATCATGCAAGTGCTAGGTATGTCTATACGCGGCTTTCTCCAATCACGCGGTTTCTGTTCCATAAGGATGACGATGACCTTCTTGACTACTTGAATGAAGATGGGCAATCAATTGAACCAACTTGGTATCTTTTTCCCCATTCTTCTATCTATTTGGTAGAAGGGATTTTAGCATTTTGAATGAAGAACTCCTATATATAAATAAGGCTTGTACTTTAATTTTTTGGATATTTTAGGTACATGCCAATTATACCAACGGTTCTTGTCAATGGTAGTGAAGGAATTGGGACTGGTTGGAGCTCTTACGTTCCTAATTACAACCCAAGAGACATAATAGCAAATGTTAGGCGCTTGTTGAATGGTGATGCTATGGAGCCTATGGATCCATGGTATAAATGGTTTAAAGGAACTATTGAGAAAACTGCTGCAAAGGAAGGAGGGAATAGCTACACTATTTGTGGAACTATAGAGGAAGTCAATGAGACAACACTAAGGATAACGGAGCTACCAATCCGTAGATGGACACAAGATTACAAGGAATTCCTGGAATCTATTTCTTCTAGTAATAAAGAATGCAAAGATCCCTTCATTGAGGTAAATTTGCTCAAGTCCTTTAGGATTATGTTATCCACCACAATGTGAATTAGATTGTACCCAGTTTCTCATGAAAAATAATGCTGGCTGCAGGATTTTGATATGAATTGTGATGACGTGACGGTAGAATTTGATGTCTTTTTGACCCCTGAGAACTTGATTAGGGTCACTCAAGAGGGCTTGCTGAAGAAATTTAAACTAACCACTACAATTAGCACAACTAATATGCACCTATTTGACCCAAGAGGCGTGATTAAGAAGTATGACAACCCGGAGCAAAGTATGTGAGAGAAATTGAAGTTCTTTACATTGAATTACGAATATAATTTCCGTGATAACACATTTACTGTTTGTGATCTTCCCTCCTGCAGTTCTTGAAGAATTTTTTCATTTAAGACTTGAATTTTATGAGAAAAGAAAGGTGAGCTCACTTATGCTCATCGCAAAATAGTTGAACTGATACTCAATAATTTCAGCCATTTCTTAGGGAAACAATTATTAATTGCAATTTTTGTATTTTGTGCAGAAATTTCTACTGAACAAACGTGAAATGGAGTTGTTGAAGTTGGAAAACAAGGTTAGGTTTATCCTTGCAGTTGTGAAGGGAGAGATCATTGTGAGTAATAGAAAGAGAGCTGATCTGTTTGTTGAGCTGCAAACAAAAGGTTTCACTCCTTTTCCAAAGAAAACTAAAGCTGTTGAGCCAGAAGTTGCTGGTGCAACTGATGATACAGAAGAAACAGAAGTGAAATCTCCTGCTGACAGCAGTAGTAATGGGGTACAGATCAGTGATTATGAGTATCTACTGGCCATGGCAATTGGAAGCTTGACCATTGAGAAGGTTCAGGAGCTATGTGCTGAAAGGGATAAACTCAATAAGGAGGTTGATGATTTGAGAAAGGAAACTCCGAAGTCCTTTTGGAGGAAAGATCTTGATGCTTTGGATGGGCAACTTGATGTATGACTGAAAAATTAACAATTCCTTGTGATGATTTGTTTATTTTTGTGTCTTTCTGTTTCTTGACTGTTTAGTTTTATGTCATTTAGGAGCTTGAGAAAAGTGATGCTCAGTCAGAGGAGTTAAGAAAGAAAATGAGAGGCAAAGCAAGGGGTGAAGCTGCTATGAAGTCTACTAGACAAGCACCCAAGAACCCACGGAAGAACAATAACAAGAAGGCAAATAATGCAGAATCTGTTGCAGAAGCTGTCTCGTCATCTATGGCTGCAATGGAAATTGGTAAGTGTCAAACAATTTTATGTTTATTATATGTATTAGTTTTTGTTTGATTTTTGGTTTACATCTGCTTGATTTACCAGAGAAAGCTCCTGAGGCAGCAAAACCCAAAGGCAGAGCAGGCTCTAGGAAAGCTCCTGCTAAGGTCTGTTTCTGTTCCTATGTTCTATTTTTCCTTGTAAAGGATTTCTCTAGAACTCATGTTGATATTACTTTTTCTTTTCAGCCGAAAAAGCAAACTTTAGTCTTGAATGATGATGATGACGACGACGACGACGACGACGATGTACTTGAGCTTAAAGAACGACTTGCTGCCTATAACCTCGACTCTTCTCCTGATCAATCAGCCGGTAAATGCTATATTATTATATTTCATTAGACTATTTATTATGATCTTTACACAACTCAGCTGAAATGTAGGAAAAATTACAGTGGATGATATGGGGATATTGTTTGCAAACCGGATAATAATATGATCTTGTGTGAGAAATTGTGTTTCTATTATTCTTCATAAAATCAATTCCAAGAGAACAAAATACTGTAATGTACATAGATAAAAATTTTCCATGTTACAAGCATCAACTGTAATTAGTTTCTTGTGACTTTTTCCATGATCTTTTGCTGTGATCATTAGGAATGTGTTGGAGTCTTTTTCTGTAAGTATTTGTGAGGTAAATTTCTCTTTTTTTTATTTATGCCCGACAGCCATGGAGACTGAAGTGCCCAACGTACCAGCCAAGAAGAAAGAACCTAGCAAAAGGGCTGCTGCTGCACAGAAGAAGAAGCCCTTGGCAACTGTTTCGGAGATGTCTGATGGTGATGATGATGATATTAATGAAATTGATGATGATGATGGAGATAGTGAGATAGAAGTTGTAGCTGCTCCAGAAGCCGGGAAAAAGGGCGGGAGAAAACCGGCTGCAAATGCTAAGGCAGGTAAGGCCCCAGCAGCGGCAAAGAAGAGAGGTGCAGGCAAAAAGCAGCAGCCTCAGACATTGGGCCAGAAGCTTTTAACTGACATGTTAAAGCCCGCTGAAAATTCTGGGATTTCACCAGAGAAGAAAGTGAGAAAGATGAGGGCATCTCCATTCAACAAGAAAAGTGGTTCTGTGTTGGGAAGGGTTGGTAAGGTAAATGAAGTGACTGAAAATGAAGAAAATTCAGGTTCTGCTTCTACTTCTGCCAGTACTGAAGAAACTATTGAAGTTGCACCAGCAAGAGCAAGACCTCAAAGGGTGAACCGTGCGCAGACAAGGTATGTGTTGAGTGACTCTGAAAGTGAACATGCCACTGAGGATTCTGAATTTGATGAAGTGACTGATGAAAGTGAAGATGAATAGAGTAGTAGTTCCGTTGAGAAAGTGACTGATAGAATTCTTGAAATGGGAACTTAATCTCATTCCCCTTGTAATGTACTCCATTACTCTTAGTTGTGACTTTGATAGTTTGCTTAACTGCGTTCCTTGGAAATGATCTTTGTTTACTGTTACAATTTACTAATATATTAGAAATTAGAGTGTTTGCAATTTTAATAAGTGGAATATTTTCAAAAGAAATACATGTACCAATCTCACTTGAAGAGATATACAGCATTTTCAGGTGAGTTGGTTTCGTTAGTCAGTTTTAGTGTCACTTATTATTTCTGATTTACTGTCAAAGGATGGAAAAGAGGAATTAAAAAGTGTAAGGAAAGTGCATAACATGCCTTGCGCTCCACCAAAAAGAGTGTGTCAAATTATTGCGAATAATGTTCTAAAATTCTTGATTTAAAAAGTATGAACAAATGACTTAGAGCATTTGTATCAAGGGAGGCAAAATTTTTAGCACTTAAAATCTTAAAACACTTTTTTTTTTTTACGATTTTATTTAAATATTATTATTTTTATTCTCTCACTGTGTTTCTTTCTCTCTCCCTTTCCCTGAACAAGGCTACCACTTTCTTCTCTATTCAAGCAAACCCACAGAGATTGAAGTCACTGAACAGAAAAAGAAAAAGAAAGAGGATTGATAGAGATATGATGAAAGAAAGAGAAAACGAAAGAAAGAGAAATATTATTTTAATGAAAAGGAGAGAGGATGATATAAAATGTTAAAAAATAACTTTTTTAGCATTCGACAGCTTTGCTGTGAATGCTCTTATGAGTTGGTGAACATGGCTACCAAATCTATTCTTCTCTTCTTCTACCTATAGGGCACTTGCTTCAATAGGGCAATCTAATCAGCTGATAACACACTTCTTCCTCTTGTATGAATAGTGAGTTTCGCTATGAATATAATGAGTGGAATTCAATATTACGTGGGAGGAGGGAGCAAGTCATTATTGTATTATCAGTGTATAATTATTTTTTATTTAGAGTGTTATATAGTAAAGAAAATTTTAAATATTCTTGAAATAGTACAACTTATGTGGTATTTCATACCACTAAAAATAAACCATTTAAATATGACTTAAACTTAAAAATCAACTGAAAAACTTAAAAAGTTTTGTATTTAGTTGAGCTTGCTTTTATTTCTATGAAATATCATGTAGTTTTATAATTGTACTTCAAGAAACAATATCAATCAATATACATATGAGTCCTCATATACGAGAGCATGAGATTTTGCCATCTGATGCTCTCTTTAACAAGGAATTTGTTCACACAAATTCTTTACAAATGCCATATCAGAATAAGGACTAATGAAAATTCAAACGATAATTCCTATAAAAAAAAAAATTCAAAAGATAAAACTCTTCATTTTCTTAGATTCATTGTATCGCAACATTTCTCAAGTGCCATATTATAGATAAGGACTAATTAAAATTGAAAAGATAATGACTCTTTATTTTCTTGGGTTCAATGTTTCAAGACTTTTCTCTCTCACAAGGCACAAAACTTTTTTGCGTTTTCACTCACCATTTTCACCTCTTGCACTTCCACTACTTTATTTACACCTACCTATATAGCCTTTCATTTTCATACCATTGTTAGGTGCTTTTTTAAAAAAAAAAAAAAAAAAATTTGTTTTAACCCTCATAATTTCTTGGTTTCTTTGTCATTTTTGACTACTATTTAGTGTGGTATTGTTATACACCTTGATCATAAAAGTAAAAAATGATGATTATTTTGGAATTGTCTTTGTTGTAAATTAAGATTATCTTAGCTTTAGTTGCAACCCCAAGTTTAGTTGCAACTATTCAAGAATAGTGTGCAAACTGTGTACAAACTACAATCATATTGTTAGTTCTCTCCATCAAAGCTACAATTAAGTAGTTCTTCACATACTTTTTATATTCTTTCTCATGTAAGTTAATTAGTGTGCTCTACTTTTGTATATAAAGATAAAGCTCATGTGTAAAATTAATAATACAATATTAGTTCTCCCAATTTCAGCTTATACTTTTCTTGAATTTTAGCATTCTCTCTTTGCTTTTGATTTTGTTTTTTTAATGATATGAAGGTCCTATTAGAGGTAATTAAATATTGATAAATGCAAATATATTTAGCCAATTTTTCTTTATTTAATTACGTTCTCTTTATGTTGGTACACAAATAATTTTGTTTCATTTAGATTACGAACAAAGGTTGGGGTCTTGGGATCTGGTGGTGAGAATGAAGTAGTTGAGGAAGTGTTCAGTTTTAGAAATAAAGTCTACCTTTTATTTAGATGTTATTTAATTATTTTAAATATTAAATTTATAATATTGTATAGACTCCTAGAAATTTCTAATAACTATGCAATCCCAATCTTATATATATATATTAGTAATGAAAACCCACTCAGTAGTTGAAAATTACATCTAGGATAAGGAAAAATTATAAAATATGAATTAAGAAAATTAAGTTTCAAAAAAATTCAAACATCATAAATAATATATAGAAAAATGATTATTATGTTTGGATCTTAAAAAAATAAAAAATTATTTTCAAATGAAATTACCATACGTTCGCGCATTGCACAGGACATTATCTTTTTTTTTTTTTTTTTAGGGGGAATAGGACATTATCTAGTATTTAATAATTACTCGTCATGAACAAGACAATTTTTTTTTCCTAGACTTATAATACCATTCTCTCAAATATCTTCTCTTCTATCTTGGTTTGTTAATGCAAAAGGTTTATAGCTAATATTTGCAGCTTCACTAGTGTTGCATATATGAAATGAGCACTAGAATTGAATGTGACCTAGGGATAATTTGGGAAATCGAGAAATATTACACCTCTCTTACATGAGGGTGGATTCCACAAGTGTGATATATCCACAAGGTAATACCAAAATACCTTCTCATCCTAAAAAATTAGGAGTCAAATGGCATCCTATGTGTGTCACTGTGTGCGTTCAAAGCCATCATCTATTGGAATTTTTTTTTTTTTTGAGAACCAATCATCTATTGGAATAAAAAAATGTTGGGATCTATGCTCTGTAGTAGTTTTGATGATGTTTTGAACCCTTTGGTCACATTCTTGCTAAATGTTTATGGCCTTGTTGTTGCTATAGTCGTTAGAATGGATGGATTTAAAAAAAAAAAAACTAAAAATTTAACCCCCAAAAAATCCAGAAATAATGGGAAAGAAACTTGGTTTGTTAGCTCTTAGTAAAATGTACAGTATAATTATCTCACCGCCATACCCATGGGAAGTGCAATTTCGAAAACGAGGAAGGGGAGATGATGGTGACTTTTTTCCGGATTAGAGAAGGAATGTTTGGAATTTTGAAAAATCAAGAATAAAGTGGTGGCAGTTAGTGTTATCACATTAATTTTTAAAATATTAGTGAATTAACAAGTAGTGTCTTTTACTCTTTTTCACTATTAAATCTTAAAAAATATTTCCAATGAAGCTACATTAGGTAAGGGTGTAACTTTAATTTATCTCATGTGTATATATATATATATTTACATATGCGCACGCGCGCGTGTGTGTGTGGGGAACCAACACTCTGACATGTTAGTTTGCTTGTTTTTAAAATAAAATGTTTATATTAAAAGAACTCTAAGTGAATCCTAAGGAGTTGGTTTAGTGATTTCTAAGGTTTCATGATATTCATGAGATCTTGAGTTTGAAATTTCTTTGGGTCACCCTTATGAGATTCTTTCTTGTAATAATTTGGTGCGTGTGGAACAGGGGAGACTGCATACACCCGTGAGAAAAGTTAGATACTCGAAGAGGTCTAGACATTCTTGTTTGTAAAAAAAAAAAAAAAAAAAAAAAAAAAAAAAAAAGAACTCTAAGTGGTAAAGTTCCCTAAGAATTCTAGAGGATTTTGATCCTAAATGGGTATTAATAGTGTAAAAATATTAATCATTCATAAGCGGTGCATTGATTATTTGTGTAAAATAAAATTTATGATTAATATATATTTTTGGCAAAAATGCAAAACTGACTCTCTAACTTTTACATTTTTTCATTTCAGTCCTCTAACTTCCAGTTTTGTCAATTCAGTCCTTTAACTTTCCATTTTTGTCAATTCAAGGCTCCGTTACAAATCTGTTACTGCTGCCGTTACTGCTGCCAAAACAACGCCGTTTTCATGGTTTTTTTATTTTTTATTTTTTATTTTTATAAATTCGGAATTAAAAGAAAAATCTGAAAAAAAAAAAAAAAAACATTAAGGGGAACGACGTCGTCGTTCCCCTTCCCTGAATCAAAACAAAAAAAAAAGGGATTCGTTCCCCTTCACTGAATCAAAACGAAAAAAAGGATGGCTTGGATTGCTGGGACTTTGCCTATTTTGATTGCTTTGGTTCCGTCCTCTAGGCTCAGTTGGTTTCGTGATTTGCTTTTGGGATTTGCTAGGTGAGGGAAGCTCTTGCAGTATTCGTCAAAGGTAACTGTTTGATGAATTGATAGATTGTGTTGGTATTTTTTTTTTCCTGCATTTGGGTCTGTTTGTTTGCAGAGAAATTGGAGGGGAAAGAGGAGGAAAAGAAATTAGAAATTTTGTAATTGCGTCTTAGTCTCTGTTTTATGTTTTGGATAATGGGGTTGAATTTTCTTGACTTGAATATCTTAGAGTATGATATTTTCTCACATGTTGTTTTGCTGGTTTTTTGTTTTCCTAAATTTATTGGCAACTCAGAGTAGCTTTAGTATATTTGGAATTGGAGTAGTGCTACTTGGCTTGGATGGAAATCTGGATTTTGTGTTATATATGGCGTAGCTTCTAAGAAAATTTGTAGGTTTGTATCCTTTTAGAATGTTTGCTTTTCTGAATTCCAATATGTTTTTATCAAACCATCAGCTTAGTACTATTGTTCCAACTTCCAAACATACCCAAGATGCTAAACAGGTTTATACTCTCACATAAAAACCAAACATAAAATCCCTTTTTTTCGTTTTGATTCAGTGAAGGGGAACGAATCCCTTTTTTTTTTTTTTTTTTTTGTTTTGATTCAGGGAATGTTTTTTTTTTTTTTTTTTTTTTTTTTTTTTTTTTTTCAGATTTTTCTTTTAATTCCGAATTTAAAAAAAAAAAAAAAAACCATGAAAACGGCGTCGTTTTGGTAGCAGTAACGGCAGCAGTAACAGATTTGTAACGGAGCCTTGAATTGACAAAAATTGAAAGTTAGAGGACCGAATTGACAAAACTGAAAGTTAGAAGACTGAAATGAAAAAACGTGAAAGTTAGAGGGTCAGTTTTGCATTTTTGCCTATATTTTTTAAAATTATATAAAGAAAAACTGATTTGGAAATTGGAAGATGAAAATCTTGCTCAAATTGTGTTGCTTTGGTAAAAATTAAAACAAAGTCTAGCAAAAGATTAAAAAAAAAAAAAAATTAACACAAAATCAAGAACAAAAAAATAAACTCACGATTAAATTAATAAAATAACTAAATAGTACTTTAATTAATTCACTCAAGAAGAAGATTTTTACCTAAATTATGATCAAATTGACACTTGCCTTTGTTGAGGTTTGTGGATGTATAACACCACCTTGAGGTATGTATAAATTAATAGATATCTTTTTTTAAAATGAAATATTTTTGTAATGAAAATTTAATTGTTGTATTTTTTAAAACTAGGGGTATTATTTTATGAAACCTCATATTGTTGTAATTTACCATTAAAGCTATCTTTATTTACTCTATTTCTAATGGCATGTAATATACTTCTTTTTTTTTTTTTAAAGAAGAAATAATATACTTGAAGTTGATTCCTTCAAATATTAGAGCACATAATAATTACTAGCTCAGCAGATAAATTCTCTATTAGCTCCTACGCTTTCACTTTCAGACAGTTCTTAGAAAAGAAGTACTAGACTGATAACAGGGAAGAGAACTATTTAAGACAGATATCACTTAACTGATTGTGCCATAAGTACAGTATTAGAGTAAAGGAGGAACTTTTTAAAGACCAATTGATTACTTGCTGACAGGGTAGTCTATATCGTGGACTCAGGATCCCTCATCTTAAGAGTACGAAAAGGAATGAAAGACCTGTGGTCCATCGCACTTGGGATAGGCTATACTTGATAATTACAAAGTTCTAATAAGCGTTGTAAATAGATTCTTGAGAATTTATTATAAGTTGCTTTTGCTTTGCATGAGTTTGGAGTATGTTTTTATTTCAAGGAACACAAAGGTAATGATTAACGGGATGGAATCAACTTTTTCTATAATTTAATTATTTTTAGTGAGATCATAACATAAGGTGACTTAACAAATGAGCAATCGATTGAGAGAGGAAAGAATCAGACATAACAAGCCGACACTAGTGAATGTGAAGGAGACCATTTCTTGTTTGCAGAGAAAAGAATTAAACAGACATAACTTAATTGCAGGTCGACACTAGTGAACATGAAGGAGAATATTTTTGTTGTCATGGTTTATAAGCAACGAATGCGTGTGTTATTATCTATGTCATTCATACACACAAAAGCAATTAGTATATATATTGGTTGCTCTGTCTAGTTCATCCTCCTCACAGAAATTGTTCTAATCTTACCCTCTTCACAAAGATAGCATTCATTTAATTTCCAGAAAGAAATGGCGGAAGGAGTTATTTTCAGCGTTGCTAAGGGAATCATTGAGAAAGCCGGCGACCGTGCAATTCAGGAGATTGGACTACTCTGGGGTCTCAAAGACGAGATTGAAAAACTCAATGACACAGTTTTGACAATCAGTGCTGTGCTTCTGGATGCAGAGAAGAAGCAGCACAACAGTCGAGTGGAAGTGTGGCTGAAAAGGGTGAAGGATGCCATTTATGATGCAGACAACTTGCTGGATGACATCTCCACTGAAGCTTTACAACAGGAAGTGATGACACGGAATAAGAAGGCAGAAAAGGTACGCATATTTTTTTCCAAATCGAACCAGCTTGCTTATGGTTTTAAAATGGGTCATAAGGTTAAGGCAATGAGGGAGAGGCTAGATGAAATAAAAAACAATAGGGGGTTCCACTTAGATGAACGTCTTGTAGAGACACAAGTGGGGAATTATAGCATGAGAGAAACTCATTCTTCTGTATGTAGTGAAGAAGTCATTGGGAGGGACAAAGATAAGGAAGACATAAAAAAAATTCTTTTGGATCCCAGTGTTGAAGAGAATGTTTCAATCCTTCCGATAGTTGGTCTCGGAGGGTTAGGAAAGACCACATTAGCTCAACTCATGTTCAATGATAAAGAAATCGAGAGACATTTTGAGAAAATATTATGGGTGTGTGTCTCTGATAACTTTGATGTAAAAATGATTGTTGAAAAAATAATACAGTCCGCAAAAAAAGAGAAACTAAAAAAACTTGAAATGGACTCTATAGTTAAGATTCTTGAGAATGAAATTGATAGAAAGAAATTCCTACTTGTGTTGGATGATGTATGGAATGAGAATCTTCTAAGATGGCTTGACTAAAAAGTCTTTTAATGGGTGGGGCAAGAGGTAGTAGAATATTAGTGACTACATGCAGTAATAAAGTGGTAGAGATTACAAAAACTATTGGACCATACATGTTAGAGGGTTTAGATAAAGAAAAGTCATGGTCTTTATTAAAACAAATGGCATTTAAAAATGGACACGAGAGAGAGTCATCAACCTTTGAGGGAGTTGGAAAGGAAATCCTTGAAAAATGTAAAGGAGTCCCCCTTGCCATAAGGACTATAGGAAGCTTATTATATTCTAAAAAAAACAAAAGAAGAATGGTTGTCTTTTAAGAATAATGAACTTTCAAAAATACCCCAAGAAGAAAATGATATCCTACCAACACTTAAGTTGAGTTATGATCATCTTCCATCATATTTGAAGCAATGCTTTGCTTATTGTTGTTTATTTCCAAAGGATTACAAAATTCATAAACCAACATTAATTCAAATGTGGATGGCACAAGGTTTTATTATTAAGCCTTCAGATCAAAATCAATGCCTAGAAGATGTTGATAATGACTATATTAAAGATTTACTATGGAGATCATTTTTTCAGGAGATTGAAAAGGATGAGTGGGGCAGTACAATTTAAAATGCACGATCTTATGCATGATCTCGCAAAATTAGCAGCGGGATCTTATAGCACCACTTGTTATTCAAAAGAAGAAATCATTGATGAAAAAACTTTGCATGTGTCATTTGGTGGTCAATCACAATCACAAATTCCAAGTTCATTGTTCAAAGTCAGTAGGATACGGACTTTTATGTTGCAAGGTCAAATTTGGGATCTAGATCAACCAATCTATAGCAGTACAATTGTTGCAAGTTTTAAGTTCATTCGCTTGTTGGATTAGCGTCATATGGACATTAGAACCGTTCCAAGTTCTATAGGGGAGGTGAAGCATTTAAGGTATCTTGATCTATCTCATAATTTGACGGGGATGCTTCCTAATTCAATTACGAAATTGCATAATTGGCAGACTCTCAAACTCTATGATTGTCCATTTATTACCAAATTGCCCATGATTTTACCCAATTGGTCAATCTTCGGCATCTTGAGATTGATACCTTGTCTTTGACTCATAATATACCACGTGGATTGGGGCAAATGACTAGTCTTCAAGGTTTGTCAAAATTTGGGATAAGAATGAATAGCGGTTCGCGTAACAGTGAATGGAAGGAACTTCACGGACTAAACGAGTTGAGAGATCTTACGATTTCAAATCTGAACCATGGGAAAGATGTTGCCTTAGAATCCAATGCTGCAAATTTGAAAGGGAAACAACAGCTTCAAAGCTTGACGTTAGAGTGGAAGCAAATATCAAAAGTCAATGAGTTAAGTGTTGGTTATGACGAGCAGTCCCTTGAAGCCATGCAGCCGCATCCAAAACTTAAAGAATTGGTTTTATGTAATTACAGGGGAGTGAAATTTCCAAGCGGTAAGGCCTAAAGGGATGGGTGGCCTTACCGCTTTACAGAAACTGGAAATTAACTGGTGCCACAAATTGAAATCATTGCCTGAAGGGATGGGTAGCCTTGCCTCTTTACAAACCCTGAAAGTTTACAAGTGCCACAAATTGCCATCATTGCCTGAAGGGATGGGTGGCCTTACCTCTTTGCATACACTAGATATTTGGGATTGCCCCAAATTAAAATCACTGCCTGAAGGGATACAAGGTCTTATCTCTTTGAATACACTAGAAATTGGTCGCTGTCCCATCTTACAGAAAAGATACGAGAGAGAAACAAACCAACTGAGGTATCTAACTAAACCATCATTTTATCCAATGTTTCATTGAAAATCAAAAACCCAATTTCTTTTTCTTTTTTACTCTCATTTTTTTTTCTCGTTTACTATTTCAATATATTTCTTGGTGATTGAATTTCAAATGAAGAACCAAATGAACCACAGAAGACTCGCTCATAATAATTGCAACTTGATCAAACCAATTGGGCGGTTCAAAAATTCATCAACTAAGCATAGGTACTATCTCATTCTTTCTTCTCTTTCCTTTTAACCTCTACTATCTGCTCATATGATTTTTAATTTTGTATTCCTTAATTTATAACTTCCCCTTATTAGGAAAAATAATATATGAATTTTCCCAAATCAGTTTCTTTATTCTAAGAAATTACATGTTTATGTTTCGAATTAAGTTGATAAGGTGCTTCATTTCTCATTGTGTTAAAACAAAGTAAAATTAGCCACTAGGTGATGTATGAAGAAATAAGAGGTGAGCTTTCTCAAAAAGTGATTGGGGTTGCTGTGATGCCCTGGATCTGATTGGATATTGACTAAGTGTGTGTTGTGTGGGTGTGTGATGAGTCCCACATTGAGTGTTTACTAGGTTGAAGTTATTCTTTCTGCAGATGTCAGCAACATGACCGGATGTATTGTTTTGATGTGTACTTCAGGATTTGATCAACCATTGAGGTAACTTTCATACACTATCCTAATTGACATAAAAATTTGGTCTCTCATAACGTGTGACTTGATGCATTCCATTTATGTACTAATATCAATGCTTGTTTTATTGTATTTTCACTTGCTATAGGAGTGCATGTTCTAATTAAATAAATCTGAGGAGATTAGGTTTCAATTTTTTTTTTCTTTTTTTGGAAATATGATAAACAAATTGTTACTTTTATCACCTAGTCCCTTTAATGTATTTCTCAAAATTAGGTCCAATTGGTTCTCTTGGATCAATAATTATCAAATAGAAGAGATGGAATGATTATATTTCCAGCTATAGTAAAACAAAGTCTTGATACTAATTGGTTCTTTTCTCTGTGTTTTTGGTGAAATTTTTCTTATCATGTTCATGTTTCATGTAGGAGTCCTTGTATCATTCTGTCTGGGAACTCAACAAATGTGATTGGAAGCTTCATTCTATTTCTATAAACAATCAATTTTTTGAAATCTGCTTACGAGGTGAAGGTAAGGCCTTGTCTCAGTTTGCCAAATGAGAAAGATCAATGCTTTTAAACGTGCACTTCCTCTCTGCATGCTTCCTTTTTTGCTTGTAGAGATTTTTTTGGGCTGATTTAATTTTTATTTATTAGGTGGGTTTTTAGCTTTTAGGTGGTTGAAGGAAGAAGCAATCCAGTGTAGGAAAGAGGCAGGTTGGCCATTAAATTTAGGATTGCCCCAATTTGACAATATCATTGATTGGAGGGATTTATGCCCACACTACTTTTGTGAATACTAGAAAATTCATTAGCACAATGATGCAAAAGGAAACCGGTGTCCCCACAATGTTTAAAATAGAGAAAAATTACATGGTTGTATTCCTTAATTTTCAATATATGTTGTGTGGGTGTGTGATGAGTCCCACATTGGGTATTTACTAGGTTGAGGTTATTTTTTCTGTAGATATAAGCAACATGACCGGATGTATTGTTTTGATGTGTACTTCAGGATTTGATCAACCATTGAGGTAACTTTCATACACTATCCTAATTGACATAAAAAATTGGTCACTCATACCGTGTGACTTGATGCATTCTATTTATGTACATTATCAATGCTTGTTTTATTGTATTTTCACTTGGTATAGAAGTGGATGTTCTAATTAAATAAATCTGAGTATATTAGGTTTCAATTTTTTTTTTCTTTTTTTGGAAATATAATAATCAAATTATTACTTTTATCACCTAGTCCCTTTAATGTATTTCTCAAACTTAGGTCTGATTGGTTCTCTTAAATCAATAGATTAGTTATCAAATAGAAGAGAAGGAATGGTTACATACCAAGAATAAAATAGAATTTAGGAATGTAAATGCTGAAATTTTTAGTTGAATACTTGAATTGAGCCTATTTACATGCACTTTCTCTTCTTGCTCACTTTCCTTTTGAAAACTGCATCATTTGGCTTGCTCACTTTCCTCTTGGAAACTACATCATTAGGTTTGTCGAGTAAGAAAATATTCTCCACATAATTATCAGCAAAAGAATAATCTAGGCTTCTACAAAACCCTAAAGTCTTCACTTGTTGGCTCTCAGGGTCATATGAACAGAGCTCCTAACCAAGTAATAGTTCTTTCTGCACTAATAAATGACCATTCTTCTGGAAACCTAACACTTTACACAATTGCCTATGGAGGTCAATAGTGAACAGTTTAGTCCAAGGATCAACAATGCCATACTCTTTCATCACAAAAACAGAACAACACTTGACACCCATACAACGCTTGCCCATATACTCATAACATGTTAGAGAAAGCAATCCCTTGAATACTAAGATATCCATATCAGCCTTGAATCTGAAATTACCTTTTGGCGAGGATATCATGCGGAAAACCTCATCAGCCAAATCAAATGACTAAACTATTGAACCCCGGGCATCACACTCACCCATCGCAAAATAAATAGCTCCATTTTATTCTATAGTAAAACAAAGTTTTGACACTGATTGGTTCTTTTCTCTGTGTTTTTCGTGAAAATTTTCTAATCATGTTCACATTTCATGTAGGAGTCCTTGTATCATTTAGTCTGGGAATTCAGCAAATGTGATTGGAAGCTTCATTTTATTTTTAAACGCAAACAATTTTCTGAAATCAGCTTACGCGTTGAAGGTGAGACCTTGTCTTAGCTCACCGAATAAGAAAGATCAATGCTTTTAAACATCCACTTCCTTTCTGTATGCTTTCTTTTTTGGCTGTGGAGATTTTTTTTGGGTTGATTTAATTTTTATTTATTAGGTGGGTGTGTAGCTTTAAGGTGGTTGAAGGAGGAAGCAATTCAATGCATGGAAGAGGTGGATTGGCCATTGATGCTCAGGGTTGCCCCAATTTGACAATATCATTGATTGGAGGGATTTATGCCCACACTACTTTTGTGAATACTAGAAAATTCATTAGTGTCACCGCAATGATGCAAAAGGAAACAAGTGAGGATTGCACTTACATCCTAGAGTTGGAAGAGGACCTGTTTAAACAGTAAGAAAACTTGTTATACAAATCTCTGTTTTATCCCGGTCCTTGATAGAAGTCAAAATCCAAAATTTTCATTATTCTCTCCAAGTTGTCAATTTTTTCTTGGTTAATGAACGTGAGATGTTAATGTATTCCTACATTATAGAAATTTGCTGTTGTATCTACAAATGATGGTAATAGCGATGTTAACAACTGCAATTCACAAAACCTAGGTTAAATTGCTAATTGCTAGTTTGTAAATAACTAAGTTATATCTGCATTTCCTCCTTATTTTGATTAGTACCATGCTGTTCATTGAAAACAAAGGTTGAAATTTAGTCTTTAAGGTCATAATTTTAGGGATGGATTTTACTTGGCCCCCCACTTGGACTTGAATTCTCCATTTAAAATCAATTTAATAATTTCTAATTAAACAGAAAGTGTTACTATATTTTGTTGAAAAAACAAATTACCATTTTTTTCTTAATCTTTCAATTTTTTAGATTGCAAGTTGCCTTGGGTTAAGACTTAAGACCGTAAGTTAATGCTTATAGTAGTACCCATATAAAGGAACTTTTCATTTTCCAGATGGTCGCCTTTCAGTTATTGTACACTCCTAAAGGTGAATGTTACAAAGGTAATAGTATGCTTCATAACACTCATTATTGTTTGTTACAAAACTAGATATCATTGTGTGTTGATTACTCTTATTATCAATACAGACTTAATATCAACTATTCTTTCTATAAACATTAGCAGCAGAACCTAAGCCATACTTTCATTCTGTAACTTCTGGGTTTGATCATGCTGGTTAATATAGGCAGCTCTCCATAACAATTTCTGCCATCTCTTACATTTCGTGACACTTTGATTCAGAAAGGAATTCAAGTAATTTGAATAAAGGGGCTAGTGAGCTCTTTAAATTTATGATACAAATTTCGATTATTTTTTTGTTGTACATCAGATGCATTGGCACATGACAAGTTGAAGTGTAGATGACTATCAAAGTTTATAAAGTGATCTTTGGTAGTTTTAGGTGACATAATTGCGTTGACATATGTTGATAATTTCTTTTATAAAGAATGTAAGTAGCCTTCATGACTTTTATCAGAGGCGAGCCTATGCATCTAAAAACCTAATGGTTTAATTTCTGCTTCTATAGACTTTACTATATGATATACGTAGCTACTTTTTTATTTGTAAGTTTACACACACTTGGTAGGTCCTGAACTCATGACCTCACCCTTCACCTTGTTCTTGTAAGGGAAGAATGTGCCATTGGAGCTAAAGTTCATTGGTGTATATGATATTTGCAACTTAAACTTTTTGATTTTGTATATCTTTCTAAGCCTTATTTATGTTTTTTTTTTTTTTTTTTTTTTTTTCCCTTTTCAAATATCCAGAGATACTTTCTCTTACAGTTTAGCTTTACCTATTGAGGGGGAGGGGCAACCAGGTTTTTTGTTTGTCTTTTGTTGGGGAGAAAGTTAGGACAAGGAAGAAAGAAAGAAATATCTTTCTGGTAGAGAATATAAAAATTCCATTGAATTCTTACTTGCAATGAGGATTTTGATGTTTTATAATTAGACAAAATGAAATAAAAGTGTTCAAACTTCTATTGTATACCTTTCTCTTACTTATTTAAGAAAATGTTGGGTGGAAATAGGTCATGAGTTGCCCAAGCAACGCATATCCCAGAGATTGAAGTCTATTCAGGAAGATTTAACTCCACTGTAGGTTCATTCATTTCTTTTCTCAGTCCCCTTTTAAATGTATCAAATAGAAGTTCAGCTATATCTTAATTTTCTAGTTTCATCAGGTATGGTGAGTTCATCAATTATTGGCTTTTAGCAAATGCGCTAAGGACCATTACTAAAGGAAACAAGTTTAAGGGTGCATGTTTCTTCAAACCTAGCTGGTAATCAAATTGTGCAGAAATCATTGGAAAAAGAATGGTAACTATCTCATTCCTTACCATATTAATCTTCCTTGTAGATTAGGTTTATATTTTTGAAATTTTTTTTGCTATATGGTTGGTATATTATTAGTATCCTCTCTTATTTTCTTTTTATTTTACTCGCAAACAGAGGTTTGATAGGATCTAATGAATTAAGAGCATAGATTTTTGTTAGCGTAGAGTACTCCCTAATTTCAAGGATAGCTTATATTCATGGTGAATGATTCTTGGACTATTCAACCATTAATCCTTGAGATGGCTCATAGGACTTCTGTGAACAATGTTTACTTGGTGAGTGCATTCAGTTCATTAGCATGACATTGCTTTCATAATAGAAGTCCCTTACATTCTTTAGGATGCTAAGCATATTAATAACCTAGCAATGGAGAATTAGATATATCATATATGAAAACTAAGACATTACATAAGTCCAGCACCTTTCAATCTCAATTACAGAAACTCATTATTTGTCAAAAGAATTTAAGTTGAATGCTATATACTCACTTATTTAATGGCATTGAGTTGTTTAATATTTACTCTTCAACTAAAGTATTTATGATTGTTGTCTTTTATGAGTGGACTAGTGGTATTGGCAAAGTTACAGTCCCTTCTCTTTTGTAGACTTTATTGATTATTTACATTTTAGCTTTCAATTCTTTAGAGAATTTCACTGCCATTTCCCTTTTGGGTCTCTGTGTAATTTCTACAAAAAAAAAAAAAAAAAAAAAACTTTAGAAATTAGAGGGTTTCTCTGTTTTCTTTCTAATAAAATTAGAGGGTTTCTCTGTATTCTTCCAACTGTTTAGGTCCGCAAGTAAAATTTTGAATACAGTATTGCTATTAATTGGATCTTTTCTCTTCATGTTTCCCATATTAATTTCCTAGTTATGCTCACTTTCTTGGTACTAGTCCTTATATCAGTGAGTCTTGGTACTAGGCCTTATATCAGTGAGTCTTGAAGATTCAATTCTTCTACATGAATCTTCTATTTTTCTACCTGAACTCCAATTTCATATTTGTTCTTCCTATAAATTGTGGAATGGTCATTATTTGAAAAATAAATTTGCTGCACAAATGAATTCAAAAGCTTTCTCACGACTTTATTCTATGGGAGCAGTTTTTCAGAACCTAGGGAAAATTACACTTCTGAGATCAAATAAATGTTGATGTACTTTAATTTTTCCCTTTTAATAATTATAATCAGTTTCAACCAATTAACAAGTTCATGAAAGAAAGGCTTCATCTTTTTTTTGTTCAACCAATGAATTTTCCATTGATTAGATTATTTACTCCTTGGTGGTTGGTAAATGCGTCATGTATGCTTTGTAGATTTGGTGTTGAAGAGTTTATTTATTCTCCCTTAACTTTGGCTGATTGCTTGAAAGTCTAAATTCAAAATCTTGGTATTTGAGTCCTTGCACACTCACTAAGTTTAGGGGGAAAAAAAAGCTTCATATAGAAGTCAATTACACAATTTGCCTTAACGTTTTCTTCACTCAAAATATTTTCAAAAAATTTCTTAAGATAATCACGTTAAAAATCTTTAGTTGAAGTTATATCTTAATTTAGTTTTGACATTGATTATGTGTTTGAATTCTTTTTGCTTCCATGATACCTAAAAATTCACCACATATGGAATGAGCTAAACTTATTTGAATGCGTTTCTTGTTAGGCATTGGTCAGCTCAGAATTTGCAACATGTAATTTGGAGTGAACATAGTTACAAATTTTCATTCAGCCATTCAATAATTTGATAATATATGATCATATTAACTTGTGTCTTAACTAATGCCAGGTTACTCTTTTTAGCAGATTAGATGACAAGAGCAACAAATTTTTGGTGTCCAACTAAAGTTTAAGTATGATGTTGGAGTAGATATCAAGTTGATTGCCTGTGGATGATGCAACCAGTTGCTTGTTAGCTAAACCAAGAAGAGAATGATGAACTAGTGGGTGCATGCAGCAGTTGGAGATACCCTGTACTCCTTGTTAGAGATGGTTGCTAAAATTCTGAATAAGAGTGTGAGCACAACGATTGCAATGTACTAGGTTAGGGATAGAATAAATATGTTGTAAACCTTATTTTTCATATAGTGAAACCATTAGTTGCTCGCTGTTGTGGATGTACGCACCCCGCCAAACCACGTAAATCTTTGTGTTGTTTTTCTCTCTATTTCCACTGAAATTGCATTAATATTAGTAACCAATAACTATAGACTATTATCTTCATAAGTAGCCTATATAATACTCATCATAACACATTTTCTAAAGAGTCTTTATACTACTCTATGTTTTAGATATACACAATTCTACTATCTTTCTCCCCCACATATTTTTCTACAAGAATATTTGTACTAAGGAAAGGCAATAGAGGGTTGTTCTTAAACCTTTTGTGAGTGGAAGTGCGTACATCACAAAGGTTGACGTTATAGTCTAATCCTAGGGGGTTGTTTGGCCAAGAGAACCAATCGCACCAAATTTTACTTTGGGTGGCACGAATCAACCTTTAAGGACAACGCTTTCACAGCGTGATTCTATAGCATTATGAGATTGTTCTAAATTCATTTTTTATTTTATGTTCTTGCTAATTATTTGGGATATTATTTTTGTATCAAAACTTGTTTATTCACTATTATTTTTCCAACAATCTTAAAAGGTTGATTTCATGCTTCAAAATGGATAAACAAGTTATTGATCATGAAATTTTATATTGTGATATGATATTATGTTTATAAAGAAAAAATGCTAGTAGTTATATTCTTAGATATAATTACTTATATCTTTTGTGGAGTTTATTTTGCTATCTGGTTTATCTAAACAATTTGGTGGACTAATATTTTATAAGAAAAAATAAATGATGTCCATCCATTTGTGTTTTTGATTCTTTAATCTAAATTAATATGTGAATAATATTATGTAACGTTGTCTTGATATGTGGATATCAGCTTATTGCATTTGCAATTATGTGATACTATATGTGTATTATATTTTGTGAAATTGTTTTATGTCTATTGAAATCTAAGGAACATGAGATTGAAGAAGAGTGAAGAAAAATGTATGTGTTTTGGAATTAAAAAAAAAAATGTTAGCAATAATTTTTAAGAGAAATGAGATAAAATTTTATTTTTTGGTAGAATTCTGAAAGGGGAAAAAAAAAAGGTGTAGACTTATGATGAAGGCATTCCTATTGTTAAGTGGAATCAATAGTGCCATATCAACTTGGTACTCCTTTTGTATAAAGAAGATACAATGATACTATAATTTAATTAAATTTTATTTTCCTTACTAAAGTACTCAAGTAATTATTTATGGTCATGTGAAAAAGAAATTGTGGATGATTAAATGTTTATATTATACAATTGTGGTATAATGATGTCAAATTTTACAAAATATTAAGTGTCTTATTCTTGTAAAATTTTGGACGTTCTAAGAGTGGTTTCTAGTAACTGGAGGCTATTGGCTCTATGTACAAAAGCTATTATTTTTACATCTCTTGACACAAATATATGAAATGAGAAATTATGGAAAATAATTAAAAATTTCTTTATATATATTAAAAAAAAGATCCAACTAGTATTTTGGGCTAATGGATAAGATATAGTATTAGGGAATTAATATTCCTTTTATCCCCAAGTGCAAGAGTGAAATTGAAAAAATATATACACACACACACACATATACATATATATTTTTTATTGGCTATATGTGTTGTTTTGAGATGGTGGATAGGTTTTTATGAACTTGAAACAAAAAGACCTTGCAAACCCATAACAAGAGGAACCAAACTCCTTAGTTTGGTACATAATAATTTGGATGATTTAAAACACATAATGACTAAAGATGGTAAAAGATTTTCTGTAATCTTTGTTGATGACCATTCTATATTTATTTAACTTTGTGTATTAGGTATCAAAGATGAAGTTTTGCAAATTTTTATAAAATATAAAATAAAGTTGAAAATGGCGTAAGTCTAACTTGGTATATCTTGAATTGTGGGGGTGGTTCGCTAAGATATTACCCAAATCTAAAAGGAGAATACCTCAAAGTGTGGGGGTACTTGCCTAAGGTCATGCTTTATGAACCTATAAGGAGTAAACTTGATTCTTAGATATGTGATTGTGTGTTTATTGGTTATGTTTGCTATAGTGCATGATATAGAATTATCTTCATCAAAAGTGATGTATTTAGAATTTAATACTATTCTTGAATCTTAAAAATACTTTCTTTAAGTATGACTTTCGTTTGAAAAGTAAGGAAAATATGTTTCATGAACCTATTGATACTTCTAATGATCTTGTTGTGATGTGCAAGAATTGAGAAGAAGTAAGTGAACTAGGGAGAAAAAGAGTTATGGTAACAATTTTCTTACCTATATTGTTGAAGATGAACTTGTGAGTTATGATGCAATTAAATTTATTGATGCACCATTATTGTTGAAAGCTTTTAACAAAGAGATTAAATTTAATAAGGACGGGGTGTAAACCCTTTGGTTTACACCAGCCAATAAGTAAATGCCACATCAAATTTTTACTTAAACTCATTGTAAAATCAATACATTCTAATATACCTAATAACATCCCAACAAACAAGAAGACTTACATAGTGAGATCTAATATGGAAACAGAGTTAGTGGCCTTAGAGAAGGCTAGGTCTGGAGCTATATGGCTTAGGAGTATATTAATTGATATGCCTCATTTTACTAACTCTATTGCCTTTATTTGCTTTCCTTGTGATTGCCAGACTGCCATAACACGTGTTAAGAGCAAAGTTTATAATGGGAAAAGTCGACATATCCAATTAAGGCTAAGGCAACTTATTGATAATGATATTATGTCATTGGACTTTGTGAAACGGGAAAAGTCAACATATCCAATTGAGGCTGAGACAGCTTATTGATAATGATGTTGTGTCATTGGACTTTGTGAGGTCTGAAAGGAACTTGGCCGATCATTTAACCAAACCACTAGTAATGAGGCTGGTGATTAAGACATCTAGGGGGATTGGATTGATACCCAATTTGCGACACTGTGGCTAAATGCCCAACCTCTCTATGATGGGTAATTCCACGCAAGAGGTTAAATGGGTAGAGGTCATTAGTGGTCCATGGGCACTGTCATTTGTTACGTGTTTTTCGCTATCTCAATAAGGAGATTAGTGATGAGTCCATCCCTATGGTATGAGACAGTGCTAAGTTGCAGAATTTGGTGAGGATGAGCTTAGGCTCTTAATGGATCCATATTCCTATCTGTTGGGATTGGGTGTATCTGCACGCATTCCTGATGGATGCCACCGATGAAGTTGTAGATTGTTGGAGGTTGAGTTTTAGGCTCTTAATGGATCCATATTCCCTAATTGTTGGGATGGGGTGTTCTGCACGCACTCCTGATGGATGCCACCTACGTGTGAGTGGAAGTTGTGCCGCTTCCTATGACTTTTGGGTAGATCTCTAGAGCTCTCATGAAACCCAGTGGCGCATGGCTTGGATAAGGCGCCAACCTGCTTAAGAACAACCCTGATAAAGAAAGTTATGTGGGTGGTAAGTTTGGTTTACTAATAGCTTGGTTAAAAAAGTTTTAACTCCACCATTGTCTTTTAGTTCATACTTATTTATCCTATGTATGGTTAAAACCTTCTGGTACCATATTGATGCATGTTTTCTTTAGTTGCATGCCTTTCCTATTTTGTGTTTGTAACATGTGGGGGATTTTTGGTGTACGTGTGTGTTCCAAACACTTTTATTCTTATTTACTTTCTAGCCGTTGGAAATTTATGAGTAAAATAGCCGTTGGACAATTATGAGAAATATAGCCATTGGGTAATTATGAGAAAAATAGCCGTCAGGCAATAATTGATAATCTAGCTGTTGGGCTTTTAAGGGTTATTAGTAACCAATAACTATAGACTATTATCTTCATAAGTAGCCTATATAATACTCATCATAACGCATTTTCTAAAGAGTCTTTTTACTACTCTATGTTTTAGATATACACAATTCTACTATCTTTCTCTCCCACATATTTTTCTACAAGAATATTTGTTCTAAGGAAAGGCAACAGAGGGTTGTTCTTAAATCTTTTGTGAGTGGAAGTGCGTACATCACAAAGGTTGACATTGTAGTCTAATCCTGGGGTGTTGTTTGGCCAAGAGAACCATTCGCACCAAATTTTACTTTGGGTGGCACGAATCAACCTTTAAGGACAACGCTTTCACAGCGTGATTCTATAGCATTGTGAGATTGTTCTAAATTCCTTTTTTATTTTATGTTCTTGCTAATTATTTGGGATATTATTTTTGTATCAAAACTTGTTTATTTACTATTATTTTTCCAACACTGTTGTTTTGGTTTCTGTGTAGTGTTGATCATTGAAGTGCTCTGTTTTCAATTAGACACCACTACATACTCTATAGCTTAGCATACCAATAATCAGAAGCAAAAGCATAGCCTTAAACCCATTGGTTTAAGTTCTCCAAAAATCCTTGTTGAACTGATATTGAAGGGAAAGGGAATGATTATTACATGTTGGCGTCAATCTATATATTTTAAGTGGATTGTAGATTCAATTGACAACAGAACTGCAGACATTTCATCATACATTATGCTAGTGGTGAATGCCTTCAATATCTATAATCACATGAAATTTTTCAATATATATATATACCAAAATATTTTTTAGAAAAATATACTAAAATTCTATAGCATTGTTTGAAGCTATAATAGTAATGAACAATGATACAATGTTTTCGGACATTTTTTTTTAAAATTTATTTTTTTAAGTAATTGTCTTGTCATGAATTTGTGTGTGGTAATGCGTTCATTTATGTGAGAACTAACGATGAGAAAAATGGTAATTGAGGTATAAAATTTGTTACCTTGGAGAATGATTTATTAGGATTAAAAAAAAAAAAAAACTTAGAAGGGTCTAATGAAAGCACTTTTTAAACCTTAATTATTTGATTATTATTATTTTGAGAAAATTTATCTCACTGTTGATTCTTATTCCTTATTTATATAGAGGAATCTAATTACCAATGACAGAGGATGATAAAGATCACAAAATAATCTCTTCTACAGGGTCTCATCCTGAATGGTTAACTATCCCAATAAAATTGTAAAGTTGATCTTGTTTCTTTCTTCTTTTTCGCCCCATTTCTTTGGTGCATGTTTTGAAATTCTTAGTATGTTCATTGTTGCTGAGCTGCTATCAAAAAAGGGGATAATTATTCAATGCAGGAACTAGTCTCTGTATTTCAAGAGGACTGCAGTCCCAGTTTACAATAAATCTGCAAACATTTAATTGAAGTGCAAGCTTCTCCTTTTACGACCCAACTTGGGCTCACATTAACTTATATTCTATAGCCATCTGAATAATACAGGTCCATTTGTCTAATATAGATCCAGAACATTTAAAGCAATAGCCCATATGCCTATTAGCGCATTCATGGATTACTTGGGTTGGCCCATTAGCACATGTATGTTACTATTTTTGCCACTGATTTGTTGCTACCTCTTTTACAGATACTCGAGTCCCCACAATTATCTAGTCCTGACTCTACAAAAACCATTCATGTTTCTTTCATGTAGCTTGACAATAACAGGTGCTGAATGACAATCAACAAGAACAATGGAATAGCGTGAAGACAATTTCTACAAAAATCAAAGCAAGATTTTATAAATAAAGAGAGTGGCTGTCAATATTGTAAACCACAGGCCTTATCCATACAAGAAACAGAGATCATACAAAAGTTTTGAATCATTATCTTATAACAATAGAATGAAACCTGTTCTTATCTCAAAATTATAATAATATGGCATAACCATCATAGAAAGAATAACAAAAAAAAAGTTAAAAGTCATATAGTTCAACTGATATTTAAGCGGGACATTTAGGATATAAATTTTTGTACCCCAATTATCAAATTATAAAAAGCAAAAAAAAAAAAAAAAAAAAAAAATCAAGTGCTTGAAGAGTTATGTACACCCATGATAACGAAAAAAAAAAAAAATAATCACACATTTTTGCCATAATAACAATTAATTTTATGGGCTAAAATGGCAGGTGCTCAATATCATTAATCACCTGCTAGCTTTTCGGCATTATATATATATATGTATGTATGTATGTATGTATGTATAAAAGTTGGGTTTAAGTTATACTTTGTGAAACTTTAAGTAATATAGTATCACTTAATTTTTTTTTGTTTGATGTGAATTTGATAAATCCATCATTATATTACATTTCCTTCTTGTATTCTCCATGCTTGTAAATTTCAAGTTAATCAAACATCAATAGTTACGTCATCTACTAAATATTTAAATTTTAAGTTTTGTAATTTAAAATCATGCATAAAAGATGAGTTTTTTGATCAAATAGTAAAATACTATTCTGGTTGGCACAAAATTTCGTACTACTATTAAGAACTAGAAATTTTTTTTTTTAATCCAATGACAGGATTTTTAAAATTTTAATTCAATAAAAGTTATTAAATAGCATAGTATTGCTTAAATTTATACTAGATATGTAACTTGATTTTAAATCTTCTCTCTCTCTCTCTCTCTCTCTCTCTCACACACACACACACATATATATATATATAACTCCATCTCTCAAATATGGTGGAAACAATCAACTAACACCTAATTACCAATTATTAAAATGACTAAACCTTTATATTAAAATTATCTATCCATAGCCATAGTTTTGTTTTCTTTTTATTTATAATAAGAGGGAACAGAGAATTTTAACACCAATATATTTTTCTTTCATGGGAGGTTTGAAACTTAGTCAGTAAAACTTTTGGTAAATATAAGTAACTTGATTGAATTTCTCTCTCCTAAAACAAAATTTTAAATTAGCCGATTAATTAGATCACAATTAGACATGATATTTGATTATTTAATAATAATAAAAAACCCATTGAAAAATTCTTCATGCAAGTTCCAGAAATGGGTGTGTCTTATTCGCATCGTTAGACCCCAATACTATTACATGTATTATTAGTATCATACAAGCACTCAATTGATCAAAATCAACCATAATTCTGAGAGAGAGAGAGAGAGAGAGAGTGTGTATTGGACTTTGTTGGAGTTTGACAGGTACCTTAGTCGTTGGACAGCTGTGACTAGAGGTGTTGGTGGCACCATCAAATGATGTGTTTCGTCTGCTTTTGATGCAAGTTATGGGAGGAAAAGCACAGCTTTTTGTCTGCTTTCCTATCTTTTGGCGCTTTTTTAGAGTATTCACAGCAGATCTGCTAAATGTGCCGAATGTCAAATATTTGACACATTTAGAGTCCGTTTCGTACATATGTTTAAAAATTGAAAATTGTTGTTTGAAAACATTTGTGGAAATATGCATGGGTGAAAAAATGTGTGAAAATGGGTGGAATGTTGTTTAAAAACTGAAAATGGTTGTTTGAAAACACTCACCAAACACCCCCTTAGCACACCAAACATCAAGAACCCCTTTTATCAGATGTGCCAAATTTCATAAAATTTGCCACATGTGAACAGTACCGTTGCAAATTTGCAACGGTACAGAATCAGAATGGTATAAGTTTTAATAATTTTTTATTCTCTTTTCTCTCTCCTCTCTCTTCACTTTATTCTTTTCTCTTCTCTCTCACCTTTGTTCTCTCTCACCGGTTCCCTCTCTTCTCAGCCATTGATTCCCTCTGTTCTCTCTTTTCCCTTTAATTTAAGATCAGTTTGACGATGGCCATTATCACTGAGGCACAAGCGACATGGGTGACGAGTTCGCCACTCACGGCGCACGAGCCATCATCATCGCCGACGTCCAAGACGAGAAGGGCCATTGTTATCGTCATCGCTCTCTGATCTCGTCGATCTCTCTCTCTCTCTCTATTTTGGTGGTTGGTTGTTTTGATTGTTGTTGGTTGGCTGATTTTGGTTGATGGTGGTAGGTTGATCGGATTGTGAGTGTGAGATTTGGGATGGGTATGAGATTTGGGATGGTCTCAGATCGGGTTGTGGGTTATGGGAGTGAGATTGGGTTGTGGGTGTGAGATTTGTGGCTGTGTAGTGTTTGTTTGAGTTTTTTTTTTTTTTTTTTTTTTGGTGGTAGCAGTGGCTAATATTGGTGGTCGATGGTTGATCTATGGGGGTGGCCGGTGGTTGTGGGTTGTGGTGGTTGATCTACGGGTGTGGGTTGTTGTTGATGGTGACAATAGGCAGGAGGTAATATATTATTTTAATGTATAGTAAATATTATTTTAATGTATAGAATTGAATAATAAAACTTCTGATAAATGAGATGTTGTAAAATGGTGTGGTAAAATAATAAAATAGGTCTTTGATGTGGCAAAATGGCATAAATTATGCCACAACTACTGTGGATGCTCTTAGTAATATTATTAGCAGTATTTTAAGTCCAAAAGTCTACTTTGTTAATTGTTGTTTTCATTGGGTCAAAGGATGGTGTAATTCTACAATTCATACTACTGCAAAGCATTCCCTAGTCTCTAAAGAGTCTTTATGCCGTAATTTGTTAATTTGCAGCTATTTCTGCTCCTTTTGTTTAATGAAACTTGCAGTTTATCAACAATTTTTTTTTTTGGTTGTGGCTTATAATTAAAAAAGCCTTGTAATTAGGTTCTCCACTATAGCTTATAAGCTAATTTTCTGCTCTTTAGTTTTTATGTATATTTTTAATTTTTTTTTTTACTTTTTTAAAGTAAAAGTATATTTTAACATAGTTTCAGCAAAATGTTAAATAAATTGTTCTCAAACAAACATGAATGTGTGTGTTTTGAAATAACTTATAAGCTAATTTTTTGCTTTTATGTCAACTTTTTAAAATTTTACTTTTTTACATACTTATTATTTTTTTTTTTTACTTTTTCAAAATACAAGTATTCTTCAATACATTTTCAACAAAATAATTTTAGTAAAAAGCTAAGTTTATGTTTGGTAATAGTTTTTATTTTCTAATTTCAAGAACATGTTTTTGGGAATTGAAAGAAAAAACAATTTTCTTGTATTTTTTTTATATCAAAAACATGTTTGGTTAGTTAAAAAAAAAAATTTTAAAGAAAAAAATAGAATTTTTTTTTAGTAATTTTGATGATGCTGAAACAAGATTATATACTTTTTACAAAAAGGCAAATTAATGGAATTTATTATCCAAATATGAAATGTAGCACGTAGGGTGATTACGAATATACAAAGGAGCTATATGTTATATAATTTATACTCTATGTGCACAAAACTATGTGGTATCGGTTTTAGATGGAAATCGCACAAAGCTTTTGACGATGCAGGTGACAGTACAACCAATTTTGATATTAAAAATAGGAAAATTATTAGTTTACAATTGACTGTTTATATAAGCTGATTTACATTGTATTTGTAGATTAAACAAATGTGTACATGTTGCATATATTTGCATGAATAGTGTATAATATTGTACAGTTTACATTAATAGTAAATATAAACTAATAATTATTCTTTTGACATGAAAAAAATATTTGCTACTAATATATAGCGAGAACCAACAAGGGAACTATGCCATTGAAAAATTGGATTAATTAGATCACAGTTAAACATGATATTTGATTATTTAATAAATAATATAAAAAAATACCCATTGAAAAATTCAAATCATACATGCCCTTATAAAAATTCAAATCATACCAGCTTTATTTGATTATTTAATAAACACACACACATTGAATTTATCTGCCATTCGCCGTATTGTTAAAACGACCGAACCCAAGTCAAGTCAATGAGCATCAAAACAAAAGGTACTCAAATTAGTGGACAGTTCAATGCTTATGTTTTGTTTTTGTTTTTGTTTTTTTCCTTTTTATTATAAACCTGTAAAATATGAGAAATGTTATGTCCACAAAATTTTTACAACAAATTTTAAGTGGCAAGTTTTTACTTGCTATTACTGTCGAGCAAGATACTGTCGAGCAAGAAAGTAATTTCACTTATGTATTCAAGTTAAAAGACCATAACAAGGCGAAAATAGCCAAATAATACATTTTTGCAAACTATGTTGTAATCTACCACTATTTCGGAAATATGTAGGAATCTATCACTTTTTAGGAACTCAAGTTTGGCAAAATCAAGTTTTCCATGGTACTCGAGTACCATGGAAAAATTTAAAAAAAAAATTTATGGTACAAGAGTTCCATGGAATCGAGTATCATAAAAAATTTTCAAAATTTTTCAGAGTATATCTTTTCATAGAACTCGAGTTTTTGGAACTTGAACTCGAGTTTCACGGCAAACTTAAGTTTCATAATCTTGAGTTTCAAAAAGGTAAAAGTTCCCTACAAATTTTCAAAACAATGGTAGATTATTAGTGTTTTTTGCTAAATAGTGGTAGAGAGCCATTTTCGCCCTGTAACAGTCTGCCTATTGCGTAGGTATAACTTTTTGTAAAATATTCGATCATACGGTCATACTTAATAAAAACAAAACATAACAAAAAAAAAAAACCTATGGAACGAATGGTCACAAGTTGTGACCATTCGTTCCATAGGTTTTTTTTTTTTTTTTTTTTTGATCCAGACTCTAGAGACGGTTCATGGTCATGGCCCTACATTCCTATGGAACGAATGGTCACAACTTGTGACCATTCGTTCCATAGGTTTTTTTTTTTTGATCCAGACTCTAGAGACGGCTCATGGTCATGGCCCTACATTCACGTGGTTAGGGAAACGGGTGTGTCTTATTCGCATAGTTAGACACCCGTACTTTTATGTGTATTAGTATCATACAAGCACTCAACCAATCATAATGTTAAGTTTCTGAGAAAGCCAAGAAAAAAATGAGACAGAGTATTGGACTTTGTTGGAGTTTGAAACCTACCTTAGTTGGATGGCTGTGACTAGAGGTGTTGGTGGCACCAGCGAATGATGTGTTTCGTCTGCTTTTGATGCAAGTTGCGGGGAAAAGCTTAGAATAGGTTTGACAACTATTTTTTCTCTTTATTTTCTATTTCTAAAAAGAATTTTTTATTTTTGAGATTAGAAAACTTGTTTGGCAATCTAAAATGGACAGAAAACAAAAACTATTCTCAAAACTCAAATTGTGAAGGAAATTGAAAATATGCAAATGTTGTTTTCAGTTTCTAATTTTTAAAAGTCAATAAAAAGAAGAATTTAATTTAATGAATTTATCTCATTTAATGAGTTAGCATTAGAGTTCAAATCTTAGTAACAACATATTTTTATATATTTTTATTTTTTTCTTCAAAAAACTATCTTTTTAATTTCAACTAACCAAATATGTTTTTGATTTCAAAAATACAAGAAAATTGTTTTATTTTTATATTCCCAAAACAAGTTTTTAAAAATAGAAAACAACCAAACATAACCTAGTGTTTTGTTTGCTCCAACTCTTTGACATAAAGTTTGTCATCATGTAGAATTCTAGCATGTCTGAACCGCTCAATTTTTCAGCTTTAAGTTGAGGAGAGAAATGTTTGTATCTTTTGAAAAGATAAGGGGAAAAAAAAACATAGACTGATGAAAGAGTACTGGAACTTTCATATACAACTGTCATAACAAGGGCCATTGCTTTCATATACAATTAATACAACTGTCATATATTGCAGGGAAAAACTTTCCCTATTGTTTTCTTTCAGTGCAGAGGGGCCCTAAGGACCAACACTCCACATAGTAAGGGTGTGTAGCCAACCCACCAACCCAACCCAACCCAACCCGCCTGGTTGGGTTGGTTTTAGGGCTTGGTGGGTTGGGTTGGGTTGGGTTACAGTTTTTTTTTTTTTTTTTTTTTGGTAACGGATCAGGTTGGGTTTGCGTCATAAAATTCCAAACCCACCAAATTCAACCCGACCCACCCATATATTTAATATATATATTTAAAATATATTATATAATTAATAAATTTTTTAAAATAACTAGCTCTTCTTATCTTATATAAAAACCAATTAGTTCACACAAACTCTAGTAAATTGCTATTGTTGTTTAGTCATTAGTGTTGTTTGCCTTTAAGGAGTTATATTGATACTAATCTTTGGGTTTTTTAATATATTTATATTTATATTTTTTTCTACTTAATTTAATAATAATAAAAAAAAATTTTGTTTAACCCATGGGTTCAACCCAACTCGATCCATATGGGTTGGGTTGGACTTATGTGATGGGTTGGGTTGGGTTGAATTTTTTTTGACTTGCCATGATGGATTGGGTCAAAAAATCCCCTTAACCCGACTCAACCCAACCCATGCACACCCCTATCACATAGTGTTTCGCCTGCTTTTGATGAAAGTTGGGGGAGGGAAATACACAGTGTTTGTGTTTGCTTTCCTATCTTTTGGGTTAATAGCTTTATCTATTCTTGCTTTCTCATTTTCGTTATTTGGTCATGTGGTGCAGACACAAGGTACAAACCCCCAATTATACGCATGTATGGAAGGAAGAGTAAAAAGAAGACGACTCAACCCAAGGCCTTATCGATGGAGCTTATTAGTTATTGGGCTTGAGATTAAGCAAGCCTGAGCATTTAATAATTAGGGTTTTTTTTTTATGTATTCTATTGTTAGTTATTTCAGCACTTTTTCTGATTATTGTAAGATGGCTTTTGAAAATTATTAAAAATGTGTGTTTACTTTACACTAGTGCTGACTCCAAGCAACCCTTAAGTGATGACTCCTAGGGTTTATCCTTTTATTCTATTGTTGTTTAATTGCTTCATTAAAATAGTGTGGTTGTCCTACGTCATCGTGGCTTATAATTAAAAGAGCCTTGTAATTAGGTTCTCAACATTAGGTTTGTTTTTATTTTTGAAGAAGGTCTTATAATAAAATTATGAGCGGCTTGACTAACTCATTCCTTTTTCATATATGGTAAATATTATGACTAAAATTTTTTACCTTAAAAAAATTAATGCTAGTAATTAATAAATTAGAGTTAAAATTATATTATTTGAGTTAATTAGATAGAATGGTTTTTGTTTATAAAAAATTTGATCCACAGACCTTTTATTATTATGTATATATAGTGGCAGTGTGGTTGAATGTCAAAAGCTCATAACATATGCTAACAACCATTCCGATTGTTAGAAAGTCATCAGATCCTCCATCAACCACCGTCTCATTCACCATCGGCAGCCTTAACATATACGCTAAAGTTATTATTAATCTGACTAAAAAAAATTGATGTTACATTTAATGTGATTAGTATCACATCAATATATATAATAAATAATTTTTTCATTAACTTTTTATTTGGTATATAAAAGTTGATAATTTAGGGAAAAAAAGGTCAACATCCCAATTTATAAGATTTACATATAATAAAATTTAAAAATTATAGAAAAAAGTATATAATAAAATTTCTAATTTTAGTAGTATTACTCTATCATAACATGTTGGAATACAGCTCCACTCTACTCAGCTTTATCAAGAAATGTGACCCTTCCCATAAAAAAAAGGAAAAAGAAAGATATGTGACCCTTGATTTACACATCAATTTCCAATAGTAATTGAGGAAAAAAACGTATTTAAGGAAAACTTAAAATTACCGATAGAACCTGAGGTTTTTTTTTTTTTTTTTTTGGTGGAAAAAAATAAAGAAATAGAACTTGACTTTTTGTTTTAATTTTTATTTTTGGATAAAATGATGGTTACAACCAGGAATAAAAAATTTGAATTTTGAATGTTTCAGTTGAAAATACCTTATGCAGGGGTCCAGCTCCCCTCCCATTCTTCAATTTTCTCCAGTTTTTATCTGGATGAAGGACACAAGGCACATAAAACATCTAAAGGTCAAAAACATGCCACATCAAAACATCATTTATCTCCATCTTACCCACCCCTTTCACTCAACAACCTCCATTCACAAACCCACCTCCCATAAACACCAACAATCTTGACAAATGGACGGCAAGGAGCCATCGGAATGGTGCCAAAGATGCCACCCACTAACACCCATGGTGATTTTCTTCTCCTTAGAAAGGCCACTTGGTGATTGTCAATTTTCACTTTTTGCTCATCACCAGCTTGCACTTTTTGGCCTCTGAGAAAGTGTAAGAAAAGAAATGAAATTGAAATCTTAAAGCTTTTATCAAAAAATGGAAATTGAAATCCTGTGTATGGGTAAGTTTCTTTCCTTTCTTACCCTGCTTCCTCTCCTCTTCTTCTCAAAGCCGCATAGAAGAACGTCTCAACTATGGTTGGTCCCAGCAAAGCAACCATTTCCTTTTAAGAAAATAAAAGTACAGTAGCTGCAAAACCTTCGTAGCATTGCTATTTGTTGCCATGGGTGTTAGTGGATGGCGTCTCCGGCACCATTCCGATGGCTCGTTGTTGTTAGTTTGCCAAGATTGTTGGCGTATATGGGAGTGAGGTGGATTTGTGAATGGAGGTTACTGAGTGAAAGGGGTGGGTAAGATGGAGATGAATGATGTTTTGATGTGGCATGTTTTTGACCTTCAGATGTTTTATGTGCCACGTGTCCTTCATCTAGGTAAAAATTGGAGAAAACTGAAGAATTTTGAACGGGAGGGAAGCTGAACCCTAAATATAGCATGTCAATGACATAGATTTGATCTTTAATTTTCTTTTTTTTTAAGTGTCATAGATATGATATTTTTTTCTTCTTCTTTTATACCTGGAAAAAAATTGATAGACCATATGGTTCACAATTGATACTTGATAGAGCATAAATAAAGGGTAAAATACAAAAATCACCATTGAGTAGAGCTAATATCAAGTACTACCAAAACTATCAAAACTATTCAATTTATTCTATAAATCCACACAACACTTAACATCATTTGAAAGTTTCCTACTCTTTTTTATCTTCTACTCCCTTCTAATAGTAGTAGATAAATGGAAAAGAAAGATTGGGGAGTAGAAGAATTTTCAAATAATATTAAGTGTCATTGGTTTTATGGAGCAAATTGGAATTCTACTTTGACATAAATTAACCCCAACCTAAAGGATAATTTTTATGGAAAAAATTGCCAAATGCCCTTTTTGGGCAAAAATAGCAGCTTTTTATCCTATTTCCCAAACTAATTAGGGAAATGTCCCTCTTTTGAAACTCGATTTGTGATAAATTGAGTTAGGCCCTATAGTGTCGTTTTTAAGGAGCCTATAGTGACGTTTTCAGGACCTATAGTGGCGTTTTGTAACTCGATCTCCATGAAATCGAAAAAAAATTGCTTATTACTCGATTTCATGGAGGTTAAGTTACAAAACGCCACTATAGGTCCTTAAAATGTCATTATAGGTCCTTAAAACGTCACTATAGGTCCTTAAAAACGTTGCTATAGGGCTCTAAATTTTTTTTTTTAACTCGATTTATCACAAGTTGAGTTACAAAAGAGAAGCATTTTTCTAATTAGTTTAGAAAATAGGGCAAAAAGCTACTATTTTTTTTCCGAAAAGGGCATTTGACAATTTTGTCCTAATTTTTACATTTTATCCTAAAGAAAAATACTCACATTGGGAGAGAAGATTTTATTCAAATGATTTTTTTTTTTTTAAATCCACCAAAAAGAAGATGGCCTTAAAAGGACAAAAAAAGAAGAAGAAAAAGTTTAAACCATAATGTTTTTAATTTGTTTTAAGAGGACACAATAATTGCAATTTCTCATTACACTAAATCAGCAATAATCATCCTCAAAAAAAAAAAAAAAAAAAAAATCAGCAATATTGCTTCAAGAAATAAATTCTTAATCCGGTGAACACCAAATCACCGTTATTAAGATCCACGCGGTTTCCTTTCAGTGCAGGGGTCGTACGCACGCTTATGACTTGTGAAGCCAACTTTGGAAAACATGCATTTATTATTTTCGCATCATTGTACCCCACAGTTACGTGTCTTACTATCATCCAAGCAAGCACTCAAGACCAGGGTCTTATCACTTATGCTCTTATCCAGTCCATTTTGTCTCACAAATCATTCTAAGCTTACCAGCGTTCTCACAAAGATAGTATTCATTCAATTCACAGCAAGAAATGGCGGAAGGAGTTCTGTTCGATGTTGCTGCGCGAATCATCGAGAAAACAGGCAACCTAGCAGTCCAAGAGCTTGGACTACTCTGGGGTGTCAAAGACGAGATTGTAAGACTCGGGGAGAGGGTTTCCACAATCAAGGCTGTGCTTCTGGATGCGGAGAAGAAGGAGCAGACCCATCAAGTCAAAGAGTGGCTGAAAAGACTGAGTGATGCCATTTATGATGCAGATGATTTGCTGGATGACATCTCCACTGAAGCTTTACGAAGGGAAGTGATGATTAGCCAAAATAAGAAGGCCAAAAAGGTATGCATCTACTTTTCCAAATTGAACCCGCATGCGTATGCACTTAAAATGGCTCATGAAGTTAAGGCAATGATGGAGAGGCTAGATACCATAGGAAGGGATAGGGAGCTATTCCACTTGGAGGAGCGTCTTGAGGAGACACAAGTTAGGAATAGGGCGAGAGAGACTCATTCTTTTGTATGTGCTGAAACTGTTATTGGGAGAGAGAATGATAAAAAGGCTATTATAGGAATTCTGTTGGATTCTAATGTTGAGGAGAATGTTTCGATTCTTCCGATAGTTGGAATTGGGGGGTTAGGGAAAACCACATTAGCTCAACTTGTATATAATGATGAAGAATTTAAGAAACATTTTGAACAAAAATTCTGGATATGTGTCTCTGATGACTTTGAGGTTAGAGCAATTGTTGAGAAAATTATAGGGCGTGCAAAAGATATAAAACAAGCAAATCTTGATTTGGACATTCTAGTTAATGAGCTTAAGAAAGAAATTGATGGGAAGAGATACTTACTTGTGTTAGATGATGTATGGAATGACAATCGTGAAAAATGGCTTGACTTAAAAAATATTTTGATGAGTGGTGCAAAAGGCAGTAGAATATTAGTAACAACACGCGAAGAGAAGGTTGCAAAGATTGTACAAACTATGCAACCATACTTTTTAAAGGGTTTAAATGAACACGAGGCTTGGCTTTTATTTAAGAAAATGGCTTTTGAAAATGGTCAGGAGCCAAAGGATCCAATCATTAAGTCAATTGGAATGGAAATAATCGAAAAGTGTAGAGGAGTCCCTCTCGCTATAAGGAGTATAGGAAGTTTATTATATTTTAAAAACCCTGAAAAGGATTGGTTGTCATTTAAGAATAATGAACTTTTAAAAGTAGCTGATATCCAGCAAACACTTAAATTAAGTTATGATCATCTTCCGTCATATTTGAAGCAGTGTTTTGCTTATAGTTGTTTATTTTCAAAGGATTACAAAATTCATAAAACAACACTGATTAAAATGTGGATGGCGCAAGGGTTCATTAGGTCTTCAAGTCCAGATCAATGCTTGGAAGATATTGGTCATAAGTATTTTATGGATTTACTTTGGAGGTCATTCTTTCAAGAAGTTGAAGAAGATGGGAGAGGCAATATACTACAATTTAAAATGCACGATCTTATGCATGATCTTGCAAAATCAATAGCAACATCTGATAGCGCCATTTTTTATTCAAAAGAGGAAGGCATTCATGAAAAAACACGCCATGTATCATTTGATAAAAGATCTCTCTTATCATCGGGAATTCCAATCTCATTGGATAAAACAAGAAGGCTAAGAACATTTCATTTGCTAGATGAATCATTATATTCATATCCAAACTTGGATAAGTCAACTTGTAATGCAATTGTTTCAAGTTTGAAGTTCATACGCTTGTTGGATCTACATGATATGAGTATTAAAACAATTCCAAGTTCTATCGGGAAGTTGAAGCATTTAAGGTATCTCGATGTATCTTATAATCCCATCAAGATGCTTCCTAGTTCCATCACAAGATTGTATAATTTGCAAACACTGAGGCTCAATGAATGTAGAATTAAAGAATTGCCTAAAGATATTAACAAATTAATCAATCTCAGGTATCTTGAGATGGATAAGTGCTGGCATTTGACTCATATGCCACGTGGACTGGGGCAACTGACTAAGCTTCAGATATTATCACGATTTGTGATGAGTCAGAATAGCGGTTCGAACTTCAGGCGCCACGGTGGATTGAAGGAACTCTACGAACTAAACGAGTTGAGAGGATCGCTAGAGATTGGAGGATTGAGACACGGAAAAGATGCTGCATCAGAATCCAAGGATTCAAATATGAAAGGGAAAATACATCTTCAAGACTTGAGGTTATTATGGATAAAAGAAGACGTGGATGAGTCCAACGTTGGGTATGATGAAGAGTCACTTGTAGCCTTGCTCCCATACGGCCCACCTTCAAATCTTCAAGAATTGTGTTTAATTAGATACAGGGGAGTGAAACTTCCAAGTGCGATTTCTTCGCTTTCAAATCTCGTAAAATTGTCCTTAGATCGATGTAACAAATGCCAACAGCTTCTACCGTTGGATCAGTTTCATTCTCTCAAAACTCTCTCTCTTCTACAAATGAATGATTTGGCGTACATATCAGAGAGAGAAAACAACGGGGAGTTCTCTGATTCTTCATTCCTCCCATCTCTAGAGCAACTCAAAATTGAAGAATGCCCTAATCTAAAAGGATGGTGGCAACGACAGAGGGATTCTGTTGAGGAGTTCCATAATCATTCACTGCCTTCATTTCCTCGTCTTTCCAACTTACTAATTTGGATATGCCCTAAGCTGATATCCTTACCTCTCTTTCCATATCTCGAAAAGCTAGAGCTGGGTGAATGTAGCATGAAGCCATTGGAGCAAACACTGAGAATGGAGGTGATAAACACGGCAACCCCAAAGAACCTGACATCAATAGCAGCAACATCAACCTCTTCTTCTTCTACACTTGCCGCTTCCTCGTTCATCCCTCTCTCCAAATTGAAGTCCATGTCAATTCGGTATATGGAGGAAACTCTGCCCAAGGAGTTGATGTGCAACCTCATTTCTCTCCAAGATTTAAAGATATATTATTGTTGTGGTCCTCTCCCTCTCTCTCGACATCTCACTGCCCTTCAGAATTTGACCGTTATTGGTTCTAAAGAGGTTGATTTAACAAACGATGGAGATGAGATGGAATGGCATGGCCTTCAGAGCCTTCGCTCCCTACGGTTCATCGACCTTCCAAATTTGGCCACTCTACCGGTGGGTATTCAACATCTCAGCTCTTTGCTGACACTGGAAATTGTGCAATGTCCAATCTTATCGAAAAGATGCGAAAGGGAAGCGGGTGAAGATTGGAGTAAGATTGAGCACATCCCAGACTTACGTATAGACAGGTAGCTATCTAAGTCACTCTTTTATCCCAGTCCTTGATAGAACATCAAAAATCCAATTTCTTCTTCTTCACTAAATTTTCTGGAAATTAAATTTCAGATTTTAAACCTACTCTTACGATTTGGAGCTTAATCAAACCTTTTGGGTGCTGCAATTGCTTAACAAGTCAACAAACTCACTGGTAATATCTCTTTTCTTTTTTCCTCTTTTAGACGCTCATAGGATTTTCATTCTTTAATTTATGACTTCCCATATTAGGCAAAAGAATATGTGAATTTCCCAAATCTATTTCTTCGTTCTAGCAAATTTTATTTTTGTATCTTGAACTGAGTTGATGAGTTGTTCTGTTTTATATGCTTCATTTCTCACTGTGTAAACAGAGTAAAATTGGGCACAAGGTGATATCGGGGTAATATCGTGGGAAGAATTAAAAATCTGGCAGCCGTTCTGTTTTATATGTTTCATTTCTCACTGGTTGATTCAATTTCTTGTTATATATGAATTTCCAAGTTGCTGTTATATCTACAGAAACTTTTTTTTTTTGGGGGTAAATACTACCATGTCCATAGATAATAATAGACAGTTTAGTATGTAAGTTAGAGTAATTTTTGTATTTCATCCTGATATTGTCAAGTGGCTTAGTTTTCATTAAAAACACTGCTTGATATTTAAATCAATTGTTAATTTCTAATTAAATGGAAAATGTTTCTAAATCAAAGCAACAGAGGTTTCAATAGTAATCAACGTATATACGTTGGGAATTCAATAACCAACAACATGATGGCATTGAATTGATACTAGTGAAACATTTGTGACTTTGGTAATTGAATTTCCGATATATATATATATATATAAATCAATTATGATATCAAGCATTTTTTTATTGCTTGATACATGTGTAATAGCTTAGTTTTCATTAAGTTGTCTTGTTGTTTACCAAATTAAATCTTTTGAAGTAGATTAGGTTTCAAAATTAACATTTTTTTCCTTATATTTATAATAGTCTCATTTTAATTTATTTCTCAAACTTAGGTCTAATTGATTCTCTTGGATGAAAGACCATAGCTTGGTGTTACAATTCAAAGTACTTCAAGGATAGCTTAAATTCACAATGAATGATTCTTGGACATCTCAACTGGCAAGACTTCCTTGAACAAGGATTGCTTGGTGAGTTCTATTGCTTCATAAAATAATGGTTGCCTTCATTTTTGCCTGCGCAGCATATCCTGAAGTTCTATTCAAGGGTTAAACAATTATAAGTATGACACCTGTGAAATATCACATGAATCTGGCACCTTCTATTATCAAGCATAGGAATATATTACTTGTCAAAAGGCTTTTATATTGAATTCTAAACAACAGTAGCTAGCAAACAGAAGAGATAGAACTGATTATATTTCCAGCTATAGTAAAACGCAGTCTTGATACTGAATTTCCCTTTTCTTTTCAAGTTTTTAATGAGAAAATTTTCCAAATATGTTCACGTTTCTTGCAGGAGTCCTCGTATCATTCAATCTGGAATTCAGCAGATGTGTCTGCAAGCTTTATTATATTTATATATGTAAACAATTTTCTGGAATTGGCTTACAAGGTGAAGGCGAGGCCTTGTCTCAATCCACCTGAATTCCTCTCTGTATGCTTCTTTGAATGATAGTGGGCACTTTTTCTCTTTCAACTTTTGATTGTGGAGATTTAGTTTGGGTTGATTAAACAAGATTTTTTTTTTTTTTTAGGTGGGGTATGGAGCTATTAGGTGGTGGAGGAGGAAGCAATGCAAGGTATGGGAGAGGAGGATTGACAGTTGATATTTGTGCCCTCACCAGTGAGGATTTCCCTAAAGATGCAAAAGGAAAAGGGATCCATTTTTAGTGGTAAGCAAACTTTGGTATACATATTAGTGTTATTGCCTTGTCCTTGATAGAAATTAAGTCCAAATTTCTTCTTTGTTCTCTCCAAGAAATGAAGCTTAATGAAAAATTTTTGGTTTCCAAAAGTCAACAACTCAATGGTATTTGTATTTTCATTCGTTACATCATTTCAGCATATATTAGGAAACAAAATATTTGAGTTTTCCTTTATCTGTTTCTTATATCAAACAATATATATCATGGTATTTCAAATTGAGTTGATTAGGTGATGTATTTGCATGCCTTGATTTCTCAGTGTGTAAATAGAGTGAAAATTGGCAATTGGTGATATTGGAGTAATGTTTGTGGGGACGATTAAATCCAGTGCATGCACATTCCATACAGAAATTAGTTTGTTATACAGATATTCTGCAGGTTTATTCTTTTTTTTTATATAGTCTTCAAATTTGCAGTACTACAAATGATGTGCTGTATTTGTATTTATACATATAAATATGTGTTTATTCCTTTTTCTTGTTGTGCAATATCTACAAATGATGATAATGATAACAACCTTAGAAAAAATCCACAAAATTTTAGTTAAGTTGCTAGCAACTATTTTTTCAATAACAGAATAATTTCTGCATTTCCTCCTTAATTTTTTTTTTTTTTTTAATTTTTTTAATTTTTATTTTATTTTATTTTATTTTTATCTTGGCGTTCTAGATGTTCTCAATTTCAGGGGTGGATTTCACTTGGTATTGCACTTGGAACTGATTTCTCTTTTTAAATCAATCAATCATCCTTAGTTAAATGGAAATTGTTCCTATGTTTATTGAAAAAATCAAAGTACCATATTTTTCTAACTATATAAATTTGTAGATTGCAGGTTGCCTTGGGTTAAGATCATAGGCTGATGTTAATGCTCAAAGTGGTACCTAAACAGAGGAACTATTCATTTCCCTCATGGCTGCCTTTCAGTTATTGTATACTCCTACTGGTTAGATGTTACGAAGGTAACAAAATACAAGTGTTTGGTTCACAAAAAAGAGAAAGTGTTTTATTTTGTTTAATTTTTCCTCAATATTGTTGTTGTGACAAGAAGGGGTTAGGGGAGGATAAGTTTTCTTTTGGATATGCTTCATAATACTTATTATAGTTTACTACAAAACTAGATATCCAGTATATGTTGATTACTGCTATTGTCAATACAGACTCAATATCAATCATTCTCTCTATAAACATTAGCATCAGAACCAGATGCAAAATATTAATTGTGTACCTTCAGATTTTGATTAAGTTGATTTATATAGGCAGCCCTCCATAACAATTTCTTCCGTCACTTAAATTTTGTGACACTTCGATTTAGAGAGGAATTCAAATAATTTGAATAAAGGGGCGAGACCTCATTAAATTTTAGAAAACATGACTCTTGTATTAAAAAGTGATCTATGAAAAGTAATTTCAATTTTCTTTGCATGAATCATCCATGGAAGTAAGTCATACACAGTATCATAAGTTCCTATCTTCCCCCTTTACAGTACTTTTTGTCATTTGACTCTTCCTTCACCTCTTCATGACCTTATTCTGATTGAATCTTCATAGTATCACCTTAGCTACTACAGTTTAGCTTTACCTATTGAGGTGAATGGGCAATCGAATTTTTGCCGTTTCTTTTGTTGGGGTGTGATGAGAGGGGCTAGGGGGAGAAAGAAAGCAAGAAAAATGCTTTCTGGTAGAGTATACAAAAATCCCAATGAATTCTTTCTTGAAACGAAGAATTAATTCTATGAATACCAGTCTAGCTCTATCTTAATTCTTCCCTTTCATCAGGTATGGTGAGTTTATCAATTACTGGATTTTAGCAGAAGCCTGAGGAGTATTGAATACTGAAGCCGACAACTTAAGAGTGCATGTTTCTTCAAACCTAGCTGGTAATATGATTATGCTGCAAACTATTAGAAAAGGTACGATAACAATCTCATTTATTACCAAATTTAACCTTTTCTCATAAATTAGGTTTCATTCTTAAACAGTGCTTTGGTAGTTTCTAATGAATGAAGAGCATAGCTTGTTGTTAGAGCAGACTACAAATTACTCCCTGATTTTATGGTAAAATGATTCTTGGACTTTTCACCACTTGTGACTTTTTTTTCTTCATAAATGTTATTTTTTGTGCTTCTCAAAGTATAACCTTTATTCCTACATAACAGTATTCTTAAGGCTTCTCATAGAAATTAATCACAAGAACTCTCAAGAGAAATATTTTATTCTGGACTAAAGATGCAATTAGTTACTACAATAGGTTTTGATATTTATTATTTTCTCTATTTGTGCAAGGTCTAGACGTGATCCATATATTTTGATGAGAATGCCATCTGAACTTGCTCTGACAGAAAAGTGGTTGATATACAACTTGCTAAAGAAAATAAGAGATTAGCATTGTCAGGATCCATGTTCAATTGACTAGCTGATTTGCAGGGAAAATAAATGATTTTCCAATGAGATGTTTGTTAAGCCTTTCCATAAACAACGCTTGCTTGGTGAGTGCATTCAGTTCATTAGCATGGCATTTGCTTTCACCTTTGATATCACCTTACTTTTTGAAGGATGCTTGGCATAGTAAATCATCCAGCGGTGGACAATTAGAGTTTTGACACTTATGACATATCACTTTAAGCCAACACCTTCTAGCCTCAATAGCAGGAACTCATTAGTTTTCACAAGGCTTTAAATGGAATGCTAAATAAGTGCATGTGTACTGGCATTGATTGCTTACTTTTGAACTAAATTTTGCTGTCTTTATGAGTGGACTACTAGTATTGGCAGACCTACAGTTCCTTCTCTTTTGTAGACTTTGTTGACTATTTAATTTTAGCTTGTAATTCTTCATAGGGTTTCTGTGATTACTGCTTGCATGGGTAGTGGTCCGCTCTCTTTAATTAATTTTTTATTACTTATCCAAAAAGAAAAAAAATATGGCTAAATAACTATAGCTATCAAACAAAAGACAACAAATGAGTACTCTTCCAACTGTTTGGGTCCCCAAGTAAAATTACAAATACATTATTGTTACTAATTGGTCCCCCTCTCTTCATGTTGCTCATATTAATTTTCCAATTATGTTCATTTTCTTCATAGTGGTTCTTGTATTGGTGAGTATCGGCATTGAGCACATGTTCCAGAAGTTTCATTCTATGAATCAATCTGTATATTTCAACTCTTTTCTAGATAGATATTTGCATTCAAGGTGAAGGTAAGGCCCTGTCTCAATTCATCTAAATGAAACTCCTAGTTTTCTATTTGACTATTATTTGATATTTGTTCTTACTAGAAATTGTGAAATGTTCCCAGAGTATGTCAAATAAAATTGCTGCACAAATGACTACAAAGGTTTCCTACAACAATATTCTATGGTAGTAGCTTTTCAGAACCAATGGAAAAATAGGCTTCTGAACTCCTATTGTCTCAATTGATTAACAAGCGGATTATAGAGCTTTTTTTCCCCCACGAAGGAGTTTTCTATTGATCGGACTATTTGTTTTTTGTGTTTTAAAGATTTTTGGCTTGCATTTACTGGAGATTTATTGGTCCTCCTCGGTGGTAAGTTTCGCTCACATTTAGACACCAGTTTCTAAAATGGAATGTTTATCTTAGAAATTTTTGGTGCGAAGCATGCTTTCTAGATATTGTGATGAAGTTATTTTCGCTTAATGGTTAAAAAGTATAGTTACTTGCACTCACTAACTTTAGGGAACAAAAGCTTCATATAGCATTCAATTACAAAATTTGCATTATTGTTTTCTTCACCTACAAGATTTTTCAAAATATATCCTTAGATAATCACCATATGAATGTTTGGGTGAAGTTCCATCTTATTTGTTTTAGCATTAATTATGTGTTTGAATTCTTTCTTCTTCCATGAGAGTGAAAAATTCACCATGTGTGAAATTAGCTAAACCTTATTTGATTGCATTGTTAGGCGTTGATCAACTCAGAATTTTCAAAATGTTAATTGGAGTTAACTCAGTTTAACAATTTCATTTTTCATTCACACAATAATTTGAAAATAGATGATCATATTAAGTTTTTTCCTAACTAATGCTAGGTTACTATTTTTTGCAGATTAGATGACGAGCAACAAATATCATCTCACAGCACTGTCAAGTCCACCACCTTGGAGGACTTGTGCTTTTGTTCAGTAGAGTGGAAAATAAGGGTAAGTGGATATAATAAAAGAATAACATCAATTTTTTTATTCTTATTTGGGTGACTTCGTCTACATAACTTGCAACTCGTCTTATGATAGGCTTTTGTCCAGCAAAAGTTTAGGTATCAAGTTGATAGCTTGTTGATGATGCAGCCAGTTGCTTGGCAGCTAAAACCAAGTAGAGAATGAAGAATTAGTGGATCAAGGAAGCAATTGAAGGTGTTCTTGTTTGTTCTATGTAGTAACAACCATCAAAAAGAGTTGCCCTATCCTCAATTGGGAGGGATATTCTTACGGAATTCAAGCACCAATGTCAAGTGTGAAAGTCAAATTTGAGTCGCATCTGAGTTGGACTCCTTGGGCTAGGACTCTATTCCTTTTTGGTTTGGTATTTTAATTAAGTACAGGGTACTGTACTTGGTTTAGGATTTGAATAATTTTCCTACTACACCTCAACTTGGGGTACTATATATGTGTGTGCTCTTTATCAAATATCCTCAGTCTTGGCTCTTGTAAACTGAGAGAGTAAGAGTTCTTTGGGTGTATTTGGGGTTTGGGTTCTTTGAGCGCGTCAGTCACACTAGTAATATCGTTATTTTCTTAGTGAAACTTTCTTGACACCGCCTATGGATGTAGGCCTAAAGCTGAACCATGTAAATTTTTGTTTTCTTATGTGATTCTTTTTTCTATATTTCTGTTTTTATTCACATAGACCCACTATTATTCACTACACTAGCAACAAATTGACATTAAATCTTCTGCTATGTCAATAGATCTCTTCTATTGATTACTTTCTCCTACTAATCATTTAGAAAGGTAATTGTAAGGGCATATTTTGTAATGGACCCTAGACAATAGAATTTGTAGAGCATGGGTAAAAAGGCTAGGCGCTAACAAAGCAATGAATGGTTAACATCAAAGTTCTCAAAAATTTTGGTAAAGACGAAGAGTTTTTTTGAGGATCATGATCATGATCTTGATTAAGTATCAGTGAAGATCTTAGTTAAGTGTTTATGAGGATTTCCTCGTCCTCGGCTCCGTCCGAGGATTCTGTTCCTTCAAACTGGCCCCCAAAATCAGGGTTTCTTCCTCCTCTAGTTAATGGGAATACTCTTGGTTATATAACCTCGTTTTAGCTAATCTTAGCCGTCCATTTGTCGGTTATCTGAACTCTCTGCATAAGGGTCTGTCCCATCATCTGCTTTTGCAGGTTTTATGTTAATTCTCAGCCGTCTTAGCAGACTTTAAAGGTTGAAATGACTGAGGCATCTGGGTTTATTAGTCACTTCATCATTAAAGCGGTCAGAATGTTGGTGGAATATATTTTAATGGGAGAGGGATATTTTCCCCTCATTAACGTCAGTTCGCCGAGGACATGGGCGTCTTCGGCGAGGCCCTTTGAGGGTTTGGGCCCTTCATTTCTATCTTCAGCCTCTGTATTCTCCTCGGCGCGGGCCTTGGGCCGGCTATGGAGTGGGCCTTGGATGTTAACATTTACGGCCCCACAATAGCCCCTCAGAATTCTGCTGCCCGTCCCCTCGGGCGGGGAGGAGGATTCTGACTTTCCCAGCGTATTTTCGTGCCTTGTTGAGCGTTACTTCTCCGTTAGTGTTATCGTTATTTCAGCGGCTTTTGTAATTTTTCTTTTGGCACTCAGTTTCTTGTGATTTTCGTCGCTTGTAGGGCTCATTACTTAGCATCAAAGGGGTGGGTGTAGCCGTAGATTTGGGTTCGTGGTTAGTAAAAAGACCCTGGTTCTGCCCTGCGCTTATATTGCCCTATAGTGACTAGTTTTCGTACAGGTTTGGGTCCGAAGACCATACAAAATCTTAGCTTTTCTAGCACTCAGTATTTAGTGAAATGGTCCTCCCGTCGGCCTGAGTCCTCGGACCATGCAGTGCACAAAGTTTGTCTAACACTTAATTTTCTCGTCTGAAGTATCTGGTTTCACTAGAGGCTTGGGTCCGAGGACCATGCAATGCCTCGATTCTGTCCAGTACCTGGCTTCCTTATTTTAAGTTTGTTAGTTTCCTGAGGCTGGTGTCCGAGGACCATACAATGCCTCGGTTCCGTCCAGCACCTAGTTTTCTCATTCGAAGTAGCTGGTTTCACCAGAGGCTGGTGTCCGAGGACCATGCAATGCCTAGGTTCTGTTCAGTACTTAGTTTTCTCATTCGAAGTAGCTGATTTCACCAGAGGCTGGTGTTCGAAGACCATGCAATGCCCAGGTTCTGTCCAACACTTCATTCACAGTCCGAAGTAGCTGGTTTCCCTAGAGGCTTGAGTCCGAAGACCATGCAATGCCTAGGTTCTGTCCAGTACCCAGTTCTTTGACTTTTTAAGTGGTTAGTTTCCCCAGAGGCTTGAGTCCGAAGACCATGCAATGCCTAGGTTCTGTCTAACTCTTCATTCACAGTCCGAAGTAGCTGGTTTCCCTAGAGGCTTGAGTCCGAAGACCATGCAATGCCTAGGTTCTGTCCAGTACCTAGTTCTTTGACTTTTTAAGTGGTTAGTTCCCCCAGAGGCTTGAGTCCGAAGACCATGCAATACCTAGGTTCTGTCTAACTCTTCATTCACAGTCCGAAGTAGCTGGTTTCCCCAGAGGCTTGAGTCCGAAGACCATGCAATGCCTAGGTTCTGTCCAGTACCCAGTTCTTTGACTTTTTAAGTGGTTAGTTTCCCCAGAGGCTTGAGTCCGAAGACCATGCAATGCCTAGGTTCTGTCTAACTCTTCATTCACAGTCCGAAGTAGCTGGTTTCCCCAGAGGCTTGAGTCCGAAGACCATGCAATGCCTAGGTTCTGTCTAGTACCCAGTTCTTTGACTTTTTAAGTGGTTAGTTTCCCTAGAGGTTTGAGTCCGAAGACCATGCAATGCCTAGGTTCTGTCTAACTCTTCATTCACAGTCCGAAGTAGCTGGTGAGACAAACCCTTCTTTTACTTGGTGCAGCATCATGTCTGCTCAAAATGTGGTTAGGGAGGGGGTACGGTGGAGGGTGGGCAATGGTAGCAACATTCGTATATGGGGAGATAAATGGCTGCCTTCATCAACCACATACAAAGTTGCTTCACCCAGACAATTTCTACACCATGACACAAGGGTCAGTGAGCTGATTGACCTGAACTTCACAAGTTGGAAAGTAGACGTTCTTGATGCTCTGTTTCTTCCTTACGAAGCAGAGGTGATCAAAGGGATTCCGATAAGCTCCCGGCTCCCGGCAGACAAACTGATATGGGCAGAAACTTTAAACGGCAAGTTTACCGTTAAAAGTGCCTACGGAGTGGCCATGCGATTTTCTAAACATGCAGACCAAGGTGTAAGCTCCGATCAGAGTAATATGCGCTGGTTTTGGAAGCAAATATGGAACCTACCTCTGGCACACAAAGTCCGCCACTTTGCATGGCGGGCATGCAGAGACATCCTCCCATCTAAAGTCAACCTCATGCGTAGAAAGGTGGTTAACGATCAGCTTTGCATGGAATGCAGTTCAGAGGCTGAAACAACGGGCCATATGTTCTGGACGTGCCCTAGAGCTCGCGAGGTATGGGCTTGTTCAAAAGTAGTCACGAGTTTGAACCAAGAAAGGGTGCAATCATTTCAAGACCTACTGTGGTACATGTTGACAGAGGACCGAAGTGCCGTCGACGAGGTAGCAAAGGTTGTCTGCATCGCTTGGGCCATGTGGCATAATCGAAACGAGACTCGGCATGGAGGGAAGCGTAGGAGTGGGGCGGAGCTGATTGGCTGGGCTTACCAGTATATGGAGGAATATAAGGCAGCAGCTGAGAATGTGGTTTGTAAAACTACAGTGGCTGATGGACGGAGGTCGTGGACCCCGCCTCCAGAGAATGTTTTCAAAATTAACGTCGATGGTGCAGTTTTTGCGAATCAAAAAGCAGTGGGTGTTAGTGTGATCATAAGAGATGAAAAGTGTAGGCTCGAAGCGGCAATAAGTAAGAAGATACTGGTACCGTTGGGCGCTGTGGAGGCAGAGGCTATGGCGTATGAGCAAGGACTGATGTTTGCAAGAGACATAGGTATTCACAACTTCATTATCGAAGGAGACTCACTCATTATCCATCAAGCTTTATGTGAATCAGCCACCCCACCATCTTCTGTGGCTGCTGTCATACAAGGTATGCAGGAAATGTGTAGGGAGTTCCAAGGTGTAATGTATTCTCACGTTAGGAGACAGGGCAACCAACCAGCCCATTTACTAGCCAAGTATGCATGTGGCATAGTAGATTTTATTGCTTGGGTTCAAGAGACTCCTTGCTTTTTAGAGCAAGCTCTTACCCGTGATGTAACTGTTTCATCTAGTGCTTAATAAAATTTTCAGTCTTCCCATCGAAAAAAAAAAAAAAAAAATCACCAATAATGCTTCGAGAGTATGCGGGGAACACGTTGTTTCCTCTCGGTGCGGGGGCCCGTGGGCCATGGCCCATCATTCGCTTTTGACTTTGAAGCCCACGTGTATCATGAATCATGCAAGCACTCAAGAGTCAAGACCAGGGTCTTATATTTTGATCACTCAGTCCAGTTCATATTTTCTCTCACATATCATTCTAAGATTACCGTTCTCACTAAGATATAGTCAATTTCTTCTACTTCACTGAATTTCCTGGTAATTAAATTTCAGTGAAGAACCTACTCTTACGATTTGGAGCTTAACCAAAACTTTTGGGTGGCTGCAATTGCTCAACAAATCAACAAACTCACTGGTAGTATCTCTATTCTTTTTTCCTCTTTTAGGTGCTCGTAGTCATAGGATTTTCTTTCTTCAATTTATAACTTCCCAATGGGAAACAGAATATATCTTTGTATCTTTTTCTCACATTAACTCATTGAGTTAGTACGTTCTTCTGAATATCACTCGTCTATTGTTCTAATATAGATCCTTACCTTTCAAACCAATGGCCTATAGCCCTATTAGCGCATTCACTGGATTATTACTTGGTCCATGGTCCGAAACTCAGAATATAATCAATATATACATTTCTTCTTCTTCTTCTTTTTTGTGGGTAAATTGCATATATAAACATCTAATGCTTATTTCATATTTTAGATTAGATATTGAGACATCAATCCATCTTTATTATTCATTTATTAATTTATTCTGACCGTAGCAGAACATATAAAGGGTGAAATTTATTAATTAAACTTTGTGTTTTTTATACGGGGCTTATTCATAAATCATTTTAATAGCCATTAAATAGAGAAGGTAGAGAGAAACTTTTTTTTTTTTTTTTTGAGAAGAAGAGAAACTCTATTTAGAGAGAAAGAAAGTTTCGCTTAAAGTGAGAAAGTGATTTTTAGAAAATTGAAACTAATTATCTAGTTGAAACATAATGTTTTATTAATATTTCTTTTCTATTTTTTTCTTTACAATAGCACAAAATAACGTAAATGAATAATAAAGGTAAACAGAGACTTCCAATTGAATTAGTTCCATGAAGCACAACAATGAAGTCAGAGTGTGGCTGGAAAGGCTGAACGATGCACTTTATGAAGCGGACGACTTGCTGGATGACATCTCCACTGAAGCTTTACGGCGTGAAGTGATGACACGGAACAAGAAGGCAAAAGAGGTACACATCTTCTTTTCCAAATCCAACCAGCTTGTATATGGTTTTAAAATGGGTCATAAGGTTAAGGCAATAAGGGAGAGGCTAGATGCAATAAAAAATGATAGGGGGTTCCACTTAGATGAACGTCCTATAGAGACACAGGTGGGGAATTATAGGGTGAGAGAAACTCATTCTTTTGTACGTAGTGAAGAAGTCATTGGGAGAGACAAAGATAAGGAAGAGGTTATAAGAATTCTTTTGGATACCAATGTTGAAGAGAGTGTTTTGATCCTTCCTATAGTTGGGCTTGGAGGACTAGGAAAGACCACATTAGCTCAACTCGTATTCAATGATGAAAAAATCCAAAACCGTTTTGAGCAAAGGCTTTGGGTGTGTGTCTCTGATGACTTTGAAGTAAAAATTATTGTTAAGAAAATTTTGGAGTGTGCAAAAAATAATAAACCAGAAGGCCTTGAACTGAACACATTGATTAATGAGCTTAATAAAGAAATTGATGGAAAGAGATACCTACTTGTATTGGATGATGTATGGAATGAGGATCCTCAAAAATGGTTTGAACTAAAAAAGCTTTTAATGGTTGGGGCAAGAGGTAGTAGGATATTAGTGACTACACGCATTAACATAGTGGCAGAGACTACCCAAACAATTCAACCATACATATTAAAGGGTCTAGATGATGAAAAGTCTTGGTCTTTATTCAAGCGGTTTGCATCTGCAAAAGGGCAAGACTTGGAGAAAACATACGTCAAGGAAATTGGAATGAAAATCGTTGACAAGTGTAAAGGAGTCCCTCTTGCCATAAGGACATTAGGAAGCCTATTATACTTTAAAAACCCAGAAAAAGAATGGTTGTCTTTTAAGGATAATGAACTTTCAAAATTAGGTCAAAGAGAAAATGATATCCTACCAACACTAAAGTTAAGTTATGATCATCTTCCATCATATTTGAAGCAGTGCTTTGCTTATTGTTGTTTATTTCCAAAGAATTACAAAATTCATAAAACAACATTGATTAAAATGTGGATGGCTCAAGGGTTCATTAGATCTTCAGGTCCAGATCAATGCTTGGAAGATATTGGTCATGAGTATTTTATGGATTTGCTATGGAGGTCATTCTTTCAAGAAGTTGAAGAAGATGGGAGAGGCAATATACTACAATTTAAAATGCACGATCTTATGCATGATCTTGCAAAATCAATAGCAACATCTGATAGCGCCACTTTTTATTCAAAAGAGGAAGGCATTAATGAAAAAATACGCCATGTATCATTTGATAGAATGTTTCTCTCATCATTAAGAATTCCAATCTCGTTGTATAAAGCAAGCAGGATAAGAACATTTCATTTGCCAAGTGAATTTGAATATTCATATGTAAGCTTGGATAAGTCAACTTGTAATGCAATTGTTTCAAGTCTGAAGTTCATACGCTTGTTGGATCTACATGATATGAGTATTAAAACAATTCCAAGTTCTATCGGGAAGTTGAAGCATTTAATGTATCTCGATGTATCTTATAATCCCATCAAGATGCTTCCTAGTTCCATCACAAGATTGTATAATTTGCAAACACTGAGGCTCAATGAATGTAGAATTAAAGAATTGCCTAAAGATATTAACAAATTAATCAATCTCAGGTATCTTGAGATGGATAAGTGCTGGCATTTGACTCATATGCCACGTGGACTGGGGCAACTGACTAAGCTTCAGATATTATCACGATTTGTGATGAGTCAGAATAGCGGTTCGAACTTCAGGCGCCACGGTGGATTGAAGGAACTCTACGAACTAAACGAGTTGAGAGGATCGCTAGAGATTGGAGGATTGAGACACGGAAAAGATGCTGCATCAGAATCCAAGGATTCAAATATGAAAGGGAAAATACATCTTCAAGACTTGACGTTATTATGGATAAAAGAAGACGTGGATGAGTCCAACGTTGGGTATGACGAAGAGTCACTTGTAGCCTTGCTCCCATACGGCCCACCTTCAAATCTTCAAGAATTGTGTTTAATTAGATACAGGGGAGTGAAACTTCCAAGTGCGATTTCTTCGCTTTCAAATCTCGTAAAATTGTCCTTAGATCGATGTAACAAATGCCAACAGCTTCTACCGTTGGATCAGTTTAATTCTCTCAAAACTCTCTCTCTTCTACAAATGAATGATTTGGCGTACATATCAGAGAGAGAAAACAACGGGGAGTTCTCTGATTCTTCATTACTCCCATCTCTAGAGCAACTCACAATTAGATATTGCCCTAATCTAAAAGGATGGTGGCAACGACAGAGGGATTCTGTTGAGGAGTTCCATAATCATTCACTGCCTTCATTTCCTCGTCTTTCCAACTTAGTAATTTGGATATGCCCTAAGCTGATATCCTTACCTCTCTTTCCATATCTCGAAAAGCTAGAGCTGGGTGAATGTAGCATGAAGCCATTGGAGCAAACACTGAGAATGGAGGTGATAAACACGGCAACCCCAAAGAACCTGACATCAACCTCTTCTTCTTCTACACTTGCCGCTTCCTCGTTCATCCCTCTCTCCAAATTGAAGTCCATGTCAATTCGGTATATGGAGGAAACTCTGCCCAAGGAGTTGATGTGCAACCTCATTTCTCTCCAAGATTTAAAGATATATTATTGTTGTGGTCCTCTCCCTCTCTCTCGACATCTCACTGCTCTTCAGAATTTGACCGTTATTGGTTCTAAAGAGGTTGATTTAACAAACGATGGAGATGAGATGGAATGGCATGGCCTTCAGAGCCTTCGCTCCCTACGGTTCATCGACCTTCCAAATTTGGCCACTCTACCGGTGGGTATTCAACATCTCAGCTCTTTGCGGACACTGGAAATTGTGCAATGTCCAATCTTATCGAAAAGATGCGAAAGGGAAGCGGGTGAAGATTGGAGTAAGATTGAGCACATCCCAGACTTACGTATAGTCAGGTAGCTATCTAAGCCACTCTTTTATTCCAGTCCTTGATAGAACATCAAAAATCCAGTTTCTTCTTCTTCACTAAAATTTCCTGGTAATTAAATTTCAGTTGAAGAACCTACTCTTACGATTTGGAGCTTAATCAAACCTTTTGGGTGCTGCAATTGCTCAACAATTCAACAAACTCACTGGTGATATCTCTTTTCATTTTTCCTCTTTTAGATGCTCATAGGATTTTCATTCTTTAATTTATGACTTGCCATATTAGGAAAAAGAATATGTGAATTTTTCCAAATCTATTTCTTCATTTTGGCAAATTAAATCTTTGTATTTTGAACTGAGTTGATCTGTTTTATATGCTTTATAAACAGAGTAAAAGATGATATCGGGTAATATTGTGAGAAGAATAAAATCTGGTAGCCATTCTGCAGGAACTAGCATGTTGTGCAGGTATTTGGTAGATTTAATTTCAATTTCTTGTTATATCTACAGAACTTTTTTATTTTTTTGGGGTAAATACTACTATATCTTCAAATAATGATAGACAGTTTAGTATCTGAATTAACAGAGTAATTTTTGTATTTCATCCTGATTTGATTTCAGTATTTGTGAAACACAGTCTTGATACTGAATAGTCCTCACTTTTCAGTTTTTAATAAAAATTTTCATTTCTTGTAGGAGCCCTATCATTCAGTAAGGGGATTTAGCACGTGTGTCTGGAAGCTTCATTCTATTTATATATGTAAACAATTTTTTGGAATTGGCTTCAAGGTGAAGGCGAGGCCCCATCTCAATCAAGCTAAATGAGAAAGATCAATGCTTTTAAATGTGCACTTCCTCTCTGTATGCTTCTCTTGAATGATGGTTAGTACTCTTCTATCTCTCATCTGTTGATTGTGGAAATTTCCTTTTTGAATGGTAATTTTTATTTATTTTTGAAGTGGGTATGTCACTTTTAGGAGAATGAAGCATGAAGTAATGCAGGATATTGGAGAGGTGGATTCACCACTGATATTTGTGCCCTCGCCAATGAGGATTTCCCAAAGATTTGTAGATTTTGGGAATTCATTAGTGTCCCATCTTACCACAAAGATGCAAAAGGAAGCATGTGAGGATTTCCATAAGATTTTGTTACATCCTTAGTTGGAAGGGGATCCAATTCAGTGGTAAGAAAACTTATGTCTACATATCATTGTTTTTCCCGTCCTTGATAGAAATCAAAATCAAAATTTCTTCTTTGTTCTCTCCAAGAAATGAAGCTTAATGAAAATATTTTGGTTTCAACAACAACTAAATGGTATTAGTACTTTTGTTCTCTACAACTCAACAAAATATGTGAATCTTCCTTTTATTTATTTCTTATTTATATCATGGTATCTCAAACTGAGTTGATTAGGTGGCATATTTGGATGCCATGATTTCTCACCATGTAATTTGTAAATAGTGTCAAAATTGGCACTTGGTGATATTGTGGTAATGTTTGTGGGGAGGAGTGAATCTAGCATATACATCTACAGTACAACAATTCGCTTGTTGTACAGTATTTGTGTTTATTCCTTTTTTGTGTTGTGCAGTATCTACAATTGATGATGACAACCACAACAAAAATTCACAAAATTTAAGTTAAGTTGCTAAGAACTATTTTGTCAATAACAGATAATTACTGCATTTCCTCCTTATTTTGTTTAGTATCTTGGTGTTAATTGAAAAGAAAGGTGCTACACTTGGTGTTCTAGAAGTTCACAATTTTAAGGGTGGATTTCACTTGGTGCTGCACTTGGAGTTGATTTCACTCTATAAAATGAGTCACATCCTTAATTAAATGGAAACTGTTCCTATATTTTATTGAAAAAATCAAATTACCATATTTTTCTAACTATATAAAATTTTAGATTGCAGGTTGGCTTGGGTTAAGATCATAAGCTGATGATAATGCTCAAAGCGGTACCAAACAAAGGAACTGTTCATTTTCCCGCCTTTCAGTTATTGTATACTCCTGCTAGTAATTAAATGCAAGTGTTTAGTTCACAAAAAAGAAAAAGTGTTTTATTTTGTTTAATTTTACCTCATTATTGTTATTGTGACAGGAAGGGGTTAGGGGAGGGTGTGTTTTCCTTTTTTGGATATGCTTCATAATACTTACTATAATTTTTACAAAACTAGATATCTAGTATTTGTTGATTACTGTTATTGTCAATACAGACTCAGTATCAATCATTCTTTCTATAAACATTAGCATCAGAACCAGATGCATCAATTCATTGTGTAGCTTCAGATTTTGATAAACCTGATTTGTATAGGCAGCCCTCCATAACAATTTCTTCCATCACTTAAATTTTGTGACAGTTTGATTTGGAGAGGAATTCAAATAATTTGAAGAAAGGGGCTAGACCTCGATAAAATTTTGAAAACATGACCCTTGCATTAAAAAATGATTGATGAAAAGTAATTTCAATTTTCTTTGCATGAATCATCCATGAGTTAAGTCATATACAGTATCATTAATTACTAACTTCCCCATTTAGAGTCCTTTGTCATTTGGCTCTTCCTTCACCTCTTCACGACCTGATTTCGATTGAATTTTCATAGTATCGCCTTGGCTAGTACATTTTAGCTTTACCTATTAAGGTGAATGGGCAACCGGGTTTTTCCCATTTCTTTTGTTGGGGTGTGATGAGAAGGGTTGGGGGAGGGAGAAAGAAGGAAAAATACTTTCTGGTAGAGAATACAAAAATCCCAATGAATTCTTTCTTGAAACGAGGAATTAATTCTATGAATACCGGTCTAGCTCTATCTTAATTCTTCTCTTTCATCAGGTTTGGCGAGTTTATCAGTTATTGGATATTAACAGAAGCCTGAGGAGTATTGAATACTGAAGCTGACAAAGCTAATTAAGAGTGCATGTTTCTTCAAACCTAGCTAGTAATAAGATTATGCAGCAAACTATTAGAAAAGGAATGGTAACGTTTATAAAAAAAAAAAAAAAAGGAATGGTAACAATCTCATTTATTACCAAATTTAATCTTTTCTCATAATGTAGGTTTCATTTTTTGGAAATTTACTTGCAATATGGTTGGCATATTATTAGTTTCCTCTCTTATTCTATTTTTATTTCATTCTCAAACAGATCTTTGGTAGGTTCTAATGAATGAAGAGCATAGCTTGTTGTTAGAGTAGACTATAGAGAACTCCCTGATTTCATTGATACCTGGAGATTTTATTGGTCCTCCTTGGTGGTTAGTTTCTCTCACCTTTAAACATCAGAATGGATTGTTTATCTTAGAAATTTTTGATTGGTTGATAAATGTGTGAAGTATCCTTTCTAGATATTGTGAGAAAGAAGTTATTTTTGCTTAATGGATAAAATTCAAATATAGGTACTTTCATTCACTAACTTTAGGAAACAAAAGCCTCATATAGCATTCAATTACAAAATTTGCATTATTGTTTTTTTTCACCCACAAGATTTTCAAAATATTTCTTAAGATAATCACCATATGAATGTTTGGATGAAGTTCCATATTATTTTGTTTAAGCATTGATTATGTGTTTGAGTTCTTTCTTCTTCCACGAGAGTGGAAAATTAACCACGTGCAATTAGCTAACCTTATTTGAATGCATTTCTTGTTAGGCACTGATCAACTCAAAATTTTCAATATGTTAATTGGAGTTAACACAATTTATCAATTTCATTTGTTATTCATCCAGTATTAAGTTTTGTCCCAACAAATGCCTGGTTACTCTTTTTTTGCAAATTAGATGACAAGAGCAACAAATGTCATCTCATAGCACTGTGAAGTCCACCACCTTGGAGAACTTGTGCTTTTGCGCAGTAGAATGGAAAATATGGGTAAGTGGATATAATAAAAGAAAAACATCAATTTTTGGTTTTGTATTTGGTTGACTGCATCTGCATAACTTGCATATTTTCTTATGATAGACTTCTGTGTCCAGAAAAATGTTTAGGTATCATGTTGGAGCAGATATAAATTTGATTTTAAACCAAGAAGAGAATGAGAATTAGCGGATGAAGGAAGCAATTGAAGGAGTTCTTATTTGTTCCATTTAGTCAAAGACCTAACAACCATCAAGAAGAGCTGCTCTATCCCCAACTTGGAGGGGTACTCTTAAGTTAGGAATTCAACCACCAATGTCAAGTGTGAAAGTCAAATTTGACCCATATCTGACTTGGACTCCTTTTGTTGACTTTGGCTTGGACTCTATTCCTTTTTGGTTTTGTACTGTACTTGGTTTAGGATTTGATTTCCTACTACACCTTGACTTGGGGTACTATATATATTTGGGCTCTTTATGTAAATATCTTCAGTCTTGGCTCTTGTAAACTAAGAGAGTGAGAGTTCTTTGAATGTATTTGGATTTAGGGTTCTATGAGAGTGTCTTTTGTATCACATTTGTAATCTCATTATTTTCTTAGTGAAACTTTCTTGACGCTGCCAGTGAATGTAGGCCTAAGACTGAATTACGTAAATCTTTGTCTTCTTGTGTGATTCTTTCTTCTATTTTTCTGTTTATATTCACATAAACCCATTATTATTCTCTACACTTACAACAAATTGACATTAAAACTTCTGCTATGTCAATAGATCTCTTCTGTTGATCCCTCTCTCCTGCTAGTCATTTAGAAAGGTAATCTATTCCCCCTTTATCTTTTGGTTATTTCATTGGCAGAAAATTGCAAGCTTGATTTTGTTTCATTCCTTTTTGTCCCCATTTCTTTGGATGAATTTTGCAATTCTAAGTATGTTTAGTGTTGCTGTGAGCTATACAATGAGTTTTTCATAGTTTATCTCCTTAAGTATAAGGCATCCATAATTTCTTTATTTTATTTGTGCATTTTGATGAATCCATGTTTATAAATGTACTTGGTTGAAAAGTACTTGTAAATCAAGCTTCATGTAGTGGAATTTTATGAATATACCAATTCAATCTCTGCAAATTGTAGATATATGCATTTGATAATTTGGAGATCAATTATCTTGCGTGCTTAACTATTATTAGTTAGTTCCACTTACTGAACCAATTTATCTGCCTAAAAAATTTCAGTATCTCCTGTAAATAGGTATTTGCTAATTGTCAGGTGTAATTTTCTTTCCCCTTTCTATTTGGTTAGGAAGCACAATTTTTGTACCTCAAAGTTTGCCCTATATAGAGGAGAAAAGCTATAAAGTTGAACCAATTGATTATAAATGCTGATTAGATCAAGCTCTAGAGACAAACATTGAGACCTTTTGTGCAAAGAAGAGGCACTATCTTGGTCTAAAAATCAATGATTTATGTTATGACTGCTAGATAGATATATGAGATCTTTGTAAGAACGTATTTACTGTTTTTTTTCATGGTATGTTCAAGTGCAACAGATGCAATTAGCATTTTATAGTGTGGATATCATTGAAGTGCTCTGTCCTCAATTAGATACCACTACATACTCTACATATCTACAGCGTAGCATACCAACAATCATGCAGGAGAAATCAAAAGCAAAAGCATAGCCTTTAACCCATTGGTTTAAGTTCTCCAAAAATCCTTGTTACACTGATATTATTGAAGGGAAAGGGAATGATTATTACATGTTGGCGTCAATCTATATATTTAAGTGGATTGTAGATTCAGTTGACAACAAAACTGTAGACATTTCATTAAACATTCTGCTAATGGTAAATGCCTTCAGTATCTTTTTTTTTTCAATAAATGCCAATTTTTTTAAATAAAATAAAATAAAATTCTATAGCATTACTTAAAGCTATAATAGTGATGATACTATGTTTTTAGCTCTTTTTTTAAAATTTTATTTTTTATTTTTTGAGTAATTGACTTGCCATGAATTTGTGTGGTAAACTGGTTATGAGTTTAATTATGCCATAATTAATTATGATAAAAATGGTGATTGAGGTATAAAATTTGTTACCTTGGAGAATTGACTTATTTAAAAAGAATTAAAAAAAAAAAAACTTTTATTCATCTAATGAAAGCACTTTAAAGTTTAAACCTTAATTATTTGATTATTGTTTTGAGAAAATGTACCTCACCGTTCATTCTTATTCCATATTAATATATAATATGTGACTTCAAGCATATTTTATTCAAATAATAGTAATAATAATAAATTAATCAAGAAATATATTGTAAACTCTATTTTTCATAGAGTTAAAACATTAGTTGCTTGCTCCCATGGATGTAGGCATGAATCAAGTAAAAATTGGAGATCAATTATCTAATTACAAATTATAGATTTATGTATTTCATAATTTGGCTTGTGAAAAAATTGGAGATCAATTATCTACTTACAAATTACAGATTTATGCATTTCATAATTTGGCTTGTAAAAAAAATTGGAGATAAATTATCTTGCTTGATTATTACCAATTTGCTCCACTAGCTGAACCAATTTACATGCCTCTTAATGTCTCAATGTCTCTTTATTATTAAAATTTGTGCTTAGGTATCTGCTAATTGTTAGTTACTTTTTTTTACCCATTTCTATTTAATGGGGAAGCTAAATTTTGTATCTTGAAGAATGCACTATATGAAGGTTAAAAGCTCTAAAATTGAGTGAATTGATTTTATTTGTAAATATTATTTAGTTCAAAGTCTAGAGACAATGTGTGCCTTTTTCGCCAAGAAAAGACACCATCTTGGTTTAAAATTTCTTTATGCCTTGCTAAGGACTGATTTGTGCATGATTTTATATACATGACTGGTAGGTATTGTTGTTATCAGAAAATGCTGCAACTAGCATGTTGGTCATACTAACGGGGGCTTGGCTTAGCTGGCAAGATTCGGACGTTTTGTGCAACCACACTTAGGTTCGAATCCCGCTATCAGTAGGAGTTCGTTGGTGGGCATCCTTAGTGGGTAACACCCACACAAGTGTGTAAAGGGCCGGCCAACTACGAAAGGGCCCGCTAACTCGGCCGCCACCTGGCGCCCTGTCCGGGGGTGTAATATAACCATAAAGACCTCCATTTTTCCATTCTCAAAAAAAAAAAAAAAAGCATGTTGGTCATACTTATACCAATAGTGTGGATAATTAATAGGCCCTATTCTTGACTAGATACACCTACAACATGGTATTCCAACAATTGTGTAAGAACCACATTATGACATGTACTTACAGGCTAACCTTTCCATTGTAATTAAGAAACCTTGTTAGTAGCTTTTGAATTTGTTCTCCATCAATTTATACATAGTAATTAGAAAGAAGCAAAAAGCATAAGCCTTAAAAGTCCTTGCTGAGATGCTATCAAAAAAGGAATAATTATTCAATGTAGGAACTAGTCTCTGTTTTTCAAGTGGATTGTAGGCCCAGTTTAGAATAAATATGAAAATATTTCATTGAAGTGCAAGCTTCTGCTTTTAAAGTGGATTGCTCACGTTAACTTTTTTTTTTTTTTTTGGTTAAGAAAAATGGGAGCGTTTATGGTTGTATTAAACCCCCGGGCAGGGCGCCGTGCCGTGAGATACTCACTTATTTTTGTGCATGTGAGAGTCACCTCATTTCTGAGTACACCCCTCACCAAGGATACCCACTAACAGAAGGCCCGTTGGCAGGACTCGAACCCAAGCCTGACAAGTAGGGAAGCGAAGTCCTGACCAACTCAGCCTATTTAATGCAACGGCCCATATGCCTATTATTGCATTCACTAGATTACTTGGACTGGCCCATTAGAACTTGGACTCCCTTCCTTGCAACATGATCCAACGGTTTATGGTCCGAACATATACATTATTTTTTGGGTAAATAAAATTAGATATATAAAAATCCAAAGTTTATATTATATTTTAGATTAGGTATCAGATTTGATGATTTTGTCTATTAAAGTCCCAAATTAATAAAATCGTTCCAATTTAAGGCCTCTATCCATCTTTATTATTCATTTAAGTTATTATAACAGTAATAAAGCTTATTAAAGCTGAAATTTGTTAATAAAATTTTCTTCTTTTTTTGAAAGAGTTTCAACCTATGGCATCTGCTCCTGATAATATCTCTTTATTATCAAACCAAGACACCAATCAGTTTTTGGTATAGGCGGGGATTGAATTTCAGATCTCTTATTCAACTATCAGAGATTTTACCAGTTGAACTAACTGGAACCCACGTTAATAAAATCTTTTGTTTTACGGAAGACTTATTCATCAATTAATTTAGTGGAGAGAGAGAGAGAGAGAGAGAGAGAGAGAGAGAGAGAAATGTTATGTCTATAACACTTTCATAGCAAATTTTAAATGACAGGTTGTTATGAGTTTTTATTTGAAAGCACGATTAGTGTAGAAACACTAATGCTTGTTCAGACCCCTAAATTTAAATTACAGCTTGATTACTTTTGCTCTATTTATCTAAGTACGGAACAAGAGTAAATGAATCGTAATAAAGCCAGAACAACTCTCTAAAGCATAAGCATGTACAATAAATAATATATATAAAGTTTAAATAGTATGGGAAGAGAGATGCAAATACAAGATAACACTAAGGCATGTTATCAAAGAGGAAACCGAAATACTCAGCAAAAAAAATTTCTACAGCCCTCCAAGCCGAAATTAATCTACTAGTGAATAAAGTTAGAGTACACGAATATCAAAAAAACTCTCCAAGCCTAATCTACCCAATGTACTTAAACCCTTCAAGATCCAGCTTCCAATGGGCTTCACTGAGTCGTGTCTTCACTAGTTATCCAGATCTCGCAATTAGATCCAAATTGCATCCGCCATCTATGGCTTCTTCCAATACTTCCCACAAACCCCAAAACTTCTCACAACTCTTAGATTGGGTGAGGAAAGTGTTTGGGTTAAGAACCTCTTAAAAATTTGTAATTGGAGAGATAGAAGTAAAGGAAAATTAAGAGAAATGTGTAAATGATTGTGGGTATACAATCTTCTAACTCTTAAGTGTTTGGCTAGGGTTTTCTCTTTTAAAGACTCCTTACAATTTCGTGGGTAATGAGGGTTTAATGTGTATGTAAAAGAAATGAGAAAGGCTCAATTTTAAAACCTGGCAGAGAGTTTCGCAGGTCACTTGCAAGTTGGCCAAGTCACGAAGTGACTCATGAAATCTAGCCTGGAAAAGATTGTTAAGATTCCAGCATGTGTAGCTCACGTGGCATTTCGCGGGTAGGCCCACTCGCGAGCTAGTTGTGAGGCAGTTGCGAACTTCTCTATTTTAAGCTTTTATTCTTCAAACTCTCACACTCAACCTTTACATTAAATCCCACAAACATACAGGAAAAAGATTGAACAATTACAATCAAATTTGACACGGAATTAAAGCCAACAAAAACATAGTTGTAAATCACAACTTTACATTATTGGTGGACAAAAAGTAATTTTGGTGGTGGTTTTAAATTAGAACCAATAATAACTTACCACCTATAATTTGTTGTAAAAGTATTGTGAAAATGTTATAGATGTAGCAATTCTCTAATTATAAAGATAAATAGAGACTTCCAATTTGAACTAGTTTCATAAGTTTGAGATGTTAATTGACAAATTAAAAAACCTATAAAGATAAATGTATGGTTCATTTAATATAATTTCGTCTCTGTCTCTGTCTCTCTCTCTATATACATATATATATATTGATTTATTTATTGAATAATGACAATACTGGCATGATATAGTTTAGAAGTGTAATGTGTAATCTTTATTATAAAAAAAAAAGTATATAAAAGTATCTTTTTTATTAGTCATTAAAATTTCAAAACTCTTCAATTTAGTCCTTAGTTAAACTGTCGTCCGCTACTGCTGTTAAGACCCCAAAACATACAACGTGGTTTTGGCCTGATTTTAAATTTTATTTTATTATTTATTTCTTAATTAAAAAAAAACGTATAAAAAAAAACTAAGTAACCCGAATTTGAAGAACAAAAAGGCCTTAAGTAGAGATATGAAAACTGAGTTTGAGTGATGAGAAATGAGATTTGAGAATTGAGTTTTGAGTTTTGAGTTAGGAGTAAACCAAACAGGCCCTAAGTAACCAGAATCTGAAGAACAAAAAAAAAAAAACCACCCCCCAAAAACAAATCCCTAACCCGATAGAAAGAGAAAGAGATTGAGAGATCTCTTATACATTTTCAAAGAGGGACAAAGAAATAGACGCAATCAAAGATTATGGCTATTGCTGTGCTGACATTTTCAAAGTTCAAACGTACAGTGCAGGATGCATTTGAAGTGATATGGAGGGCAATTCACACAATAGATGGACTAAAATGTACTTTGGGAAACCATTTAATAGGTGGTATATATATGACAGACTAATAAAGATGGCTTTTAGAGAGTGAGGCTAAGGAAGAGTTCAAAGAAGAGAATGACTGAGACAAAAGCCATATGCTAATGAGTGGAAGAAAGTTGAAGGCATTTGCAAACAATTATTATTAGAGAGTTTATATAATGCAGTAATTCTTTGAAACAAAAAGATTAACGGCATGCATGCATGCACATCTATCTTTAGAATCTTCAAGAGGTAAGGGCAAATTTGACCAAGGAGAGCAATTCTTTAGACAGTTTTATTAGAGACATGGCTACAGAAATGCATAAGAGGTCTCTCAATCTCTCAATTTCTTTCTCTCTCTTTCTCTCAAACTATTGGGTTAGGGATTTGTTTTTGTGGGTGGGGATTTTATTTTTTTTCCTTCAAAATCGGTTAGGGACAATTTTTTTTTAAAAAAAATTTACGTTTTTTAAATTAAGAAATAAATAATAAAATAAAAAGTAAATATTAAAATCATGCCAAAATATCGTCTTTTTTGAGGTTTTAACGGAAGACTTAAATCGAGAGATTTTGAAATTTAGAGAAGTGAAATAAACAAATACAAACTTAAAAAATTGAAATGAAAAGTGATGAAATTTAGAAGTTGAGTTTTGCATTTTGACTAAAAAAAAAAAATTCAATCCAATAACAGATATATATATATATATATATATTTTTTTTTTGATACAAAACTTAAAAAATTGAAATGAAAAGTGACAAATTTAGAATGTGAGTTTTGCATTTTGACAAAAAAAAAAAAATTCAATCCAATAACACACACACACACACATATATATATTGATACAAGATAAAATTTCTATTATAACATAATTTAAGTGTATATATATGTGAAATTATCGCACTAAGAATGTACTGTGTTAAAAACAGATATTTTTTAAACTTTGATAGGTTTTAAACTTTTTAAAAGCTATTATTAGTTCCCAAAAATTATGTGACAACTAACATATGGACCTTATTATTCTCTCTTTCTTTTGCATCATACGTTCACCATTCACCATTCACCAGTCAAAAGTCTTTCTCCTCAGTCTCTCGCACATTCACACTCTCTCCCTCTCTACTAATCTATGTCTGATCCCAGCAAGTAGTGCCTTCTTTGGTCCATTAACCTAAGTCACTACTCGCCGGTTGCAAACACAGCTTGTATTCACTTCCACTCCGCCGTAGATATTCAGAGCACGAGTTCGTGAAAAATCATTCAAAATTTGTAGCATCCTCACTCCTCCTCGGTAATTTTTTTTTTCTTTTTTTTTTTGAAAACAATCTGTGTCTGAGAAAATCTGGGTTTTATTTTTATTTGTCTCTTTTATTTTCTTATTTATATGTTTTACTTTTATAGTCATAGACATTAGACTAGCATCAGTTCATGTATATCTGGTCCGTGCTACTGTGATTGTGAAAATCTCTATGTGTGTCTGTACTATTATTATCTGCTATCTTCATCTTTTCATTTCACTTTGTGTTCGGTTAGCTATGTCTTCATCTGTGGATATCTCAACACAAACCGATGAATTCTTGACCTTTGAGAACATCATTGCCACCCTGCTTGCTCGTCTTTCTGCACTCAAGGGCTCTGTCCCTCAATACAGCAGCAGTAACAACACCACTGACAACAATAGTGGCAGTAATGATCTCAAAAAACGACAACACCACCATCGCCACCACCACCACTGACAACGGTCATTCACTTATTTAACGAAGAATGTCTTGTTACACACAGGCAATTTGATAAGTTAGAGAGAGATCTCAATCAAATTAAAGAAGCTTTCCGCAAACTGAAGAATTTTGAGCACGATGCCGGTGAATCAATCAAGAATATTGAACGCTGTCTTGATGACCGCTCCAAGATAGTTGTAGAAGCTTCTAATGATGCCTTCCCAATTCAAGCCAAGCTTAGTGCAATAAAAAAAGATGCCTTGAAGTTGAAGTTGGAACATTCCATCATTGCCACCCAAAATGTCTACTAAATCGAGGCCAACTAATGGGTCCAATAGTGTGGTTAATGAATTTCTGAGCTTACATATGAATCATAAGTTTGTATGTAGCTCAATTTTCAATGAATTTAAGGAAGTTTTTGAGAACCTTGATATGAGGCCGAAGCTTTGCTACTTGTCCTTTGCTGTTCTTCCAGAGGATGTAGTAGTAAAGAGGAGGATACTGATAAATTGGTGGGTCGGAGAGGGTTTAGTGGATCCTCCAAGTACTGGAGAAAAGAGAGCTGAAGATGTTGCTGATGAGATCCTTAAAGAACTTGAGCTGAAGGGCTTTATTGAGCCTTTTAAGGAAAGGTGCAAACTGAACAGGTTTAAGATGCAGCCTTTGGTGCACTATGGGTTATTATGCTTGCCCAGGAGGCTGGGTTCCTTGATTGTCATTTTAATGGGATTCCAACTGTAAATTCTTCCTGGTGTGACAGGGCATGTTTGGCGAAGGATGAGGATGGAACTTTGGAGCAGGTATTGAAAAATAGTCCTAATTCAGATCAGGAGAAACTGCAAACCATATTCAGTGTTTGAGAATTTTCCTGAACTCAGATTTGAGTGGTTTGCAAAGCTGAATAATGTTAACATTTGTCGAGTGGTTTTCAAGGATGAAAAATGTCAATGTTCTTTATATGGGAAGGTGGAAAAGCTCAGATCAGCATCACATTGTAAGGGAAGGCTCACTTGAGAATCATATTGAAGTAGAAAGCACTGAGTTCTTAAAAGGGTTAAAGATTATGAAATGTTTAAGGATTTTAAGCCTGCAAGGAGTTTCTAGAATTGAAGAGCTTCCCAATTCCTTAGGCAAGATAACAAATTTGAGGATTTTAGATCTCAAAGCCTGTCACAATCTGGAGGCACTTCCAGATGGGACAATATTACTCAAGAAGCTGTCACACCTGGATATTTCAGAATGTTACTTGTTCTGTAAGCCCAAGGAGATAGCCTCTCTTTCAGAACTACGAGTCCATAGCCTCTCTTTCAGAACTAGGAGTCCTTAAGGTGTTTGTAATTGGAAATTTGGAAAGCAGCAAAGATAATAATTACCAGGACCTGCCACAGAAATGTTTGGGGGAATTTGTGCCCCTCAAATGAGAGACTCATGTACTCTTGAAGATTTGATAAAATTGAAGAAGCTGAGAAAGTTGAACATCAAAACAAGCAGCAAGGCTTTCCTACAAAGGAAGAGCTAGAGGCTCTAAAAAAGTTGAAGGTGCAACGGAAGCTAGCAATACCCTGGGGTGTCAATAGTAAGCTGCAAGAAAATGGTGTCCCAAACTGAGACACCAGGACATCCTACAAACCTGGAGAAACTTGAACTTCAGAGCTTTTCTGACCGTTACACCCAATTGGCTGATGCCTGGAAAACTGAAGAGCCTAAAGAAACTTTACATCAGAAGAAAACTCACTAATTTAGGGCAAATGCAAGAGGGAACTGATAAGTGGACCGTGAACATCATTCCCAGAGTTGATTTCCTTGGAGAATTTCAAATGCCCTAAACTCACTTCATAACCATGCGATGATTGTGGGGTGTGGCCGAAGCATTGAGCAATGTCCGCAATACATTATGAATTCACCTGGTTGTTTCTTGTTCAAAGATTGAGAACATCAAACTGTTGTATGTTTATGATTTTCTTGCATACAGTTTTAACCGGACCTTTGTGAATCATTTAAGTTAATTTAATTGCACTATTCAGAGCATAAAGCAAAGTTTTTCCCCCAAATTTTATGAGTTCTGATAAATTGCTGTTTCCAATTTGTCTTGTTTATTGATCAATAGAAGGTTGTATTGCAGTAACAGTCATCCACTGTGGTGCCAGTAATTAGGAAAAAACATTGGACGACTTAAAGGAAATGATGTTGGACAAAGTTTCATAGTAGTGACTTAAGGTTCTAGAGACACAACAGGTAACAGCGTAATAGAGGGCAATTAAAAAGCTTCCAAAACTCCCTTGGTTGTCAGTCAATTCCTCTTATTTTCAGATAAATCCCATGACCGAGGTTATGATCATGTCAGAAGGGCAGCCAACACAAAACCTATTGTCAAGTTCTTAACAATAAAATCTAATGTGTTAATACGACCCCATCTAGATGTTTATTAATCAAACAGTAGAAGTCGAACAGTCTTTCTAGTTGCACACAGTCTGCAGCATGTCTGTCATCCGAAAGTCCTCTGATTTCTAACTCTAAATTCAGTTATGTGAATTTGATGCTACATATCTTAGTCCAATATGTGTTCCTGAGATGAAATTGTTAGACTTTTATAAGTTGGGTTTTACTAATGTATGCTCTTAGGGCAAATAATAAACTAATTTATGAAAGTTTTTATGGAAAAATGAAAAAAATAACTCACTTTTTTTTTTGTAGTTTTTCAATTTTTAGTAAAAAACTTCCTAAAATTGATAATTAATGTCTGCCCTTAGGGCAAATATTAACCGGACTCTTGTAACTGTAAGGTTAGCCCAAGTACATCGTGGGTGTGTGTTAAGGATGTGGTCCAAGAGGACAAGAAATTTGAACACATTGACCTTTTGTAGAGTACAAGAAATTTGAACACATTGACTTGATGCTTGCTGACAATAATATTTCAACTGGTTAACAATTTCCAACTCCATGTTTTCCATCTAAAAGTAGTCGAAACAGCTGCTTATAGATTCAGAAAGTTTAAGCTGCTACATCTTTGTTATTTTCAATTGTACAGCTAATAATGAACGTAAGTAGCGTATATACAATATACTTGGGCTAACCTTACAAGAAAGATCTTAGCATGCATCATTGAACTCAAATGAAACCTCCTTGTTCTTATAGAGCCTAAACAACACCTTATACTGTGGAAACCAATTTGCTTTACATATTGTTGCTACTCCAATTTTTCAGCAGGAAAAGCACATTGAGTTTATTAGCTATATACCACAACTGCCACCCAACTTCCAGTTCCTTCACTTTCCATCTTTAGGGAGTACTATAGAAATTAGCTTCAGTACAAGAGAAAGACTCCTCCATCCTTATCAAGTTATTATTTCAGAATAGTTTCATCTTTTTCACGTCTTTACCTTATCTTTTTTGTTTTTTATTTTCTAATTTTATTTCCTTTATCTTATTATTGATATATTTTTATTCATTTCTACTATATCATGTAAACATTCCAATCCAATACGTATATATAAATAAAAACCATCAATAAATAATACTTTTAACTATTTTTTACACATTCAAATTTTATCAAGAACAATTATTGTGAGTTCTAGTTTGTTTAAGTGATAAATTTTTTGTCTTCGCTTTAAAGATTTGAGTTCAAAGTCTGCTTACACAAAAAACAAAACATCTTGCAGTAACAAAGAATAATCATCATGGAAATAGGCGGAGGGAGGGGGGGCTAGGGCCATGGCCCCCTTGGATTTTTCAAAAATGCCCCATTCCCCTTTATTTAATGATAAATTTTTTAAATATTGAGTAAATTTTAGGTGATGGCTCCCTTTCATTAAAAAAAAAAAAAAAGTATAAATGCTCCTTAATTTATTATTGTCTCTTTTATTTTTCTTTTAATATTTAATTTTTTGTCATATATAAGTCATTAATTTAGGAAAATTTAAAGTATAAGTTAATAAAAATATATAATAAAATTTGTTTAACAAAATATTTTTGTTGGTTTTCATAAATAGTCACACACACACACACACACACACACACATATATATATATATATATAGAGAGAGAGAGAGAGAGAGAGAGAGAGAGAGAGAGAGAGAGTTAAAGCTATCAGAATACAATGATATGTTTTTGGCTTAGCCCCCCCTTGAGAAAGTTTTTTGGCTTCACCACTGATTATGAAAAAGGGAGGATAGAAAATAAGAGAGAAAAAATTGATTTTATGAGTGTTTGATTGGAGAGAAAGGAAGGATGGAAAATTGGTGGGGCCTTGGTATTTTCTCCCTTGACCCACCAAAATTCTATCTCTCCAATTTGGAGAGAAAATAGAGGGAGAAGAATAGTTGCAATCAATGATTGAACTACCCCCTCCTCCTCTCATGTGGACTTGTTGCTTTTTCACTTTTTTTTTCTTCTTTCCTAAGCATGGACCTGGTTGCTATTTCACTACCATTTTTTTTTTTTTTTTTGGGCTTTCCTGCGTGTACTGGACCTGGTTGCTTTTTCACTTCTTCTATTTATATTTTTGGTTGTGACACATTTTTATTTTTTTTGTTCTTTTTTATTTTGGTTTAACTATACGGTGAATTTTTTTTTTTTAATTTCCAGGCATAGTTTTTAGTTTTTAATAAATTTAGGTGATTGGGCTTATTTATATTTTGGTTTTTTGACACTTTTTTGTTTTAATTGGACATCATTTTTTAACAAAAACATATAAGTAAATTTATACAAACTCATTTTTTCAATCCCTCCACTTTTCCACTCCCAGCCAAACACAAATGAGGGAAATTGAAATCTTTTTTATCTTCCCACTTTTCTATCTCTCCAACTAAACGGACCCTATAAGTTAAAATTCTATTACATCTAAAAAATTGATATTTAAAAAGAAAAAGAAAAAAGAACACCTATCACATGTGCGTTAGTGCCTAGTATATCTTAAGAATGATGCTTGTAATTTGTAAACCACAAAAGCACATTCTTCTCAAAAAAAAAAAAAAAAAAAAAAAAAAAAAAAAAAAAGGCAGATGGTTAGATGATTTTATCAACTCAACGTTGGGTATGAACTTTTATTTTTATTTTTTATTATTAGCCCAAACCATAGTTATGAACTTATTAATCAAATATTTATCTATAAGGAATGTCAAATTTATAATTGAAAATTTGTTTGCCAATTAAATTATTATGTGCAAATGTCCATTAATTAATTAATTATTCACTCTCAATGGTAAACATTTAATTTTTTGTTTTACAATTTAATAATTCATTTTATATTTTTTTTACTAGCTCTTAATATAATATTGTAACCCATAAATATCATAAAACTCAGTCCATCATTAGTAACATATATTCGTTATCTTTGGGACCTATTAATGCTAATTGTGCTGAAATTGTTTTCTAACAAATAACCTCTGCTCACCATTTCGTTGATATCTCTCAGAATGTTTTGAATATGTGAATGAGATTAATTTTCTCAAAAACTAGACATCCGGGACTTCAATTTGAGCACAAGAATGAGACAATTCCGATCAGAATTAAGTAAGATATGATTTTTTGAAGTTGGCTCTACAGACTGTTACAGTAGCTACGGGAAAATCAAATTTTGCTTGCTCCTCACTCCCACCAATCTCTACATTTAATGCATTAGATTTCCGCAAAGGCTAAAATAAGATCTAGGTTCATGATTCTTTGTCAACTCTTATTAAATGGCCTTCCAATCATATTTTCTAAACCACTACTATATAAACCGCCCATGTCCTCCATTCCAAAGCACATAAAAAACCCTCATCTCTTCTCATCTCTTGAATTCTAGTGAAGTTAAGTAGTCTTGTCATATCTTGGTTTTCCTGAGACTCAAGGTATTGAGTGAGACTCACTCTCCCTCTTCTACCTCTTCTTTTCTTCTACCCTTAGGACTTCCCTTAAGAGTCTCATCCTCCACCATATGGATCTTGCATCAAGGTATAATCACTTTCCCTAATTGTTTTTTTGTGTTGCCATGATGAGAGTTTAAGATTAAAGCATGATAGTAATCATTTAAATTCTCTTAAATATGTTTGAATGTTCTTAATTGTTCTTATATGTTCTTCACATGTTCTTGGTTGTTCATCATATATTCATGCATAACATTAGTTTCGATCTTAAATCCACATCAAAAACATGAAAAATATGTTTGTTTAATAATTCTTTTAAATTCTTGAATCTATGATATCACCATCTACACACATTCACTAGAATTTATTTTTCAATCCAAATGAAATGCTTAATAAGTTGAATTAGGGTTTATCACATGCACACACCTTAAATTCAACATGCAAATTGATTGATAACATATTGGATAATGTGATATGAATGTTGGCCACCATAGTCTAGAAGACTGGTTTTACCGAGTAAGATGGATGCCTAACACTTTCCCACTTTGTAACATAGCCTCCGAACTTAAATTAAGGGTTGATAGACTAACGTTTATCCTTGTAATTTTCAATTTTTATATTGTAACTAGGAAACAAAGCTATGTAATCTTAGATTGTATCTAGGACCAAAGTCATGTAATTTTCCTATGATCAATGTAAATTCAATTGAAAATTAATAAAATGAGGAATTTTTCAATTTTGGTTTCTTATTTATCCCAATAATTAAATAAGTGGCGACTCAATTGTAAAAATTTTAATTTAAAGGGGAAAATATAACTAGTCGAACCTCCATTTAGAGAGGCAATAACACGACTCCACTCATTCACGTGGGTTTGGCCCAACATCATAAAAATGGGTCAGGGGCGCGATCTCTCACAGTGCATTGGCATAGCAAAATTGTGATGTTTTGGCTTGCATAATTGAGCATTTCTTTTCTCCCTTATATGTCCATGCATGATATGTTTAAAAAGAAAATATGCAAAGAATATAAAAGCAAAAAGAATCAAAATACTTTTAAAATGATTGTAAGTGTGTTTCTTGGAGATATGGAAGTTATATGATGTATCTCAAAGGTGATAGTCTCCATCAAACAGTTATGATTGTGTGTGAGTGTATTAGATGTTCTCATATCTCAAATCGTCATAATATGAAAAACTTGTGCACACTTGTTATGTTTTCACACACAACACGCATACTCTGCTACTCTTGATACATGTGTAGGTACAATGTGTTTTGACCATTAGAAGGAATACATGTGTTAATATATACTTGCTAAACTGTCTTAACTTGTTTTTTAAATATAAAATTGGTTAGACTTGTTTAGCTTTTTTGTGGATCTAGGAATGCTTTGCATCTAGAGTTTAGGTGTGGTTTGAGTGTTTAACATGTTGCTTAGATGCTTGTTTGAGTAGCCATCTTGTTGTTTTCTCATCTTATGTGTTTTTTCCCCTTGAAAAACCTCTTTTCTGCATCTTCGATAGCTTCTTGACAAATACCTCTTCTATTGAGATTTCTAGGTTTGACCTCGACAGCTTCTTGATAGATAGGTCGATCCATAGAGCCAAAATCTTGTGCTCTCTGTCTGCTCGACACATCCTCGACAAATTCTCGATCCATTGAGGTTGGCTTCTTCTCGATAGATTCTCGACACCTCCTCGATCGATCTAGATACCCTTGCATGCATTTCATTTTTATTTGTTTTGCATTTTTTTCTGTGTCCATAGCATCTTGTTTTTCTTTTTTTTGTAGGTCTATAGTTCCTTGTTCTCCTCATTCCCTCTATATCAAATTTCTGTCTGTCTCTAGTCAAGTTTTTTGGCCTTTTATGCCCTTTGACAATCGTGTCAAAAAGGGGGATAATTTTGAGAATTGAATGTCATTCCTCAGGGGGAGCAATGGACTTAGGGGGAGAACTTCATGTTAAAGGGAAGAAATTTTTTGATGTAACTAACTTAGGGAGAGAGTTAGTCTGATACACTTTGATATTGATATTTATTTTGTGTTGTGTATTTTTTGGTTTTGTAACCATTTACATACATTATGTGTTGTTTCTATATTTGATGATGATGTATGTGTTTCACTCTTTATCTCACATGTATTGTTTCTTTTCTCTCTTTATACACATGTTTCTTGTTTATTTAACTTGTCATTATTTTTCACATGGTATCTTGATGTGTTTTGTTTAGTGCCTTTTAGGAAAGACAAGTTAAAACCAAGTCAAGATTCCGACCCTTCTTCTTGCATCAACTTCCAAGGTTTAGATCTCTTAGACTATGCTTATTTATTCTATAATCTTGAGTAGAATGTATTCTAGGACATTCAATGTACTCTTGTGGTTTTGTCACGGATTGCCAAAAGGGGAGATTGTAAGAGACATATTTTTATGTAATTGGCATATCTTTTGACAAAACGCACTTTACTTGTATTTGGGTAAATCTAAATAGGTTCAAGATGATCATCATAAGTGGTTATATTGAAGACATGACGATTACTCAAAAACTACTCAAGAAAAGTGTAATCTGTAGGTTTCGATACCTCATTGACAAAAGCTCAATCTATTGAGATTCATTAAAACTCGACACATGTCTCGATCTATCGAGCTTACGAGATTTAGACTATAGCTAGCAACGTTTATATTCTAAAAGGTTATTTGTTTATAGGTTTGTATAATCCTTATTGGACTAGGAAAACTCAATGTTTATGTATACCTATTTGGAATAGGAGAGCCCATTGAGCTCCTATTTAAACAAAGATGTGGAAAAAGAAAAACCTAACCCTAGAGAGCTTTATAAGGTTTTTTTTTTTTTTTGGAAACCCTAGCCTCCTCTTACAGAAGAAAGAGTTCTTGCTGTGTTTTTTGTACGCCTTTGGGTTCTATAACCAAGCAAAGTCTCTTACACCATCATTAAAGATCTTATTGGTGTTTCTATGTGAAGCTGTTGCAAATCAACTACATCAATCAAAAGGTTGCTGTGGAGTTAGTCACGTACTGGGATTCGTGCAAAGGAGTTAGTCACGTATTGGGAGCTGTACATCATTAGTTAGTCACATATTGGGATTCGTGCATTGAACGGAAAGATTGCCGCTACAATACAAGTCTAATTGGATATTAGGGTAAGAGTTCAACTGTAAGTTGGAATTTTGGGATAGGCCAAAGGGTTTGGTAAGATCCTTATACTTGTAACCACTTGTGATTGATAATAGTGGATTTTTGGGAGTGGACCTTAAAATCACCCGATGGGATTTTTGTCTTGGTAGTTTTCCCCATTCGTAAACAAATCACCGTGTCAAATTTAATTTCCGCTGCATTTAGTTTAATTGATGATTTGTTTGTGCTACCACACCATTGCATGTAATTGAACCTAATTAATTAACTTGGGTAATTAATTAATTTGCAAAGGGGCCAATTCATTTTAACCCAACAAAGTTGATTTTGTTTCTTTCTTCTTTCTCACCCCATTTCTTTGGTGAGTGTTTTGAAATTCTAAGTATGTTCATTGTTGCTGAGCTGCTATCAAAAAAGGGGATAGTTATTCAATGCAGGAACTAGAACCTGTATTTCAAGTGGATTGCAGTCCCAGTTTTGAATAAATCTGCAAACATTTCATTGAAGTGCAAGTTTCTCATTTTATTATCCAACTTGGGCTCACATTAACTTATTATCTATCGCCATTTGAATAATACTGGGCCATTTGTCTAATATAGATCCAGAACATTTAAAGCAATGACCCATATGCCTATTAGCGCATTAACTGGATTACTTGGATTGGCCCATTAGCACAGTATGTTACTATGTTAGCCACTGATTTGTTGCGACCTCTTTTACAGAGATTCGAGTCCCCACAATTATCTAGTCCCGACTTTTACAAAAACCGTTCACTTTTCTTTCATGTAGCTTGACAATAACAGGTGGTGAACGGCGATCAACAAGATCAATGGAATAGCATGAAGACAATTTCTTCAAAAATCAAAGCAAGATTTTATAAATAAAGAGAGTGGCTGTCAATATTGTAAACCACAGGTCTTATCATTACAAGAAACAGAGACCATACAAAAGTTTTGAATTATTATCTTACAACAATAGAATGAAACCCGTTCTTATCTCAAAATTGTAATAATATGGCTTGATTATAATGTGTGGCAATCTCCATCATAGAAAGAATAACAAATAAATTGTTAAAAGTTTTATATTTCAACTGATACCTAAGCGAGACATTTAGGATATAAATTTTTGTACCCCAATTATCAAATTACAAAAAGCAAACAAATAAATTTCACATCCATAATAGTTGAGAACTTGTAGAATATTCAATATTCCATCTCAAGGCAGCATGAATAGAGGCTATAGAGCACGTACGGTTCAACCATTCTAAATTTCGAGAAGCTCTATTGGATTGTTTGATAATTTCAATACCCCACATTTGTTTATAAAACAACTTCTATTGCAATAATTAGTACTTAATTCGTATGGATTCAAATTAGATCAATTGTTAAAAAAAAAAAAATTGTGGCATAAGAGACTCGAAGATTGAATCCTACCAACACACAGAAAAAAAAAATTGATTTCTTGATCTAATAATATTGATAAAAAAAAAATCATAAAATGAAGACTATAAATTCAAATCTTATCCCTCCACACACACATTATTACTCAAACGTATACAACTTTATTCTTCCCTACTGTTTGCTAGTTGATTTCCTAATTTTAAATTATGTTTTGCTTCTTTTACTCTAAACAACTTGTCATTGTGTATTTTTTTTAATCTTGGGTAATGCGATGCACAGTGAAAGAAAGTATAAAATTTAAATTTTCAATTATGAAAATGATGCTAAGAGAGAGATTGTTTGATGTATAGTTCTGTGAGAGATTAGGTGGTTAATGTTAACAATATGGAAAACTAGCTTACAAAAATTGAAGTTTAAAGGAATTAAAATAAATTGGGTTAGATTTTATTGATTTCCCAATTTATATGCTAATATATATATATATATATATATATGACACATTCACATCTTCCTTTCTTTTTTGAAACAATTATGGTTGCAATTGGGTAGAATTTTTTATTGACTCATAATTTTGTGGGTCTTCCTTAGAGTAGGGGAGAGACTATAGAGTACAATTCACCTATATTTTTCACGTTTATGCCAAAAATATTTATTCCCAAAATTTGGGGCCTTTTCAATTGAGGGGCCTCCAAATTTAAAAAATATATATATTTTGGCTCTTTTAGAGATTAATTGGAAGCTATCAATTTTTGTTATAAATGAGATTCAATCTTCATGTCTTTTGTATAATTTTGTGGGTCTTCCTTAGAGTAGGGGAGAGACTAGAGAGTACAATTCACCTATATTTTTCATGTTTATGCCAAAAATATTTATTCCCAAAATTTGGGGCCTTTTCAATTGAGGAGCCTCCAAATTAAAAAAAAAAAAAATATATATATATATATATATTATCCTACCGCCATAGTTATCCATTATTTTGATGCAATATTATCATTACTTTAAATGTTCCATCTTAATTGTTATATTTTATTTTACATTTATTTCCTGATAACTCTTCCTTTCCCATTCGTCATTTTCTACATCTACTATATCTTCCAGATTTGTTGTTATTGGTACCTTGATGTCTTCTGGTATAATTAATTCTTTACCAGTCTGTTTATATTCTTTGATTACCTGTTCTTGTTAATCTATTATTTCCCAGCTTTCTGCTTCTTCCTATTTCTATGTTTATCCAGACAGTTTGTTGCAGATGTGTACTGTTGAGATAAGTAAGACCGTGATCTGTGCTGATCAACCCAGTAAGTCCAGTAGGTCCCAGGCTGAGTGTGTGTCCCGCATCAAACAATAAGTCCCGACGGATAGGGCGTGAGCGAAAGGGAGTTATCTCAGAGTAAGGATTGTGGCAGTAGGAAGTTGTTGCACGAGGTTAGGCATCGTCTTGTTGTACCCCTGTTTCAGAACTAAGGATAGATCCAGAAGTTTAAGGTTAAAGAAAACTAGGTTATAATCTTTTAACTAGACTTTTAATCATGAATATGAGAAGATTGTTTAGGAGTAACTCTTCTACCAGCATTAGGTCACCCAGTACAACTCCTTCACCCATTCCTCAGTCTGACGGAGTTATTAACTCTGAGAGTTATGAGTTGTCAGATCTAGATCTAAAACTAGGAGATTGGAACATCCCTAAGGTTCCCACAAACAAGATTTATAAATCTTCTTGGACCCTTAAGAATGCTTTTAAAACTGGTTACTTTGTCCGAACCATAGAACAGGTTTACAGTATCAACAAGGAGTATGAGACGTGCTACTTGTTACCTGAAGCAACCTTAGTCGGACACATGAAAGATGGATATAACTTTATCCACATAGGTTTAATCCAGGTTGGAGTAAAACCTTTGATCAGAGAAGGCTTAAATGCTTCTGTCCTTATGGCCCTTAGAGATTCCCGTCATATAAGATTTAATGACAGCCTCTTAGGAACCATAGAAACCAGTCTTAGCAATGGACCTGTCCATTTCGACTGTTTTCCCAATTTTACAGTGGCTCTTGAAGACCCACATGTAATGAAAACCCTCACCCTCAATATCAAGACCTATGGTACCCTCATGTTACCAGGAGTCAGACAGTTGGCCTTGATATACAGAGTTTATTATAAGTGCCTCAGAACGAACTTCAATGTTCAAGCACTTGACAAGAGAATTAAAGGTGAAACTACCCTCATCCAGACCACAGATACCAGGTCTAACATTCAGGTGCCCAAAACCCTGAAATGGTCAGAGGTTACTTTCCCTGACGATTGGATGATTGAAAATGAGAATTTCATTCATCAGATCCAAAACCCAGCCAGGAATCCAGATCTAGATTTTGTCCAACAATTAGCTAACGGTAATGTTAGGCTAAGCTTTGACCATTCTAGATTCAGACCCCCTGTAGGATCACCAGCATATTCCCCATCAGGATATGAAGAACTTAGGTTTAGATCACCAGCTGATCTGCACCAACCCTTTAGACAGCCACCTAATCTCTTGAGAGATAGGCCTGTATCCCAGTATAGTACATCCAGACCTCTAGCACCCTTTCCTAAGTCTAGAAGAGACTCAGATCTAGAGCTCCAAGGTGTCCAGACCAAATCCCAGGTTAGCACACCCTGCTACACAGCCAGACAAGAATCAGTTGTTGATGAGGAAGAAAAGAAAAGTCAGAAACTCCCATCACCATCTGGTAGTGATATGGTAAATCCATATCAAGAAGAACCCCAAGATCCTTTCCAGCAGGAACCTGGAATTGATTATGAGCTTATGGTTATCAGGAAAGAGTTTACTCCTGATATGAATGCCCTAGGCAAAGAGTTTGAGTCAGAAGAAAACAGACTCAAAAAGGAAGCCTATAGAGCCAACCATACTCTTGAACAAAAGAAAGAAGTTCTCGCAAGTTGGACAACATTCATGAAAGAGATATCCAGTAATATCCCTTTCTTTGAATACTTTGAGAACCATTTTGAGTGGCACAAGAAGTCTTGTGTTCTCACAAAAACCAATTGGTCAAAACCCCCTAGTAAAGATGCTAGCGGCAAACCCAATCCCCCAGAAGTTGTTAGATCTCACCATCCACCCCAGGAAGCCATAGTCTTCAACCATCGTGGAACAGATCTAGTTGCCTCGCCCTTCAAAACCCCTACTGCTCAAGAGGAAACGGTTGTGAAGAAGGTCATAGAGCAAAACAACTACACTAACCAGTGTTTAGGTGTTATAGGAAAACAGCTTGATAGGATAGAAGACAGAATAGAAAGCAAGGTCGTTCCCCAACCAGGAAGCCCTAGCAAACCTGTCAAGGCCCTAGAGAAACCTCTAGTCAAGCTCCCTACAACTAAGCAACCCAGCCTTAGAACTAAGGACCAAACAGCCTTAGAAATTGTCAACCAAAGACTTGAAGAACTTGTGAAGAAGGAACCAGTCACCCCTCCACCAGTTCATACTTCAACCAGTATTGATCCCCGCTTACAGGTCTTAGATAAACCTAAGGACCCAACCGCCTTAGAAGTTGTAGAACAAAAGCTTAAGGACCTTAGCATGAAGCAGAGACTAGTCTCCCCTTCACCTAGGAAACTTAGCAAGAAGCAGGAACCAGTTCCCCCTTCTCCTAAGAAAGCCCCCAAGCTTAGTGTCTTAGACGTCCATACAGCATCTAGTAGTTCTAGCAGAACCTCCTCAGAAAATGAAAAGGAGATAGAACATCTAGAAAACCAGTTTAAGGGTTTACATGTGAACAAGTTGCTTCACCCTAGAGTAACCCCGACAAGTTTCACAAAGAATTGGTATCCCAAGCCTACCCCCCCTGATCTTCAGTATGAAGAAAGGAATGTTAGCAACCAATTCTCTGTCTCTTCAGGTAAACTCTATGAATGGAACATAGATGGTTTGTCTGAACAGGAAATTCTAAACAAACTTCAGCATATGACTATGGTAGCCAATAACTACCTCAGTGAAGGACATCCCCATACTGAAGTCATAGAACTTATGTCCTTAGGATTCACAGGTAAACTCCTCCAATGGTGGAACAATTGCCTTACAGAAGAATCTAAGGAGGACATCACGCATGCTGTCCAGAAAGATGAGGAAGGTCTCCCCATCTTTGACACCATCCTAGGAAGAGGTATCCCTGACGGAGTCAATACCCTGATCTATACGATCATGAAACACTTCGTAGGAAAACCTAGCAACATCACATCTAGGATTTACGATCAGTTGAGTAACCTTAGATGTAAAACCCTTGGTGACTTTAGGTGGTACGAAGATGTGTTTACTACCAGAGTCATGCACAGAAGTGATTGTAACTCTCCATTTTGGAAGGAGAAGTTCATCAATGGTTTACCTACCCTTTTTGGAGAAAAGGTTAAAGAAACCCTGTGTGACCCCTTAGGTGTCATAGATTATGATAACCTAACCTATGGAGACATCTCTAGCACCATTCGAAGTGAAGGAATGAAGATGTGCAGAGATCTCAAGATCCAGAGCAAAGCCAGCAAAGGAAAAGCCAAGTACGAAGTAGGAAACTTCTGTACACAGTACGGCTTACCCTCCATCCTTCCTAAGAGAAAATCTAAATACAGAGGCAAGGAACCCTCTGAGCATTTTCATAGGAAGAAAACCAAAGCCAAGTATTATAGAAAGCAGAAATACAGTAAAGATGATTTCTATAAGAAAGGTAAGTCCAAATCCACAGGTAAGTTCATACCCAAAGCATCAGGAAAATGCTTTAAATGTGGAAAGAAAGGTCATTTCAGCAAATAGTGTAAAGCTAAGGCCAAATCCCTTATCAATACCCTCGTTAGTGACCAAGCCGGAAAAGATGAAATCTTTAAGCTCCTAGAACTCAATCACTCAGATAGTGAACCTTCTAGTAGTGAGATTCGTCAGATCTACCAGTCATCCTCTGAAACCTCTAGAGCTTCTTCTAGTTCCTCTAGTGGCCCAGATGAACCCATAAATTGCATGGATAGTTGTTGCAGGAACAAAACTATCAATGTTATTTCCAAACAAGAAGAGTTTCTCTTAGATCTCATAGAACAGATCGAAGATCCAGTCATCAAAGCTCAAAAGTTCACAGAATTCAAGAAAACCTTAGTTAAGGAAACCAGTAAACCTGAACCTAAGCTTCTTGAACCCAAAGTTGATTTGGAACAAATCTACAAGAGATTTACCAAATCCAAGAAGGACGTTACAGTCAACGATCTTCAAAAGGAAATCAAAGATACTAAGTCTGAAGTTAGAACCCTTAAGCAGGAACTAACCATCCTTAGAATTGATCACAATTTCCTTGACCAAAGATTGAAAAATCTTGAAACTACTTCTCATCAAGGCAATGAGGAAGGAACCTCATTTCAGAACCCTTCTGAGGATGAAGCCGAGGAAACAGTTAACCCAACTGCAGATATGGTTCAAGAACATGACCCTGGACAGTCCAGTGAACAGTTCTTAAAAGCCATCAGTCGGATTAATTTCCAAAAATGACACTCCAAAGTCAGGATTGTCATTAGCAAAGATTTTGAATTTGAGGTCATAGCCTTGATGGATTCAGGCGCCGATCTTAACTGCATTCAGGAAGGAATCATTCCCTCCAAATACTTCAGAAAAACCAGAGAAAGGTTAACTTCTGCTAGTGGAGGTAAAATGCAGATTGAATTCAAAATACCCAAAGCCCATGTTTGCCAGGACAATACGTGTTTCAAAACCACATTTGTTCTTGTCAAAAACATGACAGATAGAGTAATTCTAGGAAATCCCTTTATGTGTCTGTTGTATCCTTTTACCACGGATAGTGAAGGAATCACTACCCATCCTTTTGGCCAGCCAGTCAAGTTTAAGTTTCTCAGGAGTCCTGAACCTAGAGATATTAGCACTCTCCAGGAAATAGCTATCTCCAAGAACCTTAACCTTCTCTCAGCCAAGACTCAACAACTTAAGTACCTTAAAGATGATCTTAAGTATAAACAAGTTGAGGAACAACTAGTTTGTAAAGAGATTCAAACAGAGATCAACAAGTTTGAGGAAAAACTTAAGCAGGAAGTCTGCTCTGATCTACCTACAGCTTTCTGGCATAGGAAAAAGCATGAAGTAACTCTTCCCTATGTCAAAGATTTTAAAGAAAAAGACATCCCTACCAAAGCTCGACCTATCCAAATGAACCAAGAACTCATGAATACTTGTAGAGCAGAAATAGAGGACCTCCTTAAGAAAGGGATAATCAGGAAATCTAGGTCACCATGGTCTTGTCCAGCCTTTTATGTCCAGAAAAATGCTGAGATAGAAAGAGGTGTTCCTAGACTTGTCATCAATTATAAGCCCCTTAACAAAGTCTTAGAATGGGTAAGGTACCCAATTCCCAACAAAAGAGACTTAGTCAACAGGCTTAGTAAGGCAGTGGTTTTCAGTAAGTTCGATATGAAGAGTGGGTTTTGGCAGATACAAATCACAGAGTCTGATAGGTATAAGACAGCCTTTACCACACCCTTTGGTCATTATGAATGGAATGTAATGCCCTTTGGCCTCAAGAATGCACCTTCTGAATTCCAAAACATCATGAATGAGATTTTTAATCCATTCTCCAACCATGCCATTGTGTACATTGATGATGTCCTCATTTTCTCAGAATCCCTGAACCAACACTGGAAACACCTAAGAGCTTTCCTTCATACAATCAAGCTCAATGGACTTGTTGTTTCAGCCCCAAAGATCAAACTTTTCCAAACTCGTATAAGATTTCTAGGTTTTGATATCCACCATGGTGTTATCAAACCCATAGACAGATCCATCCAGTTTGCAGAAAAGTTCCCAGATGAAATTCTAGAAAAAACCCAATTGCAAAGGTTTCTAGGATCTCTCAATTATGTGTCTGATTTCTATCAAAATCTAAAGCCTCAGTGCAAACTTCTTTTTGATAGACTCCACACCAATCCATCCCCTTGGACACCTGCTCATACTTCAGTTGTCCAAAACATCAAGAGACATGTCAGGACACTCCCCTGTTTAGGAATTCCTTCAATTAATTCCTTCAAGATTGTCCAAACCGATGCCTCTAACATAGGATATGGTGGCATTCTTCTCCAACGTGCTAGCCCAACTTCACCTGAACAAATTGTTTGTTACCATTCAGGAATTTGGACTCCCACACAGATTAATTATAGTACTATAAAGAAAGAAATACTATCTATAGTACTATGCATTTCAAAATTTCAAAGTGATCTTTTGAATCAAAAGTTTTTATTAAGAATTGATTGTAAATCTGCAAAACATGTTTTAGAAAAAGATGTTCAAAACATTGCATCAAAACAGATTTTTGCTAGATGGCAAGCCATTCTTTCCATTTTTGACTTTGACATTGAATTCATCCAAGGAACTCAAAACAGTATCCCTGATTTCCTAACCCGTGAATTTTTGCAGAGTCCAAACCGAGATGTCAGGAAAAAGACCAGTTCAACCCCAACCTCCAAAATTGCCTAAACAGCAAACTACCTATAGTACCAGTCAGGCAAAAAACCCTCCTAGTCACCAGCTAGTCCCTGTTTCTCCCGCATCCCTAGCTAATAGGTATGTGGTCTCCACAATCCCAAAACCAAACTACCAGAGACCATCACATGGCCAACCCAGTTACAGTTCAGCCTTAGCAGCTCCTCCTCCTAGGCAAATCACCCCATACTCTGTTGAAGACCCTTTTGGACCCATTGTGCCCCAAAAGCCTTCTTACCAATCCAGGCAATCCATCTCCTGCTATATCAAAAAACCTTTTGTCCAGCACATCTCTTATATTGAGCCTCATCTGGCCCATATAACAAACCCTTTAGCTTTGGCCATGGAAGTTCTACCTAATGGTTGGCACTTTCTCCCAAAAAGCCCAGGGAAAAACATCAGATTCTACAAGAGCATACTCATCCAAGAGGATTCTGCTCGAATAGAAAACATCATGAACAAAAGTGACCCTTCACAGGTTCTTTATCACAAATTCATCATTAAAGGTTTTGTTAGTTGCTCTGAATGGGGGCAGCACCCCTCCCTTCTCAAAAAACTCACAAAGACCAAAGGATTCACAGAACTCCAGTACAGCTATTACGACTACATGGACGCCTTTGAGAAAATCCTTTTCTACCAGAATCGGGACTTTGATCATTCCTGGTTCATAATGTTTGATAAAAACTTCTCCAGCCAGATACCTTCATGGTTCCTTAGGTGGTGGGAAATGTTTGGTTCAACTCCACAGATCTTCCCAGAACCTTTACAGGATGCCCTCAGGTACTTCAGTTCCAGACATCAAGCATCAGCACATGGTTCACAATTTCCAGCAATTTTTCACATAACAGTTATGTACAGAATCCACTGGATAAGCATGTGGAATTACACCCTCCATGACAATCTGCTTGACAGGGAATTTTCTGTAAAATGGTGGGACAGTTTCAGGTTCAAAGATGTCATCCGCAAAATGAACAAGGACTTCCCTCTCCCAGTCCAGAAAACCATTCCTTATAAAACAAGATCTCAGTCAAGTCTAGACTCCGTCCAGATCACCGGAAAATCTAGCAAAGAATTAAAAGATCTTGCTCAACAGATTCAAATCCAAGCAGAAAAGCTAGAGTCGGAAGAAAAGATTTCTCCTGCCTCTTCAGCAGCCTCAGTAAACAAATATCCATTTGACCCATTCCAGGATTCCCAGGATCCCTATGATGGCTACAATTTGGATGAAGACTAGATTCTCCAGATAGCACCAGTCACTATTTGGAACAGTTCCCAAGCTCGGTTACTATGCAAGATTCTGCACAGACACAGTACCCGGACAAACTACTATTCATCAAACAGTAAAGATGAACAGTACTTCTGAAAAGCAAGGGGACAAAACACTGTTCATGTACAGTGACCGGTTACTGTTCACTACAGTACCCGACAAGTGATCATGAGGTTACTATTTGCTTTCGGCTGAAATGATTATTCACCCGGGTTAAAGCAAATTACCCTCCGGATTTCCAGCAGTCTTCAGCAGTATCCGATGCTCCCTTCTTCTATAAAAGGCAGCCTCCTCTCCAGTCTGAAGCAGGTCTTCTAAAGTAGATTAGGTCTTATTTTAGCAACCTCAGAAGTCTTTTAGCTCAGTCCCAGCAAAACACTTCATAGTTCTCCCTTCTCATTACATTGTAATCAGATGGCAGTTCTTTGTATCCTAGTTTACAATAATTGTAACCTGTACCCTTTATATTTCCGCAACCAGATGGCAACCCCCCATCACCTGTAACTTTCCCCCCTTTTGGTATCAGAGCCAAGTTTTGGCCGATCGAAGTGTTGTAAGTTACATTATGTTTTGTATTAATCAAGTTGGCCGGTTCTACCGCCATAGTTATCCATTATTTTGATGCAATATTATCATTACTTTAAACTATGAAGTGTTTTGCTGGGACTGAGCTAAAAGACTTCTGAGGTCTTCTAAAATACCAAAAGGGGGGGAAAGTTACAGGTGATGGGGGGTTGCCATCTGGTTGCGGAAATATAAAGGGTACAGGTTACAATTATTGTAAACTGGGATACAAAGAACTGCCATCTGATTACAATGTAATGAGAAGGGAGAACTATGAAGTGTTTTGCTGGGACTGAGCTAAAAGACTTCTGAGGTTGCTAAAATAAGACCTAATCTACTTTAGAAGACCTGCTTCAAAACCCCCCATCACCTGTAACTTTCCCCCCCTTTTGGTATCAGAGCCAAGTTTTGGCCGATCGAAGTGTTGTAAGTTACATTATGTTTTGTATTAATCAAGTTGGCCGGTTTATATATTTTTTTTTTGGCTCTTTTAGAGACTAATTGGAAGTTATCAATTTTTGTTATAAATGAGATTCAATCTTCATGTCTTTTGTATACTAAATAAGATTCAATCAAACCCAAAGGGATTTATCTAGTGTTTCTAAGGTCTTGTGAGATCCATGAGGTATTGGGTTTAAAAGTTAAATCTCCTAATTGGTATATTGGGGCCATTTCAAAGTGATTATTCCTTGTAATTACTTGTGTGCGTAGGAAGAAGAACTACACACACCAAAACAAAAACAAAAAAAAACACTCAAGTTCTTGAAGAGTTTTGCACAAAAAAAAAAAAAAAAAAAATCAACCACACATATTTTCTATAATAATAATAATTAATTTTATAAGCTAACATGGTAGGTACTCAATATCATTAATCACCTAGTAGCTTTTCTGTATTATATATAATTGGAGTAAGTAATATTACATCACTTAATTTTTTTTGTTGGATGTGAATTTGATAAATCTAGCATTATATTACATTTCCTATTTATACTCCTTATGCTTGTAAATTAATTGCAAGTTACTCCAAGATTAATAGCTGTGTCATTTACTAAATATTTTAATTTCAAGTTTTTGTAATTTAAAATTATGCATAAAAGATGTGTTTTTATTTTATTTTATTGAATAGTATATAATATATGATTGTCAAGAAATTTCATATAAATATTAAGAACATAAAAAATATATAATCCAATGGTGGGTTTTTTAAAATTTTAATTCAATAAAAAGTTATTAAATTGTATAGCATTGCTTAAAGATAGACTAGACAATGTAACTTGATTTTAAAGTTTAAACTCTATATATATATATATATATATTTATATAACTCCATCCCTCAAATATGGTGGAAACGATCAACTAACACCGACTTACCAATTATTAAAATGACTAAACCCTCATATATACTAAAATTATCTATCCATAGCCTTAGTTTTGTTTTATTTAGTTAAAAAAAAAAAATTATAATGAGAGGGAATGGAGAATTTTAACACCAATATATTTTTCTTTCATGGGAGGTTTGAAACTCAGTGAATAAAACTTTCGGTAAATATAAGTAACATGATTGAATTGCTCTTTTGAAAACAAAATTTTAAATTAGTAGATTAATTTGATCATAGTTAAACATGATATTTGATTATTCAATAGATAATATAAAAAATACCCATTGAAAAATTCAAACCATACATGCCCTTATAACTATACACACACACATTGAATTTATCTGCTATTCACTGCATTGTTAAAACGACCGAACCCAAGTTAGGTCAACTGCTATATGTTTATTTTTGTTCTCTCTCCCCCCCCCCCCCCCCCCCCTTTTATCATAAAGTTGTAAAATATAAGAAAAGCTATGTACACGATATTTTTATAATACTTTCACAATAAATCTTAAGTTACTAATTTTTATTTGCTAATATTGATAGGAAAAAAAGTAATTTTAGTAGTGAATTAAAGATAAAAACCCGTAACAACCTGCGACTTAAAATTTTTTGTGAAAGTATCGTAAAAATGTCGTAGACATAGCAGACTCTAGAGTTGCAGCTCATGGTCATGGCCCTACACTCACGTGGTGTTTAGTCTGCTCATGAATTCTTCATACAAGTTGTGGAAATGGGTGGATCATATTCGCATCAATAGACCCTAGTACTATTACGTGTATTATTAGTAAATCATACAAGCACTCAAACAATCAAAATCAACCATAAGACCAAAATTGGGAATTAACCCTGTTTGCCAAACAATATAATTAGTAGGCATTGTTACAAAATTATATTTTTTACTAACATCTCTAGTTTAAAAGACTCGATTTAGGGCCTATAAATCGAGTCTCAAAGACTTGATTTTCATATTCTAATAAGATCTGAGCTGGCGCTTTTGCACATGGTGCACCCTGGAAATAGAGTCTTAAAGACTCGATTTATATCTGTAAAACATTTACAGTGAAAAAAGTGTTTGGAGTACAAAACACAGATCATCCTCCATCAACCACAAATCCGAGCATTAATCCAACAATTCAGCACAAATCCACCCCTAACAACCACCTAAAATCCAGATTAAAAAAATAAAAACCCCAAAACCCACGACCTGTATGGCTTGTTGATCGGGGTTCTCTGCAAGAAAATCCAAAAACCCACGACCCTAAAAGTCGGATTGGAACTTGAGAGGAACCCACTGTCATGGAGGCCGATCAGCTATGGAGGCTTCACTGAAAAAGAGAAAACGAGAGAGAGAGAGAGAGAGAGAGAGACTGATCATAATAAATGAAGGTGAAGGAAGCCACCATCGCGATAGCAGTGATGAGAGGCCGTAGGCAGCGATGCAAGGGCTTCAGCTATGGTGGTCATGTCTGATGAGAAGGATCGTTGTTGGCTATGCAATTGAATGAAGAGGAAAGCGATGTCGGGGTTTAATCGGGGGCAACCACTGTTATCGAAGAAAGGGAAAGAGAGGCGGTGGATTGCGGAGGAGGTAGGTGGAATGGCAGCAGAGTGCACTACCATATGTTGCTGCTGTCCGTGTAGTCTCGTGAACCTTGTGAGCCTCGCCCTCTATAAGGTTCCCATCGGTCTTTGCAAGAAGGCTTGGAAACGACGCTGTTTGCTGAAGATGAAGAAGAAGGCTTTCATTTTGCACAACAATAGTGAGGGTTGCGTTGATTATGGGCCCTCTAAATTGGGTTTATAAATTGAGTCTTAGAGACTCGATTTCCAAGTGGACGCTACGTGAAAAAACGTCAGCTCAGATCCTATCAGAATATGAAAATCAAGTCTTTGAGACTCGATTTATAATCCCTAAATCGAGTCTTTTATACTCGAGATGTTAGTAAAAAATATAGTTTTATAACAGTGCTTGCTAATTATATTATTTAGCAAACAGGGTTAATTTCCAATTTTGGCCTCAACCATAATGTTAAGTTTTAGAGAGAGAGAGAGAGAGAATTGGACTTTTTTGGATTTTGAAAGGTATATATCTTAGTTGGATGGCTGTGACTAGAGTTGTTGTTGGCACTGGTGAATGATGTGTTTTGTTTGCTTTAGATGCAAGTTGTGGGGGAAAAGCAGAGTCTATTTGTAATTAATAAATTATAGCTGAAATTATATCATATAAGTAAATTAGATAGAGTAATTTTATTTTTCGGAAAATTGATTCACCGACCTTAAATGTTTTATCAATAATATTTACTAAAAACTAGACTATTTGTATTATCAATAAATTAAAATAATAATTTAATAATTTATTTACAAACTTACACAATCTAATCTTAAGATTAAATAAATTTATTTTTATATGTCTCTTCAGGGACACCCGAGTGATAGGTTCAATATATTTAAAAGACGTGGTGAAAACCGTGAAGTCTCAAGTTTCATCTACCATATCCTAGGAAAGTCTTATAGGCAAATAATGGAATAATCTGACTAAAGATCAGGATATCACTTCTATATTCTAATATATATATATATATATACACACACACACATGCACAAACTCATAAAATTTTAAAAGGCTTTTATTTAAACATAAATATATTTAATTTTCTATATATATATATATATATATATCTATAATATTCACACATTATACATTTAAAAATTTGTAGCTAATAAGTACCTCAAAAATCATTATAACATAAGAAAGTTAATACTATATATATATAAATATATATATATATATATATTTTAATAGAGTGATATTATACTATTACAAAGTTTAGCATGTATGTCTTATAAATAAATAAATCAAATTCTAAAACATAAAAAAAAAAAAATGATTGATTATGTTATTTATGTGACATTAATTACCCTCGTTAACACATTGGTTTGTAAGTCTTTTATAATAAAATTACTAGTTGCTCTGGGATTTTTCAAAAAATAAAAAATAAAAACAAAAAATTCATGCATAAATGTTTCATCATATTAAATATAAAGTCTTTATATAAAATTATCTCCATTAGGAGACTAAGTGTGCGTTTGGTATTGGCTTAAAAAGCTAGTTTTTTTTTTTTTTTTTTACTATTTAACTTATTTTTGTTACTATTTATAAGTCCTATTGTATTTTTTGGTATTATTTATAAATCACACGGTACTATTTCAATTACTTTTTAGCTTTATTTCTAGTACTTTCATTTTCAGCTAAATAAACTATGGGTTGTGTTACGTTAACAACACAATTCTTGGCCGTTTTTTAGATTTTTGGGTAACTTTTTGGCAACTTTTGACAATTATTTATTTATTTTGGCAAATTTTTAACAACTTTTTTCCTTTTTTTTTTTTTTAGTGAGACCAAAAAGGGAAAACATTTCCCTTAAACTATTCCTAAACAGATGACTAAGTAGAATTTATCCTAATTATTTAATTATTATATATTTAGATTTATTTTATTCAATGGATGGTGGATACAACGAATCTACTCAAGATTGAATAGCGGGTCTCAATTTTAGGTATACTCAAGGGCCAAAATAGCTAACTAACTATAAAAATTAAACTTTATAGTTAGTTAGGCCGGTTCCGGAAGTAAACTGCAAAGTAGCATCTCGAGCCTTTGAGGCTCGAGTTTGGTCTATAAATCGAGTCCCAAAGACTCGATTTTCATGGTCTGATGTGGCACGTTTGACCACGTGGACACCTGAAAATCGAGTCTTAGAGACTCGATTTACTACAATTCAAAAAAATTTGAATACATTTCCAGTCTCCAAGTCTCATGTACAAGCCAAAATATCCAAAAAAAAAAATATATATATATATATAATCAGATCATAGGGAGGGAAAGAATCCAGAAAAAGATCAAACTCAAATATGTTCATCAGTGAAGAAAAAAAAAAAATCCAGAAACAGGCGGCCTGGGATCGCGAGGCCTGACCGGATCAGACCAGATCAGATAGAGAGAAAGAGCCGCCTGGGTTCGCGCGAGCTCAGGCGGCGCGGCCTGAGCTCGCGCGACCCAGGCCGCGCCTCCTGAGCTCGCGCGAACCCAGGCCGCGCCGCCTGAGCTCGCGCGAACCCAGGCCGCGCGAGGTTCGCGCGAGCCCAGGGTCACGCGAACCCAGGCCAGGCGAGCCCAGGGTCGCGCGGCCTGGGCTCGCCTGGCCTGGGTGCGCCGGCCTGGGTTCTTTTCTTCATCTTCGGGTTTTTTTTTTTTTTTTGTTCTTCTGCTCTGATTTTTTATTTGCTGCGTTGCTGTTCTTTTCTTTTATATAGGGGCTAAATCGAGTATAAGAGACTCGATTTCCATGTGGATGCCACCTGGAAAAAATACCAACTCAGACCCGATCAAAATATGAAAATCGACCATCAAACACTCGATTTATAGCACCTAAATCGACCCTCTTAAACTCGAGATGCTAGAAAAAAATATAGTTTGAAACTAATGACAACTAACTACATAGTTTGAATTTTATTGCTATTTACCCATTTCGTCCATACTCAAGACCAGGGTCTTTAGATAGTGATCACTCTGTCTATTACATCCTCCACACACAAATCGTTCTCATTTTACTCTCCTCACAAAGATACTTTTCATCCAATTCCCACTAAGAAAATGGCCGAAGGAGCTTTGGTCGGCGTTGCTAAGGGAATCACAGAGAAAGCGAGCAACCTCTTAGCCCAAGAGATTGTACTACTCTGGGGTGTCAAAGACGAGATCGAAAGGCTCAGCGACACAGTTTTGACAATCAGTGCTGTGATTGAGGACGCAGAGGAGGAACAGCATCACAACAATCAAGTCAGAGTGTGGCTGAAAAGGCTGAATGATGCACTTTATGAAGCCGACGACTTGCTGGATGACATCTCCACCGAAGCTTTACGACGGGAAGTGATGACACGGAATAAGAAAGCAAAAGAGGTACGCATTTTCTTTTCCAAATCCAACCAGCTTGTATATGGTCTTAAAATGGGTCATAAGGTTAAGGCAATGAGGGAGAGGCTAGATGCCATCAAAAACGATAAGGGTTTCCACTTAGATGAACGTACACAAGTGAGGAATTATAGGGTGAGAGAAACTCATTCTTTTGTACGTACTGAAGAATTTATTGAGAGAGAAAATGATAAGAGAGAGATTATAAGAATTCTTTTGGATAGCAATGTTGAAGAGAGTGTTTTGATCCTTCCGATAGTCGGACTTGGAGGACTAGGAAAGACCGCATTAGCTCAACTCGTATTCAACGTTAAAGAAATCCAAAATCATTTTGAGCAAAAGCTTTGGGTGTGTGTCTCTAATGACTTTGAATTAAAAGTAATTGTTAAGAAAATTTTAGAGTGCACAAAAAATACGAAACTAGAAGACCTTGAAATTAACACATTGATTAATGATCTTAAGAAAGAAATTGATGGAAAGCGATACCTACTTGTGTTAGATGATGTATGGAATGAGGATCCTCAAAAATGGCTTAGCCTAAAAGATCTTTTAATGGGTGGAGCAAGAGGTAGTAGGATATTAGTGACTACACGCATTAAGAAAGTGGCAGAGATTACGAAAACTGTTCAACCATACATGTTAAAGGGTTTAGATAAAGAAAAGTCGTGGTGTTTATTTAAGCGGTTTGCATTTGCAAATGGACAAGATTTACAGAATCCTTACATTAAGGAAATTGGAATGGAAATCATTGCAAAGTGTAAAGGAGTCCCTCTTGCCATAAGGACACTAGGAAGCATATTGTACTTCAAAAACCCAGAAAAAGAATGGTTGTCTTTTAAGAATGATGAACTTTCAAAAGTAGCTCAAAAAGAAAATGATATCCTACCATCACTTAAACTAAGTTATGATCATCTTCCGCCATATTTGAAGCAATGCTTTGCTTATTGTTGTTTATTTCCGAAGGATTACAAAATTCATAAACCGACATTGATTAAAATGTGGATGGCGCAAGGTTTCATTAGGTCTTCAAGTCAAAACCAATGCTTGGAAGATATTGGTGATGAGTACTTTATGGATTTACTTTGGAGATCATTCTTTCAGGAAGTTGAAGAAGATGGGAGTGGAAATATATTAAAATTCAAAATGCATGACCTCATGCATGATCTTGCAAAATCGGTAGCAGCATCTGATAATGCCACTTTTTATTCAAAAGAGGAAGACATTCAAGAGAAAACTCGCCACATATCATTTGATAGAACGTTTCTTTCATCATCAGGAATTCCAATCTCATTGTATAAAGCAAGTAGGATAAGAACATTTGTTTTGCTAAGTCAATCACAACATCCAAGATTGGGTAAGTCAACTTACAATGCAATTGTTTCAAGATTTAAGTTCATACGCTTGCTGGATCTACATGATATGGGTATTAAAATAATTCAAAGTTCCATCGGGAAGTTAAGGCATTTAAGGTACCTCGATCTATCTTCTAATTCTATTAGAATGCTTCCTAATTCCATCACAAGATTGCATAATTTGCAAACACTAAGACTCTCTCGATGTCCAATTAAAGAATTGCCTAAAGATATTAAAAAATTAGTCAACCTCAGGTATCTTGAGATTGATGAGTATAGGCGTTTGACTCATTTTCCACGTGGATTAGGGCAGTTGACTAAGCTTCGGACATTGTCACAATTTGTGGTAGCTAAAAATAGTTGTTTACCCTTCAGGAGCAATGGTGGATTGAAGGAACTCTATGGGCTAAACGAGCTGAGAGGAACTCTACAGATTAGGAGATTAAGACATGGGAAAGATGCTTTATTAGAATCTAAGGATGCAAATATGAGAGAGAAACAACATCTTCAAGGCCTGACGTTGAGGTGGATAAAAGAAGAAGTGGATGAGTCCAACGTTTGTTATGATGAAGAGTCACTTGAAGCCTTGTACCCACATTCAAATCTTCACGAATTGCATTTACTGCGATATGGGGGAGTGAAATTTCCAAGTGGGACTTCATCACTTTCAACTCTTGTAAACTTTTCCCTAAATAATTGTAACAAATGCCAACATCTTCCACCATTGGATCAATTTCATTCTCTCAAAAGTCTCTCTCTTGAATGGATGAATGATTTAGAGTACATATTAGAGAAAGATGACAACTGTGGGTTCTTTGATTCTTCATTTCTCCCATCTTTAGAGCAACTCCAAATTAAATATTGTCCTAATCTAAAAGGATGGTGGCAACGACAGAGGGATTTTGTTGAGGAGGTTGATAATCATTCACTGCCTTCATTTCGTCGTCTTTCCAACTTAGTTATTTGGCATTGCCTTAAGCTGACATCCATGCCTTTATTTCCATATCTCAAAAAGCTAAAGCTGGGTATGTGTAGCTTGAAGCCATTGGAACAAACATTGAGGATGAAGTTGACAAACATGGCAACCCTAGAAAGCCTAACATCAATAGCAACATCAACCTCTTCTTCTTCTACAATTGCTGATTCCTCGTTTATCCCTCTCTCCAAATTAAAGTTTATGACAATTGTGAATATGGAGGAAACTTTGCCCAAAGAGTTGATGTGCAATCTCATTTCTCTCCAAGATTTAAGTTGTGGTCCTCTCCCTCTCTCTCAACATCTCATTGCTCTTCGGCGTTTGATAATTAATGGTTCTAACGGGTTTGATATAATAAACAATGGAGATGAGATGGAATGGCATGGCCTTCAGAGGCTTCGCTACCTAAAGTTCTACAACATTCCAAATTTGGCCACTTTACCAGTGGGGATTCAACATCTCACGTCTTTACAAAGATTCAAGATTTATGATTGTCCAAGTTTATTGGCTATACCAGAGTGGATCGGTAACCTCACCTCTTTGCAATCGCTAAAAATTCGGAGTTGTCCCATCTTATTGGAAAGATGCAAGAAGGAAGCGGGTGAAGATTGGCCTAAGATTGCTCACATCCCACACTTGGATATATAGTCAGGTAGCTATTTAAGTCATTATTTTATCCCAGTACTTTATAGAACATTAAAAATCCAATTTCTTCTACTTCACTAAATTTCCTAGTAATTAAATTTCAGATGAAGCACCTACTCTGAGGATTTGGAGCTTAATCAAAGCTTTTGGGTGCTGCAATTGCTCAACAAGTCAACAAACTCATCGGTGGTATCTCTTTTCTTTTTTCCTTTTTAGGTGCTCATAGGATTTTCGTTCTTTATTTTAAGACTTCCCATAATAAGTTTTGTATTTCATCCTAATTTTGTCAAGTAGCTTAGTTTTCATTAAAAACACTGCTTGATATTTAAATCATTTATTAATATTTAATTAAATGGAGAATGTTTATAAACCAAAGCATTTGAGGTTTCACTTGTAATTAACTGGTATACATTGGGAATTCAATAACCAAAACATGATGGCATTGAATTGATACTCGTGAAATGTCTGTGGCTTTGGTGATTTAATTCTCATTATATATTTAAATCAATTATGGTATGATATGAAGCGTTTTGTCATTGCTTGAGAATTGCCCTGATATTTTTTATATCCTAGAGTTGGAATGGGATCCATTTCAGCGGTAAGAAAACTTACGTATGCGTATCACTTTTTTTTCCCTGTTCTTGATAGAAATCAAAATCCAAATCCTTTCATTTTCTCTCCAAGAAATAGAGCTTGATGAAAAGTAATTGGTTTCAACAAGTCAACAACTCAATGGTATTAGCATATTCATTCTCTACATCATTTCAGAACATATTATGAAAATAATAAATATGTGAATTTTCCTTTATCTATTTCCTATTTTAAACAATTTATACCATGGTATCTGAAACTGAGTTGATTGGGTGAAGAATCTAGATGCTTTGATTTCTGGCTGTGTAAATAGGGTTAAAATTGGCACTTGGTGATATCAGGGTAATGTTTGTGGGGAGGATTAAATCTGGTGCATACATCTATAGTTTGTTGTGCAAGTATTCTATTGGTTCTTTCCTTTTTATATATTCCAACTTGTAGTATCTACAAATAATGTGCAGTATCTGCGGTTATTCTAATTTTCTTGTTGTGCAATATCTACAAATGATGATGACAACCACAACAAAAATTCACAAAAATTAAGTTGAGTTGCTAACAGCTATTTTGTCAATAACAGAATAATATCTACATTTCCTCCTTTTGTTTAGTATCTTGGTATTCTAGAAGTGCACAATTTCAGGAGTGGATTTCACTTGGTTCTGCACTTGGAGTTGATTTCTCCTTTTAAAATCAATCAGTCATCTTTAATTAAATGAAAATGTTCCTATATTTTATTGAAAAATCAAAGTACCATATTTTTCTAATTGTATAATTTTTTAGATTGCAGGTTGCCCTGGGCTAAGATCATAAGTTGATGTTAATGGTCAAAGTAGTACCCCAAGAAAGGAACTATTCATTTTCTTGATAGTTGCCTTTTAGTTATTGTATACTCCTACTGGTTAGATGTTACGAAGGTAATAAAATACAGGTGTTTAGTTCAAAAAATAAAGTGTTTTATTTTGGTTAAAGCACTATTGTTGTTGTGACAGGAAGGTTAGGGGAGGAAGAGTTTTCTTTTTAGATATGCTTCATAATATTCATTATAATTTATTACAAAACTAGATATAATGTGTTGATTACTGTTATTGTCAATATAGACTTAATATCAACTATTGTTTCTATAAGCATTAGCATCAGAACCAGATACATCATTTCATTTTTGTAGCAGAAGACTTTGATCACTCTGATTTATTTAGGCAGCTCTCCATAACAATTTCTGCCATCTCTTAAATTCTGTGACACTTTGATTAAGAGAAGAATTCAAATAATTTGAATAAAGCGGCTAGTGATGACCACATTAAATTTTAGAAAGCATGACCCTTGCATTAAAATATGATCTACGAAAAGTAATTTCAGTTTTCTTTATGTGAATCATCCATGGAGGTAAGTCATATACAGTATCATAAGTTCCTAACTTCCCCTTTAGAGACCTTTTTGTCATTTGACTCTTCCCTCTTCACGACCTAATTCTAATTGGATTTTCATAGTATCACCCTAGCTAGTACAGTTTAGCTTTACCTATTGAGGTGAATGGGCAACCAGATTTTTCCCATTTCTTTTGTTGGGGTGTGATTAGAGGGGCATGGGGGAGAAAGAAAGAAAGAAAAATGCTTTTTGGTAGAAAATACAAAAATCCCAATGAATTCTTTCTTCAAATGAGGAATTAATTCTATGAATATCAGTCTAGCTCTATCTTAATTTTTCCCTTTCATCAGGTATGGTGAGTTTATCGGTAACTGGATTTTAGCAGAAGTTTGAGGAGTATTGAATACTGAAGCTGACAAGCTTAAGAGTGCATGTTTCTTCAAACCTAGCTGCTAATAAGATTATGCAGCATACTATTAGAAAAGGAACGGTAACTATCTCATTTATTACCAAATTTAATATTGTCTCATAATTTAGGTTTCATTTTTTGGAAAATTTTTTGCAATATGGTTGGCATATTTTTAGTTTCCTCTCTTGTTCTCTTTTTATTTCATTCTTAAACATAGCTTTGGTAATGAATGAAGAGCATAGCTTGTTGTTAGAGCAGACTGCAGAGTACCCCCTAATTTCATAGATAGCTTAATTTCATGGTAAATGATTCTTGGACTTTTTACCACTTGTGACGTTTTTTTAGTCATAAATGTTATTTTTTGCGCTTCTCAAAGTATAACCTTTATTCCTACATAACAGTATTCTTAAAGCTTCTCGTAGAAATCAATCACAAGAACTCTCAAGAGAAATATTTTAATCTGCACTATAGATGCCATTAGTTACTACAACAGGTTTTGATATTATTATTTTCTCTATTTGTGCATATATTTCAATGAGAAAGCCATCCGATCTTGCTCTAACAGAAAAGTGGTTGATATACAACTTACTAAAGAAAATAAGAGATTAGCATTGTCAGGAGCCATGTTCAACTGACTAACTGATTTGCAGGGAAAATACATGAATTTCCAATGAGATGGTCGTTAAGCCTTTCCATGAACAATGCTTGCTTGGTGAGTGCATTTAGTTCATTAGCATGGCATTTGGTTTCATCTTTGAAATCACCTTACATTTTTAAGGATGCTTGGCATACAAAATAATCCAGCTGTGGACAATTAGAGTTTTGACACCCATGACATATCATTTTAATCCAACACCTTCTAGTCTCAATAACAGGAACTCATTAGTTTTCACAAGGCTTTAAATGGAATGCTAAATAATCACATGCGTACTGGCATTGATTGCCTACTCTTGAACTAAATTTTACTGTCTTTATGGGTGGACTACTGGTATTGGCAGACCTATAGTTCCTTCTCTTTTGTAGACTTTGTTGATTATTTAATTTTAGCTTGTAATTCTTCAGAGGGTTTCTATGATTACTGCTTGCATGGGTAGTGGTCTACTCTTTTTAATTAATTATCCAAAAAGAAAAAAGATGGCTTAATAATTATAGCTATCAAACAAAAGACAACAAATGAGTACTCTTCCTACTGTTTGGATCCTTCTCTCTTCATGTTGCTCATACTAATTTTCCAATATGTTCATTTTCTTGGTAGTGGTTCTTGTATTGGTGAGTATCAGCATTGAGCACATGTTCCAGAAGTTTCATTCTATGAATCAAGTTTTGTATGTCAACACTTTTCTAGACAGAAATTTGCTTTCATGGCAAAGGTAAGGCCCTGTCTCAGTTCATCTAAATCAAACTCCTAGTTTTCTACTTGACTCTTATTTGATATTTGTTCTTACTAGAAATTGTGAAATGTTCCCAGTATGTCAAATGAAATTGCTGCACAAATGACTACAAAGGTTTCCAACAACAATATTCTATGGTAGCAGCTTTTCAGAACCAATGAAAAAATAGGCTTCTGAACTCCTATTGTCTCAACTGATTAACAAGTGGATTAGAGAGTTTTCAATTGATCAGACTATCTATGTTTTGTGTCTTAAAGATTTTTGGCTTGCAGTTACTGGAGATTTTATTGGTCCTCCTCAGTGGTCAGTTTCTCTCACATTTTGACATCAGTTTCTAAAATGGAATGTTTATCTTTGAAATTTTTGATTGGCTGATAAATGTGTGAAGCATGTTTTCTAGATATTGTGAGAAGTTACTTTTGCTTAATGGTTAAAATTTAAGTATGGATACTTGCACTCACTAACTTTAGGAAACAAAAGCTTCATATAACATTCAGTTACAAAATTTGCATTATTATTTTCTTCACCCACAAGATTTTCAAAATATTTCTTAAGATAATCAACGTATAAATGTTTGGGTGGAGTTCCATCTTTTTTTTTTTTTTTTTTTGCATTGATTATGTGTTTGAATTCTTTCTTCTTTCATAAGAGTGAAAAATGCACCACATGTGCAATTAGCTAACCTTATTTGAATGCGTTCATTGTTAGGCACTAATCAACTCAGAATTCTCAACATGTTAATTGGAGTTAACACAGTTAAACAATTTCATTTTTCATTCATCCAATAATTTTCAACAAGATCATATGAAGTTTTTTCCTGACTAATGCTAGGTTACTCTCTTTTTTGCAGATTAGATGACAAGAGCAACAAATATCATCTCACAGCACTGTGAGGTCCACAACCTTGGAGGACTTGTGCTTTTGTTCAGTAGAGTGGAAAATAAGGATAAGTGGATATAATAAAAGAATGACATCAATTTTTTGATTCGTATTTTGGTGGCTGATTCTGCATAACTTGCAAGTTGTCTTATGATAGTCTTCTGTCTTATGATAGCTTGTTGATGATGCAACCAATTGCTTTGCAGCTAAAAGCCTAAAACCAAGAAGAGAATATAGTTGAAGGAAGCAATTGAAGAGTTCTTGCTTGTTCCATGTAGTCGAAGACCTAACAACCATCAAGAAGAGCTGCCCTATTTCCAACTGGGAGGTATATTCTTAAGGAATTCAAGCACCAATGTCAAGTGTGAAAGTCAAATTTGAGTCATATATGACTTGGACTCCTTATGTTGACTTGGGTTAGGACTCTATTCCTTTTTGGTTTGGTATTTTAATTAAGTGCAGGGTACTGTACTTGGTTTAGGATTTGAATAATTAGACTACTACACCTCGACTTGGGGTACTATATATATTTGTGCTCTTTATGAAATATCATCTCAGCCTTGACTCTTGTAAACCGAGAGAGTGAGAGTTCTTTGGGTGTATTTGGGGTTTGGGTTCTATGAGAGTGTTTGTCACATTTGTAATCTTATTTTCTTAGTGAAACTTTCTTGACACTGCCCGTGGACGTAGGCCTAAGGCTAAACCACGTAATCTTGTCTTCTTGTGTGATTTTTTCTTTTTTTTTTTGTTTATATTCGCAAAGACCCATGTAAATCTTTGACATGTTTTATAACTACCACATGTGGTAATTTAAGTCTTAATATTCTTAAGTTGTTTTGGCAAAAAGAAATTAAAAAAAAAAAAAGGTTGTCACAAAAGAGGAGTTCATGTAAAGTATTTTTTGTAAAATGAAATACCTTTTGTAAGGCCCCCAAACTTGATAATTTGCATAGTTATATGGTTTCAGCTAAAGTAATTAAGCATACTATCAGTGGTTAAATATTCATCTTTGGTAGTTTTAACTTTTCATATAATTTAACCTTCACATATTCATCTTTTAAATTAGATTTTTCTCAAAATAAAAATAAAAAACTTTAATTTAGATATTCACCTTGTGTGGTTGTAACTTAACATATAATTTTGCACATATATATTCATCTACTTTAATTTAGATGTTTATAACTAAATAATGAAATCTATGAACAAGGTAATTAAAACAATCATATTTCTACTCTTTAGAAAGTCACCACTAACCTAACCACTTCATACATTAAAAAAAAATTAAGCTCATTATTACTTCCATTAAGATATTATGGGAGTCTTAATTGATTGAGACTAGACTAGAGAAATGTCTTTTATATTTCCTGGAAAATTCAAATGAAAAAAAAAAAAAAAAAAAAAACCTTTGAAATACCACTCACGTAACTAAATCTATAACTATTTAAGATGTCCATGATATCTATTTCTTATTGATAACCATAAAAGTTACAACTAGCAAGGGAACAAACAAAGTAATAAAGAATAAATGAACGAAGAAAAAAGGAAGTGAAATCAAACCTCAATTAGTAACTGTTAAATGGAAAACTAAGAAGTGGTCAAGAGGAGTAAAAGAATAGAATAAAGATGACCATATAGAGGACATTAAAAACTTCACGATGCAATAGAACAAACCATTACATTCACTTAATTAAATCAATAATAAAAAAACTAAATATAATAATACGAAATTTAAACTTAAAACTAATCAAACTCTAACTATGAAAATTACATTTCCTATCATAACTAAAAATGAGATGTTCCCTTTAAAAAGTTTTAAACAAAATAATTGTGTCTTTACCTAGCAGAAGACGCACGCATCAAAAACTCAAAAAAAAAAAAAAAAAAAAAAAAACCTCAACAGCTAAGAAGTAGCAATGCCAATGGTTAGAGCCCACCCCCCTAATTTCAAGTCCTGGCTCTGTCCCTACGAGTTTTCCATTGATCAAACTATATATGGTTTTTGTCTTAAATGTTTTTTGGCTAGCAGATGCCGGTGATTTTATAGGTCCTTCTTGGTAGTTTGTAAATGTGTTATGTATGCTTTCTAGATTTCGGTGATGAAGAAGTTAATTATTCTTGCTTAACTTTGGTTGATTAAATTCTAGGTATTTGAGTCCTTGCAATCACTAAGTATAGGAAATGAAAGCTTCGTAGAGAAGTCAATTACAAAATTTGCAGTATTGTTTTTTTCACTTGCAATATTTTCAAAATATTTCTTAAGAAGATCATGTTAAATATATTTAGGTGAATTTCCATCATAATATGGCTTTAGCATTGCTTATGTGTTTGAATTCTTTCTATTTCCATGAGGCTAAAAAATTCACCACATGTTTGAATGCATTTCTTATTAGACACTAGTCAGCTCAGAATTTTCAACAAGTTATTTCAAGTTAGCACAGTTAAAAAATTTTCGTTTCTTTCATACATTAATTTGATAATTGATGATCATATGATGTTTTATCCATACTAATGCCAGGTTGCCCTTTTTGGCAGATTAGATGACAAGAACAACAAATATCATCTCATACCACTGCGAACTCCACCCCTTAGAGGACTTGTGCTTTTGTGCAATAGAGCGGAAAATAAGGGTAAATAGATATAATTAAATAACACATCAATTATTGGTTTCTTTTTAGATGACAGCATCTACATAACTTGCAACTTATCTTATGATAGATTTCTGTGTCCGGAAAAAGTTTTGAGTATCATGTTGGAGTAGATATCAAATTGACAGCTTGTTGATGATGCAATCAGTTGCTTGCAGCAAACCAAGAAGAGAATGATGAAGTAGTGGATGCATGAAGCAATTGAAAGCATTCTTGTTTGTTCCATATTAGTTGAAGACTCAATAACAATCAACAAGAAGAGGTAACCTGGACTCCTTGTAAGAGATGGTGGCTAATATTCTGAGTAAGAGTGTGAGCGCAATGATTTTAATGTACCGAGTTAAGATTTTTTTTTATTGGGGTAGTATAAATATGTTGGAAACCATATTTTTCATATAGTGTAACCATTAACCACTTGCTCTTGTGGATGTAGGCATATTGTATTGTTTTACTCTTCCTTTTTCTCTCTATTTTCATAAAATTGTGTAAACAAAATATTTAACACTCCTATATTACTGGGCCCACTGAAATATCATAAGTTATCAATAATCTTGCAGTTGACTATTGTTCAAGAAAAATAAAGATAACAAAATAGAAGATACAACATCAAGACTATTATTATCTAAAAATACACACACACACACACACCAAGATTGGGAGGGATGTTCTAAAGTTAAGAATCAAAGTACCAATGATAGAGGATGATAAAGATTACAAAATGATGATCTCTTCTACTGATCTTTCTTCAGCTAGATCTCAGTTAGAAAGGTTTCATCCCAAATTTTTGGTTATTTTAAAGGGGAAATGAAATTGCAAATTTGATTTTGTTTCTCTCTTCTTAATTTTTTTTCCCTTTTCTTTGGTTGTATTTTGCAATTCTAGGTATGTTCAATGTTGTTGTGACCTATACCGTTAGTATTTCATAAGTTGGTTATTGATAAGTTACTGATTCTTCCAAAAACTTATACTTTTAGGAAATGTTATATTTAACTCTTCTTTCATGCGTAGGCCGCTTGTGTTGTCATTGTTAAGTGAGGCCCAAAATGTAAATTTTTTTTAATGGGGGTAAGGTGGAAATAGAGGATTGAACTCAAAACTTCCCACTTTGACACCATAATAAATCACGAATTCTCCGAAAAATTTTAAGTTTTTATGAAATAATGAAATGGTGAATTTAATAATAATATCTTCTTTAGTTTAAAACGTCCGTAAATACTTTCTTTTTTTGGTACATTTTCATTAATTTATTTATCAATATAAACTTGATTGAAAAGAATGCGTAAATCAAGCTTCATTTGAGTTAAACTTTACGAAATATAATAATTAATCTCTGTGAATTACAAATTTAAGCATTTGATAATTGGCTTGTGAAAAAATTGGAGAGGAATATCTTGCCCGTTTAACTGTTACCAGTTAGCTACACTCACCCAATTTAGGTGCCTCTCCTTAAGTGTGAGTTTGGATAGCACTGATGCGTTAGGCGTTTAGCGTTTTTTCGCAGGTCTCGTGCACTGTTCACGAAACCCGCAAGTACAGAAAAACACAAATGTTAAGTTAAAACTGGGTCTCACGGCAATATTCACATATTTAAAAATTATTTTCCTACAGTGTTTTTAATAATAAATTTTTAATTTTCAGCAATAAGCGATATCCAAACAGATGCCAAAATTATAATTTGTACTTGGATTATCTGCCAACTGTTAATGTCAACTGCTAATTGTTCATACCCGTTTCTTTTTTCTTTTTCTTTTTTTGATAAAAGTTCATACTCGTTTCTATTCAGTCATGAAGCCCAGTATTTGTACCTCAAAAAGTTTGCACCATCTAAAGGAGGACGGTTATTTGTACCTCAAAAAGTTTACACATGTGGGCTAGTGGGCTCGATGGGATTGGGCCTGAAACCTTTTATTTTGGTGGGGGGGTGGGTTTGGGGTTTTTGTTTTGTTTTAATTGGATCGGGTCAGTTAAAGAAGAGTTTTGGGTTGGATTGTGGGTTATTAATAAAGAAGAAAGAACCACACTAGGCCTAAAAACTACTTCCTTAAAGGGGAAAGAAAATCTTTAGCTTAAGAAATTAGATATGAGATAAGACCTACAGTTTATATGGTACATTTTTTCTTTCTTAGAATGGGAAAAAAAAAAAAAAAAACTACAATCTACAACTTTGGCAATATAAACTAATTAAAGAAATTAGATATGTGAATCTTCCTTTATCTATTTCTTATATCAAACAATATATATCATGGTGTCTCAAATTTACTTGATTAGGTGATGTATCTGGATGCCTTGATTTCTCAGTGAAAATTGGCACTTGGTGATATTGGGGTAATGTTTGTGGGGATGATTAAATCTATCACATACATCTACAGAAAGAAATCAGCTTGTTGTGCATTCCATTGGTTCCGTCCTTTTCATATATTCTAACTTGCAGTATCTACATATAATGTGTAGTATCTGTGTTATTTTGTCAATAACAGAGTAATTTCTTTATTTCCTCCTTATTCTGTTTAGTATCTTGGTGTTCATTGAAAACAAAGGTGCTACACTTTGTGTTCTAGAGGTTCACAATTTCAGGGATGGATTTCACTTGGTGCTACACTTGGATTTGATTTCTCCTATTCAAATCAATAATAACCTTAATTAAAAATGGAAATTGTTTTTATATTTTATTGAAAAATCAAAGTGCCATCTTTATCCATTTTACATTTTCCTGGTGATCGCCTTTCAGTAATTGTATGCTCTTACAAGTTAGATGTTACAAAGGTAATAAAATACTAACATTTACTTTAAACAAAAAATAATAATGTTTTATTTTATTTAATTTTACCTCATTATCAATGTTATGACAGGAGGGGGTTAGTGGAGGAAGAGTTTTCTTTTCTGGCATATGCTTCATGATACTCATTATAGTTTATTACCAAACTAGATATCCAATAAGTTTTGATTACTATAGGTAGCTTCAGACGTTGATCATTATGATATATATAGGCAGCTCTCCACAACAATTTCTGCCATCTCTTAAATTTTGTGACACTTTGATTTTAAGAGGAATTCAAATAATTTGAATAAAGGGGCTATTGAACTCATTAAATTATAGATTGCAGTAATTTCAATTTTCTTTGCATGAATCATACATGAAGGTAAATTCACATACGGTATCCTAAGTTGTCATTTGAGTCTGATTGAATTTTGATAGTTTTGACTTAGCTATTAAGGGGGATGGGCAACCAGGTTTTTCCCATTTCTTTTGTTGGGGTGAGAATACATAAATCCCATTAAAAATACTTGAAATGAGGAATTTAATTCCATTAGTACAAAACATAAAATTGGAAACATTAGTTTTATTTCTTATTCCAACTTATTTGGGAATATTCTAGGCAATAGGTTAAGAGTGGCCTTTGCAATGCACGTCCCAGTGATTGATATTTATTTTAGATGGAATTAACTTCTCTAATTCTATACGTTCATACATCTCTTTTCACAATTCCCATTAAATTGTCAAATTTTCCCTTTTCATTGGTATGGTGAGCTCATCAATTATTGGATTTTAATTTTATCAGAAGCTTAGGGTGGATTGAATACTAAAATTGACAAGTTTAAGAGTGCATGTTGCTTCAAACCTAGCTGGTAATAAGAATAAGATATGCAGCAACAATTAGAAATGGAACAGTAATTGTCCCATTACTTACCAAATCAAATCTTTCCAGACAGATTAAGTGTTGTTTTTTTGGAATTTATTTGCAATATGGTTGGCTGATTATTAGATTTCTCTCTAATTGTCATTTTTTTTAACCCTCAAACAGAGTTTCGGTAGGTTCTAATGAATGAAGAGCAGAGTATTCCCTGATTTCCCTGATAGCTTAATTTCATTGTAAATAAGATAATTTCATGATGAATGCTATTTTATTTGCTTCTTAAACTATAACCTGTTTACCTACATAACAGTATTCATAAACCATCTGCCACGTTAGGAAAAATACCCACTTAAAATTGTGACACGTGTGCAGTTTAAAAGTTACAAAATACCGAACGTTGCACCGCTTGAGGGCTTTAAATTCTATCCATTTACAGTGCACACGGTTTAAAACAAAAACGCCATTAAATTGAAAGAGACTAACCGAATGAGAGAGACTCTGATAAACAGAGAGAGACAGAAGCCAATTAGGTGCAGAAAAATCTTAGAAATCAGACATAAACCACATATTCCCCATAGTTTCCCAGTTCCTTTCAAAAACTCTTTGTTTCCAGTTACGCTAAAACGACATTTTTGCTTTTTGATTTTTCCAGAAAAAGAAGCAGAAGAAGAAGGGAGATGAAGCCGACTAAAAAGAGTTCCCTCCGACTTTTTGATTAACAATGCCTCCGACGGGTTCCTATTCTTTCTCTAACTTTTTTTTTCCCCACAAATTTAAAGTTAAATTAGTTTTGCTATATGTTTTCCACTTATACAATTGCAGTCAGATTTTGGTTCCAGAAATTAGGGTTAAGGAAATCGGAATTATGATTGTGGCTATTTCTGTTAAATATTTTCGGTAATGGGTTTGTTTGAATTCTTCTCTTTTGGATTTAAATCATTCAATTTCTTCCTCTGCAACAATAAAGTGGAATCTTTCTACAATCTAGAGTCTCTAATTTAATCAAAGCAAAAGTCTCAATTAATTTTCCTAATATTCTCTTCGGTTATGGTTTGCTGTCAATTTAGGAATTTGGATTCATAACCCTTTTCCTCTCTATTCGTTAAAAATCAGGGAAAACCCTTCACAATATGAAAATCCTACCTGAGTTATAATGGCCTCTTGCCTGTTCTGTTTTTATTGTAAGGGGGAGTGAAATTGTGGGATTTTGAAATCTGACAGTATAACTTTCTTTACACTAAGTTTATTACTTTGTAGATTTTAGTTGATATTTTTTTAAAAGAGACTTTTTAGGTCTTGATTTTGTTGTTTTTGATGTTGGGGTTTAATGGGTTTAAATTGTGAAATCTGAAAGTATAATAGTAAAAGTAATTGCAACCAGTTCTAAAGTTTTGTTTTGTTTTTTTTTTTTCAAATTTCAATTACGTTTGTTAGTTTACTTTGCTAAATGTGAATCAATATTGGATAGATTAAATCAATCATCATAGAGAGCAGATTGAATCAATATTAGATTTCTGATTCAATATTTTGGCTTCTCTGTTTGTGTTTGGCTTTTGGTAGGCATCTGGATTGGCATGTACATTGAATTTATATGTATGACATTGAAATTTGTGATTCAATATTTTGGTTTCTCTGTTGGTGTTTGGCTTTTGGTGGGCATCCAGATTGGCATATACATTGAATTTATATGTATGACATTGAAATTTTCATTGTAATGTGGCAACTGTGAAATGATAAGGGAATGGGCATTAGTTATGAATCTTATGGTCATTGGAAAAGACAATTGTGAAGAAGGCTTTAGCACTTTAGATTTTATTACTTCTTTAGGACTTCACCTTTCTTATATGAGACATACTGTACTTTTTTCTATTTGTGTTTAGGACTTACTATTACTTCTGTTAAATACCTTTTTGCATTGATCTTATTTTAAAATATTTTTTTATGCCATTTTTTAGTGTATACTGCCCTGCACATGATCATGAAGATTAGTTTTCTGGTGGTTATTAATTATATGTTATTGAATCACACTTAATACAGAATACCTCTTTGGCCTTCAAATAGTGACATGCATTGATCTCAAACGATATGGTTTATGTATAATGTTTTTTTTTTTTTTTTTTTTTTTTTTTTTTTGAGAAAGATTGTTTATCTTAATTGACTGTTAGATTACCAAAATCTACAATTTTTTTTTTCCTTTTTTTTTCCTCTGATTTTTAATTCAGTTACTTCTTCATTCTGCAGCCTTTGAAATGATTTGGTTTTGCTTGGAATATATGGATTCGTTTTTTTAGGGTACTCCAGACTTATAATTCAAAGGCTACGATATTTAGATTGTTTCAATAGTTGGGCTTCTAATTAATATACAATAGATTTATCTTAACTGTGTTAACAGTATTTGCATGACTGTTGACTGAGTTTTTTAGCATGACACGTGTTTGAAAATATGTCTTATAGACTTGCATTTTATTTCCTTAGTATTATGTTGTTTAGAAAATATATACCCGCAAAACGAATCCTCTTACTTTTAATACCATTAATATGATTGCACTATTGACTCATAAAATAGATGCCTACAAAAGAGACAGCAAAGGGACGCATTGATTTTTCCCTGGAACTTCTCGCAGATGCTTTTCTTTTTCGATTTTTCAAAAATAAGAAAAGCTGGCTGTTTATTCTCTTTATTTTTTTCTCTGACTTTCTAGGGTTCTTTTTCACCCTTATTGAAATGTAGATGGGTTTATTGTTTTTGTTTTTTCCCCTTGGTTTTTTGTCTTTTTCCCCATTCTATCCCTGCCAGAAGCAGTGCTAATTGGTAGGTGTACTATTGTGGAACTGTATTGTTTTTTGGTTTAGGACTCTTATCACCACGGGTCAAGCTCAAAACCCACAAACACCGATTATGACTCTGTTGGGCAATCCAATGGACCCGGATCCCTTTACCTTTTACTATTAAGGGATTTTTAGATGTTATTCTATAAGGCCAACGGTAAAGGTTTTTTTTTTTTTTAATTTCTTTTTTAAAATTTGTGGATTAAATATGCTTTAGATTTGGTTCTTTTGGTTGGATTGTTTTTCATTTGCGTAAGATTTGGTTTTTATTAAGGACTCTAGATTAGAATGGTTTAGTTTTGGGTATTTCAGTATATTCACGTTGCTGTAAACAGAGGACTCTGGATGATAATAGGTTTTTTTTTTTTTTTTTTTTTTTTTTAATTTATAAATCTGTATTGAAACATTTTTATTTATTTATTTATTTTTATGTTCTTTTTTTACCCGTTATTTTCAAGTTCTTTGAGCGCCTTTTCCCCAATTTGTCACACACAGTTCTATTTTCAAGTTCTTTTATCTGTTTTTTCCCCAATTTGTCACAGTTTTTTTTTACCAGTCCAATCTGAGACCCAATCTGTCTAGAATATCATCTTTTTTGTTTTTTTTTGGTCAATGTTACATGCCATATATTTGATGAAATTTCTCATAGTCATGCGGTATTAAATGTCTCTTATATATAAAATTTAAAGAGATGAAACTTCATAATGATTTTTAAAATAGAAGAATCTTGAAAAAATTAATGTTGTTATGATAGGGCATTAACAATAGTGAAAATATTTTAAACCTCCTTCCAGGGAAGATTGGTGTGAGGGTAAAGTAGCTCTCATGTGTTTTACTTTTATGTGTTGAGATTTCCATTTGAGGGTTTTGATTTTTATATTTTGATTTCTATTGCTTTAGTTTCTACAGGTCACATTTGTATGTGCAATTTATCTTTTTAATAAAAGCTTAAAGAAATTGCAATTGGTAAATCAATTTCGCAACACATTTACGTCTTTGATTAGTTTTGGTGATAATATGTTTTTTCTTTCAAAGATTGCCTTTTAAAAATATTGTTTGCTAATCTGTGGGTTGACAAAATAGAACTTGAATAGTTTTTTTTCCATAGTTGGTCTAAAATTTCCCACGGCCAAGGTGGGATGCAAAATTGGGTGTGGATACATAGCTTGAGGTCATTCACAGCAAAAGCTCGTACCTATGCCTTGGAATTTTTTTAAGAGCATGCTCTGCAAGTACTTTTATTCTGTTTTGAGATGATTAAAGTTTTATCTTTATTATCTCATTGGAATTTTGGCTTAGTTAAAAAGAAGGGGCAGCAAGGTATATAAATGTGCATATGCATAAATATTTGTATGTATCAGTCCTGCCAATTTGTAGTAAAGAATTATTATCTTCAACTATAAGATTTTTAAAAGTATATTGTTTCTTTAGCCAATCTGATTATTTTGGTTTTGATGTAATAATATTATTCTTCTTTTTCTTTTTGGAAGGCATAACAAATTGAAGATATACTATATGATAGTAGGTCTAAAACAAAACTAAAAAATTAAACTAAAATCAAAGTAGAATTTTTATTCATATATATATATATATATATATTGTTTTGCATTCAAAGTTGGCTAAATTAATAATGTCTATCATGTGTTGGATGGAATTCATGATATATGTAATGGTTAGTGGAACTCATTTGCTGTTTCATATATCAATGTTTAGTATTTTTTAAAATAGGCAAATACTTCCATTCTTCATATTTTTATAATAGGTCTTGATGCCTACAACCTCCCATTAAAGATTATGTCACTTTGTTTAGTGTTTTGAAGTGCATTGTTTTCCCATAACATTGTATTGTAACAAGAATAACTCAAGATGTTGGTTATTGTGTCTTTTATATCACAGAGGTGTAACAATGTATATTTTCTTTATTTGCAAACAATCAATTTACGTATTTGCAAGCAAATTTAGTAAGGACAAGTGAAATGATTTGTTGGTGGTAATGTAGTTGAGAAGATTTTGGATTCATAAATCAACCTTTGTTTTTTTAAAATGTGAGTTAATGTAGTTCAAGGTTTTCTTATATATTGTTCAATATACATCTGGTAGTCAAACAGATTCATTTCGAATGGAATAAATTTTTTATTTCAGTTGTTTTCAATAACTGAAATTTAGTTTGCTTTTGGACGAATTCTGTCAATTCATCAGCAATAAAATAGTGTAGAAAACCGGGGTACAATGCACAATTAACCACCACAGGAAGATATTTTTAGAAGTTGGGAGCTGCTGGAGTGGGTGCCATTATATGAAATTCAGTGTTTCTTCCAATGACACAGCTATGCCAAAAAAAAAAAAAAAAAAAGACAATTTGAAGATCCTCTAGAAGTTGAACTCTTAGCTGTTTTGTATTGCTATAATTTTGCTCATGAAGAACAGAAAAAGGCTTATATTTTAGAAGGTTATTCAGTGACTCTTCCTTCACCTCTTCATGGCCTATTCTGACTGAATTTTCATAGTATCATCTTCAGCTAGTATAGTTTAGCTTTACCTATTGGGGCAAATGGACAACCAGTTTTTTCCCGTTTATTTTTTTGGGGTGTGACGAGAGGGGTTGGAACTTGGAAGGAGGGAGAAAGAAAGAAAAATGATTTCTGGTAGAGAAAACAAAAATCCCATTGAATTCTTTCTTGAGATGAGGAATTTAATTCCATGCATACCAGTCTAGCTTTATCTTAATTTTTCCCTTTCATCAGGTATGGTGAGTTCATTGGTTACCGGATTTCAGAAGAAGCCTGAGGAGTATTGAATATTGAAGCCAACAAGCATAAGAGTGCATGTTTTTTAAAACCTAGCCGATAATAAGATTATGCAACAAACTATTAGTAAAGGAGCGGTAACTATCTCATTTATTACCAAATTTAATCTTTTCTCATAAATTAGGTTTCATTTTTTGAAATTTTTTTGCAATATGGTTGGCATATTATTAGTTTTCTCACTTATTCTCTTATTATTTCACTCTCAAACAGAGCTTTGGTAGGTTCTAATGAATGAAGAGCATAGATTGTTGTTAGAGCAGACTGCAGAGTACTCCCTAATTTCAAAGATAGCTTAATTTCATGGTAAATGATTCTTGGACTTTTCACCACTTGTGACGTTTGTTAGTCATTAATATTATTTTTTGTGCATCTCAAATAATAACCTTTATTCCTACATAACAGTTTCATAAAGCTTCTGATATAAATTAATCAAAAGAACTATCAAGAAAAATATTTTAATCTGGACTAAAGATGCAATTGGTTACTACAACAGGTTTTGATATTATATTATTTTCTCTATTTGTACGAGGTCCAGCCATGATGTATATATGTTGATGAGAAAGCTATTTGATCTTGCTCTAATAGCAAAGTGGTAGATACAACTTACTAAAGAAAATAAGAAATTAGCATTATAATGATTCATGTTCAATTGACTAGCTGCTTTGCAAGGAAAATATGTGATTTTCCAGTAAGATGGCTCCTAAGACTTTCCATGAACAATGATTGCTTGGTGAATGCATTCAGTTCATTAGCATGCATTTACTTTTATCTTTGAAATCGCCTTACATTCTTAAGGATGCTTGGAATACAGAATTATCCAGCAGTGGACAATTAGAGTTGAGACACCTATGACATATCAGTTGAATCCAACACCTTCTAGTCTCAATAACAGGAACTCATTAGTTTTCACAAGACTTTAAATGGGCTTTAAATGAAATGCTAAATAATCACTTGCTTAATGGCTTCCAGTAGTCTACTCTTGAACTAGAATTTGCTGTCTTTATGAGTGGACTACTGGTATTGGCTGAGCTACAATTCCTTCTCCTTTTTAGACTTTCTTGATTATTTAAATTTTAGCTTGTAATTCTTTAGAGGGTTTTTTTGGTTACTGCTTGTATGGGTAGAGGTCTGCTCTTTTTAATAAATTTTTTATTAATCCAAAAAAAAAAAAAAAAAAAAGATTTCTAAATAACTACAGCTATAAAAAAAATAAAAATAAAAAGACCACAAATGAGCATTGTTCCAATTGTTTGGGTCCAAAAGTAAGATTATGAATACATTATTGTTACTAATTAGACCTCTCTTCATGTTGCTCGTATTAACTTTACATTTATGTTCACTTTCTTGGTAGTGATTCTTGTATCGGCGAGTATTGGAATTGAGCACATGTTCCAGAAGTTTCATTCTATGAATGAAGTTATATATATCAAAACTTTTTTGGACAGAAATTTACATTCGTGGTGAAGGTAGCCCTGTCTCAATTCATCTAAATGAGGCTCCTAGTTTTCTACCTGATTCTTATTTGAAATTTGTTCTTACTGTAAATTATGAAATGTTCCCAGTAGTTCAGATAAAATTTCTGCACAAATGACTACAAAGATTTCCCACGTCAATATTATATGGTAGCAGCTTTTTCAGAACAAATGGAAAAAAAAAAAAAAAAAAAAAAAAAAAGGCTTCTGAATTCCTATTGTCTCAACTGATTAACAACTGGATTAGAGAGGTTTTTTTTTTCCCACCAAGGAGGTTTCCATTGATCAAGCTATCTGTGTTTTGTGTCTTAAAGATTTTTGGCTTGTAGTTACTGGAGATTTTATTGGTCCTCTTCAGTGGTTAGTTTCTCTCACATTTAGACATCCATTTCTAATATGGATTGTTTATCTTAGAAATTTTTGATTGGTTGATAAACGTGTGAAGTATGCTATCTAGATATTATGACTTGTGAGAAAGAAGTTATTTTCGCTTAATGGTTAAAATTTAAGTATAGGAACTTGCACTCACTAACTTTAGGAAACAAAAGCTTCATATAGCATTCAATTACAAAATTTGCCTCATTTTTTTCTTCACCCACAAGATTTTCAAAATATTCCTAAAGATAATCACCATATGAATGTTTGGGAAATTCCATTTTTTTTGTTTTTAGCTTTGATTATGTGTTTGAAACTTTGAATTTTTTTCTTCTTTCAAGAGAGTGTAAAATTCAAAACGTGCAATTAGCTAACCTTATTTGAATGTGTTTCTTGTTAGGCACTGATCAACTCAGAATTTTCAACATGTTAATTGGATTTAACACAGTTAAACAATCTCTTTTGTCATTCATCCAATAATTTGAGAATAGATGAACATATTAAGTTTTGTCATAACTAATGCCAGGTTACTTTTTTTTGCAGATTAGATGACAAGAGCAACAACTATCATGTCATAGCACTGTGAAGTCCACCACCTTGGAGGACTTGTGGTTTTGTGCAGTAGAGAGGAAAATAAGGGTAAGTGGATATAATAAAATAGCAAAATCAATTTTTGATTTCGTATTTGGATGACTGCGTCTACATAACTTGCAACTTGTCTTATGTCAGACTTCTGTGTCTAGCAAGAGAATTACGAACTAGGTGATGAATAAAGCAATTGAAGGTGTTCTTGTGTGTTCTATGTAGTTGAAGACTCAATAACCACCAACTAGAAGAGCTACCCTGGACTCTTGTTAGAGATTGTGGCTAATATTCTGAATAAGTGTGTAAGCACAACAATTTCAACGTAATTTTAGTAGGGGTTATATCAATATGTTGTAAATCCTATATTTCATATAGTGAAACTATTAGCCACTCGCTCACGTGGATGTAATCACACTGCCGAACAACGTAAATCTTTGTACTGTTTTTTTTTTTTTCCTTTTTCTCTCTTTCTCCACTAAAATTGTGTAAACAATAATCTTCAATGCTTCTATATTACTGGCCTGCTGAAATATCATAAGTTATCAATGATCTTGCAGTTGACTTTTATGCAAGAAATAAAGATAACAAAATTGAAGATACAACAAGACTCAAAGGGATATTCTTAAGTTAGGAATCCAAGCACCAACGGAAGAGGATCATAAAAATTACAAAATGATCTCTTTTACTGATCTTTCTTGACTCATCTTGAAAGGTTGAGGGGTTGTTTGGATTTTGTGTTTTCATCAAGTATATGCATAACTTTGTTTCCATCACCTATAACTCAAAATATGTGGGACCCATGGCTAAATGGTTTGTTTGGGGATGTTTTTAGTTTTTGTTTTCATCACTCAATTCTTTGATTTTTGAGTGATAAGTTATGAAAACTGAAAACACATTTTAGGTGTTTTCAAGTTATGGAAAACTGAGTTATGTGGCATTTTTGTAATTAAACACTCATTAATGGGATCCACTTGTCTTGTTAAGTCAGATTTTCCACCGGTCGCTCTCTCTTTTCTTTTTTTTTTCTTGCTTCTTCACTTTTCTTTCTTTCTCTCTTCTTCTCCATCTGTTCTTCTTCAGAGCAAAATCTCACCCACACTGAAAGACAAAAGAATCTCAACCCTCCCCATCCATGGCCTCTCTTCTCCGATCTACCTGCCGTTCTTTGTCCTTCACCCTTCCCAGGCCGACCTATTCGACGGACAACTCACACGCCAACCCATCTCTCTTTGTCCTTCACCCTTCACACACCGACCCATTTCTCTTTGTCCTTCACCCTTCACACACCGACCCATTCGATGACCAAGCCTTGGAGTGTACTTTCTCACCGTACGACGATTTCCCCGTGACGAAGGTCCATTGGTTGTCGATCAGAGATTTTAGATCTGACTCGATCTGGCTTTGTCGTTGATCCAAAAGAAAGAAAAAAGGGATCTATGAAATGATTGTGTTTGTGTTTGTGTTTGTCGCAAGGGAGTCAATACCGTACCGGAGGCTGTACCGGTTTGCCCAGCAGTACGATATATTTCGGATACCGGTCAATACCGGTGTACCGTTTCGGGTTTACCGCTATTTTTTATATTTATAAATAAATATATATATATATATATATATATGTATGTGTGTGTATATATATTATAACAAATATAAAAGTTTATCATAAAACATTTTTTCAATTCAGAAGTAATTATTCATGGTTTTAGACTTTAGTATCAATTAAAAGAAAAAAAAAAAAACACAATATAAAAAATAGAAAACTTAAAAGTTACCATTACATATGAAGAAAACAAATAATATTAATAAGTTAATGCAAATAAGTTACCATTCTACCCTAACAAAAATTCAAAAATTACAAAACTTAAAAAAAAAAAAAAAAAAAAAAAAACTTTTTTCTGTACCGGCCGGTACGCCCGGTATTATCCGAAATTGGCCGGTATGGCCGGTACATGACCGGTACGGCCGGTATTTAAACCGGTACGAAACGTTGATGTTTCGATACCGGTATGGAGCCGGTACGGTACGTACCGGCCGGTACCGGTACGGTATCGACCACCTTGGTTTGTCGTCGATATAGATTTGTTGGGTTTGTGTTTTGATTAAAATGAGAGACGGATCTTGCTATTTTTCTACACAGGTTTTTTTTTTTTTTTTTTTTTAATATAATTTGGTGGTGTATCATTAATAAGTATGAATGGAGTTTTGATTTGTTGCTACATATTTTGAGGGTTCAGGTTTGTGCTTTGGGAGAGTAACAGGGCTGAAGGGGGAAGGGCAAATGAGAAAAGAGAAAAAGATGGGGATGAAATCTTTTGCATGTAGGCTAATAGCTTTGTTCTAACCAAGTTACAGGTATGGGGCCCACAAAAAGTTGAAAAATTTGAGTGATGACAAGCTGAGTGAAGTGTGCCAAACGGATGGGGTATAGAAATTGGGGTATTTTAAGTTATGAGTGATGAATAATGAGTGACGAAAATTGCATAAGGAGTGATGAGTGATGAAAAAAAAAAAAAAAAAAAAAAAAAACAAACAAACAGCCCCTGAGTATCCTTTGTTTTTTTGGTTATTTCAACGGGAATTGAATTTGTAAACTTTTTTGTTTCTTTCTTCTTTTCTTCCCCATTTCTTTGGCAGTATTTTGCAATTCTAAGTATGTTAAATGTTGCAGTGAGCTACACCATGAATATTTCATAGGTTGGTGATATCTTCTTTAGAGTTTTTTATATGTTTTTTTATAATTCAAAGGCTGGGATGAGAGATTTGGAACTTGGATGTCGCTTTTGGAAAATTAGGAAGTGTCCGTTAAAGTTAAAAGACTCTTGGCATATATCTTTAGTTTAAAATGTCTATAATTCAGTAATTCCTTTTTTTATTTTTTCCGGTTAATTCATTATCCATATGTACTTGGTTGAAAAGAATGTGTAAATCAAGCTTCATGTGAGAATTTTTTTATGAAATATATTAATTCAATCTTTGCAAATCATAGATGTATGCATTTGATAATTTGTCTGGCAAAAAAATTGGATATCAATATCATGGCCGCTTACTTATTAATAGTTAGCTCCACTTACTGAATAAATTTACACGTCTCCTAAATTGCCAAAGTATTTTTATGATTAAAATTTATACTTAATATATATATATATATATATTTAGAAGAAAATTGTTAGTTAACATCTTCTAATTGTCAGATGCGTTTTTCTTACCCGTTTCTATTTGGTGGGGAAACACAATAACTTTGTACTAAAAGCTCTAAAATTGAGTCAATTGATTTCATTTGTTAATGCTGATTAGTTCAAGGTCTAGAGACACAATGTGCCCTTCTTGCCACCATCCTAGATTAGAAAATCTTTATGCCTTGCCAAGGATTGATTTTTAATATATGACTAGTAGGTATCGTTGTCATCATTTTATGTTCCTCAATTACTTCCAAGTGAAACAGCTGCAACTATTTTGAAGATACATCCATTAAACAACATCCGCATATTGTGTGGTATCTTATTCGAAATTAACACACAAAATTATAGAAATAAGAAAATGTGAATAGCACAATTCATAATTTAATCCCTAATCCAAATGGCAATTGACTAAAACTTGTGTTCGGGATCCACTAAGGCCATTCAATACAATGGCGCATAGGCCTATTAGTGCATTCACTGGATTACTTGGATTGGCCCATCAGCACAAGCGCTCCTTTCCTTCCAACTTGGATTTCCTTTCTGTACACTTCTCTTGAATGATGGTGGGCACTCTTTCACTCTCTCAACTTCTGATTGTGGATATTTTTTGGGCTTGATTTAATTTAATTTATTTTTTTTACATATCATCGGTATTTTCCCTGTTCTCGATAGAAATTGAAGTCCAAATTTCTTCATTGTTCTCTTCAAGAAATATAGAGTTTAATGAAAATATTTTGGTTTCAACAAGTTAACAACTCAATAATTGAATAGGTGATGTATCTGGATAGCCTTGATTTCTAGCTGTGTATTAGAATAGAGTGAAAATTGGCACCTAGTGATATCGGGGTAATGTTTGTTTAGTATCTTGGTGTTCATTGAAAACAAAAGTGCATCACTTGGACTTGATTTCTCCTTTCAAATCAATCAATAATCCATAATTAGATGGAAATTAATCAAAGAAGCCAAGAGCAACGTTGTGATAGCTCTAACTTTTTGACATAAAGAGATCTGTCATCTGTAGAATTCTGGCATGTCTGACCCACTCAATTTAATTTCAGCTTTAATCAAGGAGAGAAATGTTTGTTTCTTTTGAAAAGATAAGAGAAATATCGGCCCTTGGATATGACAGTTGAAAATGAAAGCAAGTTAACTGTTATAACTGCGGCCATTGCTTTAAGCTTCAATAATGCAGGGAAACACTTTCCTCATTGTTTGCTTTCAATGCAGAGGGGCCCTACCGCCCTAGGCTCTGAGGACGAGAAATTATTAGTCCACTGCTATAGATTTGGAGCTTCTGGTTAGTCAAGTTTGGTATTCATGCGCAAGTGGTGAGTATCCATAGACTCGCTAATTTCTTGTGCAGCTTTGAAGTTTAAACAATGCAAACAGTAATGCAAGAAGCCAAAAGCAACGTTGTGATAGCTCCAACTTTTTGACATAATGATCTATCATCGGTAGAATCAAGGCATGTCTGACTCACTCAATTTTCACCTTTAGTTGAGGAGACAAATGTTTGTATCTTTCAAAAAGACAAGGGAAAAAAAAAAGCTGATGAAAGACTGCAACTTTCATATACAACTATCATAACTAAGGGCCATTGCTTTAAGCTTCAATAATGCAGGGGAAACAGTGTCCACATAGTTTGCTTTCGGTGCAGAATATTGCAGAAAGGCTAGAAGGACCGATACTACAAGACTCTCGAATTATAAATCTTATTAAGTATGAAGTATTGAGAGAAAAGTTAGAATGAGACATCAAGCTAAACGAGTTATGCTTCATTATGCTTCATCAATGTTTTATTGCCATGCATGGTAGCACCTAGGGTTATAAACGAGCTGAATATACAAGTATTAAATGCTCATGATTATATTTAGATTTTATTTCAAATACAAGCCAAACTTGGACTCATCATTGGATGAGATTAAATGTAAAAATTTGGTTCATTTTTGTTGTTGAAAAAGCTTGAATTTGTTTACAAGATACTTGATTAACTCATTCTTTTTTCCTGTATACTAAACATTGCAACTAAATTTTTATACCCTTTACATATCCATGCTAATAATTGTTGAGGCTCATTTTTATTGAAGCCCAGCAGGCCCAAGGCCCAGAGTTGTGGGCGAATTGAAAGAAACAGCAAAAAAGAAAAAGAAAGCATATGCATGGTTCAAGGGTCCATGAGATGGGTCCAGAAGAAGCAAATGGGCTTGAACAGGCCCGGAAAGAGAAAAGAAACAAATTCGTGAAAAGGATGAGGGAAAAGAAAGAATGGGCCACAGCAAGCCCACTGCAATAAGAAAAAAGAGAGTAACAGGCAAATGGAGAACCCATGAGCCCAAAGGATAAAGTTTATAGAGAAAATTGGGCCAAGGAAGCCCAAAGTGAGTTAGCAAAGAAATCCATGTGTGAAGCAAAACCAAGATGGGCCAGGGATGCCCACAAGAAAAACAAGGGACATTGGAGCCCACAAGAAATGAAAAAGAAGCCCAGCAAGCATACTAGGCTACTAAGAAGGAAAGTACACGGCAGGTTCGAAAGAGCCCAACAGAATTGAGTTGAGCAGCAAGAATAGCAAACCTGGCAAGGCAGGAGGCGTAAAGCCACAAAAGCAAAATACCCAAACTAAAGGGAAGCCCACTACAGAGCTCAACCCTCCAAAGAAAAGGACAACACATGGGCGTTGGCCTGCCGGAAAAACAATCCACATCAGAAAATGCCAAAAAGCGCACGGCAGGATATGCACACCCATTTTCAGACCTCGGCAAAAGAATGAAACATCAATAAGGTAACACATGCGAACGACCCAGGCATCACTAGCCTATACCTAGCCACTATGGGAAAGGGTGACATCATGGGTGAGGGTATGGTCTGGCAGTGGGGAAAGGAATGGGAACCCATTTTTGCGTTTCTTGCCCAGACTCTTTCGGTGGGCACAGTCCTGCTGGGATGACATGCCACCCAAAAGAGGCAAGGCTGGGTAAGAACCGCTGGGTGCATGCCATGAGTGACCGAGAGAGAGAGGACACACTGGACAAAGTAGAGAAGGAAGCTTCGTTGTCTGAAAGCCACGGGTCAATGGTGGATCAGAGCCATTTGACTCGGAAAGTGGATGGCAAAAGGCTACGATAGCAGAATAGGGCCATAGAAAGGCTAGAACAGTAAAATCGGCCACGGCAAGCCCTATATAAGGGACCCGCGGCTGTGTGCAATGGAGGACAAGAAAAAGGGGTGATCAGAAAACAGAGAGAAAAGAATTGAAAAAAAGAACACAGAGAGAAAAGAACCGAAAGAAAGAAAACAGAGAGAAGGAAATTCTAAGAAAGAAAAAAAAACAGAGTGCTTATGGCAGGCATGCACCCAAATGGGTTAACCCCCTCTCTCCCTCAATAGCCTTGTCCTTAAAAGGCAATACAAAATCTATACCTGGGCATATATCATTTGGGGCTGTCCTCTCAAAGCAATTAATTTCACCAAGTGAAGTTACTTGCGTTGAGGGAGTAGTTTTCCCTTCCGTGGTTAAAGTCCTGCGGTAATACTAAATATGGCAAACTCGTTATTTTACTCTCCTAATTTCGCTTTATTATTTTGTTTTAGCGTTTTTCTTTAAAAGCAAGGCCTTTAAGTCATTTATCTTGTTCGTCGCGGAAGAAACAGCGAATGCATTTTCTTTACATTTTCTATTTTATGTCTACCTGCCATAACCTGTTGATAATGACTCTGCTTGCTGTGAGCTCTTAAATGAACTTTGGCAGACACGACAAAGATTGTGCACAAGCCAGGCCAAGGTGTGCTCCAATTGGGCCGGTCCCAACTCCTCACCCAGAAAATACCCAGGCCTAGTGCGGCAGGAGCTTACCCAAGACCCCCAAGCCAGGCCCACCCCCCTTACAATAATTAATAAATTATAGCTGAAAATATATATTATGAGTTTATTAGATAGAATGATTTTAGTTTATGAAAAAATTAATTCACTGACCTTATAATGTCAAAACTTATCAATAAATAGACTATTTCTAATCTCAAGTTTAAATAAATTTTTTTATATATTTCTTTGGGGACATTTGGATATCTGGCTTAATGGACTTAAAGACATGCTATAAGAGATCTCAACTTTCATTTACCATACTATCTGTTTAGAGGATTTTCATGATATTTTATGGACAAAGAATGTAGTAGTCTAGCCAAAGACTATGACATCACTTCTTTATTTCATATATATATATATATATATACACACACACATAAACACATAAGATTTTAAAAGGCTTTTATTTAACCAAATGTACGTATATTTAATTTTCTATATCTATAATAAGCACACATTATACATTTCAAATTGTTGCTAAGTAACTCAAAAAATTGTTATAGCATAACAAAGTTAACAAAAGTAAAGGTTTAGTAGGTTACTCTTCGCATCTTCGTATAGTAGTACTAGATCCCCCCTCTCACTCGTTTAAATGCTTACTGTATCTTCCATTCTTCCTTGCACCTCCAATCCACAATCAAAGTGGAAAAAGAAAATAGAATAATTATTTCTTAACTCAACAACGAGGTTTTGCCTCGGGTGGTACAGAGAAAAAGGGTGATATTTTAACTATTACAAACTTTACTATGTATGCCTTTTTTTTTTGGAATAAATATATCAAAATCTATATCATAAATAAAAAATAATTTAAAAAATATTGATTATATTATTTGTGTGAGACCAATTACAGTTATTGACACATGGATTTGTAAGTCTTTTATAGTAAAATTACTAATTACATTAGGATTTTTCACAAAAAAGAAAAGAAAAAACATGCGTAAAATGTTGGTGAAAACATTATTTTAGTCCCTACATTTTGGCGTCATGGTCAATTTGGTCATTAAATTTTGATAGCAGTTAATTTTATTTTTTGATAGCAGTTAATTTGGTTCTTATTATTTTCAATTTGCATTTAATTTGATCTCTACCATTAACTCACTAACAGAAAATGCTTACGTGGCAAACAGTTTACACAATTGACATGCCTAATATTAAAATATTAAATAAAATGATGATGTATCTAAATTTAGTGGCTGATGTTACCACATCAGTGCTTAAATGGCAAAACAAAAAAAAAAAAAAAAATAGCCACATCAGCTTTTAAAAATATATTTTCTTTATTACCGATTTTTTTTTTCCTTTTCTCTAGTTTTTCACTTTTATCTTTTTCTTTTAGAAATGCACAGTATCACAAGAATGCTTCTGAATCCATTTTTCATATTTTTCCTTCAGCTCATCTCTAATCCTTCATCTCTCTCTCTCTCTCTCTCTCTCTCTCTCTTGTCTTTTGTTATCTCTTATTCATGGCCAAAGAACCCAAATCCCAAATTTAAACTAAACCCCAAACCTTACCCAGATCTACCAAACCACTCATCTTCATCTCCACCTCTCTTTTATTTTCCGGATCACACGGTCGAGTTGTGGCCATGAATCGGACTCCGTGGTGGGTGTGCTGGACGGTTGGGTTGTGGAGAATCTGGGTTTGCTGAATCCCATTGGAGTGAGCCTTTGAAACGGCAAGGTTTGGGAGGGAGTGGAGGATTGTGGGGCATGGCCGAGTTCATAACGGAGGTTGTGGCGGCCGACACAAAAAGAAGATAGTGGTGGTCGGAGAAAGAAGATGCTATTAAAGATTGTTTATTAGGAGAGTGGAGTTAGTGGAGAACGAACAAAAAGAGGCAAAGAGTGGAAGTGTTGCTGCCGTAGCAATTGAATTTGGAGATAGAGAGAGACTAAGAGGTGTTTGTTTAATAAGAAAACTTGTCTCCAATTGTGTTCAACTACTTTAATTGTATATTCCCCTAAATGCATTTTTATACTTAAACGTGGGAGAAAAAAAGTTAAAAATACAAAAAAAGTAAAGAGTTCAAGAGTACAAGAGACTTACTGCGGCCTTTCACAAACGATGAGCTCTGTTATGGAACTCATCCTCCTGGAGTACATTTTTAGTTCTGTTTTTTCTTTTTAACTTTTCTTCTTTATTCTTTAGGTTTTTCCCTGAGGTTGATAGCTACTGAGTTGGTTTTTTCTGCTTGGTAACTACATTTGAGTATGGTATTTTGGATGTTTTTAATATATGTGTTGGTGAGAAAGTGTGTTGAAATGTGTTTAAGTGTGTTTAAAATGTGAAAAATGTGTGTTGAGTAGGGTTACCAAATGGGCCTAAATCTTTGTATTCTTTTATTCTTTATTCGTTAATATACTTCTGTCTGTTTTCTGTAATTTTTTTTTAAAAAAAGTTCAAAGTTTAAAGTAAAAAAAAATAAATCGGTAAAAAATGAAATATATTTTTAAAAGCTGATGTAGTTATTTTTTTGCCATTTAAGCATTGATGTTGCCACATCAACCACTAAAATTTAGACACATAAGCATTTTATTTAATATTTTAATATTAAGCATGTAAACTGTGCAAACCGTTTGTCACGTAAGCATTTTTCGTTAGTGAGTTAATGGTAAGGACCAAATTAAATGCAAGTTGAAAATAACAGGGACCAAATTGACTGCTACCAAAATGTAGGGACCAAATTGACTGTGACTCTAAAATGTAGAGACTAAAATAGTGTTTTCGCCTAAAATGTTTCATCATATTAAATGTGGGAGGAACGAGTCTTTCCCCAATCAGATATTGTTCGCTTTGGGAATGGGCCGAGGAGCCGATGCCACCCTCACAAATTTGTTCAATCTCACATCGGGGAGAAACGCCTCCCACCCTTGCCTTATAAGCACTTGGTCTAAGGAACGGTGTACCATAATGTGTGTGATCACATGAGCAAGTCTAAAAAACTGCATTATCTCCATTAGGAGATTTAAGAGTGCACTGCCTAGAATTTATCCTAATTATTTAATTATTATATATTTTGATTTATTTTATTTAATTATAGTAAAATTACTAATTACATTAGGATTTTTCATGAAAAAAGAAAAGAAAAAACCTGTGTAAAATGTTCCATCTACAAAGAATCTATTTGTGAAAAGCTATGTAACTTGCTCATTAAAATAGCATACCAGAAATTCCCATGATTGAAGAATACTCCTCAAACCAAATTTACTTAACAACAAATGAGAATTCGATTCTAGCGCCAAAACAGAGGGCATATACACTATACAGTAATACTTTTTTTTTTTTTTTTTTTTAATTTCTACAGTAATACTTTAATCTTTCTTCAGATTAGTTTATAACATTATATAAATATTTCTTCAATTACTTTCATAAATCATAATGACTCAAGATCATCTAATAATATGTTGAAACGCAAGTCTCAAGCAAGGTTTTCAGACCCGGACCGGACTGGGAGGTCAGAGCATGAAAACCAAGAACCGGGATGAAAATCGATTTTTTAAGTATAAAGAACCAGATTTTTTGTTAATTTTGTGAACTCCTAAAACCGGGGTTGGATTGCACAAACCGGTGGCAAGAACCGTGCGGTCCAATTCCTTAGCAATTTTTTTTTTTTTAAACAACTTAATACAATTTTATTCTACTTAATTAAATTATCCATCTCTTACAAGGAATAAAAAATATTATAATTAAAATTCTTCAAAGATATTCAACTTTACTTCAAAAATTAATCATAAATTTCAATGTTTTTATAGTTATTATTTTATTTTATTAACTTTCTTATTTAATTATTAAATATATACTTGAAAATCATTAAATTTCCCTCACATATATAGATATATTGTCAATTTTGCTAGTTTTATAAATTTAATATCTATATTTAGTTTAGGCTTTAATTAATTATTAAATTAATTATGACGTCATCACGGTTTGACCTCGATTCGACCTTAAAAACCTTGAACCTCTCTTTTTTACGGTTCAATGAACGGTCCGGGTCTAAAATCCTTGGTCTCAAGCTCAAAAAATTGGATTTGTATCTTGAGATTAGTTGTATTACAAGATTTATTAATATTGATTGAGTACTTGGAGAGAAAAACTAATGGTGTCTTGGGTGATTTCTTAGATTTTGGTTCCTCTATTAGTTGTTTCCTTTATGAAAATTTATATCGAGAGTGTCAACTGTATTTGAAAAATGCTAAAAATGCTACTAATATAATTATAAAATCTTTACAAATTGATATGTTAGTGAATATAGTCAGTGTCATTATCAACAAAATATATTACTTTTTTGTCACCTTAACTTATAAAATTTATATAATAATAGTTAGGTTTTAAAACATTATTCTTAATTATTTGTTGGACTACACTTCCATGAAACATGTCAGGTCATTTAGAAACGTGACCCTTGCTTAGGAGGTGGTACTTTGCCATTTTAGTCCCCTTAAAATTGTCATTTTTTATTTTAAATAAAAAATATTTAAAAGTGTTTTATAATGTTAAAAATTTGAAATGAACTCGTTTCAAAGGAGTTAACATAAACTTTTTAATGCCGATAAATAAAAGGACTAAAATGCATGATATTATCAAAATTAATAGATTAAAATGATAATTTTTAAATTTAATGGACTAAAATGAGAAGTGGTTATAGAATGTCAAGTGTACTTTTATAAGATGAATTTTTAAAAAAATGGCTAGTAAAAAAAATTTTCTTTTAAAGAAATTTTTTTTAGAAACATGAGGTTCTAAGTTCTAAAAATACAGAGGTATACTTTTTATTAAAAGTTTACTTGGTTAATTAGTGTTTGCAGTTAAAACATAAATTAAAGGTAAGAACTTCAAAACCGATCTATTTATCCATCTATAACATATTATAAAAGTTAAATTTGAAAATTGGTGGATGAATGTTACAATTACACTTATTCATTTTTGAACGTACTACAATAACATGTGACAATTTCCTTTATTTAATTAGTATGATATGGACAAATAATACTACATGTCAAAAAATTACTTGTACATGACAATATGTTTGCAATATTACTAGACATGTGACATATAATTAAATTGTGCAGGGCCTACCGCCCTAGTCCCTAATTAAGGACGAGAAATTATAAGTCCCTGGAGGACTGACACTCCACATATGATTCGTCTGCTTTTGATGCAAGTTGGGAGAAAAAACACAATGTTTCTGTCCCGAAATATCTTTTGGGTCAGTTGGCTTATCTATTCTTGCTTTCTCATTAGTTTTGAGGGGAAAACACAGTGTTTTTGTCTGCTTTCCTATCTTTTGGAGGCCTTACAAAATAATAAAATTATGAGCTATTTAATTAACTAATTTATATTTATATATATATATATATATAATAAACATTACGAAAAACTTTTACCCTTAAAAAAATCAATTTTAGTAATTAATAATTTATAGTTAAAATTATATTATCTAAGTTAATTAGATAGAATGATTTTAGTTTATGAAAAAATTGATTTGATTCACCGACCTTTTATTATTTTAAGTGGCTGTGCGGTTTGATGTCAAAATCTCACAACATAGGCTAAATTGTTAACAAGTAACAATCATTATGATCCACGTTGGAAAGTTAAATCCTCCATTGACCACCATCTCATTCACTACCGGCAGCACCATTTGGCAGTCTGAATGGCTTGGCTTCGATCGGCGGGCTTGTTGGTCCAAATCAAGTTTTGAGCAGCCTCAACATATATAGAAAACACTAAAGTTATTATTAGTCTTACTGCAAAAATGTTTATAAACTAATATGATGTTACATGTGAAACACTAAAGTTATTATTAGTTTTACTGCAAAAAGGTTTATAAACTAATATGATATTACATATGATTAGTATTGCATCAATATAATAGATAATTTTTTAATTAACTTTTAATTTGGTATTCAGAAGTAGATAATTTTTCTTAAGAGTCAACATCTCAATTTATTCCCATCAAAAAAAAAAAAAAAAAACTCAATTTATAGATTTACATAATATAATTTCTAAATTATAGAAAAAAGTATATAATTAAATTTTTTTATAATTTTCATAGTATTATTCTATCATAATGTTGGACTACACTTCAAGCTTTATCAAGAAACGTGACCCTTGATTAGGCCATCAATTTCCAGCACTAATTGAGGAAATAGCATATTTAAGGCAAAACTTAAAGTTACCAGATAGCACTGAGTCCTATTGTTTTGGTTTTTATTTTTATTTTTGGATAAATTGATTATAATCGAGAAAGAATGGAATTGTACAATTCCATTGTGTTATTGTTTGGCTGTTGCAATCTTGAGTTTAATGGGCGAGTGGTGAATGTAGATTATTGAAAAAGTGGGCATATCAATAATAGATGTTTTGGAGAAACATGGCTTCTGAAGATGGAAGATGGTTTCAGGGAAGATATAGACGTGACACAGTACTTTCTACAAAAAAATGGTTATGAGAATTGAGATAGATTTGAGGATGATTTTAATTAGCTAATTCAGTTTAGTTTTTTCATTTTTGATTTCGTTGGTGCGAGAAGAAGCTTGTTTATGTTCACTTGTGTAGTAAACAAGCCAAGCTCAATCCCAACTATATATAGGCACAATTATTAAATGAGTTAAACTCAAACATAATAATGTGTTCATGAATAAACTCGTGAACATGAGAGCTCAAATTAATTAAATATAATACTATATATTTATACGTATACTTGCTTCTCAAAATATATATATATATATATATATGCATACTGTCTAATAATATATTTATATAAACTTAATTTTTTTTTTTTTTGAGAACCATATAAACTTAAAATTAGATTGTATAAGTTTGCAAATTTGTTCATATAATATAAAATTATTGTTTATAGTTTATTCATAATATGAACAATTCATTTGTAGTCAAAGACTCAAAATTCATAATTTTGTGAAGGGGCTAAACATTTTAGTCATAGTTTTATTATATATAGGAAAAAAAAAGTTAATAATTAGCACGTGAACAAGCTCGAGCTTGCTCAACAAGTAAATGAACTAAGATTGAATATGTAATATTGTTTGGTGGTGAACTTGAGCTTGGCATGTGTTTGAAATAAATTAAATGAATAAGCCTAAACTTCTAATACATGACTTGACTTTGCTTGTTTACGGCCCTATTTAGACGAGATGATGATGATTGTGGCCTCGGGTATTCCTTAATAAATTTCCTAAAACAAATTATTAGTGTAACTGTTCGGTAGACTCCTCTCAAGTGATGCCCCCCAATGTGGAATGCATGGATAGGATTTACCTAATATTTTATTGTGCAGCTTAAATCAATGATAACAATACTGCAAGATGCCAAAACGTTGTGACTTCTTGAAAATTTTGGCATAAAAGTATGTTTTCTGTAGAATTATCAATTATGGCATGTCCCACCCACAACTTTAGTTGAGTAGAAAAATGTTTGTTTAATACATACCGCATTATTATGTCATTGCAAGAGCTTCAATAATGCAGGGAAACACTTTCCACATAGTTTGCTTTCGGTGCCGAGGGACCCTAATTAAGGACCAACACTACAGTTAGTGTTTCGTCTGCTTTTGATGCAAGTTTGGAGAAAAACACAGGAATTCCATCTTTTGACTCACTAGCCTTATCTATTCTTTCTTTCTCTTTCGTTTTCGTTATTTGGATCTGTCTTTAAAATATAAAAGGTAATTAGGTTCTTGGCATTACATTTGCTTTTATTTTTGGAGAAAGTCTTATAAAATTCAAAAAAAGTTCTATTATTAGATTCTTGATGAATCACTGTATACAAAGAAAATGAAAAGAAAAACCATTTTTTTTTTTACAAAAAAAATGATTTGATATTTAAGGGAAGAATTTGAATCCTAAATGTCTTTGTTGAAAATAACAGAAAGTGTTAGTTGAGCTATAATACTCTTGAATTTGAAATATTATTAAAAGTATGAATAATTGAGAGAGGAGAAATTGAAACATATCAAGTTAACACTTGTAGATAAGAAGCCTACTTTGTTTACAACATTATGCCTTGTAAGTATATGTTATTGTCATGCATGGTAGTACCTAGGTTATAAACAAGCTACATTGACAAGTATAAAAAGTTCACGATTTTTCTTTTGATTTCATTTTGAATAAGAGCTAAACTTGAGCTTGTTTACAAGTTATATTACTTTATTAACTCAATTTTTTAATTTCCCTCTCCATATAGTAAAAACAACAACTAAATTTTTTTTTTATCCTTAACAAATCCATGCTAGTAATTAATAAATTATATTATCGGAGTTAATTAGATAGGATAATTATAGTTTATGAAAAATTTGATTCAATAATCTTATATTATTCAAACTTATCAATAAATTTTACAACAAAATAGACTATTTTTATTATCAATAAATTTAAAACGATATTTTAATAATTTATAAATTTATTTACAAACATACATATAATCTAATCTCAACTTTATGTAAGCTTATTTTTATATATCCCTTTGGGGACACCCATATGGTGGGTTGAAGGGCATGTAGTAATTTAGATGTCCTAAGTTTTATATATATATATATATATATAATGGAAGTAGTTTCTTAGTTTTTGATAAGACTATTTCATTTTTCACTCATGAGATACTTTGAAAATTTTATGGACTAATAGTGTAGTAAATAAAACTTAGGACCTCTAGGCCACAACATTATAAGCTTATAAAAAGCTAGTATTTAAATAAATGTATATTTAATTTTGTTTATATCTATAATATGCACACATTATACATTTCAAAATTTGTAGCTAAGTAACTCAAAACTTATCATGGCATAACAAAGTTAACATTATACCTTTTTGTTATATAAAAAAATAAAAGTAGCAGTCTTTTCCTAGACGACATAATAATTGCAGTTTTTCATTACACCAAACCACCAATAATGCTTCAAGAGTATGCGGGGAACACGTTGTTTACTTTCGGTGCGGGGGCCCATGGGCCATGGCCCATCATTCGCTTTTGACTTTTGAAGCCCACGTGTATCATGAATCATGCAAGCACTCAAGAGCCAAGACCATGGTCTTATATTTCGATCACTCAGTCCAGTTCATATTTTCTCTCACATATCATTCTAAGATTACCGTTCTCACTAAGATATAGTCAATTTCTTCTACTTCACTGAATTTCCTGGTAATTAAATTTCAGTGAAGAACCTACTCTTACGATTTGGAGCTTAACCAAAACTTTTGGGTGGCTGCAATTGCTCAACAAGTCAACAAACACACTGGTAATATCTCTATTCTTTTTTCCTCTTTTAGGTGCTCATAGTCATAGGATTTTCTTTCTTCAATTTATAACTTCCCATTGGGAAACAGAATATATCTTTGTATCTTTTTCTCACATTAACTCATTGAGTTAGTACGTTCTTCTCAATATCACTCGTCTATTGTTCTAATATAGATCCTTACCTTTCAAACCAATGGCCTATAGCCCTATCAGCGCATTCACTGGATTATTACTTGGTCCATGGTCCGAAACTCAGAATATAATCAATATATACATTTCTTCTTCTTCTTCTTCTTTTTTGTGGGTAAATTGCATATATAAACATCTAATGTTTATTTCATATTTTAGATTAGATATTGAGACATCAATCCATCTTTATTATTCATTTAATTTATTCTGACCGTAGCAGAACATATAAAGGGTGAAATTTATTAATTAAACTGTGTTTTTTATATGGGGCTTATTCATAAATCATTTTAATAGCCATTAAATAGAGAAGGTAGAGAGAAATTCTTTTTTTTTTTTTTGAGAAGAAAAGAAACTCTACTTAGAAAGGAAGAAAGTTATGCTTAAAGTGAGAAAGTGATTTTTAGAAAATTGAAACTAATTATCTAGTTGAAATATAATGTTTTATTAATATTTCTTTTCTATTTTTTTCTTTACAATAGCACAAAATAACGTAAATGAATAATAAAGATAAACAGAGACTTCCAATTGAAATAGTTCCATGAGTTTGATAGGTTAATTGAAAAATTAAAAACTTGGACATAATTTGAGATAGAGTACTAAAAACTTCGGCCTGTTTTATTATATAATTCCCCCCCTCCCCCTTCTTTATTCATTTAATTTATTCTGACCGTAGCAGAACATATAAAGGGTGAAATTTATTAATTAAACTTTGTGTTTTTTAATTTTTATATGGGGCTTATTCATAAATCATTTTAATAGCCATTAAATAGAGAAGGTAGAAAAAAACTTTATTTTTATTTTTTTTTTGAGAAGAAGAGAAACTCTATTTAGAGAGGAAGAAAGTTTCGCATAAAGTGAGTGTGGGAGAGTTTTTTGCTGGAAACTTAGGAGTACTCCTTTAGGCAATTTTTAACCAAACTAGTGGTACTCTTTCTCATTGGTTCATGCCTTATAAGGTGCAAAGAGGAATGATTTCCTTCCAATGTGGGACAAAGAGCAAAAATTGCCTAAAGGAGTACTCCTAAGTTTCCTTAGAGCAAAAAACTCCCCCACAGTGAGAAAGTGATTTTTAGAAAATTGAAACTAATTATCTAGTTGAAACATAATGTTTTATTAATATTTCTTTTCTATTTTTTTCTTTACAACAGCACAAAATAACGTAAATGAATAATAAAGATAAACAAAGACTTCCAATTGAAATAGTTCCATGAGTTTGATAGGTTAATTGAAAAATTAAAAACTTGGACATAATTCGAGATAGAGTACTAAAAACTTTGGCCTGTTTTATTATATAAATTCCCCCCCCCCCCCCCCCTCCCCCTTCTTTTTTTTAATACTGACAATACTTACATGAATAGTTTAAAAGTGCCATGTACCATTTTTCTATAAACAGTAATACAAAAGCATCTTTCTTGCAGATGAATTTGATTCTTTTTTCCTGAGGTGTTGCCAATCCTTTTTCTTATCACAATTATTTAGTTAGATATAATTTATAAACATATGATTAGGCTTGAGCAATTTATTTGTGGAGAAAGGTACAAATATGTCATACTTTCATTAAAAAGAGATAACACAAGCTAAAGTATTTGAGTTTGGATTATATTTAGTGCACTTGTGCATTAGATGTGATACATACGACATGTGTCTTGAAATGACTATGTATCAATCTTGTATCCTATTTAATGGATAAGAACATTGAGCAGAAGCCAAACCTAAAAAAATCTACAAGTCTATCCAATTTACAAGACCAATAAGGTTGGTCAAACCATCGACCGATAATTAATGTACATTTAATTAATTTTGCATTGGCATTGATAATTTTTAAATTTGCTAAACTGCATTTCCGGGCAATGATCTTTGTCTATTGTGATTTGTTATGGGCAAGGATTTTCTTTCACATTGTAATTCTACAGTTACATCTCATTAACATCATAGAACTTAGAATGTCAGCAAATAAGTGGAATTGGTTCATAAGAAATAGACGATTAGTTTGCATGTTAGAGGAGGGCGTAGATTACAAACTGTATCAAACAATTTCACTTGAAGATATATAGCATTTCTAGATGTGAGTTGGTTTCGTTAGTGTAATTTTTATTTCTAATTTATTTTCTAAAAGGATGGAAGAAAATTAAGAAGTGTGCCTTGCGCTCCAACAAAAAAGAGTGTCCGTTTAGCATTGGTATAGAGAGTAGAGATTTATAAGTAGAATATTAATTTTTTTTTTAATAAAAACTAGAAAATTTAGTAGTAGAGCATTGCTGTAGGAAAAAAAAAAAAATACTCTACTACTAAAATACCAAAAATTGGGAGATCTTATTCAAAAAAAAAAAAAAAAAAAAAAAAAACCCCACTGAAAGGAAGATGACCTTTAAATTATAATTTAAAAAAAAAAAAAGGCTGGTTAATTGGAAGACACAATAATTGCAATTTCTCATTAGTCATTACACCAAATCACCAATAATGCTTCAAGAATAATGCGGGGAACACTTTGCGATCCACACGGTTTCCTTTCGGTGCAGGGGCCCATGGGCCATAGCCCATCATTTACGGTTATTTCGTTCACTTTTGACTTATGAAGCCCACTTTCGATTTTTTCTTTTCTTTTTCACATCGATATAGTATACTCCACAATTACGTCTATTATGCATCAAGGGTCAAGACCACGGTTTTATATTTTGAACACTCTGTCCAATTCATTTTTCTCTCACAGATCATTCTAAGCTTACCTTTCTCACAAAGATATAGAATTCATTCATTACACGGTAAGAAATGGCGGAAGGAGTTCTGTTCGATGTTGCTGCGCGAATCATCGAGAAAACAGGCAACCTAGCTGTCCAAGAGCTTGGACTACTCTGGGGTGTCAAAGACGAGATTGTAGGACTGGGGGAGAGGGTTTCCACAATCAAGGCTGTGCTTCTGGATGCAGAGAAGAAGGAGCAGACCAACCAAGTCAAAGAGTGGCTGAAAAGACTGAATGATGCCATTTATGATGCAGATGATTTGCTAGATGGTATCTCCACTGAAGCTTTACAACAAGAAGTGATGATGGGCCAAAATAAGAAGTCCAACAAGGTATGCATCTACTTTTCCAAATCGAACCCGCATGCATATGCACTTAAAATGGCTCACGAAGTTAAGGCAATGATGGGGAGGCTAGATACTATAGGAAAGGATAGGGAGCTATTCCACTTTGAGGAGCATCTTGAGGAGACACAAGTTAGGAATAGGGCAAGAGAGACTCATTCTTTTGTATGTGTTGAAACTGTTACTGGGAGAGAGAATGATAAAAAGGCAATTATAGGAATTCTTTTGGATTCTAATGTTGAGGAGAATGTTTCGATTCTTCCGATAGTTGGAATAGGAGGGTTAGGGAAAACGACCTTAGCTCAACTTGTATTCAATGATGAAGAATTTAAGAAACATTTTGACCAAAAATTTTGGGTGTGTGTCTCTGATGACTTTGAGGTAGGAGTAATTGTTGAGAAAATTATGGAGTGTGCAAAAAATGAAAAGCCAAAAGATCTTGAAATGAATACTCTGGTTAAGGAGCTTAAGAAAGAAATTGATGGAAAGAGATACTTGCTTGTGTTGGATGATGTATGGAATGATAATCGTGAAAAATGGCTTAGCCTAAAAAATCTTTTAATGTGTGGTGCAAAAGGCAGTAGAATTTTAGTGACAACACGCGAGGAGAAGGTTGCAAAGATTGTACAAACTATGCAACAATACATTTTAAAGGGTTTAAATGTAGATGATGCTTGATTTTATTTAAGCAAATGGCTTTTGAAAATGGTCAAGAGCCAAAGAATCCAAGAATCAAGCCAATTGGAATGGAAATAATTGAGAAGTGTAGAGGAGTCCCTCTCGCCATAAGGAGTACGGGAAGTCTATTATATTTTAAAAATTCTGAAAGAGATTGGTTATCAATTAAGGATAGTGAACTTTTGAAAGAAGCCGATATCCTGCAAACACTTAAATTAAGTTATGATCATCTTCCATCATATTTGAAGCAGTGCTTTGCTTATTGTTGTTTATTTCCAAAGGATTACAAAATTCATAAAACAACATTAATTAAAATGTGGATGGCACAAGGGTTCATTAGGTCTTCAAGTCCAAACCAATGCTTGGAAGATATTGGTCATGAGTTTTTTATGGATTTACTTTGGAGATCATTCTTTCAGGAAGTTGAAGAAGATGGGGAAGGCAATATATTACAATTTAAAATGCATGATCTTATGCATGATCTTGCAAAATCAGTAGCAGAATCTGATAGTGCCACTTTTTATTCAAAAGAAGCAGGCATTCATGAGAAAACTCGTCATGTGTCATTTGATAGAACGTTTCTCTCATCATCAAAAATTCCAGTCTCATTGTATAAAGCAAGAAGGATAAGAACATTTCATTTGCCGAGTGAGTCACAATTTAAATATAAAATATTGGGTAAGTCAACTTGTAATGCAATTGTTTCAAGTTTTAAGTTCATACGTTTGTTGGATCTAAATAAGATGGGAATTAAAACAATTCCAAGTTCTATTGGGAAGTTGAGGCATTTAAGGTATCTCGATCTATCTTTTAATTCCATCAAGATGCTTCCCAATTCCATCACAAGATTGCATAATTTACAAACACTGAGACTCACTGAATGTCGTCTAATTAAAGAATTGCCTAAAGATATTAACAAATTAGTCAACCTCATGTATCTTGAGATAGATGGATGTTCGAATTTGACTCATATGCCACGCGGACTGGGGCAATTGACTAAGCTACGGACATTGTCACAATTTGTGATAAGTAAGAATACTTGTTTTGTCTTCAGGCATAATAGCGGATTGAAGGAACTCTATGAGCTAAACGAGTTGAGAGGAACCCTAATGATTAGTGGATTGAGACACGGAAAAGATGCTGCATTAGAATCTAAGGATGCAAATATGAAAGAGAAAAAACATTTACAAGGCTTGAAGTTATTCTGGGTAGTAGAAAATGACGTGGATGAGTCCAACGTTGGGTATGATGAAGAGTCACTTGTAGCCTTGCTCCCACAGGGCCCACCTTCAAATCTTCAAGAATTGTGGTTAGCTGGCCACGGGGGAGTGAAATTTCCAAGTGCGATATTTTCATCGCTTTCAAATCTCGTAAATTTGTCCTTAGATGGATGTAACAAATGCCAACGTCTTCCACCGTTGGATCAGTTTCATTCTCTCAAAACTCTCTCTCTTAATGGAATGGGTGATTTGGAGTACATATCAGAGAGAGAAAACAACGGGGAGTTCTCTGATTCTTCATTCCTCCCATCTCTAGAGCTACTCACAATTCGATATTGCTCTAATTTAAAAGGATGGTGGCAACGACAGAGGGATTCTGTTGAGGAGTTCCATAATCATTCACTGCCTTCATTTCCTCATCTTTCCAACTTACGAATTTGGGATTGCCCTAAGCTGATATCCTTACCTCTCTTCCCATATCTCGAAGAGCTACGGCTGGGTAAATGTAGCTTGAAGCCATTGGAGCAAACACTGAGAATGGAGGTGATAAACACGGCAACCCCAAAGAACTTGACATCAATAGTAGCAACATCAACGTCTTCTTCTTCTACACTTGCCGCTTCCTCGTTCATCCCTTTCTCCAAATTGAAGTCCATATTAATTGAGGATATGGAGGAAACTTTGCCCAAGGAGTTGATGTGCAACCTCATTTCTCTCCAAGATTTAAAGCTAAATGATTGTTGTGGTCCTCTCCCTCTCTCTCGACATCTCACTGCCCTTCAGAATTTGACAGTTCGTTGGTCTCAAGAGGTTGATTTAACAAACGATGGAGATGAGATGGAATGGCATGGCCTTCAGAGCCTTCGCTTCCTAGAGTTCTACTGCCTTCCAAATTTGGCCACTCTACCAGTGGGGATTCAACATCTCACCTCTTTGCAAAGCCTCTATATTGAAAGTTGTCCAAGTTTGTCGGCTATACCGGAGTGGATCTGTAACCTTACCTCTTTGCAGACACTGCAAATTTGGAGATGTCCCATCTTATCGAAAAGATGCGAAAGAGAAGCGGGTGAAGATTGGAGTAAGATTGCGCACATCCGAGACTTACGTATATATTGGTAGCTATCTAAGTCACTGTTTTATCCCAGTCCTTGATAGAACATCAAAAATCCAATTTCTTCTTCTTCACTAAATTTCCTGGTAATTAAATTTCAGATGAAGAACCTACTCTTACGATTTGGAGCTTAATCAAACCTTTTGGGCACTGCAATTGCTCAACAAGTCAACAAATTCACCGGTAATATCTCTTTTCTTTTTTCCTCTTTTAGATGCTCATAGGATTTTCATTCTTTAATTTATGAATTCCCATATTAGGAAAAAGAATACGTGAATTTTTCCAAATCTATTTCTTCATTTTGGCAAATTACATCTTTGTATTTTGAACTGAGTTGATCTGTTTTATATGCTTTATAAACAGAGTAAAAGATCAATGGTACAAGATGATATCGGCTAATATTGTGAGAATAATAAAATCTGGTAGCCATTCTGCAGGAACTAGCATGTTGTGCAGGTATTTGGTTGATTTAATTTCAAGTTCTTGTTATATCTACAGAACTTTTTATTTTTTTGGGGTAAATACTACTATATCTTCAAATAATGATCGACAGTTTAGTATCTGAATTAACAGAGTAATTTGTGTATTTCATCCTGATTTTATTTCAGTATCTGTAAAACACAGTCTTGATACTGAATAGTCCTCAGTTTTCAGTTTTTAATAAAAAATTTCATTTATTGTAGGAGACCTATCATTCAGTAAGGGATTTAGCACATCTTGAAGCTTCATTCTATTTATTTATGTATACAATTTTCTGGAATTGGCTTACAAGGTGAAGGCGAGGCCCCATCTCAATCAAGCTAAATCAGAAAGATCAATGCTTTTAAATGTGCACTTCCTCTCTGCATGATTCTCTTGACTGATGGTTAGCACTCTTTCTATCTCTCATCTGCCGATTGTGGAAATTTTCTTTTTGAATGGTAATTTTTATTTATTTTTGAGGTGGGTATGTCACTTTTAGGAGAATGAAGCATGAAGCAATGCAGGATATTGGAGAGGTGGATTCGCCACTGATATTTGTGCCCTTACCAGTGAGGAGTTCCCAAAGATTTGTAGATACTGGGAATTCATCAGTGTCCCATCTTACCACAAAGATGCAAAAGGAAGTATGTGAGGTTTTCCATAAGATTTGTTACATCCTAGAGTTGGAAGGAGATCCAATTCAGTGGTAAGAAAACTTATGTCTACATATCATTGTTTTTTCCCTGTCCTAGATAGAAATCAAAATCAAAATTTCTTCTTTGTTCTCTCCAAGTAATGGAGCTTAATGAAAAACTTTTTGGTTTCAAAAACATCTCAATGGTATTAGTATTTTTGTTCTCTACAACTCAACAAAATATGTGAATTTTCCTTTTATCTATTTCTTATTTATATCATGGTATCTCAAACTGAGTTGATTAGGTGGCGGATCTGGATGCCATGGTTTCTCACCGTGTAATTTGTAAATAGTGTCAAAATTGGCACTTGGTGATATTGTGGTAATGTTTATGGGGGGGGGGGGGGGGGGGGAGTAAATCTAGTGTATACATCTACAGTACAGTAATTAGCTTGTTGTGCAGTATTTGTGTTTATTCCTTTTTGTGTTGTGTAGTATCTACAATTGATGATGACAACCACAAACAAAATTCACAAAATTTAAGTTAAGTTGCTAAGAACTATTTTGTCAATAATAGATAATTTCTGCATTTCCTCCTTATTTTGTTTAGTATCTTGGTGTTAATTGAAAAGAAAGGTGCTAGTGCTACACTTGGTGTTCTAGAAGTTCACAATTTTAGGGGTGGATTTCACTTGGTGCTGCACTTGGATTTCACAATTTTAGGGGTGGATTTGGATTTTTGGACTTGATTTTGATGCAATATCTCTGTTTATTTATGTGTTTCTTTGTTGGAATTTTAGGGTTTTAGATTCTTGGATATGGTTTTGGTTGTTATGAGTTGGGGTTGGTGATTTCAATTTTTGGGGTTTTGGGACTGTTGGACATTTTAGGGTTTTCTTGGTGCTGGATTTGGATTCTTGGACTTTGTTTTGGTGGCATATATGGTTTAGCTGGTTTGTGACGATTCATGGTGTTTGATTTGTTTGATTGAGTTTTTGGCACATGATGGATTTAGTTAGGGTTTCAGTTTGTTTAGTGGTTGTTCTTTGTTTTCTTTGATTCATTCTTGGAACTGATACAATTTTAGGTTATGTGACGTGGGCCAATTTTTGATTAACTCCTTTGTTTTTTCAATCAGTCTTTTGGTTCAGCTGGGAATTAAGGATTTAATATGTTTCTGAATGAATGGTCTTGGATATCTGTGAATTTCAGGTATTGTTTATTACAGTGAGAATTCTGATCCTGTTTTTTTATTCTAGTCTTGGCTTATTTATCAAATAAAAAGAAAAAAACTGTACAAAAGTATTACTGTTGTGTAGTTATAGAAGGGTTCTTGTCTAGATGCATATGCACAAGGTTCTGGGTTTCATGGGTTATTTTAGTGATTATATTATAATTAAAACGTTAATAGTTCATAGATTTGTGGGTGTTTTATTACCTAATGTGGTTCAGAGTTCTGTTCACTTTGTGGATACATAATATTGGTCACTGAAATTTATTGTTTAATGTAGTTCATAGATATTTTGTCGAGCAATTTTAGCATCCTGTTCTAGATTAAGTCTTATTCCTTTGAAAAAAAATAGCTTTTCATCAATGTGCTAATTCAGTAAAATGGTTTTGGTGATCTGAAGGTATTTTCCAACAACATGGGAACGAAATCTGAGCCAGTCATTTCAAAGTGCAAAGAGAGTGAGAACTGGACTAAGGTTTCATTTAAGCCTGACTTGGCAAAATTTAACATGACTCATCTTGAGGACGATGTGGTTGCGCTGATGAAAAAGCAGGTAATTGACTTGGCTGGGTGCCTTGGGAAGTCTGTGAAGGTTGAACTGAATGGAACTCAGGTCCCCATAAAATCATTTACCGATTATGTTAATCTTTACTTAGATTCTGCTGCTAAATCTAAACCTGAGAAACCTCCAAGGTTCTTTCTATGAAACTCTAAATGTTTCTATTTTATTTGTATTTTTCCCCTTCATAGTAATAATTGCTTACTAGAATCATTTGTTTCCTCAGCTATCGTGTGAAAGTTAATGATAGGTGGGAGATATGCATGAGTCTTAGTGACGGGCAGTTTCAACAGGTACCTAGGTCTTTTGAAGCAAAGGGAATAATGAATCAATTGAAATTGCAATTGTGTGAGAGACTTACATGGTTTTTTGGTTTTTTAACCAGGTCAGCTTTGTGAATTTGATTGCCACAACCAAGGGTGGAACTCATGTTGATTATATCACTAATCAAATTACAAACCATATAATGAATTTTGTAAATAAGAAAAACAAGAATGCCAACATCAAAGCCCATAACGTGAAGAACTACTTGTGGGTTTTTGTCAATGCTCTTATTGACAACCCTGCTTTTGATTCCCAAACTAAAGAAACTCTGAAACTTCGTCAAAGCAGTTTTGGGTCCAAGTGTGAGCTTTCACAGGATTTTCTGAAGAATGGTTCGTTTCACTTTATTTTTCATTTGTAGACACTAGTATGTTACCATTGAAATACTGGAGAGTGATTCTTATGAACCACTTGTTTTTGCAGTCTCAAAGTCTGGAATTGTAGACAGTCTCCTATCATGGGCAAATTTCAAGCAGAGTAAAGATCTTAAGAAAAGTGATGGAACAAAGACAGAGAAGATTCATGGTGTTGAAAAACTAGACGATGCTAACAAAGCAGGAGGGAAGGAATCTGATAAATGTACCTTGATTTTAACTGAAGGAGATTCAGCTAAGGCTCTTGCAGTAAGTTGTTGTGTCATTGTGCAGAGTATTTTAGCATTAAAGTTAGCTCTATTGGGTATCACTTTGTATGATTTTTGACATTATTCATTTTAATACAGTTGGCAGGGCTTGCTGCTGTGGGTCGAGATTACTGTGGTGTGTTCCCATTGAGAGGTAAATTGCTCAATGTGAGGGAAGCCACTGCTAAACAGCTCACAGAGAATAAAGAAATTGGGTACATAAAGCAGATTCTTGGACTTCAGCAGCATAAAGAATACGCCAATGTAAAATCTTTGAGATATGGTCATTTGATGATAATGACTGATCAGGTGCGCCTTAAGTTTCTCTTATTGTTTTGTTCTTGTTTTATGCTTACAATTCTCTCTACAAGGCACACTGACAGCCTTCAATAAATATAAAATTTTAACTATAATTGTTGTAGAGGATCATGATGGTTCCCACATCAAAGGGCTGTTGATCAATTTTATTCATTCGTATTGGCCATCACTGTTAAAAGTTCCATCTTTCTTAATTGAGTTTATCACTCCTATTGTGAAGGTTGGTATTTTCAGCAAACTAGTTCAAATATTAGCACAACTTCAATATTAGTTGAATGTTTCTTGAGAGAAAATGATCATTTATCATCTTTGTAGGCAACTCACAAAAATGGGACACAATTATCATTTCATACCATGCCTGAGTACGAGTCATGGAAGCACAATTTGACGGGCAATGCAAGTGGGTGGTCTATCAAGTACTACAAGGTTGGCATTGTTAAATTTGTTACATGTGAAGCAATTACAGAACCTTTTATTTTAATATATGATTTCTGTCTTTTGCATATTGATTTGTTTGTGTCTTTTTAGGGGTTGGGAACAAGCACATCAAAGGAAGGAAGAGAGTACTTTGCAAATCTTGAGAAACACAGGAAAGATTTTATTTGGGAAGATGAACAGGATGGGGAGGCCATTGAGCTGGCATTTAGTAAGAAGAAGATAGGAGAGAGGAAGAGTTGGCTTAGGCAGTTTGAGGTCAAAGTTTTTCCATGCTTTCTTCTTTTGTTTTTAGAGAGTGAATGAATATATATCTAATATAACACCTTCTGAATGTGCAGCCTGGTACTCACCTTGATCAGACAGGCAAGCTCATAAAATACAGTGACTTTGTCAACAAGGAGCTTATTCTGTTTTCAATGGCAGATCTTCAGAGGGCTATTCCCTCCATGGTTGATGGCCTGAAGCCTGGCCAAAGGAAAATTCTTTTCTGCTTTTTCAAGAGGAACTTTGTCAAGGAAGCAAAAGTTGCCCAGTTTTCTGGTTGTGTCTGAGCATTCAGCTTATCATCAGGGTGAGCAGAGTCTTGCGAGTACCATCATTGGAATGGCACAAGACTATGTGGGCTCCAACAACATTAACCTGCTTCAACCAAATGGCCAATTTGGCACTCGTAATTATGTGAGATGAACATGCCTCGTGTTACTCTTTAAAGCTGAATCTAGTTCAGTATGCGTTTTTAGTTCTAATCTTATTATCACATTTTGAATTCACAAATGATCTGTTCGATTTCAGGGAGGAAAAGATCATGCAAGTGCTAGGTATGTCTATACGCGGCTTTCTCCAATCACGCGGTTTCTGTTCCATAAGGATGATGATGACCTTCTTGACTACTTGAATGAAGATGGGCAATCAATTGAACCAACTTGGTATCTTTTTCCCCATTCTTCTATCTATTTGGTAGAAGGGATTTTAGCATTTTGTATGAAGAACTACTATATATAAGTAAGGCTTATACTTTAATTTTTTGGTTATTTTAGGTACATGCCAATTATACCAACGGTTCTTGTCAATGGCAGTGAAGGAATTGGGACTGGTTGGAGCTCTTACGTTCCTAATTACAATCCAAGAGACATAATAGCAAATGTTAGGCGCTTGTTGAATGGTGATGCTATGGAGCCTATGGATCCATGGTATAAATGGTTTAAAGGAACTATTGAGAAAACTGCTGCAAAGGAAGGAGGGAATAGCTACACTATTTGTGGAACCATAGAGGAAGTCAATGAGACAACACTAAGGATAATAGAGCTACCAATCCGTAGATGGACACAAGATTACAAGGAATTCCTGGAATCTATTTCTTCTAGTAATAAAGAATGCAAAGATCCCTTCATTGAGGTAAATTTGCTCTAGTCCTTGAGAATTATGTTATCCACCACAATGTGAATTAGATTGTACCGAGTTTCTTATGAAAAATAATGCTGGCTGCAGGATTTTGATATGAATTGTGATGACGTAACAGTAGAATTTGGTGTCTTCTTGACCCCTGAGAACTTGATTAGGGTCACTCAAGAGGGTTTGCTGAAGAAATTTAAACTAACCACTACAATTAGCACAACTAATATGCACCTATTTGACCCAAGAGGCGTGATTAAGAAGTATGACAACCCGGAGCAAAGTATGTGAGAGAAATTGGAGTTCTTTACATTGATTTACCAATATAATTTCCGTGATAACACATTTAATGCTTGTGATTTTCCCTCCTGCAGTTCTTGAAGAATTTTTTCATTTAAGACTTGAATTTTATGAGAAAAGAAAGGTGAGCTCACTTATGCTCATAGCAAAAGAGTAGAACTGATACCCAATAATTTCAGCCATTTCTTAGGGAAACAATTATTAATTAGAATTTTTGTATTTTGTGCAGAAATTTCTACTGAACAAACGTGAAATGGAGTTGTTGAAGTTGGAAAACAAGGTTAGGTTTATCCTTGCAGTTGTGAAGGGAGAGATCTTTGTAAGTAATAGGAAGAGAGCTGATCTGTTTGTTGAGCTGCAAACAAAAGGTTTCACTCCTTTTCCAAAGAAAACTAAAGCTGTTGAGCCAGAAGTTGCTGGTGCAACTGATGATACAGAAGAAACAGAAGTGAAATCTCCTGCTGACAGCAGTAGTAATGGGGTACAGATCAGTGATTATGAGTATCTACTGGCCATGGCAATTGGAAGCTTGACCATTGAGAAGGTTCAGGAGCTATGTGCTGAAAGGGATAAGCTCAATAAGGAGGTTGATGATTTGAGAAAGGAAACTCCAAAGTCCTTTTGGAGGAAAGATCTTGACGCTTTGGATGGGCAACTCGATGTATGACTGAAAAATTAACAATTCCTTGTGATGTTTTGTTTATTTTTGTGTCTTTCTGTTTCTTGACTGTTTAGTTTTATGTCATTTAGGAGCTTGAGAAAAGTGATGCTCAGTCAGAGGAGTTAAGAAAGAAAATGAGAGGCAAAGCAAGGGGTGAAGCTGCTATGAAGTCTACTAGACAAGCACCCAAGAACCCACGGAAGAATAATAATAAGAAGGCAAATAATGCAGAATCTGTTGCAGAAGCTGTCTCGTCATCTATGGCTGCAATGGAAATTGGTAAGTGTCAAACAATTTTATGTCTGTTATATGTATTAGTTTTTGTTTGATTTTTGGTTTACATCTGCTTGATTTACCAGAGAAAGCTCCTGAGGCAGCAAAACCCAAAGGCAGAGCAGGCTCTAGGAAAGCTCCTGCTAAGGTCTGTTTCTGTTATTATGTTCTATTTTTCCTTGTAATGGATTTCTCTAGAACTCGTGTTGATATTATGTTTTCTTTTCAGCCGAAAAAGCAAACTTTAGTCTTGAATGATGATGATGACGACGACGACGACGACGATGTACTTGAGCTTAAAGAATGACTTACTGCCTATAACCTTGACTCGTCTCCTGATCAATCAGCCGGTAAATGCTATATTATTATTTTTTATTAGACTATTTATTATGATCTTTGCACAACTCAGCTGAAATGTAGGAAAAATTACAGTGGATGATATGGAGATATTATTTGTAAACCGGATAATATATGATCTTGTGTGAGAAATTGTGTTTCTATTATTCTTCTTCATAAAATCAATTCCAAGAGAACAAAATACTGTAATGTACATAAATAAAAATTTTCCATGTTACAAGCATCAACTAAAATTTCCACTGGAGATTCGGCAGAACTAATAATTAGCTTCTTGTGAATTTTTCCATGATCTTTTACTGTGATCATTAGGAATGTGTTGGAGTATTTTTTCTGTAAGTATTTGTGAGGTTAATTTCTCTTTGTTTTTATGCCTGACAGCCATGGAGACTGAAGTGCCCAAAGTACCAGCCAAGAAGAAAGAACCTAGCAAAAGGGCTGCTGCTGCTGCAAAGAAGAAGCCCTTGGCAACTGTTTCGGAGATATCTGATGGTGATGATGATGATATTAATGAAATTGATGATGATGATGAAGATAGTGAGATAGAAGTTGTAGCTGCGAAGGCGGGAAAAAGGGTGGGAGAAAACCGGCTGCAAATGCTAAGGCAGTTAAGGCCCCTGCAGCGGCAAAGAAGAGAGGTGCAGCCAATAAGCAGCAGCCTCAGACATTGGGCCAGAAGCTTTTAACTGACATGTCAAAGCCTGCTGAAAATTCTGGGATTTCACCAGAGAAGAAAGTTAGAAAGATGAGGGCATCTCCATTCAACAAGAAAAGTGGTTCTGTGTTGGGAAGGGTTGGTAAGGTAAATGAAGTGACTGAAAATGAAGAAAATTCGGGTTCTGCTTCTACTTCTGCCAGTACTGAAGAAACTATTGAAGTTGCACCAGCAAGAGCAAGACCTCAAAGGGTGAACCGTGCGCAGACAAGGTATGTGTTGAGTGACTCTGAAAGTGAACATGCCACTGAGGATTCTGAATTTGATGAAGTGACTGATGAAAGTGAAGATGAATAGTGTAGTAGTTCTGTTGAGAAAGTGACTGATGGAATTCTTGAGATGGGAACTTAATCTCATTCCCCTTGTAATGTACTCCATTACTTTTAGTTGTGACTTTGATAGTTTGCGTAACTGCGTTCCTTGGAAATGATCTTTGTCTATTGTGATTTGTTATGGTCAAGGATTTTCGTTCTCCTCCACTGCAATTCTACTGTTACAACTTACTAATATATTAGAAATTAGAGTGTCTGCAATTTAAATAAGTGGAATATTTTCAAAAGAAATACATGTACCAATCTCACTTGAAGAGATATACAGCATTTTCAGGTGTGAGTTGGTTTCGTTAGTCAGTTGTAAGTGTCACTTATTATTTCTGATTTATTGTCAAAGGATGGAAAAGAGGAATTAAAGTGTAAGGAAAGTGCATAACATGCCTTGCGCTCCACCAAAAAGAGTGTGTTGAACTTTTGGGTTTTGGGTTTTGAATGTGTCAAATTATTGCGAATAATGTTCTAAAATTCTTGATTTATAAAGTATGAACAATGACTTAGAGCATTCGTATCAAGGGAGGCAAAATTTTTAGCATTTAACATCTTAAAACATTACTTAATTTATTTTAATACAATATACCTAACATTAAAGGTTTTATTTTTTTTACAACTTCATTTAAATATTATTATTTTTATTCTCTCACTGTGTTTCTTTCTCTTTCTTCTTATCTGTCTCTCCCTTTCCCTAAACAAAGCCACCACTTTCTTATCTATCCAAGCAAATCCACAGAGATTGAAGTCACTAAACAGAAAAAAAAAAAAAAAAAAAAAAAAAGAAGGAAAAGTTATGTGGCACAAAAAAAGCCACAACTTGCCCATGTGACGAGTTGTGGTTGCCTAAAAGGACTCGAAAAAGAAAGAGGAGTGCTAGAGATGTGATGAAAGAAAGAGAAAAAGAAAGAAAGAAAAATATTATTTTAATGAAAAGGAGAGAGGATGATATAAAATATTATTATTATTTATAACTTTGAAGCTACAGTAGGGTGTCAAAGATGACATTCTACTGTAGCTTGGAAGCTAAATATTATAGCAATAGCATCATTGATGGATACCTATTTTATGGTGTGAGCTGTTAAAAAATAACTTTTTTAGCATTCGACAGCTTTGCTGTGAATGCTCTTATGGAGTCGGTGAACATGGCTACCAAATCTATTATTCTCTTCTTCTATCTATAGGGCACTTGCTTCAATAGGACAATCTAATCAGCTGATAACATACTTCTTCCTCTCGTATGAATAGTGAGTTTCGCTATGAATATAATGAGTGGAATTCAATATTACGTGAGAGGAGGGAGCAAGTCATTATTGTACTATTAGTGTATAATTATTTTTTATTTGGAGTTTTTTTTTTTTTTTTTTTTTGAGAATCATTTAGAGTGTTATATACTAAAGAAAATTTTAAATATTCTTGAAATAGTACTACAACTTATGACTTTAACTTAAAAATCAAGTGAAAAACTTAAAAGTTTTGTATTTAGTTGAGCTTGCTTTTATTTCTATGAAATATCATGTGGTTTTATAATTGTACTTCAAGAATCAATATCAATCAATATACATATGAGTCCTCATGTACGAGAGAATGAGATTTTGCCATGTGACGCTCTCTTTAACAAGGAATTTGTTCACATAAATTCTTTACTCAAATGCCATTTCAGAATAAGGACTAATGAAAGTTCAAATGATAATTCCCATAAAAAAAAATTCAAAAGATAAAAACTCTTCATTTTCTTAGATTCATTGCATTGCGACATTTCTCAAGTGCCACATTATGATAAGGACTAATTAAAATTTAAAAGATAATGACTTTTTATTTTCTTGGGTTCAATGTTTCAAGACTTTCCTCTCTCTCACAAGGCACAAATTTTTTTTTCGTTTTCACTCACCATTTTCACCTCTTGCACTTCCACTACTTTATATACACCTGCCTATATAGCCTTTCATTTTCATACCATTGTTTAGGTGCTTTTTTTTTTTTTTTTTTTTTTTAAATTTGTTTTATTCCTCATAATTTCTTGGTTTCTTTGTCATTTTTGACTACTATTTAGTGTGGTATTGTTATACACCCTTGATCATAAAAGTAAAAAATGATGATTATTTTGGAATTGTCTTTGTTGTAAATTAAGATTATCTCAGCTTTAGTTGCAACCCTAAGTTTAGTTGCAACTATTCAAGAATAGTGTGCAAACTGTGTACAAACTACAATCATATTGTTAGTTCTCTCCATCAAAGCTACAATTAAGTAGTTCTTCACATACTTTTTATATTCTTTCTCATGTAAGTTAATTAGCGTGCCCTACTTTTGTATATAAAGATAAAGCTCATGCGTAAAATTAATAATACAAGATCAGTTCTCCCAATTTCAGATTATACTTTTCTTGAATTTTAGCATTCTCTCTTTGTTTTTTATTTTGTTTTTTTGATGATATGAAGGTCCTATAAGAGGTAATTAAATATTGATAAATGCAAATATATTTAGCCAATTTTCTTTATTTAATTACGTTTTCTTTATGTTGGTACACAAATAATTTTGTTTCATTTAGATTACGAACAAAGTGTTAAAGGTTGGGGTCTTGGGATCTTGTGGTGAGAATGAAGTAGTTGAGGAAGTGTTCAGTTTTAGAAATAAAGTCTACCTTTTATTTAGATGTTATTTAATTATTTTAAATATTAAATTTATAATATTGTATAGACTCCTAGAAATTTCTAATAACTATGCAATCCCAATCTTTTATATATACTAGTAAGTTGTCCGTGCAATGCATGGATAATTTTGTAATATTTTATGTAAGATGGTTTTAGATAATATTATGTATATATATTATAAAGAAAAAGTAAACTAAATTAGAGTAAAGAAACATATACATTTTAAGGTATTAAAAATTAGTTTAATAGCTTCATTGCATATTTGTACCCTTCTTAAGGTACGATTTATTTATTTATTTATTTATTTTTAAATCATGAAACCAAAAATAAATGCAACAGAGTAACGGGACCATGAAAATTAACAAATTTGTGTTGTGTTCACATATTTCATATCATGAAATGAAAGTTTGTCCAACTCTCTGATCGTCTTTCCCTTATTGATAGTGCGACATTATGACATGGTTTGGACAAATGTGTATGCATGTGTCTTATAGATGATTTAAAATTGAACCATGGTAGAATATGGCTTTACATTGTGCACCAAATACTCTCTCTACTTATATACCCAAAACAAACACTATCTAACCAAATTACCCACCCCTAATTTTAAAAAAAAAAAAAAAAAAAAAAAAAAAAAAAAAAAAAAAAACCCGTAGGGGTTTCAGTGTCTTGATGGTGTTGGGTAGCCTGTATAACAAAGGAGGTGACCCCTTAGCAACATAGTAGCATAAGTATTGTGAAAATTTATATGTTACAGATTATAGATACCAAAGTCAATATGAAGGATGGTTTACAACTTATTTACAGAACACAGACATGGCAGTAGGTACAGGCATATAACAGAGTAAAGGTGCAACCATATGATGCCACTTTTTTTTTTTTTTTGGGAGAATCCATATGATGCCACTTTAATTGTGCATTCACCAAATGAAGGTAGTTCTAAGAATGTTGATTTTTTGTGTTGTATGCTTGTATGCAGTAGAGGTGGGTTCAATTAGTTGAAAGCAAAGCTAAGCCAATCAAAATTAAGGTCGAAGTTGAAAAGAGAAATTAACAAAACAAAAAAACAAAGGTAAAAGTTTGAGTTATAGTTATTATAGAATAACTGCTAAAGCTTATAAAAGTAGAGAATGGTAGACTGCTTGTCAGTGCAGCGATATCCTCATGAAGAATATACCAACCTCTTTACATTTAAAAGCGGAGGTTCATCTGGATACTTCTCTGTGTGTGAGAAAATCAAAGCTAGCTCAACTGCATCCACGTTTTATATAAAAATCCACAACAATTTTGTTTTCTTCAGGGCCTTATCTGGTCAATTATTACTATTAGTCTTTAATTATTATTTTTTTCTTTTTTTTAAAATACTAAAATGGTGGGTGTGCTAAAAGACATGAAGAATAGAGAAAAGTGTCATGTAAGTTTAGTAAATTAATGAGACATTAATAAGCTAACAGTAAAATAAGTTAATATGAACTTTTGGATAACAGAAAAAAAAAAAAAAAAAAAAAAGTTAACAAAAGAGGTAAAAAAAAAAAATGTTAAATGCAAAATTAGAGCGTTACTTGGCAAGATTTCATGCACTCATACATGAGATCTCTGCGTTATATATATATATATATATTGATGATTATTCCTTTATAACTCCTAATCACTAATCAGCATGAGTCTAAAAAAACTTTGTGATAGAACTTTATCAAACATACAAAATAAGCATATATTTTTTTATCTTTTAAAAAAAAAAAAAAAAGGATATTGCTATTGTGTTCATCCTTATAAGAATTTAAGCATAGATTAAATTTTCATTATTTTTGACAATTTTTCTTTGATTCCTTTATAATTTATATATTGTGTTGGTTTAAATGAATTTTTTCTCAAGCTTTCAAAGAATGAACTTTAGATAAGATGTTCAACTTTTATACGCCAAGCATTGACTGTAAATCTTGTTCGTGGAACAAATCAAGATAAGAAATTAAGAATATGGTCCATTTTGGTTGGCTTGATTTGTCTAGACATCAATTTTCTCTCTTGCCAAAAGTCCGACTTTTAGGCGGAAGTTTCCTTGGTTATTACTTGTATACAAAATTCGAAGATCATTAAATTGGAATAGGTCCCTTATTGACCTAACCAATTGGAATAGTATGAAATTTCTTCCCATCCACACTAAACGTTGTGTACACTCCAAATTTTTTCTGCATCTCATAATGATATGTTGTGGAAAGGTGTCATCCAAGTTCAACATGATTGAGAGTTATAGTTGAGACTATAACCCAGAAGCTTTACTTTTCAATACTTTGCAAGAAAAACTAAACACTCATTTGATGTAATAGGAGACTATGGAATTCGACATTGTATACACTGGGATTTATTCTTGATGTTGTGAAATTGCTGTAGGTACTAAAAACTATAGGCTGATTAGTTAGCAAGTCATGTTCTTTAAGCGTGAAAAGTCTACGATGGAAAACTTTTATGTTCCTACAATAAATGTTTTGGAGAGAAAATTGTTAGCCCCCTCATCCCATTGGGACCCCCCTATTTATACAAAGGAAAAAGGGTCCAATATTCTTGAGTATAACTTAGTTACATGGAATTTTTGTGCAATTGTGCCTATATTTCTTTTAAAAATTTAATTATAATTTTAAACTCTAATTTGGTCATTTTTATATGATTTTTGTGGTTTAATATTTGATTTAGTAAAGACATATTAGCCAAAAGAAACGAAGGTAGAGCTATTAAAGAAATCTATACTTTCAGATTAGCAATTACCGATGGCCAATGCTGCATTGTCATTTGTGGTTGTGGAATGAATAAGCAGTATGTTGTTTGGGCGAGTAATTAAGGCCAAGCAATTAACCATATTAAAAGGGATTAGCAACTTTTTTCTTTCTCCTTTGCCATTTATGGTATGTATATGCCTTTTTCACATATGCTCAAGTGAATTACCCATTAGGATTTCCCTTAATTATGATAAACATATTAATTTTTTTTTTAAGGGAAGTTCTATATTTATTGAATGAGATATATATATATATATATATGTCGAGAGCCATGTAGCTGAATTGGCACCTCCCCATACACAAAGTGTCTAGGGTTTAAGGGAGAAAATGTTCAAATTGTGGGAGTCAAGGAGAAAAGGTTTAAGTTGTGGGGTTAGCATAGATACTGTAATTATTTCTAAATAATATATATATATATATATATTGTTTTCCTTGAGCTAAAGCAGTTGCGATGGATGTGTGGAGTGGATGGTTTTTTTTTTTTTTTTTAGTCCTTGAGTATTTTGGGTTGTTTCAAATGAGTAATGGCTCCTCTTAGGCTCCTAAAATTTTTGGTTTGTTGATTTTGCTATCTATAACTCGATTCTTCTTTACCTAATAAAGTTTGGAATTTTTTTGTAAGTATATTTTTTCTTCAAGAAAATGAATAGAAATCTACCTTCATGTTCATGCTCATGTTAATGTTCATATTTGTAAACCTAAATCATATTTAAGCCCTTAATTTTAAAAAGAAAAAGGGGAAAAAAAAAACCCGTAGGGGTTTCGGTGTCTTGATGGTAGTAGGTGGCCTGTATAACAAAGGTGGTGACCCCTTAGATTCCTCTTTCTCTCTCTTTCAAATGTTTTGTCAGTCTTAGATTTTTTTATTTTTATTTTGGTAATGTATAGTGAAACAGTGCATTTTATATAACAATCCACAACATTTTTGTGTCTCTCTATCTTTCTTCAAGGTCTTATCTGGTTAGTTATTATTATTAGTCCTTAATTATTATTTTTTTGTTTTTTTTAAAATACTAAAATGGTGGGTGTACTAAAAGACATGAAGAATAGAGAAAGGTGTGGTGTAATATGAACTTTTAGATAATAGTAAAAATACTTAATATGAACTTTTGGATAATAGTAAAAATACTTTTGGATAATAGTAATAAGTTAATATGAACTTTTGGATAATAGTAAAAATACTTAATGAAAGAGGTAAAAAGAAAAAAAAATGCACAAAGCAAAATTAGAGTGCCACTTGGCAAGACCTCATGCACTCCCGCATATGGTCTCTGCATTGACTGTAAATCTTGTTCGTGGAACAAATCAAGATAAGAAATTAAGAATATGGTCCATTTTGGTTGGCTTGATTTGTCTAGACATCAATTTTCTCTCTTGCCAAAAGTCCGACTTTTAGGCGGAAGTTTCCTTGGTTATTACTTGTATACAAAATTCGAAGATCATTAAATTGGAATAGGTCCCTTATTGACCTAACCAATTGGAATAGTATGAAATTTCTTCCCATCCACACTAAACGTTGTGTACACTCCAAATTTTTTCTGCATCTCATAATGATATGTTGTGGAAAGGTGTCATCCAAGTTCAACATGATTGAGAGTTATAGTTGAGACTATAACCCAGAAGCTTTACTATTCAATACTTTGCGAGAAAAACTAAACACTCATTTGATGTAATAGGAGACTATGGAATTCGACATTGTATACACTGGGATTTATTCTTGATGTTGTGAAATTGCTGTAGGTACTAAAAACTATAGGCTGATTAGTTGGCAAGTCATGTTCTTTAAGCGTGAAAAGTCTATGATGGAAAACTTTTATGTTCCTACAATAAATGTTTTGGAGAGAAAATTGTTATCCCCCTCATCCCATTGGGACCCCCCTATTTATACAAAGGAAAAAGGGTCCAATATTCTTGAGTATAACTTAGTTACATGGAATTTTTGTGCAATTGTGCCTATATTTCTTTTAAAAATTTAATTATAATTTTAAACTCTAATTTGGTCATTTTTATATGATTTTTGTGGTTTAATATTTGATTTAGTAAAGACATATTAGCCAAAAGAAACGAAGGTAGAGCTATTAAAGAAATCTATACGTTCAGATTAGCAATTACCGATGGCCAATGCTGCATTGTCATTTGTGGTTGTGGAATGAATAAGCGGTATGTTGTTTGGGCGAGTAATTAAGGCCAAGCAATTAACCATATTAAAAGGGATTAGCAACTTTTTTCTTTCTCCTTTGCCATTTATGGTATGTATATGCCTTTTTCACATATGCTCAAGTGAATTACCCATTAGGATTTCCCTTAATTATGATAAACATATTAATTTTTTTTTTAAGGGAAGTTCTATATTTATTGAATGAGATATATATATATATATATATGTCGAGGGCCATGTAGCTGAATTGGCACCTCCCCATACACAAAGTGTCTAGGGTTTAAGGGAGAAAATGTTCAAATTGTGGGAGTCAAGGAGAAAAGGTTTAAGTTGTGGGGTTAGCATAGATACTGTAATTATTTCTAAATAATATATATATATATATATATATTGTTTTCCTTGAGCTAAAGCAGTTGCGATGGATGTGTGGAGTGGATGGTTTTATTTTTTTTTTTAGTCCTTCAGTATTTTGGGTTGTTTCAAATGAGTAATGGCTCCTCTTAGGCTCCTAAAATTTTTGGTTTGTTGATTTTGCTATCTATAACTCGATTCTTCTTTACCTAATAAAGTTTGGAATTTTTTTTTAAGTATATTTTTTCTTCAAGAAAATGAATAGAAATCTACCTTCATGTTCATGCTCATGTTAATGTTCATATTTGTAAACCTAAATCATATTTAAGCCCTTAATTTTAAAAAGAAAAAGGGGAAAGAAAAAAAAAAACCCGTAGGGGTTTCGGTGTCTTGATGGTAGTAGGTGGCCTGTATAACAAAGGTGGTGACCCCTTAGATTCCTCTTTCTCTCTCTTTCAAATGTTTTGTCAGTCTTAGATTTTTTTTATTTTTTATTTTGGTAATGTATAGTGAAACAGTGCATTTTATATAACAATCCACAACATTTTTGTGTTTCTCTATCTTTCTTCAAGGCCTTATCTGGTTAGTTATTATTATTAGTCCTTAATTATTATTTTTTTGTTTTTTTTAAAATACTAAAATGGTGGGTGTACTAAAAGACATGAAGAATAGAGAAAGGTGTGGTGTAAGTTTAGTAAATTAATGAGACATTAATAAGCTAACAGTAAAATAAGTTAATATGAACTTTTGAATAATAGTAAAAATACTTAATGAAAGAGGTAAAAAGAAAAAAAAAATGCACAAAGCAAAATTAGAGTGCCACTTGGCAAGACCTCATGCACTCCCGCATATGGTCTCTGCTTTTATATATATATTGATTGATTAGTAATGAAAACCCACTCAGTAGTCGAAAACTACATCTAGGATATGGAAAAATTATAAAATATGAATTAAGAAAATTAAGTTTCAAAAAATTCAAACATCATAAATAATATATAGAAAAATGATTATTATACATGGGTCTTAAAAAAATAAAAATTATTTTCAAATGAAATTACCATATGTTCACGCATTGAACGGGACATTATCTAGTATTTAATAATTACTTGTCATGAACATGACAATTTTTTTTCCTAGACTTATAATACCATTCTCTCAAATATCTTTTCTTCTATCTTGGTTTGTTAATGCAAAAGGTTTATAGCTAATATTTGCAGTTTCACTAGTGTTGCATATATGAAATGAGCACTAGAATTGAATGTCACCTAGGGATAATTTGGGAAATCGAGAAATATCACACCTTTCTCACATGAGGGTGGATTCAGCAAGTGTGATATATTCACAAGGTAATACCAAAATACCTTCTCATTCTAAAAAAATAGGAGTCAAATGGCATCCTGTGTGTGTCACTGTGTGGGTTCAAAGCCATCATCTATTGGAATCTTTTTTTTTTTTTTTTTTTTTTTTTTTTTTTTTTTTTTTTTTGTTGAGAAACAATCATCTATTGGAATAAAAAAAATGTGGGGATCTATGCTCTGTAGTAGTTTTGATGATGTTTTGAACCCTTTGGTCACATTCTTGCTAAATGTTTATGGCCTTGTTGTTGCTATAGTCGTTAGAATTAGGGGTGGCAAATGGGTGGGTTGGGTCATAAATGGGTTAGAATAGATGGATTTAAAAAAAAAAAAAAAACTAAAAATTTAACCCCAAAAAAATCCAGAAATAATGGGAAAGAACCTTGGTTTGTTAGCTCATAGTAAAATGTACAGTATAATTATCTCACCGCCATACCCATGACAAGTGGAATTTCGAAAACGAGGAAGAGGAGATGATGGTGACTTTTTCCCGGATTAGAGAAAGAATGTTTAGAATTTTGAAAAATCAATAATAAACTGAGGTGGTGGCAGTTAGTGTTATCACATTAATTTTTAGAATATTAGTGAATTAACAAGTAGTGTCTTTTACTCTTTTTCACTATTAATCTTAAAAACTATCTCCAATGAAGCTACGTCAAGTAATGGTGTAACTTAAATTTATCTCATGTATATATATACGTCAAGTAATGGTGTAACTTAAATTTATCTCATGTATATATATATATGTATGTGTGTGTGTGGGGGGGGGGGGGGGGGGGGGAACCAACACTCTAACATGTCAATTTGCTTGTTTTTAAAATAAAATGTTTATATTAAAAGAACTCTAAGTGAATCCCAAGGAGTTGGTTTAGTGATTCCTAAGGTTTCATGATATCCATGAGATCCTGGATTTGAAACATCTTTGGGTCACCCTTATGAGATTCCTCCTTGTAATAATTTGGTGCGTGTGGGACAGGGGAGACTGCATACACCCGTGGGAAAAGTTAGATACTCGAAGAGGTCTAAACACTCTTGTTTGGAAAAAAAAAATAACTCCAAGTGATAAAGTTCCCTAAGAACTCTAAGTGAATCCCAAGGAGTTGGTTTAGTAATTCCTAAGGTTTCATGATATCCATGAGATCCTGGATTTGAAACTTCTTTGGGTCACCCTTATGAGATTCCCCCTTGTAATAATTTGGCGTGTGTGGGACAGGGGAGACTGTATACACCCGTGGGAAAAGTTAGATACTCGAAGAGGTCTAGACACTCTTGTTTGGAAAAAAAAAGAACTCCAAGTGATAAAGTTCCCTAAGAACTCTAAAAGATTTTGATCCTAAATGGATATTAATAGTGTAAAAATATTAATCATTCATAAGCGGTGCATTGATTATTTGTGTAAAATAAAATTTATGATTAATATATTTATGAAGTTTCAAGGAATTAAAAAAAATTTGGGTTGGATTTTATTGATTTCCCAATTTATGTGCTAATATATATATGTGGGGCCAGAGAGTCAGACAGCCCCGGCCCACTTCGTATCAGGCCCAAAGGCCCACGCCGAGGAGGTGTCCAAGGTTCGAGGATGAAAGTAGGATGCCCAGTTGCCTAAGAAACAATGCCGAGGATGATACCCTCCTCGGGGAACCGAGACCGTAAAGTGGACGAGCACCACACCATCAAGGAGAGTCTTCCTGAGCATCCAAAGAGAAAAGAGCAAGTACAACGCGTCAGCAACGGAAGCATGGTGGAGGAGCAAGTCCAGGATGAATTGTCACCTCCCCATTAAATGCCCACAACTAACGTCCTGGCCGCATTAATGAGGATAGGACTCCTGAACAGTGCTGTCTTGGTTGCTGCAACCCACAGGAAACATGGGAATGCGGCTGATGGGACAGACTCTCAAGTAGTGACTTGGCTGATCAACAAATGTAGGGCTAGGATCAATTGAGAGAGGAGTATATAATGTAAGGAGTCCCTCTTGAAGAGGGGACCGGAGATCTGGATTGAGAGGTACTGTGGCAACTGGTATTCACCCAGAAACTCTTGTAACCATTCTCCAAAGAAGTAATAAGAACTGAAGCTCATTAAAGAAAGGCTGAGGAGCACCATTGTCAATCTTAACTCACGTACTAGCTATTAGATCCACATGCAACCATGCAAGGTTGTTGCACCCTTTATTAGGGCCTAGTTCTTCAACCCACGCTCTATAAATTCATTACAGGGCTAGCTGGGCTTGGGTCCACTCTTTAAACTCCTAGAAGTGCTCAAACCCGGGTCCCTACAATTGGCGCCGTCTGTGGGAAGAACTCGTGCATTAGTAAGGACAACAGCCAAGCATGCTAGGATTAGGCCCTCACCAAGGAAGTCCCCATCGACCTGAATCGGCTAAATCCCAGCACCAGGGTAACTATAACGACCCCGGGCGCGGTCAAAACGAGGAGAACGGACGATTTCGAGAGAGAAGCGTGCGCACCTCAACCACTAGCGGAAGCCACACCTGCCGAGATGGGCACGTGCCCCAGAGGCACGACAATGGCCACGCCACGCGATCGGAAGAGGCCCATAGCCACGCATCCCAGAGACAGGATGATAAGGTGGCCATGCAACGCGAGATAGATGATTTGAAGAGAAAGCTGCGCCATGCACGGCGAAGGCGGTCCGAACCCAGCCCTGACTTGCCCTCCGACGACGAAAGTGATGACGACTATAGGCAAAGGTTAAGAACACCCCCGAGCGAGACTTTCTCTCACGAGGAGGAACGCTACCAGAGGCGCAAGCGTGACAGCCCAACTCCTAGGGGCTTAGGGAGTGACGCCATGAGCAAGGCACTGGATCGGCTCTCCCGGTCGCCCTTCATGCGTCGTATAGAGGAGGCAATGCTCCCTCGGCGGTTCCAGCAGCCAACCTTCACTGTTTACAACGGCAAAACGGACCCCGTGAAGCATGTGAGCCAGTTCAACCAAAGGACGGCTGTCCACTCCAAGAACGAGGCGTTGATGTGCAAAGTCTTCCCATCCAGCTTGGGACCTGTGGCAATGAGGTGGTTCAACGGCCTGAGGACGAATTCCATAGACTCGTACAGGCAGCTGACCCAGGCCTTTTGTTCCCGTTTTGTTACAAATAGCAGGCCTCCTCGGCCCATGAGCGCGTTACTGTCCCTGTCCATGCGTGATGGGGAGACCCTCAAAGCTTACTCGGACAAGTATTGGAAAATTTACAATGAGCTGGATGGCAAGTATGACGATGTTGCCATCAATACGTTCAAGAACGGCCTGCCAATGGGGCACGGCCTGAGGAAGTCCTTAACTGGTAAGCCCGCCACCAGCGTGCGGCAGTTGATGGATCGGATCGATAAATACAAGCGGGTAGAGGAAGATCTGCAACAGGGCAAGGGGAAGGAGAAGGTTATCCCTCAGGAGAGGAGGGATTTCAGGTCGGACCGGTATAACAACGCCCGCCCGAGAAGGGATTTCGGTGGACAATCTGGAGCGACCAATGCCCAGACTGTCAGCGCCGTGTTCCGAGAACCCGTACATAGGGTGTTGGAACAGATAAGGAACGAACCATACTTCAGGTAGCCAAATAAGATGGCGGGGGACCCAGAGAGGTGCAATCAGAACCGTTACTGCCAATACCACCAGGACCACGTACATGCCACGGAGGACTGCAGGAACCTCTGGAACTACCTGGACCAGCTAGTCCAGGAGGGAAAGCTGAAACACCTCCTGCACCATACCAGCGGTCATCAGGGCCAGACCTACCAGGAGCCACGGAGGGACATCGCCATGGGGCAGCCCGCTGGCACGATTAATGTAATCTTGGCAGCACCAGGAAGAACGGGCACGCGCCCTTCCCGAGTGTTGTCTGTGGCCCAATAGCCTGCCGAGGAGCCCCAGACAGAGCCGAAGAGGTCCAGGAGGAGTTTTCCCCCAGCCTTGAGCTTCTCTGACGAGGACAAGATTGGGACCACCCAGCCCCACGATGACGCTCTGGTGGTCACCCTTAGAATTGGGGGCTACGACGTGAGGAGAGTGATGGTGGATGGTGGCAGTGTGACCGAGGTCATGTACCCAGACCTCTATAAGGGGCTGGGGCTAAAGTTGGAGGACCTGACGCCTTACAGATCTCCCCTAATGAGCTTCGATGGGAAACTTGTCATCCTAAAGGGCATGATCAAGCTGCCCATCCAAACCGGCCTAGAGGTGGTGGAGGTGAACTTTGTGGTGGTGGACACGTACTCCCCCTACACAGCCATCGTAGGAAGGCCCTGGCTCCACACCTTGGGGGGCGTTGCCTCCTCCTTGCACCAGAAGGTGAAATTCCCATCAGGGGACCAGGTTCTAGAGATCCGCAGTTGCCAGCCCACAGCGAGGCAGTACACGATGGCTGCCATATCATATCGGCTCGATGCACAGCCCTCGGCCACTACTGAAGAAGGTTTATAGCAATCAAAGACCCCGGTAGCACCTCCTGGTACAGCTGCCGAGGAAGCCAAATGTGAGGACCTGGAGAAAGTGGTAATTGATGACGATCTAGAGAAGTTCTTTCAGGTCGGAGCCCAACTGCCTCCCTGGGAGAAGGAGGAGTTGCTTGAGTTCCTCAAAAGGAACATTGACATGTTCGCATGGGACCCCTGCGATGCCCCAGGGATTGATCCATCCTTCATCTGTCACCACCTTAACGTCAACCCATCCGTGATCCCCAAGAAGCAACCACCTCGGCGCCCGTCAAAGGAGCACGCTGATGCAATCAGGGAAGAGGTCAATAAGCTTAAGCGCGCGGGGGCTATCAAAGAAGTTTTTTACCCCGAATGGCTGGCCAACACTGTGGTGGTCAAGAAGAAAAGTGGGAAATGGAGGGTTTGTGTAGACTTTACGGACCTGAATAAAGTATGCCCGAAGGACCCCTTCCCAATGCCCCGGATAGACTAGCTGGTAGATGCGACGACAGGCCATCCTCGGATGAGCTTCTTTGATGCCTTTCAGGGCTATCATCAGATCCCACTAGCCTTGAAGGATTAAGAGAAGACAACCTTTGTGACGCCCATTGGGAACTACCACTACAAGGTTATGCCATTTGGCCTGAAAAACGCCGGATCTACTTACCAGAGGATGATGACGAGAATGTTCGAGCCATTGTTGGGCAAAAACATCGAGATTTATGTTGATGACATGGTGGTGAAGAGCAAACTTGTGTCCGAACACTTGGGGGATCTCGGCCGCACATTCGACGTCCTGAGAAAGCACAAGCTGCGCCTAAATGCCTCAAAATGCTCATTTGGCGTAGGCTCTGGCAAGTTTCTGGGATACATGATCACCCACAGGGGAATCAAAGTCGATCCTGACCAAATCAAGGCTATTCATAATCTGAAGTCTCCGCAGAACCCCAAAGAGGTCCAAAAGCTTACTGGGATGATCGCGGCTCTGAACCGATTCATTTCCAGGTCGGCTGACAAGTGCAGGCCCTTCTATCTCCTAATCAACAAGTGGAAAGGATTTGAGTGGTCCGAGGATTGTGCCATAGCCTTCCAGCAGCTCAAGGAATATCTATCCCGGCCGCCTATCATGTCCAATCCTGAGGCTGACGAGGTCCTATACGCATACCTTGCTGTAGCACTCCACGTTGTGAGCCTGGTACTGATACGGGACGATAATGGCGTCCAAAAGCCAGTTTATTACGTTAGCAAGTCGCTGCATGAGGCGGAGGTCAAGTACCAACCCCTAGAGAAAGCCATACTGGCTGTGGTCCACGCCACACGAAAGCTCCCCCATTACTTCCAAGCTCACACAGTGGTTGTCCTAACCCGATTGCCCTTGAAGTCTATACTCCAGATCGCTGACTACACAGGAAGAATCGTGAAGTGGAACACAATTCTGGGGGCTTTCGACGTCAAATACATGCCTCGGACCTCCATAAAGGGCCAGGTTCTGGCAGATTTGATGGCCAAGTTCGCTGAACCAGCTGTAGAAGTGGCAGCCGAGGAGAGGAGTTTTGATGGGAAATCAGTTGGGGCAGTCTCCATCCCGGGGTCACCATGTTGGAAGGTATATGTTGATGGCGCGGCAAACCAAAGGGGGTCTAGAGTGGGGCTAGTCTTGATATCCCCTGAAGATCATGTCATAGAGAAGTCCATGAGGCTCGGATTCTCGGCCACAAACAATGAGGCCGAGTATAAGGCATTACTGCAAGGGATGGTCATAGGATGGAAGATGGGAGGAAAGTCGGTGGAGATGTTCTCAGACTCGAGATTGGTGGTAGGACAGGTAAAGGGAGAGATGGAGGCCAGAGATTCGAGAATGCAAGAGTACCTGAGCTAGGTCAAGCGCTTGCAGTCGGAGTTCGACCCCTTCAGCTTGTCCCATTTGCCCAGGGGTGGGAACAGCCATGCTGATTCATTAGCCACACTCGCAACTTCCTTGGCAGGGGGTCTACCTCGGATTATACTTGTGGAGCACCTGGAGAGGGCGAGTGAAGAGGCAAAGGGAGCGATCCCCGTCCATCAGGTTGAGGTGGGTCCCAGCTGGATGGACCCCATAGCGAGGTTCCTCAAAGATGATGTCCTGCCTGAGGAGAGGTCAGAGGTAGAAAGAATACGAAGGAAAGCTCCTCAGTTCTGGTTATCCGAGGATCACAAACTATACAGGTGCTCTTACTCTGGATCATACCTGCTGTGCGTCCACCCCGAAGCAGCAGAATTATTGTTCGAGGAGCTGCATGAGGGAATCTGTGGGAGCCACACAGGAGGGAGATCCCTGTCTCACCGAGCCGTCACACAAGGATACTGGTGGCCGAGAATGCAGCAGGAGGCCCTGGAGTATGTCAAGAAGTGCGACCAATGCCAAAGGTTCGCCCCAAGTATTCATCAGCCAAGAGGGGTCCTCAATCCTTTGTCCAGTCCCTGGCCGTTCGCCCAATGAGGCTTGGACATTGTAGGACCTTTCCCTAGAGCGTCAGGGAATAAGAAGTATCTGTTGGTGGCCACGGACTACTTCACCAAATGGGTCGAGGTCGAGCCACTGGCCAACATCAGGGACGTGGACGCAAAGAAATTCCTTTGGACGAACATTGTCACACGATTCGGGGTCCCGCATACCCTCATCTCGGACAACGGACTCCAATTCGATAGCAAAGCCTTCAGGAGGTACAGTTGTGAACTTGGGATCACAAACAGATACTCAACGCCCGCTTACCCTCAAGGAAACGGGCAGGCCGAGGCTGTCAACAAAGTCATCGTCAATGGGCTTAAGAAGAGACTGGATGACGCCAAGGGGAGATGGGTAGAGGAGCTGCCCCACTTTCTCTGGACGTACCGGACTACGCCCTGGCGGTCAACGGGGGAAACACCTTTTGCCATGACTTATGGCGCCGAGGCGGTGATCCCTCTGGAAATAAACTTCCCGACGCTAAGGACGAGCTCTTTCACTCCAGGCAGCAATGATGAACTGTTGGGGAGGAGCCTGGACCTGATTGACGAATGAAGGGAACGAGCAATGATCCAGCTGGCCTATTACCAACAAAAGCTCAAGCAGGGATATGACACCAACGTGAAGCTCAGACCACTAGCACCAGGGGACTTGGTGCTGAGGAAAGTCGTAGGGGCTGCCAAGGACAGTTCTTGGGGAAAGCTGGGACCCAACTGAGAGGGGCCCTACCGAATTACCACAGTAGCGGGGATAGGTGCATACTATTTAGAAGACCTAGATGAAAAACATATACCTCGTCCATGGAATGTAAATAACTTGAAAATGTATTATTATTAATGAAGAAGTCTCTTTGGATTCAGATTTTTAGCCTATCACGATTATGTATCTCACGTTTTGACAGCAAGCCTAAGTGTTAGACAGAACCAAGGCATTGCATGGTCCTCGGACTCAAGCCTATGGGGAAACTAACTACTTCAAAAGACTAAGTGTTAGACAGAACCAAGGCATTGCATGGTCCTCGGACTCAAGCCTATGGGGAAACTAACTACTTCAAAAGATTCTAAGTGTTAGACAGAACCAAGGCATTGCATGGTCCTCGGACTCAAGCCTATGGGGAAACTAACTACTTCAAAAGACTAAGTGTTAGACAGAACCAAGGCATTGCATGGTCCACGGACTCAAGCCTATGGGGAAACTAACTACTTCAAAAAGATTCTAAGTGTTAGACAGAACCAAGGCATTTCATGGTCCTCAAACTCAATCCTATGGGGAAGCTAACTACTTCAAAAAGATCCTAAGTGTCAGACAGAACCAAGGCATTGCATGGTCCTCGGACTCAATCCTATGGGGAAACTAACTACTTCAAAAAGACTAAGTGTTAAACAGAACCAAGGCATTGCATGGTCCACGGACTCAAGCCTATGGGGAAACTAACTACTTCAAAAAGATTCTAAGTGTTAGACAGAACCAAGGCATTGCATGGTCCTCAGACTCAATCCTATGGGGAAACTAACGACTTCAAAAAGACTAAGTGTTAGACAGAACCAAGACATTGCATGGTCCACGAACTCAAGCCTATGGAGAAACTAACTACTTCAAAAAGACTAAGTGTTAGACAGAACCAAGGCATTGCATGGTCCACGGACTCAAGCCTATGGGGAAACTAACTACTTCAAAAAGATTCTAAGTGTTAGACAGAACCAAGGCATTGCATGGTCCTCGGACTCAATCCTATGCGGAAACTAACGACTTCAAAAAGACTAAGTGTTAGACAGAACCAAGGCATTGCATGGTCCTCGGACTCAAGCCTATGGGGAAACTAACTACTTCAAAAGATTCTAAGTGTTAGACAGAACCAAGACATTGTATGGTCCTTGGACTCAAGCCTATGGGGAAACTAACTACTTCAAAAGACTAAGTGTTAGACAGAACCAAGGCATTGCATGGTCCACAGACTCAAGCCTATGGGGAAACTAACTACTTCAAAAAGATTCTAGGTGTTAGACAGAACCAAGGCATTGCATGGTCCTCAAACTCAATCCTATGAGGAAACTAACTACTTCAAAAAGATCCTAAGTGTCAGACAGAACCAAGACATTGCATGGTCCTCGGACTCAATCCTATGGGGAAACTAACTACTTCAAAAAGACTAAGTGTTAGACAGAACCAAGGCATTGCATGGTCCACGAACTCAAGCCTATGGGGAAACTAACTACTTCAAAAAGATTCTAAGTGTTAGACAGAACCAAGGCATTGCATGGTCCACGGACTCAAGCCTATGGGGAAACTAACTACTTCAAAAAGACTAAGTGTTAGACAGAACCAAGGCATTGCATGGTCCACGGACTCAAGCCTATGGGGAAACTAAGTACTTCAAAAAGACTAAGTGTTAGACAGAACCAAGGCATTGCATGGTCCACGGACTCAAGCCTATGGGGAAACTAAGTACTTCAAAAAGATTCTAAGTGTTAGACAGAACCAAGGCATTGCATGGTCCTTGGACTCAATCCTATAGGGAAACTAACGACTTCAAAAAGACTAAGTATTAGACAGAACCAAGGCATTGCATCGTCCACGAACTTAAGCCTATGGGGAAACTAACTACTTCAAAAAGACTAAGTGTTAGACAGAACCAAGGCATTGCATGGTCCACAGACTCAAGCCTATGGGGAAACTAACTACTTCAAAAAGATTCTAAGTGTTAGACAGAACCAAGACATTGCATGGTCCTCAGACTCAATCCTATGGGGAAACTAACTACTTCAAAAAGATTCTAAGTGTTAGACAGAACCAAGGCATTGCATGGTCCTCGGACTCAATCCTATGGGGAAACTAACTACTTCAAAAAGACTAAGTGTTAGACAGAACCAAGGCATTGCGTGGCCCTCAGACTCACGCCTATGGGGAAACTAACCACCTGAAAGGGGACTTATGTTAGGAAGAACCAGAGCCCTACCTAGTCCTTGGGACATAAAAGGTCTGCCTATGCATACACGCCTTCACGTTCGCACAGTTACTGAAGTTATTGGCCGAGATACAATTGATGTTAAAATTATGCAAGTAAAAAAAAAAAGAGGGGAAAGAAAGGAAGGAGAATGGATAACGCGCAAGTGGATAAAAAGCCAGAACAAGTAAAAAAAGAAATAAGGCTCGCATTACATTAAGTCTATAGAAGTTACATAATAGGAGTCACATTACAATGATTAAAAAAAAAAAGAAAAAAAAAAGAAAGATACAAAATAAATGGCAAAACAAGGCAGACAGAGGCGCCAAGGGGCCTACTCCTTCCACTTAATTTCCCCCCCTAGCAGGTGGCTGGTCCATGGCAGCCTCAGGGTCCTCTGAGTTTTGATTAAGAGGGATAGCCTGTAGAGGTACAACAATGATAGCTGTCACCTCAGCGGAAGAAACCTGGGCTTCAGAGGAGGGCTTCGCAACCTCTTGGGGCGCTTCCTCGTTGGGGCCTTCGCCTGATTCAACCACCCCGGGAGGATCACCCCCTTGAACAGGCTCACCAGTAGGTCCAACGACCGAGGCTCCCTCACCCGGAGTAGCAGCCGTTTCCTCAGCAGCTACCTCGGCCTCAAAGCCATCTGGAACAGCCTCGCGGACGGCTGGGGGGTAGTACACACTCTCCGCCTTCCACAGGACGGATGAGGCCTCAACCCCAGCTTGTTTGAGGGCCTCGCTCCAAACCTGGGGGCAGTAGCGCCTATATACCCCAGGGACTTCGGATTTGAAGAGAGCTTTCGTCTCGGCCACCCCCGCAGCATAAGCTGCCTCCTCAGCTTCCTCCTTAGAAGCCTGAGCCTCCTCCCTACCAAAGTCTGCCTCAGCCTTAGCCCTCACAGCTTCATTTTTGGCCCATTCAGCCACCTTTTTGGCCTCCTCGGCAGCAGCCTCCTTCTTCGTCAGATCAGCAATTAGCTCCTTTGCGATCTTCAGCTGCTCCTCTGCCTCACCCAGATGCCTCGTCTGCTTTTGGGCCTGATTCTGGGCACCATCTAGGCCTGACATTGCGCTGTCCCGAGCCCTGGTCATCGCCTTTAACTCCTCCCGGGCCGTGGCAAGGTCAGCCTCGGAGTTCTTGAGGGTCCGAGTGGCCACTAAGCGTCTCTCGCGCTCTGCATCCAGGGCCTTTCCTTGGTCGTTGGCCGCCCCCTCCAACCTAAAGGTGGCTTGGACAGCCTGCCGATCAAAACAGATGCATAATAAGCCAAGCTCAGAAAAAAGGAAGAAAAACTGAAGCCAGAAAAAATCACAAGTGTTGAGGGTCTTACCATTCCCAAATAACGCTTGAGGCTGAGGAAGACCTCCCTACCCCTCATAGTCTCCAGCTCTGCCATGTCCGCTGGAAGTAATAGGCACCTCTCCAGCGCGTTGGCCACATACGCACCTTCGCCCTCTTTAAAATCCCTGAGGGAGGAGTCATCCCTCAGAGGTTCCCCATGGAGCATTGGGGCAGGAAGCCTGGCCTGAACCTCGGGCTGGGCATCAACCTGTTTATCTTGGCCTTGGGAGCCTATCTTCAGCTGTTTCAAGGGCCGCCGAGTGTCGTTCCCCTCCTGCGTGGACCCAGACTTGTCCTCAATAGGCCTTTTGCCCTTATCCTTTTTCTGCTTAGGATCAGCGAGCTCGTGCCTGGACGGCAGACTCGTCTGAGGTGGAAGAGGAGGAAGCCTAGATTGAGTAGAGATCGACCTGGTCTGGACAGGATGAATCTTGGAAGGAGGAGGAGGAAGCTTTGGCTGGGACTTCCCCGGCTGGCCTTCGATTAGATCGTACAAACTGGATTGGGACTTCTTCTTGTAACCCATCTCAAGCCGAGGAGAGGTCTCCAACGCTAGGAAGTCCGCTTCGGTCGGACGAGGATCGCCCAAGTCTCCAGAAGGGTTCTCGGACTGGTGGGCTTGGTCGAACACATCAAACTCGTCCTCGGTAGGGCCAAAATCAGCAACTTCCTTTTCCCTCTCTAGGTTTTCCTCTGCGGCCTCTGCGAATCTGTGGGAGGAGGAGGGGCCTGCTAATGTGACGCCTTCTAAAGTGGAGGGCTCCTCGGGGAATAGGAACCCGTCCTCGGTTACGGTGATTTTCCGCAGCCGAGGGTCTTTTGCTCTGATCACGTGCTTTGGGGCCGCAAATGATTTTTGAAGCGGGGTGTATCCCAAGATTTTGTGAGCGGCCCTGACTTGATTGTTGGCCTCGTTCTCAAAAACCGCCGCCCTGAGCACTTTCTGCAAATCCTCCCTGTTGATCAGGTCGAAGTGACGCACGTGGGCGTGCGGATCTGCAGAAAGGTGACACATTCATGTTAGTAACCAAACGGAGTAGATCGCACCAACAGTAAAAAAAAATAAAAATAAAAATAAAAAGAAAAAAAAGAAAGAAAAGAGAATTTGAACCCCCTCCTACTCCCACTGCCCCATCTGGTGTCCCCTCCGTTGTTGGGCAGTGAAGGCCATCGTGCCACTCTCCTGACACGATGAGAAAATCCTTGTTCAGCCCCTTGCTGGACTCAGGGAGGCACTAGATAAGCCGGACCTATCGTCCCTTGTCTTCATATAGTACGACTTGTTCTTTAGGTGCTGAAGGTTGTAACACCAGTTTACGTCGTGATGGGTCAACCTTAGCCCCATCTTTTCGTTCAGAGCGTTCACACAACCTAGAATTCTAAAGATGTTGGTGGCGCACTGGGTGGGAGCTAACCGGAAGTATGTAAGGTAGCCCCTCGTCACCGGCCCCATGGGGATCCTTATGCCACCTTCGAGGAAGGTGATGATAGGAATCACCACCTCGCCCTCCTGCCTCCGAAGGAGCCACTCCCCTTCCTCACAATACCTCAAGCCCACGTTGTTAGGTATCTTATAGTCGGCGATGAATTTCTCCATCGCCTCTTCAGTGTAGACGTACTTCTTAAGTCTACCCATCCCAAGTGACGCCTAAGAGAACTAAGAAAGGACAAATGAAAGAGAAGGAGGAGTGGAGAAGAAGAAAGGTCAGAGTGGGATAGAATGACTTACAGAGATAAGGAGAAGCTCCTCGGACAAGCTTTTTATGCTGGAGATGTAGGTGGAAATTTGGCTGGACTCAGGAGGTATGCGCAAGAGCTCTTGATTGCGAGTGAAAGAAGGGAAAAGCAGTTCGAGTGGGTATTTATACCCCAAATCGAGGAACCGTGCGGGTTTTCCCGCCCATAAATGCTTGGCGCATCCCCACCATTAGATTGTCATCCTCCCATTGAACGTGGGGAGCACAGAGCTGTCTGAATTTAATGAAGGACACGTTACGCGCACCGAAGCGTCAGTAACACGCCTTGGGCAGATGAAAAGATCTCAACACTGATGGAGGACAAGACTCGACTGGACATGGAACAGGCCCGAGGATGTCAAAATCCTCATCTCCGCCCGAGGATGCGGACAGCAAGATTTTGAGGGGCTATTGTGGGGCCAGAGAGTCAGACAGCCCCGACCCACTTAGTATTCAGGCTCAAAGGCCCACGCCGACGAGGTGTCCAAGGTCTGAGGATGAAAGTAGGATGCCCAGTTGCCCAAGAAACAATGCCGAGGATGATACCCTTCTCGGGGAACCGAGACCGTAAAGTGGATGAGCACCACACCATCAAGGAGAGTCTTCCTGAGCATCCAAAGAGAAAAGAGCAAGTACAACGCGTCAGCAACGGAAGCATGGTGGAGGAGCAAGTCCAGGATGAACTGTCACCTCCCCATTAAATGCCCACAACTAACGTCCTGGCCGCATTAATGAGAATAGGACTCCTGAACAGTGCTGTCTTGGTTGTTGCAACCCACAGGAAGCATGAGAATGCGGCGGATGGGACAGGCTCTCAAGTAGTGGCTTGGCTGATCAACAAATGTAGGGCTAAGATCAATTGAGAGAGGAGTATATAATGTAAGGAGTCCCTCTTGAAGAGGGTACCGGAGATCTGGATTGAGAGGTACTGTGGCAACTGGTATTCACCCAGAAACTCTTGTAACCATTTTCCAAAGAAGTAATAAGAACTGAAGCTCATTAAAGAAAGGCCGAGGAGTACCATTGTCAATCTTAACTCACGTACTAGCTATTAGATCCACATGCAACCATGCAAGGCCGTTGCACCCCTTACTAGGGCCTAGTTCTTCAACTCACGCTCTATAAATTCATTGTAGGGTTAGCTGGGCTTGGGTCCACTCTCTAAACTCCTAGAAGTGGTCAAACCCGGTCCCTACAATATATATGTGATACATTCACATCTTCTTCTTCTTTTTGAAACAATTATGGTTGCAATTGGGTAGAATTTTTATTGACTCATAATTTTGTGGGTCTTCCTTAGAGTAGGGGAGAGACTAGAGAGTACAATTCACCTATATTTTTCATGTTTATGCAAACAATATTTATTCCCAAAAATTGGGGCCTTTTTCAATTGAGGGGCCTCTAGATTTAACAAAATATATTTTTGGCTCTTTTAGAGACTAATTGGAAGCTATCAATTTTTGATATAAATGAGATTCAATCTTCATGTATTTTGTATACTAAATAAGATTCAATCAAACCCAAAGGGATTTATCCAGTGTTTCTAAGGTCTTGTGAGATCCATGAAGTATTGGGTTTAAAAGTTAAATCTCTTAACTGGTATATTAGGGCCATTTCAAAGCGATTATTCCTTGTAATTACTTGTGTGCATAGGAAGAAGAACTACACACACCCAAAAAAATAATCAAGTGCTATTACATCACTTAATTTTTTTGTTGGATGTGAATTTGATAAATCCAGCATTATATTACATTTCCTATTTATACTCCTTATGCTTGTAAATTAATTTCAAGTTAATCAAAGATCAGTAGTTATGTTATTTACTAAATATTTTAATTTCAAGTTTTTGTAATTTAAAAGTATGCATAGAAGATGTGTTTTTTTTTTTATTGAACAGTAAATAATATTTGATTATTTCGCATAAATATTAAGAACATAAAAAATATTAATCAAATGGTGGGATTTTTAAAATTTTAATTCAATAAAAAGCTATTAAATTGTATAGCATTGCTTAATGTTAGACTAGATGTAACTTGATCTTAAACTCTCTCTCTCTCTCTCTCTCTCTCTCTCTCTCTATATATATATATATATATATATGTGGGGGGTGAAAAGCCCAACCTAACGTATTGGGCCCAAGGCCCTATTTGAGGACCACTGTTTGTCCGAAGAGGTGAAAACACTCAATTAGAGGCCCATGTGAAAGGAGCATGTCTAGAGAGGAGCACGTGCATGATCCGAGGAGATGTTCAATTGTCCGAGGAGTCCAATATCCTTGGATCCGAAGAAGCTTGGTCCGACAGGTGTCTGGGAAGCTTAAGTGATCCCCCTGACAAATGTAATGATGGAAATGAACCTCAGACACGCATGAGGATAGCAGGAACGGAGAAATATCTAGGAGACAGGCTTCAACCACCGCATTAAATGCACTGCATCTACTTCCCTGGCCGCATTAATGTGGAGAAGTCATCTGAACAGTGCACTCTCAGCTACCGCCACTCACACAAGGCTAAAGATGGTGCATGATGGGACATGCACTCAAGTGGGCGTCCAAATGATGAACAAGTGGACGGTGAAGATGTAGGAAGGGGGTACTATATAAGAGGAGGATGCCTCTGATAGAGGGGGATCGAAAATCAGAAGTAAAAAAGAGAGTGCTCCATTACTGTAGCTCCAAGAATTGTAACCCAAGTTTATGAAATAAAAACACCTCTTCGGACGTTATGTTTGCATCTGTCCGAGCACGTTTGAATACAAATTTATCCACAAACACGGCAGTCTTATACTGTTAATTCACTACTAGCCTAGCTCTTTCACCCACTCTCTACAAATTTATTGTCTTGGGATCAGTGGGCTCAAAATCCATACCTTCTTGGGCTTGGGCTACAAAAATTGACCCTACAATATATATATATATATATATATTGTGGGGGCATTTTTTTGCTTCAAGGAAACTCATGAGTACTCCTTGGCAAATTTTTGCAACCACCTAGGCCGTCCTCGGATGGCCTTGCATTCACCTCGGCATGCTTTGCATTCATCTCGGCATGCTTGGCATTCACCTCGGATGGTGTCCTAGGAGTCCCACATCGAATGAAAACCCCCCCACTTGCTGCCTTATAAGCTATGAAGCGAAGGGAGTAGTGTACCATTAGTTTAGTTATTCGAATAACTAAACTAATGGTACACTACTCCCTTCGCTTCATAGCTTATAAGGCAGCAAGTGGGGGGGTTTTCCTTCGATGTGGGACTCCTAGGACACCGTCCAAGGTGAATGCCAAGCATGCCGAGGTGAATGCAAGGCCATCCGAGGACGGCCTAGGTGGATGCAAAAATTTGCCAAGGAGTACTCATGAGTTTCCTTGAAGCAAAAAAATGCCCCCACATATATATATATATATATATATGGTAGAAACAATCAACTAACACCGAATTACCAATCATTAAAATGACTAAACCTTCATATATACTAAAATTATCTATCCATATATAGCCTTAGTTTTGTTTTATTTAGTTTAAAAAAAAAAAAAAAAACTTATAATAACAGGGAAAGGAGAATTTTAACACCAATATATTTTTATTTCATGGGAGGTTTGAAACTCAGTGAATAAAACTTTTGGTAAATATAAGTAACATGATTGAATTGCTCTTTTCGAACACAAAATTTTAAATTAGCAGATTAATTAGATCACAGTTAAACATGATATTTGATTATTTAATAAATAATATAAAAAATACCCATTGAAAAATTCAAATCATACATGCCCTTATAACTATATACACACACATTGAATTTATCTGCTATTCACTGCATTATTAAAATGATCGAACCTAAGTCTGGTCAACTGCAATATGTTTATTTTTGTTTTTCCCCCCTTTTATCATAAAGCTATAAAACATAAGAAATGCTATATTCACAATATTTTTACAATACTTTCACAATAAATTTTAAGTTGCAAAATTTTATTTGCTAATATTGATGGGGAAAAAAGTAATTTCAATAGTGAATTAAAGATAAAAACCTGTAACAACTTGCGACTTAAAATTTTTTGTGAAAACATCGTAAAAATGTCGTGAACATAGCAGACTCTAGAGGCGTAGCTCATGGTCATGGCCCTACACTCACGTGGTGTTTAGTTTGCTCATGAATTGTTCATACAAGTTGCGGAAATGGGTGTCTTATTCGCATCATTAGACCCTAGTACTATTACGTGTATTATTAGTATATCATACAAGCACTCAAACAATCAAAATCTACCATAATGTTAAGTTTCTCTCAGAGAGAGAGAGAGAGAGAGAGAGAGAGAGAGAGAGAGAGAGAGAGAGAGAGAGAGAGAGAGAGAGAGTATTGGACTTTTTTGGATTTTGAAAGGTATATATCTTAGTTGGATGGCTGTGACTGGAGTTGTTGGTGGCACCGGTGAATGATGTGTTTTGTCTGTTTTGATGCAAGTTGTGGGGGAAAAGCACAGTCTATTTGTAATTAATAACTTTCTCAAAAAAAAAAAAAATTTGTAATTAATAAATTATAGCTGGAATTATGTCATACCCTAGTACTATTACGTGTATTATTAGTATATCATACAAGCACTCAAACAATCAAAATAAACCATAATGTTAAGTTCCTCTCAGAGAGAGAGAGAGAGAGAGAGAGAGAGAGAGAGAGAGAGAGAGAGAGAGAGAGAGAGAGAGAGAGAGAGAGAGAGAGTATTGGACTTTTTTGGATTTTGAAAGGTATATATCTTAGTTGGATGGCTGTGACTGGAGTTGTTGGTGGCAACGGTGAATGATGTGTTTTGTCTGCTTTTGATGCAAGTTGTGGGGGAAAAGCACAGTCTATTTGTAATTAATAAATTATAGCTGGAATTATGTCATATAAGTAAATTAGATGGAGTTATTTTAGTTTTCGAAAAATTGATTCACCAACCTTAAATGTTTTATCAATAATATTTACTAAAAACTACACTATTTGTATTATCAATAAATTAAAATAATAATTTATAAATTTATAAATTTATTTACAAACTTACACAATCTAATCTTAAGATTTTTTTTTTTGGAGGGGGAATCTAATCTTAAGATTATATACATTTATTTTTATATGTCTCTTCAGGGACACCCAGGTGATATGTTCAATAGACTTAAAAGATGTGATGAAAACCCTGAAGTCTCATAGACAGATAATGGTATAATCTGGCTAAAGATTAGGCTATCACTTTCGTATTTTAATATATATATATATATATATATTTCTCTATAAAATTAACAAATTATACATTTCAAAATTTGTAGCTAATTAAGTATCTCAGAAATCATTATAGCATAAGAAAGTTAATATTATATATATATATATATATATTTTTTTTTTTTTTAATAAAGAGTGATATTATACTATTACAGAGTTTAGCATGTATGTCTTATAAATAAATAAATCAAATTCTAAAACATAAATAAAAAATTATTGATTATGTTATTTATGTGACATCAATTACCCTTGTTAACACGTTAGTTTGTAAGTCTTTTATAATAAAATTACTAGTTGCTCTGGGATTTTTCAAAAAATAAAAAATAAAAACAAAAATACATGCATAAATGTTTCATCATATTAAATATAAGGAGTCCAAATCTTCTGTCTCACTTTTCCTGCTCCACTCTATACTCCACCAATAAATACTTGCCACGTGTTCACCTAATTAATAACTGTAGTATTAATAAGTCAATAATGATAATATTTAATTAATTAGGTGAACACGTGGCAAGTATTTATTGGTGGAGTATAGAGTGGAGCAGGAAAAGTGAGACAGAAGATTTGGACTCAAATATAAGGTCTTTATATAAAATTATCTCCATTATGAGACTTAGTGTGCGTTTGGTATTGGCTTAAAAAGCCAATTTTTTTTTATCTACTATTAAGCTTATTTTTGTTATTATTCACAGGTTCCATTGCACTTTTTGGTACTATTCATAAATTCTACGGTACTATTTCAGCTACCTTTTAGTTTTATTTATAGTACTTTCAGTTTCAATTAAATAAACTATGGGTTGTGTTTCTTAACAACACAATTCTTGGCAGCTTTCAGCTTTTGACAATTATTTATTTTTTTGAAAATTTTTTAAATAAATTTTTTCCTTTTTTTTTTTTTAAGTGAGACCCAAAAAGGAAAACATTTCCCATATACTATTCCTAAACAGATGACTAAGTAGAATTTATCCTAATTATTTAATTATTATATATTTAGATTTATTTTATTCAATGGATGGTGGATACAACGAATCTACTTAAGATTGAATAGCGGGTCTCAATTTTAGGTTTACTCAAGATCGGGAGAAATTATAAGATCCACATGGTGAATAAGTGATGGAGTCTACTATTTTACTAAAAAACTTTCACTTGTTTAAAATTGTTAGTTAGAATTTTTTTTTAAACAAAAATTAATTACTAACTCAATAATTTTAAACAAGTAAATTTTTTTTTGTGGAATGGTAGACAAATGACGTGATACAACATATGACTCTATAATTTCTCCAAGACCCCTGTTTTTATATATTGTTCACTCTGTCTATTGCATCCTCCACACAGAAATCGTTCTCATCTTACTCTCCTCACAAAGATACTATTCATTCAATTCCCACTAAGAAATGGCGGAAGGAGCTTTGGTTGGCGTTGCTAAGGGGATCACAGAGAAAGCGGGCAACCTTGTAGCCCAAGAGATTGGACTACTCTGGGGTGTCAAAGACGAGATTAAAATGCTTGGCGACACAGTTTTGACAATCAGTGCTGTGATTCAGGATGCAGAGAAGAAGCAGCAGCACAACAATCAAGTCAGAGTGTGGCTGGAAAGGCTGAACGATGCACTTTATGCAGCCGATGACTTGCTGGATGACATCTCCACTGAAGCTTTACGACGGGAAGTGATAACAAGGAACAAGAAGGCAAAAGAGGTACACATCTTCTTTTCCAAATCCAACCAGCTTGTGTATGGTCTTAAAATGGGTCATAAGGTTAAGGCAGTGTGGGAGAGGCTAGATGCAATAAAAAATGATAGGGGGTTCCACTTAGATGAACGTCCTATAGAGACACAGGTGGGGAATTATAGGGTGAGAGAAACTCATTCTTTTGTACGTAGTGAAGAAGTCATTGGGAGAGACAAAGATAAGGAAGAGATTATAAGAATTCTTTTGGATACCAATGTTGAAGAGAGTGTTTTGATCCTTCCAATAGTTGGACTTGGAGGGCTAGGGAAGACCACATTAGCTCAACTTGTATTCAATGATAAAGAATTCCAAAATTGTTTTGAGAAAAAGCTTTGGGTGTGTGTCTCTGATGACTTTGAAGTAAAAGTAATTGTTAAGAAAATTTTAGAGTGTGCACAAAGTATGAAACCAGAAGACCTTGAAATGAATACACTGATTAATGATCTTCAGAAAGAAATTGATGGAAAGAGATACCTACTTGTGTTGGACGACATATGGAATGAGGATCCTAAAAAATGGCTTAACTTAAAAGATCTTTTAATGGATGGAGCAAGAGGTAGTAGAATATTAGTGACTAATAGAGTGGCAAAGATTACAAAAACTGTTCAACCATATTTGTTAGAGGGTTTAGATAAAGAAAAGTCCTGGTCTTTATTTAAGCAGATGGCATTTGGACATGGACAAGAGCCAGAGAATCCAATATTTAAGGCAATTGGAAAGGAAATCCTTAAAAAATGTAGAGGAGTCCCCCTAGCCATAAGGACTATAGGAAGCCTATTATACTTTAAAAACACGGAAGAAGAGTGGTTATCTTTTAAGGATAGTGAGCTTTCAAAAGTACCTCAAGAAGAAAATGACATCCTACCAACACTTAAGTTGAGTTATAATCATCTTCCATCACATTTGAAACAATGTTTTGCTTATTGTTGTTTATTTCCAAAGGATTACAAAATTCATAAACCAACATTAATTAAAATGTGGATGGCACAAGGTTTCATTAGGCCTTTAAATCAAAATCAATGCCTAGAAGATGTTGGTCATGAGTATATTATGGATTTATTATGGAGATCGTTTTTTCAGGAAGTTGAAAAGGATGTGAGAGGCAATATTTTACATTTCAAAATGCACAATCTTATGCATGATCTTGCAAAATTAGTAGCAAGATCTTATAGCACCACTTGTTATTCTAAAGAAGAAATCATTGATGAAAAAACTCTACATGTGTCATTTGGTGGTCAATCACAATCACAAATTCCAAGTTCATTGTTTAAAGCTAGAAGGATACGAACCCTTATGTTCCAAGGTCAACTTTGGGGTTGGTATCAACATAAATTAATTTATAATTGTGCATTTGTTACAAGGTTTATTCTTATTCGCATCATTAGACCCTAGTACTATTACGTGTATTATTAGTATATCATACAAGCACTCAAACAATCAAAATCTACCATAATGTTAAGTTTCTCTCAGAGAGAGAGAGAGAGAGAGAGAGAGAGAGAGAGAGAGAGAGAGAGAGAGTATTGGACTTTTTTGGATTTTGAAAGGTATATATCTTAGTTGGATGGCTGTGACTGGAGTTGTTGGTGGCACCGGTGAATGATGTGTTTTGTCTGTTTTGATGCAAGTTGTGGGGGAAAAGCACAGTCTATTTGTAATTAATAACTTTCTCAAAAAAAAAAAAAATTGTAATTAATAAATTATAGCTGGAATTACGTCATACCCTAGTACTATTACGTGTATTATTAGTATATCATACAAGCACTCAAACAATCAAAATAAACCATAATGTTAAGTTCCTCTCAGAGAGACAGAGAGAGAGAGTATTGGACTTTTTTGGATTTTGAAAGGTATATATCTTAGTTGGATGGCTGTGACTGGAGTTGTTGGTGGCAACGGTGAATGATGTGTTTTGTCTACTTTTGATGCAAGTTGTGGGGGAAAAGCACAGTCTATTTGTAATTAGTAAATTATAGCTGGAATTATGTCATATAAGTAAATTAGATGGAGTTATTTTAGTTTTCGAAAAATTGATTCACCAACCTTAAATGTTTTATCAATAATATTTACTAAAAACTACACTATTTGTATTATCAATAAATTAAAATAATAATTTATAAATTTATAAATTTATTTACAAACTTACACAATCTAATCTTAAGATTTTTTTTTTTGGAGGGGGAATCTAATCTTAAGATTATATACATTTATTTTTATATGTCTCTTCAGGGACACCCAGGTGATATGTTCAATAGACTTAAAAGATGTGATGAAAACCTTGAAGTCTCATAGGCAAATAATGGTATAATCTAGCTAAAGATTAGGATATCACTTTCGTATTCTAATATATATATATATATATATATACACGCATAAACTCATAAAAATTTAAAAGGCTTTTATTTGAACATAAGTATATTTAATTTTCTATATATATATATATATATATTTCTCTATAAAATTAACAAATTATACATTTCAAAATTTGTAGCTAATTAAGTATCTCAGAAATCATTATAGCATAAGAAAGTTAATATTATATATATATATATATATTTTAATAAAGAGTGATATTATACTATTACAGAGTTTAGCATGTATGTCTTATAAATAAATAAATCAAATTCTAAAACATAAATAAAAAATTATTGATTATGTTATTTATGTGACATCAATTACCCTCGTTAACACGTTAGTTTGTAAGTCTTTTATAATAAAATTACTAGTTGCTCTGGGATTTTTCAAAAAATAAAAAATAAAAACAAAAATACATGCATAAATGTTTCATCATATTAAATATAAGGTCTTTATATAAAATTATCTCCATTAGGAGACTTATTGTGCATTTGGTATTGGCTTAAAAAGCCATTTTTTTTATTTACTATTAAGCTTATTTTTGTTATTATTCACAGGTTCCATTGCACTTTTTGGTACTATTTATAAATTTCACGGTACTATTTCAATTACATTTTAGCCTTATTTATAGTACTTTCAGTTTCAATTAAATAAACTATGGGTTGTGTTTCTTAACAACACAATTCTTGGTAGCTTTCAGCTTTTGACAATTATTTATTTTTTTGACAAATTTTTAAATAATTTTTTTCCTTTTTTTTTTTTTTTTTTAAGTGAGACCCAAAAAGGAAAACATTTCCCATATACTATTCCTAAACAGATGACTAAGTAGAATTTATCCTAATGATTTAATTATTATATATTTAGATTTATTTTATTCAATGGATGGTGGATACAACGAATCTACTTAAGATTGAATAGCGGGTCTCAATTTTAGGTCTACTCAAGATCGGGAGAAATTATAAGATCCATATGATGAATAAGTGATGGGGTCTATCATTTTACTAAAAAACTTTTACTTGTTTAAAATTGTTAGTTAGAAAAAATTTTTAAACAAAAATTAATTACTAACTTAGTAATTTTAAATAAATTTTTTTTTTTAGTAGAATAGTAGACAAATGACGTGGGAGTACTCTATTATTTCTCCAAGAGCAGGGTCTTTATATATTGTTCACTCTGTCTATTGCATCCTCCGCACAGAAATCGTTCTCATCTTACTCTCCTCACAAAGATACTATTCATTCAATTCCCACTAAAGAAATGGCGCAAGGAGCTTTGGTTGGCGTTGCTAAGGGGATCACAGAGAAAGCGGGCAACCTTGTAGCCCAAGAGATTGGACTACTCTGGGGTGTCAAAGACGAGATTAAAAAGCTTGGCGATACAGTTTTGACAATCAGTGCTGTGATTCAGGATGCAGAGAAGAAGCAGCAGCACAACAATCAAGTCAGAGTGTGGTTGGAAAGGCTGAACGATGCACTTTATGCAGCCGATGACTTGCTGGATGACATCTCCACTGAAGCTTTACGACGGGAAGTGATAACAAGGAACAAGAAGGCAAAAGAGGTACACATCTTCTTTTCCAAATCCAACCAGCTTGTATATGGTCTTAAAATGGGTCATAAGGTTAAGGCAGTGTGGGAGAGGCTAGATGCAATAAAAAATGATAGGGGGTTCCACTTAGATGAATGTCCTATAGAGTCACAGGTGGGGAATTATAGGGTGAGAGAAACTCATTCTTCTGTACGTAGTGAAGAAGTCATTGGGAGAGACAAAGATAAGGAAGAGGTTATAAGAATTCTTTTGGATACCAATGTTGAAGAGAGTGTTTTGATCCTTCCTATAGTTGGGCTTGGAGGACTAGGAAAGACCACATTAGCTCAACTCGTATTCAATGATGAAAAAATCCAAAACCGTTTTCAGCAAAAGCTTTGGGTGTGTGTCTCTGATGATTTTGAAGTAAAAGTAATTGTTAAGAAAGTTTTAGAGTGTGCACAAAATAAGAAACAAGAAGAAATTGAATTAAACACATTGATTAATAATCTTAAGAATGAAATTGATCGAAAGAGATACCTACTTGTGTTGGATGACATATGGAATGAGGATCCTAAAAAATGGCTTAACTTAAAAGATCTTTTAATGGATGGAGCAAGAGGTAGTAGAATATTAGTGACTACACGTAGTAATAGAGTGGCAAAGATTACAAAAACTGTTCAACCATATTTGTTAGAGGGTTTAGATAAAGAAAAGTCCTGGTCTTTATTTAAGCAAATGGCATTTGGACATGGACAAGAGCCAGAGAATCCAATATTTAAGGCAATTGGAAAGGAAATCCTTAAAAAATGTAGAGGAGTCCCCCTAGCCATAAGGACTATAGGAAGCCTATTATACTTTAAAAACACGGAAGAAGAGTGGTTATCTTTTAAGGATAGTGAGCTTTCAAAAGTACCTCAAGAAGAAAATGACATCCTACCAACACTTAAGTTGAGTTATAATCATCTTCCATCACATTTGAAACAATGTTTTGCTTATTGTTGTTTATTTCCAAAGGATTACAAAATTCATAAACCAACATTAATTAAAATGTGGATGGCACAAGGTTTCATTAGGCCTTTAAATCAAAATCAATGCCTAGAAGATGTTGGTCATGAGTATATTATGGATTTATTATGGAGATCGTTTTTTCAGGAAGTTGAAAAGGATGTGAGAGGCAATATTTTACATTTCAAAATGCACGATCTTATGCATGATCTTGCAAAATTAGTAGCAAGATCTTATAGCACCACTTGTTATTCTAAAGAAGAAATCATTGATGAAAAAACTCTACATGTGTCATTTGGTGGTCAATCACAATCACAAATTCCAAGTTCATTGTTTAAAGCTAGAAGGATACGAACCCTTATGTTCCAAGGTCAACTTTGGGGTTGGGATCAACATAAATTAATTTATAATTGTGCATTTGTTACAAGTTTTAAGTTCGTTCGTTTGTTGGATTTGAATAATATAGATATTATGACAGTTCCAAGTTCTATCGGGAAATTGAAACATGTAAGATATCTTGATCTGTCCAATAACAGTATTAGGATGCTTCCTAATTCAATTACAAGATTGCATAATTTGCATACTCTCAAACTATGTAAATGTCCTATTACCAAATTGCCCAGTGATTTTACCAAATTGGTCAACCTTAGGCTTCTTGAGATTGATACTTTGTCTTTGACCCATATACCACGTGGATTGAAGCAAATGACTAGCCTTCAAGATTTGTCAGTAATTCAGATAAGAATGAATAGCGGTTCATGCTTTAAGCGTAACAGTGGATTGAAGGAACTTAATGAACTAAGCGAGTTGAAATTTCTAAAAGTTGAAAATTTGAATTTACGTAACTACGGGGGAGTGGAATTTCCAAAGCAGATGTCATCGTTCACAAATCTTGTGAAATTTTGGTTAGAAGACTGTAACAAATGCCAACATCTGCCACCGTTGGAGCAACTTCGGAATCTCAAGTATCTCTCTCTCAACAAATTGGGTTCTCTAGAGTACATGTCAGAGATAGTTTACAGTGAGGAGCTCTCTAATTCTTCATTCATCCCATCTCTAGAAGAACTCCTACTCATTCACTGCCCTAATCTAAAGGGATGGTGGCGACAGAGAAGGGATTCTTTAAAGGAAGTCGATGATGATAACAATCATTTGTTGCCCTTTTTTCCTCGTCTTTCCCACCTGGAAATTGTGCAGTGCCCTAAGCTTACCTCCATGCCTCTGTTTCCAAATGTCGAAAGGCTGACATTGTATATGTGTAGCTTGAAGCCATTGAAGCAGACATCAACACTCCAGATTGAGATTGCCAATTCCTCCTTTGCCCCTCTCTCCAAATTAGAATATCTGGAAATTGGGACCCTAAAGGAACCTTTACCCAAATTAGAATATTTGTCCAACCTCGTTTCTCTCTATTGTTGTGGTCCTCTCCCTCAAGGTATGCAACATCTCACTATGCTTGAGAATATGACAATTGTGTATTCTATGGAGGTTGATTTATCAAATTTTGGGGATGCCATAGAATGCCAAGGCCTTAAGAGCCTTCAATCACTTGAAATAAAGAGTTGCCCCAATTTAATATCGTTGCCTGAAGGGATGGGTGGCCTTACCTCTTTGCATACACTAGATATTTGGGATTGCCCCAAACTAAAATCATTGCCCGAAGGGATAAAAGGTCTTACCTCTTTGATTATACTACAAATTGGTCTCTGTCCCATCTTACTGGAAAGATGCAAGAGAGAAACAGGCGAAGATTGGCCAAAGATTGCTCATATACCAAACTTGGGAGGAATCTAAGTCAGCAACAAACCAACTGAGGTATTTAACTAAACCACCGTTTTATCCAATGTTTCATTGAAAATCAAAAACCCAATTTCTTTTTCTTTTTTACTCTCATTTTTTTTTCTGGTTGACTATTTCAATATATTTCTTGGTGATTGAATTTTAGATGAACCAAATGAACCACAGAAGATTCGCTCATAATAATTGCAACTCAATCAAACCAATTGGGCGGTTCATAGAGTCATCAACTAACTATTGGTACTGTCTCATTCTTTCTTCTCTTTCCTTTTAACCTCTTTTATCCACTCATATGATTTTTAATTTTTATTCTTTAATTTATAACTTCCCCCTATTAGGAAAAATAATATGTGAATTTTCCCAAATCAGTTTCTTTATTCTAAGAAATTACATGTTTGTGTTTTGAATTAAGTTGATGAGGTGCTTCATTTCTCATTGTGTAAAACAAAGTAAAATTAGCCACTAGGTGATGTATGAAGAAATAAGAGGAGAGCTTTCTCAACAAGTGATTGGGGTTGCTGTGATGCCCTGGATTTGATTGGATATTGACTTTAAGTGTGTGTTGTGTGGGTGTGTGATAAGTCCCACATTGGGTTTTTATTGGGCTGAAGTTATTCTTTCTGCAGATGTCAGCAACATGACCTGATGTATTGTTTTGATGTGAACTTCAAGATTTGATCAACCATTGAGGTAGCTTTCATACACTATCCTAATTGACATAAAAAATTTGTCTCTCATACTGTGTGACTTGATGCATTCCATTTATGAACTAATATCAATGCTTGTTTTATTGTATTTTCACTTGCTATAGGAGTGCATGTTCTAATTAGATAAATCTGAGTAGATTAGGTTTCAATTTTTTTCCTTTTTTTGGAAATATGATAAACAAATTATTACTTTTATCACCTAGTCTCTTTAATGTATTTCTCAAAATTAGGTCCAATTGGTTCTCTTGGATCAATAATTATCAAACAGAAGAGATGGAATGATTATATTTCCAGCTATAGTAAAACAAAGTCTTGATACTGATTGGTTCTTTTCTCCGTGGTTTTGGTGAAAATTTTCTAATCATGTGCATGTTTCTTGTAGGAGTCCTTGTATCATTCTGTCTGGGAACTCAGCAAATGTGACTGGAAGCTTCATTCTATTTCTATAAACAATCAATTTTCTGAAATCAGCTTATGAGTTGAGGGTAAGGCCTTGTCTCAGTTCACCAAATGAGAAAGATCAATGCTTTTAAACGTGCACTTCCTCTCTGTATGCTTCCTGTAGGGACCGCTTTTTTGGTGCCCCGGGCCTAACGGATCTGGGTCAGAGGCCCAACAAACCCCAAACAATGAATTTGTAGAGAGTGGATCGAAGGTTTAGGCGCCGGCCGGCGTTCACGGGGCGTGGGCTCCGTTCTCTTTTCATTTAATGAAAGACTTAGAGCAATTTACAATTGGGGGATGCTCCTCGGACCATGGCCGAGGAGGCTTTTCTCTCCTTTGGCCTTCATCTTTTCTCTTTTTTCTCTCTCTTTTTCCAGAGGAAAAAACCCCCTTTTCTGGGGGATTCCCTTACATTATATATCCTTTACCCAACTAATCCTAGCCCTACACTTGTTGAGCGATCAGGACATTTGCTCAGGTGCTTGTCCCATCAGCCGCCTTCTCAGTCTTCTTGAGAGTCGCGGCAACCAAGGCGACGCTGGTGTGAAGTCCTCTCCTCATTAATGCGGCCAGGGCGGTTGTTAGGTACATTTAATGTGGAGGTGACTGCTCGTTACGAGCTTGTCCCTCAAGTTCTCGGACGCCCGATGATGGGGTCGTCCTCGGCCTGCTCTGTTGGCGCCTGGGCTTCTTCTTTTCCTCCTCGGATTTCAGGTGCCTCCTTGGCTTGGGCCTTCGGCCCAGGAACGAAGTGGGCTGGGCCGTAGGATTCCTTGGCCCCACAATAGCCCCTCAAAATCATGCTATCCGCATCCTCGGGCAGAAAGGAGGATTTTGATGTCCTCGGGCCTGCCACGCGTCCCATTAAGTCTGATCCCCTGTCAGTTCCGGAGCCCTTTCATCTGCCCCAGATGCGTTACTGACGCTTCGAAGGGCGTAACGTTCCCTTCATTAAATCCAGGCGGCTCTGTGCCCCCCACGTTCAACGGGAGGATGACGATCCAATGGTGGGGATTCGCCTGGCAGTTGGGGGTGGAAAAACCCGCACGACCCCTTGATTGGTGGGTATAAATGCCCATTTGAAAAGCTGGTTTCTCTGTTCATTCGCACACAAGAGTCTACATCTCCAGCATAAAAAGTTGGTCCGAGGAGCTCCTACGCATTTCTGTAAGTCACCCTCTCTCTCTTTGAACTTCCTCTTTTTCATTTGCTCTCTCTTAACTCGGTTAGGCATCACTTGGGATGGGTATATTTAAGAAGTATGTCTTCACTGAGGAGGCGATGGAGAAGTTCATCGTCGATTATAAGATACCTGCCAACGTGGGCTTGAGGTATTGTGCGGAGGGCGAGTGGCGCCTTCGGAGGCAGGAGGGCGAGGTGGTGATTCCCATCGTTGCCTTCGTTGAAGGTGGCATGAGAATACCCATGGGGCCGGTGATGAGGGGCTATCTGACGCACTTCCGGCTAGCCCCCACCCAGTGTGCCATCAACGTCTTTAGGATTCTGGGCTGTGTGGATGCCCTAAACGAGAAGATGGGACTGAGGTTGACCCACCATGACGTTAACTGGTGTTATAACCTCCAGTGCTTGAAGGGTGAAACTTACTATCTGAAGACCAGGGATGACAGGGTCCGGCTCATTCAGTGCCTCCCTGAGTCCAGCAAGGGGTTGAACAAGGACTTCCTCAACGTATCCGGAGAGTGGCACGATGGCCTTCACTGCCCGACGACGGAGGGGACCCCAGGTGGGGCAATGGGAAGATGGGGAGAGGGTTCTCGGACCCCAATCGGGTCCACCTTTTACTTCGTCCATTTCTTTTTGTACTGTTTGGTTTCTAATGTGAATGTGATTCCTCTTGCAGATCCGCACGCCTTCACGCGCCACTTCAGCCTGATCAATCGGGAAGACTTGCAAAAGGCGCTGAGGGCAGAGGTTTTCGTGAACGAGGCTGACAATCAGGTTAGGGCCGCTCACCAGATCTTGAAATACGACCTGGCTCACAAGTCATTTGCGGCGCCGAAGTACGTGATCAGAGCAAAGGATCCTCGGCTTCGAAAAATAACCGTGACCGAGGACGGGTTTCGGTTCCCCGAGGTGCCCTCTACATCAGAAGGCGTAACACCTGCGGGTCCCTCCTCCTTCTCCCTTAGACTCTCGGAGCCCGCCGAAGTAGGCTTAGAGAAGGAAGAGGAGGTTGCTGACTTTGGCCCCGCCGAGGACGAGTTTGACGTGTTCGAACAAGTCCAACAGTCCGAAGACCCTCCCGGAGATTTGGGTGACCCTTGTCTGACTGAAGCAGACTTCTCAGTGTCCAAGTCCTCTTCCCGGCACGAAATGGGTTACAAGAAGAGGCCCCAACCTAGCCTGTCGGATCTGATTGAAGGCCAGCCGGGGAAATCAAAGCCAGAGCTTCCTCCTCCTAAAACTCGTTCGGCTCAGGGCAGGTCGGCCTCTGCCCAGTCAAGGCTTCCTCCCTCTCCGTCCAAGACGAGTCTGCCTTCTAGGCATGAGCCCTTTGATCCCAAGCAGAAGAAGGATAAGGGCAAAAGGTCAGCTGAGGAGAGGTCCGGGTCTCCACGGGAGGGGGATGATACTCGGCGGCAACCCAAACAACTGAAGATAGGCTCCCGAGGCCAGGAAAAGCAGGCTGACGCCCAGCCCGAGCCGCAGGCCTGGCTTCCTTCCCTAACGCTCCATGGGGAGCCGCTGAGGGAAGACTCCTCCCTCAAGGATTTCAGAGAGGGTGAAGGCGCGTACGTGGCCGACGCGCTGGAAAGGTGTCTGTTACTCCCAGCCTGGAAAGCACGGGTGCGGCGCCAGAGGCGCCGCACCCGCGTCGGACGCGTCCCGACGCAGCGACGCGCCTCGGACACCGTTGCCCGCGTGTCCGTGCCGCGTCGGGCCGCGTCGTGCCACGTGGCGAAGCCGACTCGCGCCGACGCGGCTCAAATCGGGCCGACTCGGCTCGATTCGGGCCGTTTCGGCCGTTTCGGCCGTATCGTCCGTATCGGCCGTATCGGCCGAAACCGCCGATATGGCCAGTTTATGCCGAAATTCAAAAAAAAAAAAAAAAAAAAGGTGCAAAATGCACCGTTTGACTTAACCTAAAACCTAAAACTCTCTCAAGTCTCTCACTTTGTCCAGAAACTCCAAAGACACTCCGTCCCTCACTCCATCTCCATCGCTCTCCATTGCTCTTCTCTCTGTGCTCTCTGGTTGCTGGGCTGCTCAGTGCTCACTCCCTCCCTCACTCCAATCTCCATTGCTCGTCTCTCTCTTCTCTCTGTGCTCTCTGGTTGCTCGGCTGCTTCACTGACTCACTCCCTCCCTCACTCCAATCTCCATCGCTCGTCTCTCTCTTCTCTCTGTGCTCTGGTTGCTCGGCTGCTTCACTGACTGACTCAGTCCGTGCATCCCAGCCACTCTAGAGTCTAGACACAGCCACTCAGCCACACAGCCATTCAAACTTCAGCTCTCTCTCACGCATTCTCAACTCAGGTACCGTATTCGATCTTAGTTTGATTTGTGATTTGTTAGTTAATAGTTATTATTTGTAGGTTAAATTTGTTTGTTATTATTTGTTAGTTAATAGTTTGATTTGTGATTTGTTAGTTAGTTTGATTTGTGAGTTGTGATTTGTGATTTGTGTTCTGTGAACTGGGTTTGATTTATTACTAATTTATTTAGTTAATACTTAATAGGTTAAATTGAATCTATTGAATTTGCAATGGACGAAGTTGCTAGCACAGAAACTTCACCTTCATCTAATCAAGAAGGGTCAAATGACGAATCTCCTCTTTGGCAGTATGTGACTAAAGTAGAAAAACCACCTGGGGCCTCTGTTAAATCAGGTGGAAACACATACTTTAAGTGTAACTACTGTGATATTATTTTTGTAGGATCCTATTCTAGGGTTAAGGCTCATTTATTAAAAATTTCTAACAAAGGAATTAGAGCATGCCCTAAGGTGACACCGAGCCATAGGCTGGAAATGCAGCAAATGCATGACCAAGTTGAGAATGATAAGTTAGAGAGGGATCGGAGAAGTGAAATTCCCTTACCCCCACCTCCCCCAGGCCGTGGGCCTGCACCTATTTCCCCATTTCGGAGATATGAAGGGAGTGATAGTACAAATTCGAGTGATGGTAAGAGGAGAAAGGTGATGAATTCTACTTTGGAGAAAGCATTCCAAAATAATGCTAGGCATGATTTGGATAGCAGAATTGCTAGAATGTTTTACACCGGTGGGCTTTCCTTTCATTTTGCAAGAAACCCATATTATCGTAGTTCCTATGCATATGCTGCTACCCATAACATTCCGGGTTATGTTCCTCCTGGATATAATGCCTTGAGAACAACACTTTTGCAAAAAGAAAGAGCTCATGTTGAAAGACTTTTGAAACCAATTAAGGACTCTTGGCTTGAAAATGGTGTAAGTATAGTTTCTGATGGATGGTCAGATCCACAAAGGAGGCCTCTTATTAATATTATGGCTGTATCAGATGGGGGTCCAGTGTTTATAAAGGCAATTGATGGGTCAGGTGAGTTCAAAGATAAACATTATATTGCTGGGGTGTTGAAGGATGCTATAAAAGAGATTGGACATGAAAAAGTTGTCCAAGTCATTACTGATAATGCTAGTGTGATGAAGTCTGCTGGAGCTCTTATTGAAGGTGAGTATTCTAAAATATTTTGGACACCCTGTGTTGTCCACACTCTCAATCTAGCTTTGAAGAATATTTGTGCAGCAAAAAACACTGAAAAGAATGAAGTTACATATGAGAAATGTAGTTGGATTACACGTATTGCTGATGATGTATCCTTCATACGTGTTTTTATCATGAACCATTCAATGAGATTGGCGATGTTTAATGAATTTTGTCCATTAAAATTGCTCCAAGTTGCTGATACTAGATTTGCTTCAGTTGTTGTAATGCTGAAAAGGTTGAAGTTGATAAAAAGATGCCTTCAAGCCATGGCTATTAGTGACCAATGGGCTTCTTATAGGGAGGATGATGTTGGAAAAGCTCAAAAGGTGAAAGATTTGATTCTAAGTGATCTTTGGTGGGATAATATTGATTATATCCTTGAATTCACAGCACCCATTTATGATATGCTACGCATAGCCGACACAGATAAGCCTTGTCTTCATCTTGTGTATGAGATGTGGGATTCAATGATAGAGAAGGTGAGGGCAGTAATATATCGGCACGAAGGCTTGGAAGATGATCAGTATAGCTCATTTTGGGGTGTGGTGTATGATATACTCATTGATCGATGGACTAAAAATTGTACGCCACTACATTGCTTGGCTCATTCCTTAAATCCTAAGTAAGTACATTTATTTTCTATTTTCCTTACTTCACCCTTCTAGTAAAACCCATGTTTCATCTATATTTGTTTTTTAATCTTTAACTAGGTATTACTCCATTGAATGGCTTTCGGAGAATCCAAAACGCATCCCTCCACATCGGGATCATGAAATTTCTATGGAAAGGAGCAAGTGTTTGGATCGATACTTTCAAGATGAGAATGAATTAAAGCCGGTGGTGAAGTCTGAGTTTGCTACATTTTCAGGAGGGAGGTTTCCTTCACCAGAAGCCTTGACAGATAGGTGGACCTTACAACCTTTGATTTGGTGGCAATACCATGGCTCCGCATTTCCAACTCTTCAAACCCTTGCCCTTAAACTTCTTGGACAACCTTGTTCATCCTCATGTGCTGAGAGGAATTGGAGCACATACAAATTTATTCATTCCTTAAAAAGAAACAAAATGACTCCTGCACGTGCTGAGGATTTGGTATATGTGCATTCTAATCTTCGACTCTTGTCAAGGCGCAATGAGGAGTACGTACATTCAGCAACAAAGATGTGGGATATTGCTGGAGACTCTTGGAATGAGAGCGACATGCATGGAGGAGCAGGAATTCTTGAGAATGCAGCCCTTACACTCGATGAGCCAGAGTTGGAGGCCGTGGTTATTGGGAATGCTAGCACTAGTGCTACTACTAGTGAAAGTGAAGTTCGAAGTGAAGCAATTGATATTGAGGATGATGATGTTGGTATTTGATTGTTTTGTTGATTATCTTTTATTTTGTTTTAGTTTCAAACTTGTGAGTTGTATTCTAATTTTCGAACATCATGGAATGTTTTAGACTTTTAGTTTTAATCTTGTGGGTTGTATTTAATTTATGAACATCATGTTTTAGTTATTAAATTTGGTATATGTTTATATAATGTGAAAAATTATGCTTAGCAATATATTAAAAATATAAATAAAAATATTTTTAATAATTTTTTAATCGCCGAGTCCCGCCGCACCCGCACCCACCTTTTTCAAAAATTGCCGAGTCCCGCACCCGCACCCGTACCCGCACCCGCACCCGCACCCGAATCCCGAAACGCACCCGTGCTTCTTAGCTCCCAGCTGACATGGTGGAGCTGGGGACTATGAGGAGCCGAGAGGTCTTCCTATGCCTCAAGAGGTACTTGGGAATGGTAAATGTCTCAACACTTATGACTTTCCCAGTTTTAGTTCTTTCACTCCCTTTTCTGGGCTTGGCTAACCGTGTGCTCATCTTGTTGGGCAGGCCATTCAGGCCACTTATAGGTTGGAGGACGTGGCCCATGACCAGGGGAAGGCCATGGACGTGGAGCGTGAGAAACTCCTGGAGGCCACACAGGTCCTTAAAAACTCTAAGGCTGATCTTGCCAAGGCCCGGGAGGAGCTGAGTGCGATGACTAGTGCTCGGGATACCGCCCTTTCAGGCCTCGCCGGCTTCCAGAAGCAGGCCGAAGATCATTTAAAGCGCCTGGGCGAAGCGGAGGAGCAGCTGAAAATGGCAAAGGAGCTGCTTGCTGATCTGCCAAAGAAGGTGGCTGCTGCAGAAGAAGCCAAGAGGGTGGCAGAGGAGGCCAGAGACGAGGCCGTTAGGGCCAAGTTTGAGGCTGTCCAAGGCAAAGAAGACGCCCTGGCCGCTAAGCAGGAAGCCGAGGAGGAGGCTTATGCTGCTGGGATGGCAGAGACAGAAGCAGCCTTTAAAGATCAAGTCCCCGGGTTGTGCAGGCGCTACTCTGCCGAGGTTTGGAGGGAGGCTCTCAGACAGGCCGGGGTTGAGGCCTCGTCTGATTTGTGGAAGGAGGAAAGCGTGTACTACCCTCCTGCCATCCGTGAGGCAACTCCAGGTAGCGCTGAGGCCGGAGAGGCCACAGAGGAAGCCAGCGCTGCTGCGGGTGAGAACACCTCAATCGCTAAACCCTCGGGCGAGCCTGCCCAAGGAAGTGACCTTCCCAAGGTAGCAGAATCAGGTAAGGGCCCCGTTGAGGAGGCGCCCCAGGGGGTTGCTAAGTCCACCTCTGAGGCTGAGGTTCCCGCCGCTGAGGAGGCAGCCGTTCCTGCCGCGCCTTCACAGGCTGTCCCTTCTGGCCAAGGATCAGAAGGCCTTGGAGCTGCCATGGTCCAGCCCCTTGCTGAGGGAGGAAAATAAGTGGGCAGGACAAGCCCCTCGAACCTGTCGCCTCTCTTGTCTTTTGCATCTTTTTCTTTTAGATTGTAATGTGGTGTTCACCATGTAATCTTTATGGACTTAATGAAATACGCGTTTCATTTCTTTTTCTGTTTGTTGTGCCTGTTGGCCTACTTGCACGCTATTCGCCTTTTCTTTACTTGTGTGATTTTGACTTCAGTTGTATCTCGGCCAATCGCGGCGTCAACTATTATAATGAGAGGGCATGTATGCTCTGATGCACCTTTCGTTTCCTAAGGGCCAGATAGAATTTCTTCAAATAGACACTTGGAATTTCTTCAATGTAGTTAATTTCCACGTAGGCTTGAGTCCGAGGACCATGCTGAGCCTTAGTCTTGCTTGACACTTAGGTTTGGCCGCAAGTAGCTAGTTTCCCCATAGGTTTGAGTCCGAGGACCATGTTGAGCCTTGGTCTTGCTTGACACTTAGGTTTGGCCGCAAGTAGCTAGTTTCCCCATAGGTTTGAGTCCGGGGACCATGCAAGACCTAGGTTCTGTCTAGCACCCAGATATAAGTGATTAGCTCCCCGTAGGCTTGAGTCCGAGGACCACGCAAGACCTAGGTACAGTTGCTACCTTCAGTATGAGTGGTTAGCTCCCCACAGGCTTGAGTCCGTGGACCATGCAAGACCTAGGTGCAGTTGCTACCTTCAGTATGAGTGGTTAGCTCCCCATAGGCTTGAGTCCGAAGACCATGCAAGACCTAAGTGCAGTTGCTACCTTCAGTATGAGTGGTTAGCTCCCCATAGGCTTGAGTCCGAGGACCATGCAAGACCTAGGTACAGTTGCTAAGTTGTTAGCTCCCCGTAGGCTTGAGTCCGAGGACCATGCAAGACCTAGGTACAGTTGCTAAGTTGTTAGCTCTCCGTAAGCTTGAGTCCGAGGACCATGCAAGACCTAGGTACAGTTGCTAAGTTGTTAGCTCCCCCTAGGCTTGAGTCCGAGGACCATGCAAGGTCTAGGTACAGTTGCTAAGTTGTTAGCTCCCCATAGGCTTGAGTCCGTGGACCATGCAAGACCTAGGTACAGTTGCTAAGTTGTTAGCTCCCCATAGGCTTGAGTCCGAGGACCATGCAAGGCCTAGGTACAGTTGCTAAATTGTTAGCTCCCCATAGGCTTGAGTCCGAGGACCATGCAAGGCCTAGGTACAGTTGCTAAGTTGTTAGCTCCCCATAGGCTTGAGTCCGTGGACCATGCAGCGCTTTTGGTTCTGTCTAACACTCAGAATCCTCTGAAGGAGTTAATTTCCCCATAGGTCTGAGTCCTGGGACTATGCAGTACTTTTGGTTCTGTCTAACACCTAGAATCCTCTGAAGGAGTTAGTTTTCCCATAGGCCTGAGTCCTGGGACCATGCAGTGCCTTGGTTCTGTCTAACTCTTAGGATCATCCGCGGTGGTTAGTTTCCCCGTGAGCCTGAGTCCGAGGACCATGCAGAGCCTTGGTTCTGTCTAACACTTAGGATCATCTGAGGTGGCTAGTTTCCCCGTGAGCCTGAGTCCGAGGACTATGCAGAGCCTTGGTTCTGTCTAGTACTTGTCCTTCTGAAGTAGTTAGTTTCCCCATAGACCTGAGTCCGAGGACTATGCAGAGCCTTGGTTCTGTCTAATACTTTCATTTCTCCGTGAGTAGGGGTTTGCCCTCAGACCGTTTTACTGGGGACGATTCCTCCTTCAGTTGGGTGATGATCTTACACGTGGCGTTGATCTCGCCTCCAGCTCGAGCCCCCATCTTTTATCTTACATGAAGCGTCTCTTGGCTGTTCGTGTTCCGCGCCTGACGCTTCGGTGCACGAGACGCGCCTTCATTAATGGCCTCGTGAATTGACAGAAGTCCAACGGCCTGCGGCCCCCTTGGAATTTGATGGCTTCATTATTACCCAACGCTTCGGTAACTCCCTTCGAATTCTGCGTGAATTAATTCTCACCAACCCTCCTCCTCTATATAAGGCCTTCTGGGGGGATGGTTTCCTCATACTCCATGAGCCTCTCAACACAAATAGAAAAAACACCACCTTTCAACTCCCCATGCCCCTTTAATAACCCCGCCGGAATTGTGACCGGAGTTAGGAGATATGGGGCGGCTTTGGACGGGTGTGAGGACATCCGTGCCAAAAGCCATTGTGGCCGCAGCCCCGACTGGGCTTCCGGTGCGGCAGAGTCTAGGCGTGACACCGATGGCGCCATGCACGGTGGCCCGGAAGGATGTCGTTGAAGTACCTAACGTCTCTCCTTGGAGCGCACCCCCGACGGAGGAGACATGCGAACTCACATCATGGGCGGTGCCCGAGTGTTGCCGTCTCCAACGGCCGTCGCTCGTGGGGGTTGGAGAAAATCAAGGGAACATCATGGGGGAGGGCGTCCCGGAGCCCCTGCATCTGCTCCTCGCTTTGTTCAAGCTCAGCCGCTCCGAGAAAGGAGTTGTGGGTGACCTTGGAACAAGCCAGCCTCACCCCCCTTCCGTCCGCTTACTGTCAAGCTCTCCCATTCTCTTGATGCCAGTAAGGGCACGGGTTGACACTTCCCTCTAGCTAGTTTTAGGACGGGTCCGCCTGGGCCTCTAATTGTAGGACTAGCTGGTAGGAACAATTGTAAAACAAGCCTGCCTGAGCCTCTGATTGTAATTTGTAAACTTTTCCTTTTATGAAATAATATCAAGTTTTCTTTTTGCTATTGAATCTTCTGTCTTGAGCTTTTATCTTTCTGCAATGTTTCTTTGGCAGTTTCTTCCCTTTTTTTTTTTTGCATCACCACCGATCTCTTGTAGAATATCTGTTTAGAACAGTCGCCCGTTGCGCCGGCTGGCGCACTAATCCTCCCCACAGACGACGCCAATTGTAGGAACCGCTTTTTTGGTGCCCCGGGCCCAACGGATCTGGGTCAGAGGCCCAACGAACCCCAAACAATGAATTTGTAGAGAGTGGATCGAAGGTCTAGGCGCCGGCCGGCGTTCACGGGGCGTGGGCTCCGTTCTCTTTTTATTTAATGAAAGACTTAGAGCAATTTACAATTGGGGGATGCTCCTCGGACCATGGCCGAGGAGGCTTTTCTCCCCTTTGGCCTTCATCTTTTCTCTTTTTTCTCTCTCTTTTTCCAGAGGAAAAAACCCCCTTTTCTGGGGGATTCCCTTACATTATATATCCTTTACCCAACTAATCCTAACCCTACACTTGTTGAGCGATCAGGACATTTGCTCAGGTGCTTGTCCCATCAGCCGCCTTCTCAGTCTCCTTGAGAGTCGCGGCAACCAAGGCGACGCTGGTGTGAAGTCCTCTCCTCATTAATGCGGCCAGGGCGGTTGTCAGGTACATTTAATGTGGAGGTGACTGCTCGTTACGAGCTTGTCCCTCAAGTTCTCGGACGCCCGATGATGGGGTCGTCCTCGGCCCGCTCTGTTGGCGCCTGGGCTTCTTCTTTTCCTCCTCGGATTTCAGGTGCCTCCTTGGCTTGGGCCTTCGGCCCAGGAACGAAGTGGGCTAGGCCGTAGGATTCCTTGGCCCCACACTTCCTTTTTTGGTTGTGGAGATTTTTTTGGGTTGATTTAATTTTTATTTATTAGGTGGGTGTGTAGCTTTTAGGTGGTTGAAGGAGGAAGCAATCCAGTGTATGAAAGAGGCAGAATGGCCATTGATATTCATGCCCCAATTTGACAATATCATTGATTGTAGGGATTTGTTCCTACACCTCTGTTGTAAATACTGGAAAATTCATCAGTGTCACCACAATGATGCAAAAGGAAACAGGGAGGATTGTACTTACATCCTAGAGTTGGAAGGGGGCAGTAAGAAAACTTGTTATACAAATCTCTGTTTTATCCCAGTCCTTGATAGAAGTCAAAATCCAAAATTTTCATTGTTCTCTCCAAGTTTGTCAATTTTTTCTTGGTTAATGAATATCAGATCTTGAAACAAATGAAGCACATGAGAGAACTGCACTTAAAAAATGTGGATTAATCGAAACTTCTTGGTTGCAACAAATCACAACTCAATGGTTTAGAATTTTCTTTACATCATTTGTTCAAATATTAGGAAACAGAAGATGTGAATTTCCCTTCATCTATTTCTTATTTCAAACAATTTATGGATAAGGTGATATATCTTGATGCTTTGATTTCTCGTTGTGTAAATAGAGTGAAAATCTGCCCTTGGTGATATTGGGGTAATGGTTGTAGGATTAAATCTGGTACCTATTCTTATGTTACAGATATTTGATGTTGTATCTACAGATGAAGTTGATAATGATGTTAACAACAGAAATTCAAAAAACCTAAGTTAAATTGCTAACTGTTATTTTGTAATTAACTAATTTATATCTGCATTTACTCCTTATTTTGATTAGTATCATGGTGTTCATTGAAAACAAAGGTTGAAATTAGAGTCTTGAAGTTCATAATTTCAGTAATGGATTTTACTTGGCGCTCCACTTCAACTTGAATTCTCCATTTAAAATCAATTAATAATTCCTAATTATTTTGAAATTGTTCCTATATTTTATTGAAAAAATAAAGTACCATATTTTTCTTAATCTTTCATTTTTTTAGATTGCAGGTTGCCTTGGGTTAAGATTGTAATACCCAAATAAAGGAACTTTTCATTTTCCAAATGCTTGCCTTGCAGTTATTGTACACTCCTAGAGGTTAATGTTACAAAGGTAATAACACACTAGTATGCTTCATAAGTTTATTACAAAACTAGATATCAGTGTGTTGATTACTGCTATTGTCAATAAATACTTAATATCAACTATTCTTTCTATAAACATTAGCAGCAGAACCCAAGGCATAATTTCATTGTGTAAGTTCAGGTTTTGTTAATAGTGATTAATATTGGCAGTTCTCCATAACAATTTCTGCCATCTCTTACATTTTGTGACACTTTGATCCAGAGAAGAATTCAAGTAATTTGAATAAAGGGGCTAGTGACCTCTTTAAATTTAAGATTCAAATTTCAATTATTTTTTTGTTGTACATCAGATGCATTGGCACAGGACAAGTAGAAGTGCAGGTGTCTATCAAAATGTATAAAGTGATCTTTGGTAGTTTCAGGTGGCATAATTGCATTGATATATGTTGATGATTGCTTTTATAAAGAACGTAAGTAGCCTTCATGACTTTTATGAGAGGTGAGCCTATGCATTCTGCTTCTATATACTTTACTATATGATATACGTAGCTATTTTTTTATTTGCAAGTTTACACACCTGGTAGGTCTTGTAAGGGAAGAATGTGCCATTGGAGCCAAAGCTCATTGGCTTATATGATATTTGCAACTTAAACTTCCTGAATTTGTATATTTTTCTAAGCCTTATTTATGTTTTTTTTTTTTTTCAAATATCCAGAGATAATTTTCCCTTACAGTTTTAGCTTTACCTATTGAGGGGGAGTGACAACCAGGTTTTTTGTTTGTCTTTTGTTGGGGAGAAAGTTGGGAGGAGGAAGAAAGAGAGAAATATCTTTCTGGTATAGAATATGAAAATTCCATTGAGTTCTTACTTGCAATGAGGATTTTGATTTTTTATAATCAGACAACATGAAAAACTGTTCAAACTTCTGTGGTATACCTTTTTCTTACTTATTTGAGAAAATGTTGGGTGGAAATAGGTCATGAGAGGGCCAAGCAACGCACATCCCAAAGATTGAAATCTATTCAGGAAGATTTAACTCCACTGTAGGTTCATTCATTTCTTTTCTCAGTCCCCTTTTAAATGTATGAAATAGAAGTCCAGCTATATCTTAATTTTCTGGTTTCATCAGGTATGGTGAGTTTATCAGTTATTGGCTTTTAGCAGATGCCCTAAGGACCATTACTAAAGGAAACAAGTTTAAGGGTGCATGTTTCTTCAAACCTGGCTGGTAATCAGATTATGCAGCAATTATTGGAAAAAGAATGGTAACTATCTCATTCCTTACCATATAAAATTGACATCATTGCCTAAAGGGATAGGTGGTCTTACCTCTTTGCATACACTAGATATTTGGGATTGCCCCAAACTAAAATCATTACCTGAAGGGATACAAGGTCTTACCTCTTTGAATACACTACAAACTACTAGTTGTCCCATCTTACTGAAAAGATGCAAGAGAGAAACAAGCAAAGATTGGCCAAAGATTGCTCATATCCTAAACTTGAAAGGGAATCTACGTTAGCAACAAACTGAGGTATCTAACTAAACCACCGTTTTATCCAATGTTTCATTATAAATCAAAAACTCAACTTCTTTTTCTTCTTTACTAATTTTTTTCTCGTTGACTATTTCAATATATTTCTTGGTGATTGAATTTCAGATGAATAACCAAATGAACCACAGAAGACTTGCTCATAATAATTGGAACTTAATCAAACCATTTGGGTGGTTCAATAAGTCAACAACTAACCATTGGTACTATATCATTCTTTCTTTTCTTTCCTTTTAACCTCTTTTATCTGCTCATATGATTTTTAATTTTCATTTCTTAATTTGTAACTCCCCCTGTTAGGAAAAAGAATATGTGAGTTTTCCTAAATCAATTTCTTTATTCCAAGAAATTACATGTTTGTGTTTCGAATAAAGTTGATGAGGTGATGTATTTGAGGTGCTTTATTCCTCATTGTGTAAAATAGAGTAAAATTAGCCCCTGGATGTTATCTGAAGGAATAGGAGGAGAGATTTCTCAACAAGTGATGCCCTAGATTTGATTGGATATTGACTAAGTGTGTGTTGTGTGGGTGTGTGATGAGTCCCACATTGGGTATTTACTGGGTTAAAATTATTCTTTCTGCAGATATCAGCAACATGACTGGATGTATTGTTTTGATGTGTACTTCAGGATTTGATCAACCATTGAGGTAATTTTCATACACTATCCTAATTGACATAAAAAATTGGTCTCTCATACCGTGTGACTTGATGCATTCCATATATGTACTAATATCAATGCTTGTTTTATTGTATTTTCACTTGCTATAGGAGTGCATGTTCTAATTAAATAAATCTGAGTAGATTAGGTTTCAATCTTTGATTTTCTTTTCTTATTTTGGAAATATGGTAAACAAATTATTACTTTTGTCACCTAGTCCCTTTAATCTATTTCTTCATTTTGGCAAATTACATCTTTGTATCTTGAATTGAGTTGATGAGTTGATCTATTTTATATGCAATTATGCATCATTACTCGCTGTGTAGACAAAGTAAAATTGGGCACAAACCACAAAGTGATATCAGGGTAATATTGTGGGAAGAATTAAATTTGGCAGCCATTTTGCAGGAACTAGCTTGTTGTGCAGGTATTCAGTTGATTCAATTTCTTGTTATATGAACTTCCAACTTGCTGTTATGTCTTCAAATTTTTTTTTTTTTGGTAAATACTACCGTGTCTACAAATAATTAGTTTTATTAAAAGCTCTGCTTGATATATGAATCAATTGTTAATTTCTAATTGAATTGAATATATTTCTAAACCAAAGAAACAGAGGTTTCCCTAGTAATCAAATGATATACATTGGGAATTCAATAACTAACAAAATTATGGCATTGAATTGATACTCGTGAAACATTTGTGGCTTTTGTGATTGAATTCCCGATATATATATACATATATACACACACACACATATATGTATGTATATATATATATAGCTATCTAACAGAAGAGAATAAATAATTATTTATTTCCAGCTATAGTAAAACATTGTCTTGATACTGAATAGTCATCACTTTTTGATTTTTAATAAAAAATTTCATTTCTTGTAGGAGCCCTATCATCTAGTCAGGGGATTTAGCACGTGTATGGAAGCTTCATTCCATTTATATACATATATATATAATACTGAATAGTCATCACTTTTTGATTTTTAATAAAAAATTTCATTTCTTGTAGGAGCCCTATCATCTAGTCAGGGGATTTAGCACGTGTATGGAAGCTTCATTCCATTTATATACATATATATATATATATGTAAACAATTTTCTGGAATTGGCTTACAAGGTGAAGGCGAGGCCTTGTTTGAACGAAGCTAAATGAGAAAGATCAAAGCTTTTAAGCATGCACTAGCTCTCTGCGTGCTTCTCTTGAATGATGGTGAGCCCTCTTTCTCTCTCTCATCTCTTGATTGTGGAGATTTTCTTTTTGGGTTGATGTAATTTTTATTTATTTTTGAGGTGGGTATGTGACTTTTAGGAGATTGAAGCAAGAAGCAATGCAGGGTATCGGAGAGCTGGATTGGCCACTGATATTTGTGCCCTCACCAGTGAGGATTGCCAAAAGATTTGTAGATACTTGGAATTCATCAGTGCGTCATCTTACCACAAAGATGCAAAAGGGGATCCATTTCAGTGGTAAGAAAACTTATGTCTACATTTCATTGTTTTTTTTCCCTATCCTTGATAGAAATCAAAATCAAAATCAAAATTTCTTCTTTGTTCTCTCCAAGAAATGGAGCTTAAAGAAAACTGTTTGGTTTCAACAACTCAATGGTATTAGAATTTTTTTTTTCTCTACAACTCATCAAAATATGTGAATATTCCTTTTATCTATTTCTTATTTATATCATGGTATCTCAAACTGAGTTGATTAGGTGGCATATCTAGATGCCAAGGTTTCTCACTCTGTAGATAGTGTCAAAATTGGCACTTGGTGATATTGTGGTAATGTTTGTGTTTTTTTTGGGGGGGGGGGGGGGGGGTGTTGGTGGAGTAAATCAAGCGTATACATCTACAATACATACATTAGCTTTTTGTGCAGTATTTGTGTTTATATGTGTGTGTGTGTGTGTTTATTCCTTTTTCGTGTTGTGCAATATCTACAATTGATGATGACAACCACAACAAAAATTCACAAAATTTAAGTTAAGTTGCTAAGAACTATTTTGTCAATAATAGAATAATTTCTGCATTTACTCCTAATTTTTTTTAGTATCTTGGTGTTAATTGGAAAGAAAGGTGCTACACTCGGTGTTCTAGAAGTTCACAATTTCAGGGGTGGATATTACTTGGTGCTACACTTGGAATTGATTTCAATTTTTAAAATGAATTAATCATCCTTAATTAAATGGAAGTTGTTCCTATATTTTGTTGAAAAAAATCAAAGTACTATATTTTCCTAACTATATAAATTTTTAGATTGCAGGTTACCTTGGGTTAAGATCATAGTTAATGCTCAAAGTGGTAGCCAAACAAATGAACTATTCATTTTTCCCTTTCATCAGGTGTGGTGAGTTTATCAGTATTTGGATTTTAGCCAAGGCCTGAGGAGTATTGAATACTGAAGCCAGCAAGCTTAAGAGTGCATGTTTCTTCAAACCTAGCTGGTAATAAGATTATGCAGCAGACTATTAGAAAAGGAACGGTAACTATCTCATTTATTACCAAATTTAATCTTTTCACATAATTTAGGTTTCTTTTTTTGGAAATTTATTTGCAATATCGTTGGCATATTATTAGTTTCCTCTCTTATTCTGTTTTTGTTTCATTCTCAAACAGAGCTTTGGTAGGTTCTAATGAATGAAGAGCATAGCTTGTTGTTAGAGCAGACTGCAGAGTACTCCCTGATTTCATAGATAGCTTAATTTCATGGTAAATGATTCTTGGACTTTGCACCACTTGTGACTTTTTTTTTTTTGGTCATAAATGTTATTTTTTGTGCTTCTCAAAAGTATAACCTTTATTCCTACATTATTTTTTGTGATTCTTGAAGTATGACCTTTATTTCTACATAATAGTATTCAAAAAGCTTCTGATAGAAATTAATCACAAGAACTATCAAGAGAAATATATTAATCTAGACTAAAGATGCCATTAGTTGCTACAATAGGTTTTGATATTACTATTTTCTCTATTTGTGGAAGGTCCAGACATGATGCATATATTTTGATGAGAAAGCCATCTGATCATGCTCTGACAGAAATGTGGTTGATATAAAAGTCCTAAAGAAAATAAAAGATTAGCATTGTCAGGATCCATGTTTAACTGACTAGCTGATTTTCAGGGAAAATATGTGATTTTCCAGTGAGATTGCACCTAAAACTTTCCATGAACAACGATTGCTTGGTGAGTGCATTCAATTCATTAGCATGACATTTGCTTTCATCTTTGAAATTACCTTACATTCTTAAGGATGCTTGGCATACAAAATAATCCAGCAGTGGACAATTAGAGTTATGACACCTACGGCATATCACTTGAATCTGCACCTTCTAGTTTCAATAACAGGAAGTCATTAGTTTTCACAAGGCTTTAAATGGAATGCCAAATAATCACATGCTTAATGGCATTGAGTTGTCTACTGATGAACTTAATTTTGCCTTCTTTATGAGTGGCCTGCTGGTATTGGCAGAGCTACAGTTCCTTCTCTTTTGTAGACTTTGTTGATTATTTACATTTTAGCTTGTAATTCTTTAAAGGGTTTCTGTGACTACTGCTTGTATGGATAGAGGTCCTCACTTTTTAATAAATTTTTATTACATATCCAAAAAAAAAAAAAAAAAAAAAAGCTAAATAACTATAGCTATCAATCAAAAGACAACAAATGAGTAATGTTCCAACTTCTTGGGTCCGCAAGTAAAATTATGAATACATTATTGTTACTAATCGGACCTCCTCTCTTCATGTTGCTCATATTAATTTTCCAATTATGTTCACTTTCTTGGTAGTGGTTCTTGTATCGGTGAGTATTGGGATTGAGCACATGTTCCAGCTGTTTCATTCTAAGAATCAAGTTATATATGTCAACACTTTTCTGGACAGAAATTTGCATTTTAGGTGAAGGTAAGGCCTTGTCTCAATTAATCTAAATGAAGCTCCTAGTTTTCTACCTGACTCTTATTTGATATTTTTTCCTTACTAGAAATTATGAAATGTTCCCTGTTTTTCAAATAAAATTGCTATCAAATGACTAGAAAGGTTTCCCATGACAATATTCTTTGGTAGCAGCTTTTCAGAACCCATGGAAAATTGGGCTTTTGAATTCCTATTGTCTCAACTGAGTCACCAGAGATTTTATTGATCCTCCTTGGTGATTAGTTTCTCTCACATTTAAACATCAGTTTCTAAAATGGATTGTTTATCATAGAAATTTTTGATTGGCTGATAAATGTCTGGAGTATGCACTCTAGATATTGTGAGAAAGAAGTTATTTTCGCTTAATGGATAAAATTTAAGTATAGGTACTTGCACTCACTAACTTTAGGAAACAAAAGCTTCATATAGAATTCAATTAAATTTGCGCAAATGTTTTCTTCACCCACAAGATTTTCAAAATATTTCTCAAGACAATCACCATTTGAATGTTAGGGTGAAGTTCCATCTTATTTAGTTTAAGAATTGATTATGTGTTTGAATTTTTTCTTGTTCCACGAGAGTGAACAATTCACATGTGCAATTAGCTAAACTTATTTGAATGCATTTCTTGTTAGGCATTGATCAACTCAGAATTTTCAGCTTGTTAATTGGGGTTAACACAGTTAATCAATTTTATTTGTCATTCATCCAATATTAAGTTTTGTCCTAATATATGCCAGGTTACTCTTTTTTTGCAGATTAGATGACAAGAGCAACAAATGTCATCTCATACCACTGTGAAGTCCACCACCTTGGAGGACTTGTGCTTTTGTGCAATGGAGTGGAAAATAAGGGTAAGTGGATATAATAAAAGAACAACATCAATTTTTGGTTTTGTATTTGGGTGACTACGTCCGCATAACTTGCATCTTGTCTTATGACATACTTCTTTGTCCAGAAAATGTTTAGGTATTATGTTGGGGCAGATATCAAGTTGATTTTAAACCAAGAAGAGAATGAGAATTAGCGGGTGAAGGAAGCAATTGAAGGAGTTCTTGTTTGTTCCATGTAGTTGAAGACCTAACAACCATCAAGAAGAGTTGCCCTATCCCCAACTGGGAGGGGTATTCTTAAGTGGGGAATTCAAGCATGAATGTCAAGTGTGAAAGTCAAATTTGAGTTGTATCTGACTTGGACTCCTTTTGTTGACTTTGGCTAGGACTCTATTCCTTTTTGGTTTGGTACTGTACTTGGTTTAGGATTTGAATTATTTAACTTGGGGTATTATATATATGTGGGCTTTTTATGAAATATCTTCAGCCTTGGCTCTTGTAAGCTGAGAGTGAGAGTTCTTTGGGTGTATATGGGTTTGGGTTCTATGAGAGTGTCTTTGTGTCACATTTGTAATTTCCCTATTTTCTTAGTGAAACTTTCTTGAACCACCCGTGGATGTAGGCCTAAGGCCAAACCACATAAATCTTTTGTCTTCTTGTGTGATTCTTTCTTCTATTTTCCTGTTTATATTTGCATAAACTTATTATTCTCTACACTTGCAAAAAAATTGACATGAAAACTTTTGCTATATCAATGGATCTGTTCTATTGATCTCTCTCTCTTGCTAGCTATTTAGAAAGGTAATTTATACCCCCTTTATTTTGTGGTTATTTCATTGGCAAAAAAACTTGCAAGCTTGATTTTGTTTCTTTCCTTTTTATTTTCCCATTTCTTTGGATTTATTTTGCAATTCTAAGTATGTTTAGTGTTGCTGTGAGCTATACAGTGAGTTTTTCATAGTTTCTCCTTTAGTTTAAAGCGTCCATAATTTCTTTCTTTTATTTGTGAATTTTGGTGAATCCATGTTTATATGGAGGAGAAAAGCTTCAAAATTAAGCCAATTGATTATAAATGCTGTTTAGATCAATCTCTAGAGACAAATAGTGAGATAGTGAGACCTTTTTTGCAAAGAAGATGCACTATCTTGGTCTGAAAATCGATGTGTCTTGTCAACGACTGTCCATCTTGGTACCAAAAATGTCAGATGTCCATGGATGATTTATGTTATGACTGCTAGATATATAAGATCTTTGTAAGAACGTATTTACCGCTGTTTTTGTGGTATGTTCAAGTGCAACAGATGCAACTAACTTATTGTTGTTTATACTTCTATGTGTAGTGTTGATCATTGAAGTGCTCCGTCCTCAATTAGATACTCCACATGACTATAGCGTAGCATAGCAACAATCACGTAGGAGTAACAAACATTTTACTGAAGTACTATAAAAAAAAATGCTTGAAATGGTTTTATTTTAATTGGGCTTTTGATTAATAAAATTTGATGTTGTAGATTTTCCAAATTGCTGGGTGTCAGATTGGTTTAGTTTTGGTTGTTAGCAAATTATTGTATTATTGTTAAGTGGTTCAGATTAGTTGTAACAGATTTGGTTAAGTTTGATTTAGAGCACGTGCCTAGAATAGAAAATGCAATATAGAGTAAGTGTGCAACTTATGCCAGTATAAATAGCATAGCACTGTTATTCCCTTCTTGTGTAATCAGTTTGAACATAATCATATTGTAAGAGAAACAGAGACTTCGATCTGTCGGAATCAATTAAGGAACTCATTAGCTGTCGCAAGGCTTTAAATTGAATGCTAAATAATCTCATGTTTAATGGAATTTAGTTGTTTACTTTGAACTGAAAATATTTATTCTTGTCTTTGAATGAGTGGACTACTGGAATTGGCAAAGTTATAGTTCCTTCTCTTTTGTTGACTTTGTTGATCATTAACATTTTCGCTTGCAATTGTTCAGAGGGTTTCATGGCCACTTCTCATTTGGGTGTATGTGTAACTTGTATAAAAAAAATTCTTAGAAATTAGAAGATTTGTTTGTTTTTTTTTTTTTTTTTTAATTTTTTTTAATACAAGATAGAAATTTTACTCTAGTCTAATTTAAGTGTATATGTGTGTGAAACTCCCTCTTGAAGACTTGAACTCCGACCCTTACCTCTCACACCCCACAAACACTTATGCTTGTAATAAAATGTTTATCACTTAAAAAAAAAAAAAAAAAAAAATCCGCAATGCTGAAGGACTATAGCTTTCAAAAAGCTAGAGTGAACAAATGAGCATTAATCTTCCAATTGTTTAGGTCCCCAATTAAAATTTTGAATTCAGTATTGCTATTAATTGGTCCTCTTCTATCCATGTTTCCCATGTTAATGTCCCAATTATGCTCACTTTCTTAGTATTAGTCCTTACTTCAGTGACTCTTGTAATTGAGTGCACGGGTCCATAAGTTTCATTCTATGAATCAAGTTATATATGTAAACATTTTTCTAGGAAAAAATTGAAATTCGAGGTAAAGGTATGGCCCTATCTCAATTTGTCTAAATGAATCTTCTATTTTTTAACCTGAACTCTTATTTCATATTTGAAGTCAATTACAAAATTTGTAGTATTGTTTTTTTCACTTGCAAGATTTTCGAAATATTTCTTAAGAAGATCATGTTAAAAATATAGGTGAATTTCCATCGTAATACGGTTTTAGCATTGCTTATGTGTTTGAATTCTTTCTATATCCATGAGATTGAAAAATTCACCATATGTGCAATGAACTAACCTTGTTTGAATGCATTTATTATTAGACACTGGTTAGCTCAGAATTTTCAACGTGTAATTTCAAGTTAGCACAGTTAAAAAAAATTTCACTTTTCTTTCATACAATAATTTGATAATAGATGATCGTATGATGTTTCATCCATACTAATGCCAGGTTACCCTTGATCTTTTTAGATGACTGCATCTACATAACTTGCAACTTGTCTTATGGTAGATTTCTATGTCCGGAAAAAGTTTTTGAGTATCATGTTGGAGCAGATATCAAATTGATAGCTTGTTGATGATGCAATCAGTTGCTTGGCAGCAAACCAAGAAGAGAATGATGAAGTAGCGGATGCATGAAGCAATTGAAAGCATTCTTGTTTGTTCCATGTTAGTTGAAGACTCAATAACAATCAACAATAAGAGCTAACTTGGACTCCTTGTTAGAGATGGTGGCTAATATTTAGAATAAATGTGAGCGCAATGATTTTAATGTACCGAGTTAAGATTTTTAAAATTTTTTTTTATTATAGGGGTAGTATAAATATGTTGGAAACCATATTTTTAATATAGTGAAACCATTAGCCACTCGCTCGTGTGGATGTAGGCATATTGTATTGTTTTACTCTTCCTTTTTCTCTCTGTTTCCGTAAAATTGTGTAAACAAAATATTTGATGCTCCTATATTACTGGGCCCACTGAAATATCATAAGTTATCAATAATCTTGCAGTTGATTATTGTTCAAGAAAAATAAAGATAACAAGATAGAAGATACAACATCAAGACTATTATTACCTAAAAAAAACTCACACACACACACCAAGATTGGGAGGGATGTTCTAAAGTTAAGAATCCAAGTACCAATGATAGAGGATGATAAAGATTACAAAATGATGATCTCTTCTACTGATCTTTCTTCAGCTAGATCTCATTTAGAAAGGTTTTGTCCCAAATTTTTGGTTATTTTAAAGGGGAAATGGAATTGCAAATTTGATTTTGTTTCTCTCTTCTTCTTTTTTTTCCCTTTTCTTTGGTTGTATTTTGCAATTCTAGGTATGTTCAATGTTGTTGTGACCTATACTGTTAGTATTTCATAAGTTGGTTATTCATAAGTTACTGATTCTTCTAAAAACTTATACTTTTAGGAAATGTTATATATAACTCTTCTTTCACGTGTAGGCTGCTTGTGGACCCAAAATGTGAAATTTTTTTAATAAGGATAAGGTGGAATGGAAGATTGAATTCAAAACTTCCTACTTTAATACCATGATAAATTACTAATTCATCGAAGAATTTTAAATTTTTATGAAATAGTGAAATCGTGAATTTAACAGTAATATCTTCTTTAGTTTAAAGCGTCCATAAATACTTTCTTTTTTTGGATACACTTTCATTAATTTATTTACCAATATAAATTTGGTTGAAAAGAATGCATAAATCAAGCTTCATGTAAGGGAAGTTTTACTAAATATAATGATTAGTATCTGTAAATTACAAATTTATGCATTTGATAATTGGCTTGTGAAATAATTGGGGAGGAATATCTTGCCCGCTTAATTGTTACCAGTTAGCTCCACTTAACTCACCTAATTTAGGTGCCTCTCCTTATGATTAAAATTGGCGAAACTACAATATTGGTCCCTCAAGTTTACCCTGTGTGCGTAATTAGTCCCTCAAGTTTGAAACGAGTACAATTAGTCCCTTAAGTTTTAAAACTGAGTTGTATTGGTCCTTTTACTAACTGATGTTAACGGTGTTACTTATGTGGCATTTTTTTTAATGATGTGGCATGTTTTTTATTAAAAAATTATAAACTAAATTAACACGTGAGAAAACCAAATTAAAAAAAATTATTTTCTCCCTATTGGAAAAACCCATGACAGAGAAGGGGAGAGAGGGAAGAAACCAACCCCTAGCCGCCACCTGAAATTCCTTGCCCTAGCCGCCGCTGGCAATAGCCCAAGTCGTAGCTGTCACCGGTGAAAGCACAAGCCTTAGCAACCACCGGCGACAGCGCCCTAGCAGCTGCCGGCGACAACCACTGCCTAGCAGTCGTCGGCGACAGCCATTGCCCCGCCTCCCTCCTCCTCTCACACAACCACTGACCCACCTTCGTCCTCCCATCTCAGGTATTACACTTTTTCCTATGGTATCTCACCTCAATTAAGCTTCATGTAAGATTTTTTTTTTTTTTTTTTCTCCTGTGTTTGTATCTGTGTTAGATTCAAAATACAAAATTATATGATATGAGAAACAAATTTGGTTATGATGTAGGATGCATAATTATCACCAAATTATAAAGCTTCATGTGTTTGTAAATGTGGTTGTGCAACCCATTTAGGCCATATATGAAACTTCACTTGATTGTCTATTTCAGGTCAAACAAAATTATCACCAAGTGCATACAATTTTATATTTTTCCTCTTTATTTTGAAATTATAAGGTGTCAGATTATTTTATGTGATTATATTTGTTGTGTAGGCCAGAAAAGTTTATTTTTGAATAAATATATACATATCAGTACCACATCTCAGTAATGGTGGACCCATTTGTGTCAGTAAGTCAAATAATATCACACAAGGCGAAGGACCACATATTGTTTATTGTTTAAAAGCTGTATTCGTGCATAGTATTAGCTAGAATTCCATGGTTTTTGGTTTCTTAGATGAAAACAAGACACCATATATTTCTATGGAATTTAATACAACACAAAGTTATTACATATTTCAGATTAGGAAAGGAAAAGCTACAACACAAAGTCAGCTAGCATCCCAATGTGAAGGAGTGCATCGAATTCAACCAGCATCTCAGGTTATGATCATTACATTTATATGTTACAACCAAATTGCCTATGTTGTTTCTACTAGATTAATATCCTTGTGCACTTTCTTAGGTTAGACACAAAGAAGTTACAAGAAGTTACAATTTTGGAGTGTCATCGGAGACAATGGCTGCTGCAAGTGAAACATCTAGAAGAATTACAAAGTTTTATATGAATGCACAATTGCAGAAGTGAACAAGATTTTTTGTGGTCATTTATTGGAAACCTTGTCAAATTATGGAGATTTTAGTATTGCTTATAGAATCAGAAATTTGGAGAAAGATTATGCTCAAAACTGGAAATTCTTTGGGATGAATGATTTGTTAAGTTTTTTTTTTTTTTTGAAGGGGAGATAAAATATTGCAATTAAAAAGGAAGCACAATAGAACAGCCTGCAAAGCAGGTTAGTGCAGCATATCAGCTTGTACAAATGGAACTAAAAAAGAAGGGGTAACCCCTTTCCACAAGTGGACAGATCTATTCCTACGGGAAAATTGTGCAAGCTCATGGGCTGCAAAGGTAAAAGCCCGATTAAGGTGCCTAAAGGAGCAGAAAACAAAAGATGTTTGAGCATGAGAGATGTCCTGGATGATGTGTCCGTGAGGAGCCCCAAAGGCAGAGTCATTGATGGCATTGATCACTGTGAGAGCGTCACTTTCAAATATGACCCGAGAGAGCTGTAACTCCTGAGCAAGCCGAATACCTTGCTCCAATGCAAACACCTCCACCAGTTCAGCCGTGTAGTGGGATTGAAGGGGCTTGCAAAAAGCAGCAACTGTTTGGCCTTTGCAGTCTCTAATAATGACTCCAATGCTGGAGGACTCCTCAATATCAGATGAAGACCCATCAACATTGATTTTGAAGACACCCGGTGGAGGAGGAGACCAGCAGTGAGTGTGAGAGGGTCTAGGATGGAATAAGTCTAAAGTTGCCGCGTCATTGAATTCCTCAATTGAGTTTTTAGCCATCTGCCATACCTGGGAGGGAGAAGAGTACTTGTTATCATGGATGACTTTATTTCTATTGAACCAAATAGTCCATGCAACCGTGAGGAACATCTCCAAATCATGGGGAGGCTTGTGGGCAAGGATGTACATGGTTGAATCATTGAATGTCCATTTGTTACTATGGATCATTTGTGGCATATCCGACCAGAAATTCCAAACCAGATTAGCAAATTCACAATGGAGCAAAGCATGATGGGTAGTTTCTAGTTCCTTACCACAAATAGGACATTCAAAATTGGTAGAGATGCCACGAGCACATACCTTTTCCATAGTTGGCAGCCCATTGACACAAGCCCTCCAAGCAAAGATTTTTACTTTGGCAGGAAGATTGAGGCGCCACAAGTTCTTCCACAGAGGCTTGAAAGGGTCCCCCCTGGAGCTTTCCACTTCTTCCTTTGCTTCTACCAAGCAGTGGGCAAAATGGTACGCACTTTTTACAGTGAACTCGCCCCGGTTGTTACCCATCCAAATTAGTTTGTCATCAGGCAGACTGTGGCTGAGGGGTATTTTTAGAATTGCATCAGCTTCAAAGGGGAGGAAGGTGGCTCTAATCAAATCGGCTCTCCACCAATTTGTGTCCGGATCAATGGGAGAGGATACCATTGGGTAGATTGGGAGGTTAATGGGAGGGGAGATAACTTTGTGTGTGGATGGGGTAGGAAGCCATTTGTCGTCCCATATGTGAATTTGTTTTCCATTGCCCACACGCCACTGGGTACCCTTTCTAATAACCCCAAGGCTATTGAATATGCTCCTCCAAGAGTAGGATGGGGAGGAGCCAAGTGTTGCACTAAGGATGTCACCGGTGGGGAAATATCTTGCCTTGAGGACACGGGCAAGGAGGGAGCTGGGATTTGTGATTATTCTCCATGCTTGCTTCGCCAACATAGCAAGGTTAAAGGCCTGCAGGTTCCGGAAGCCCAAGCCCCCCCTTGACTTCGGGTAGCACATTTGTTTCCATCCAACCCAAGCCATCTTTGCTTCTTGATGCTTTTGGCCCCACCAAAAGCTTCTCATCATACTCTCAAGATCTTTGCATAGGCCTTGTGGGAGCTGAAAACAACTCATGGTGTAGGTGGGAATTGCTTGGGCAACCACCTTAATAAGAATTTCCTTGCCCCCCATAGATAAAAGCTTGCCCTTCCAACCCGCAAGTTTTTGACCCACCCTCTCTTTAAGAGTAGAGAAGACCTGCTTTTTTGATCTCCCAATGAAGGATGGAAGCCCAAGATACTTGGAGTGTCTTGAGTCATTCATCGGCCCCAAAATGGAAAAGATTGCCTCCTTTGTATTCTGGTCAGTGTTTGGGCTAAAGAATATCGAGGTTTTATCAGTGTTTATTTTCTGGCCAGAGGCGTCCTCATACTTCTGAAGAATTTGTTTGAGCTCTTGGCACTCTTCAGGCTTTGCCTTACAAAAGAGAATGCTGTCATCAGCAAAGAAAAGATGGGTGACACTTGGACTGCTTCTACAAATGGAGATGCCTGTGAGAAGATGGTTCCTAACCGCCTCATGAATAATGGCCGAGAGGCCCTCCGCACAAAGGAGGAAGAGACTGGGAGAGAGGGGATCTCCCTGTCAAAGACCTCTAGACGGAGTGATATTTCCAATGGCAGCCCCATTAATGAGGACTGAATAGGAGACTGAAGTGATGCATTCCATTATGAGATTCACCCATCTAGAGCAGAAACCCAGTTTTTCCATGACTCGCTTAATGAAACACCATTCAACCCTATCAAAAGCCTTGCTCATATCGAGTTTGGCTGCCATAAAACCCTCCCTTCCATTCGTTTTGTGATTTAGGAAGTGCATAAGTTCAAAGGCCACCAAAACATTGTCTGTGATAAGGCGATCCGAGGTTAATGCACTTTGGTTCTCTGAGATGATGAGGGGGAGAAGGGCTTTGAGTCTATTGGCAAGGGTTTTGGAAATGAGCTTGTATATTACATTGCATAAGCTTATAGGCCGGAATTCAGTCATTTTAGTGGGGTTGTTCTTTTTTGGGATTAGGGAGATGTTGGTTTTGTTGATTTCAGTTATGGGCAGATTGTTGTTGAGAACATTTAGCACCATGTTAGTTACACTATTTCCCACAATATTCCAATATTTTTGATAAAAAATAGCGGACATACCATCAGGTCCAGGTGCTTTGGTTGGGTGCATTTGTTTGAGGGCAGTGGCTACTTTTTCTCTGGTGAAGACACGGGTTAAGCTTTCATTCATATCCTCTGACACCCTGGTGGGAATGGCCGCCACAACATCTTCAACCCGAGTGGGGCAGGCTGTAGTATAAATGTTTTCAAAATAAGCAACGGCGGCTTGAGCAATACTATCCTTCTCCTTACACCATCTGCCGTGTTCATCCCAAATCCCCAAGATTGTGTTTTGTTTTCGCCTTTCCGAGGCATGTGCATGGAAAAATTTTGTGTTTCTATCGCCTTCTTTGAGCCAATGTGCTTTAGCTCTTTGACCCCAGTACAGCTCCTCCTCATCAAGAAGCTCATTTAACTCCCTTCGTAAAATTCTGATTTCGAAACCCAGCTCTCCATTTTTATCATGTTGCATGAGGGTGCTCAGTGCATTTCGTTTTGACTGAATTTTCTTAGGAATGTGGCCATACACAGAGGAGCTCTAGCTGGATAATTCTGAGGCACAGAGCTTTAAATTCTCCATAATGCCTTCTGGTGTGCTCAAATCAATCCCCATCCCCCAGGAAGATTCAATGACTTCTCTGCAATCCTCATTTTTTGTCCATAGAGCTTTGAAATGGAAACGTTTGACATAATATGATCGCTGGGGCGGAGAGGCAGTGAGAAGCAATGCACAGTGATCAGAGGTGGAGTCCACAAGGTGATAGACTCTCATCCCATCAAATTTCTCAGACCACTCGGGAGTGGCAAATGCTCTGTCTAGCCTCAGCTGAATTCTATTTTCGCCCTCTTGCATGTTGCACCAAGTAAAATCGGTGCCACAGTAGCCTAAGTCTGAGAAACCACAGAAATCCACAACATTTCTAAATCCATCCATTTGCTGCTGTGAACGGATAGAACCTCCCGCCTTTTCATTCATTGACAGAATCTCATTAAAGTCTCCCAGGCATAGCCATGGGAGTTGAAATTGACTATGTAAGAAAGCGAGAAGGCGCCAAGATTCATACCTTCGGTGTGTCTCTAGATGGCCATAAAAGCCAGTGATCCTCCAAATGGAGTTGTTATCAGCCTCCCCAACAATGGCATCAATGTGGTTCGCAGAGAAGCTTTTGATTTCCAGATTAATTTCACGTGTCCAGAGTAAAGCAACACCACCACTTCGGCCCTGGCAGGGAACAATGAGTCCATTTGCAAAACCAATTCTATTTTTTATTTTCTCCATACGCTTAACTTTCGATTTTGTCTCCATGAGGAAGACAATCTTGGGCTTCCAACATTGCACCATGTCGTGTAGCGCTCTAACTGACCGAGGGTTCCCAAGCCCCCGGCAGTTCCAGCTAAGGGGATTCATTGCTCCCGGCGGTGCTGCACAACAGCCACCATCGATCTCTCATTAAGAAATGGTTGGGAAATACCTGACTCAGTGCATCTTTTCTTTGTTCTGAGATCCTCCTCCTCTTCCTTAAAAATAAGTTTTCCTGCCCATTTAGAACCCACTGATGGGAACTGAGTTTTAGAGGCTGGGCCTTTAGCAGTCCTTTTCTCTCTAGCCATTTTTTTTATTTGGACTTTTGCCTTTGGTTTTTTTGGGGGTAATGGGCCTGTGCTTTCTGTTTTGATTTCCGGTTCTTCCCTTCCTGCATTTATTGGCAAAGGAGTGGGCTTAAGAGGGCTAGAGACATCCATAAGCTCCTTTTCATCTTGGGCTTTCAGGCCCATAAGTGATAGAGCATCAGTTGCTTGCTCTGTAGAACCGGAGTCACGTGGGAGCACTGTGGGAGGAGCGCAAGTCTCAGCATGTGCCATTGCAGTTTTCGAAGCATGCTTGCTCGTACGTGTGGGGTGATCGCATCCCTTTAGGGTTTTTTCGCACAACTTCTTCTCCGATCCAGCGGCGCTAAGTTTCTCCGATTCATTCTTATTCTTTTCTCCATTTTTTCCGGGTCCATCATTGCTGCCACACCTATCATCCATCACAGAGGCAGAGGAATTTCTTTCTACAGTGTGAGTGTGGATATCTCTTCGTTCATCATGCCCACCTTCTCTGCCGCCATCGCTACTAGTGGACTTAGATCTATCTCCCATAGCCCTTGTGTTTCCATATGCTCTGAGCCACTCACCATATTGCCGAGGGGTGTTCTGGTGGTCAGTGCACTCCTGGCAATGCTTGTCATCATGCCCCAAACGACCACAGAGATAACAAAAAGTGGGTAGCCTCTCATATTTGAAACTAACCCAAAATTTTTCTCCATCAACATTTGCTATTTTTCCCCTCCTTCTCAGTGGTTTATCTAGTTGAAGATCCACTCTAATCCTCATAAATTTTGCTTGGTCTGACTGCCCTGTTCTTCGATCTGATTCAATAAAATTTCCCAAGCTGTTGCCTAGTTCTCTACCCACCTCCATAGACATGTGCTCGAAGGGTAAATCCCAGATTTGAAACCAAAAGGGGGAGTGAGTGAAAGTGATATTTGAAACTGACAATCCTTTTCTCCATCTACACAGCAATAATAGATTGTTGTCGAAATTCCAAGGCCCATTTCGTTCAACCCATTGCAGCTGGTACTCCAAATTGAACTTAAACTGCAAAACATTATTTCCAACCTCCACAATCTACAGATCGAAACCCATTTTCCAAGCTGATTTCAGCGTGCTTTTTAATGCTCTCAGATTTTGATGTCTATCAGTGAGTAATCGACCAAAGAGGCTCAGTGAACACTCTTCAAGCAGATCTGCTCTGCTCTTGGTTGTGATGGTTATTTCCTCCTCTTCCTCTTTGGTGAGGCAGAGGTTGAGAAGGCCCTCTACAACTGAATGGTCCATATCAGTGCCGAGGGAGAGAATTTAGGCATAAGCCTGAGAGAGATCCCTGCAAGGAGGTCAGGGAGAGAGAGCTCGACAGAGGTTAGGCGAGAAGAGAGAACTCCTACTGGGGAGAGAGAAAAAGATTTGTTAAGTTTTTCCTTTAGTATGGTGGAAACCATAAATAAATTGATTAATCAATCACATTGAGATCTTAGAGACCTATGGTGTTTTGAGTAATTGCGGTACTGTATATGTCTATGAATTGTAGGCAAGAGACTTTGAGTAATTGCATTACCCTTACATGTTCTGGTTTTGTGGGATGAATGTGAGTCTTTAACTCTTTTGTACATTGTCATACCTTTTTCTTAAAAGATTCATGCAATTTCTCTATGTTCTTTCCTTCACATGCTCTGGAAAATACAGCACTTTCTACATTTATAGCAACTTAGTTTTGATTCTTTTGAGGCCGAGTTGAAGTTTAGAATGTCACATGAAACTGATTTGATATATATATGCCAGCAACAAGTTATCTTGGCTGTCACAAGTACAGTAAACAATGTAGTTTTGTCTCTTAGTTGTAGTATTCTTTGCATGGATGATTGAAATGTTTTTCTACTTCTCTTAACTCATTTAAGTTAGCTGAGTCATCATTTTACAGGAGCCAAACCAAATGAAGTTGTTATTTTCATCCAAAATATTAGTCGCGTGCTTGGCCTAAGTTTCACACCGTATTGATATTTTCAATACAATGTTTATGCTTACAGGTTTCCATGCCATTGGAAATTCCCGTAATCTTAACAATAATAAATAGCAAGATTATGAAGCATAGAGTGGGTGCAGGGGCAATTTCATGGCTGCACCCAAAGCTGGAGCTTTTCAAGTATACTTTACCAGCCTCTCTTGGAAAGACTTAGAATCTAGCCTCAATTGTGTATGTATGATTCAAATAATATATCTAAGAAGCAAATAAAATTGAGCTGCCAAGATGGTGTTGGGGGTTTAGTAGTTGCAGCAGCTTTTGTCATTTGGTCATGTTACCAGTATTATCTATATAATCTATAGAAGCCAAAGACGTTTGAGCTTTTTTTGGACTCATAAAATTTTGTCACCTTGCTTTGGAGGCTTTACAATTTTCCACACGAACATTAATAATTTATTAATATTGACAAATCACAATTATATATCTATCTATCAAAACAAATCACAATTATGTACCAGATCAATGATGAATTGATGAACCATCATTATTTCCAGTGAAAAGAATTTAAAGAAAAGAAGAGTACATCTATGAATCTGCTTGTAGAACATTCCAAAACTATAAATTGTATATTTGCATCCTATATCCCACAACTAATGTACATTAAATTTTTACAACAATTTAGGTAGTGGAGGAAGTCTGTAGCTTTGAAAGCTGATTTTTATACACATAAAGGTAAGGCATATATTGAGACAGTTGATGTTCTCCCATCAAGAGTGCTAGAAAGTAGCTTGTACATCCCTGCAGCAGTAGCATCTCCAAGTCTTTGAACAACTACATTTATGCATATCTACAATAGCATATGCTCAGAGAGTGTATTGATGAGCTTTGCTATTAACCCTTTATGTGTGTGGCATCCAATTAATGTAGTATAAGTCACCCACTGAAACAATGTCTTCCTATAATAGATGGCATGTTCTGAAGCCATGTTTTCTCTTTAGATCAAAGCCATGACTTCTGAATTTACATAAACACAACCAGCTGCCAAAATCCAGAACACCAACTAAGAATTTTCTGATAAATGGGAGAAACTAATAACAATATAAAAGTTCAAATATGGAATTATTTTCTAGAACACAAGCTAAGAATTTTCCAGAACTTAAGAGGAAAACAAAGAATGTGATACATAATTTCAAAATCAAGAAGTTATCAACATATCGATAGATATTGTTCACTACGAGTTACCTACAATTTGCAATTAAATTTATGCATTCTCCATCATAACCAAAATCCAATGTATACCCACAAATTATTTTGGGAAACACATAGAAGTACTCGGATCATAAACATAGTCTTAGCCAAAACAGATACAAACACAGGGGGGGGAAAAAATCTTACATTGACCTTAATTGAGGTGAGATACCATAGGAAAAAGTGTAATTCCTGAGATGGGAGGACGAAGGCGGATCGGTGGCTGTCGCCGGTGGTTGCTAAGGCTTGTGCTTTCGCCGGTGACAGCTACGGCTTGGGCTATTGCCGGCAGCGGCTAGGGCAAGGAATTTCAGGCGACAGCTAGGGCTGGTTTCTTCCCTCTCTCCCCTTCTCTGTCGTTGTGGTTTTTTCCAATAGGGAGAAAATAATTTTTTTTAATTTGGTTTTCTCACGTGTTACTGTTAATTTAGTTTATAATTTAAAAAAAAAAAAAAAAAACATGCCACATCATTAAAAAAGAAAGTCATATAAGTAACACCGAAGGACCAATACAACTCAGTTTTAAAATTTAAGGGATTAATTATGCTCGATTCAAACTTGAGGGACCAATATTGTAGTTTCGTCGTTAAAATTTGTACTAGATATCTGCCAACTGTCAATGTCAGTTGCTATTTGTTCATACTTGTTTTTTTTTTTTGTTTTTTTTTTATGATAAAAGTTCATAAAAAAAGTTTGTACCTCAAAAAGTTTGCACTATTAAGGAGAACTGTTACAAAGTTGAGCCAGTTGATAAATGCTGATTAATTCAAGGTTAGAGATGCACATGTGGGCTAGTGGGCTCGATGGGATTGGGCCTAAAACCTTTTATTTTGGTATGGGGGGGGGGGGGGGAATTTGAGATTTTTGTTTTGTTTTAATTGGATCGGGTCAGTTAAAGAAGTGTTTTGGGTTGGATTGTGGGTTATTAATAAGGAAACTGGGTTAAGGGCTTGGTTATTTAAAGATGGTATGGGCTTGGTTATTAATAAAGAAGAAAGAACCAAACTAAGCCTAAAAACTACTTCCTTTGGGAAAAAATAAATCTTTAGCTTAAGAAATTAGTTATGAGATGAGATTTACAATGTGGGTTCCAGTTAGCTCAACTGGTAAAGTCTCTGATTGTTGTGTAAGAGATCTGGGGTTCAATCCCCTCCTACATCAAAAACTGATTAGTGTATTGGTCTGATGATAAAGAGCTATCATCAAGAGCTCAACTGGTAAAATCTCTGATTGTTGTGTAAGAGATCTGGGGTTCAATCCCCTCCTACATCAAAAACTGATTAGTGTATTGGTTTGATAATAAAGAGCTATCATCAAGAGCAGACACCATAGATTGAAACTCTCTAAAAAAAAAGATGAGATTTATAATTTATATATAAAAAAAAAAAAACCTGATTAAAGACTACAATCTACAACTTTGGTAATATAAATTAATTAAAGAAATTAGATATGTGAATCTTCCTTTATTTATTTCTTATATCAAACAATATATATACCGTGGTATCTCAAATTGACTTGATTAGGTGATGTATCTAGATGCCTTGATTTATCGGTGTAAATAGAGTTAAAATTGGCAATTGGTGATATTGGGGTAATGTTTGTGGGGATGATTAAATCTAGCGCATACATCTACAGAAAGAAATCAGCTTGTTGTGCATTCCATTGGTTCCTTCCTTTTCATATATTCCAACTTGCAGTATCTACATATGGTGTGTAGTATCTGAACAGAGTAATTTTTGTATTTCCTCCTTATTCTGTTTAGTATCTTGGTGTTCATTTGAAAACAAAGGTGCTACACTTGGACTTGATTTCTCCTATTCAAATCAATAATCCTTAATTACATGAAAATTGTTCTTATATTTTATTGAAAAATCAAAGTGCCATTTTTTTTTCTAACAACATAAATTTTTTAGATAGCATGTTGCCTTGGGTTAAGACAATAAGTTGATGTTAATGCTCATATTAGTGCCCAAATGAAGGAATTATCCATTTTCCATTTTCCTGATGATTTCAGTAATTTTATGCTTCTACAAGTTAGATGTTACGAAGGTAATAAAATACTAGTATTTACTTTAAAAAAAAATAATGTTTTATTTTATTTAATTTTACCTCATTATTAATGTTGTTATAGGAGGGGGTTAGTGGAGGAAGAGTTTTCTTTTTTGGCATATGCTTCATGATACTCGTTATAGTTTATTGCAAAACTAGATATCCAGTAAGTTTTGATTACTGTAGGTAGCTTCAGACATTGATCATGATGATTTATATAGGTAGCTCTCCACAACAATTTCTGCCATCTCTTAAATTTTGTGACACTTTGATTTTAAGAGGAATTCAAATAATTTGAATAAAGGGGCTAGTGAACTCATTAAATTTTAGATTGCAGTAATTTCAATTTTCTTTGCATGAATCATACATGAAGGTAAGTCACATACGATATCCTAAGTTGTCATTTGAGTCTGATTGAATTTTGATAGTTTTGACTTAGCTATTAAGGGGGATGGTCAACCACGTTTTTCCCATTTCTTTTGTTGGGGTGAGAGTACGAAAATCCCATAGAAAACACTTGAAATGAGGAATTTAATTCCATTAATACAAAACTTAAAGTTGGAAACATTAGTTTTATTTCTTATTCTTACTTATTCGGGAAAATTCTAGGTAATAGGTTAAGAGTGGCCTTTGCAATGCACGTCCCAGGGATTGATATTTATTTTAGATGAAATTTACTTCTCTAATTCTATACGTTCATACATCTCTTTTCACAGTCCCATTAAATTGTCAAATTTTCCCTTTTCATCAGGTATGGCGAGTTCATCTGTTAGGGTGGATTGAATACTAAAATTGACAAGTTTAAGAGTGCATGTTGCTTCAAACCTAGCTAGTAATAAGAATAAGATATGCAGCAACAATTAGAAATGGAACAATAATTATTCCATTCCTTACCAAATTAAATCTCTCCACACAGATTAAGTGTTATTTTTTTGGAATTTATTTTTAAACTCTCAAACAGAGTTTCAGTAGGTTCTAATGAATGAAGAGCAGAGTACTCCCTGATAGCTTAATTTCATTGTAAATAAGATAATTTCATGATGAATGTAAGTTTATTTGCTTCTTAAACTATAACCTGTTTACCTACATAACAGTATTCATAAAGCATCTGACAGAAATTACTTGAATCACAAGAACTATAGAGAGAAATACTTTAATCTAGACTAAAGATTTTGATTAGTTACTACAAGAGGTTTTGATATTATTATCTTCCCTATTTGTGTGAGGTCCAGAATGCATGATGCAAATATGTTGGTGTGAAAATCTAACAGCAAAGTGGTTGATGCAAATATCTTCTCTATTTTCCTTTTCATCATTGTTATGATTCATATTCAACTGACTTGCTGATTTGCAGGGAAATTACATGATTTCCAATAAGCTTGCTTGTAGGACTTCCATGAACAATGTTTGCTTGGTGAGTGGACTACTGGTATTGGCAAAGTTACAGTCCCTTCTCTTTTGTAGACTTGATTGATTATTTACATCTTAGCTTGCAATTCTTTAGAGGTTTCACTGCCACTTCCCTTTTGGGTGTGTGTGTAATTTCTACCCAAAAAAATTTAGAAATTAGAGGGTTTCTCTATTTTCTTTCTAATAAAATTAGAGGGTTTCTCTGTATTCTTCCAACAGTTTAGGTCTCCAAGTAAAATTTCAAATACAGTATTGCTATTAATTGGACTTTTTCTCTTCATGTTTCCCATGTTAATTTCCTAGTTATGCTCACTTTCTTGGTACTGGTCCTTATATCAGTGAGTCTTGGAATTTAGCGCACAGGTCCAGAAGTTTCATTGTACGATCAAGTTATATGTGCAGACATTTTTCTCGAAAAAAACCGGCATTCAAGGTGAAGGTAAGGCCCTGCCTCAATTCTTCTAAATGAATCTTCTATTTTTCTACTTGAACTCCCATTTCATATTTGTTCTTCCTATAAATTGTGGAATGGTCATTATTTGAAAAATAAATTTGCTGCACAAATGAATTCAAAAGCTTTCTCATGACTTTATGGGAGCAGTTTTTTAGAACCCATGGAAAATTACACTTCTAAGATCAAATAGATGTTGATGTACTTTAATTTTTCGCTTTTAAGAATTGTAATCAGTCTCAACCGATTAACAAGTGCATGAAAGAAAGGCTTCATTTTTTTTTTGGTCCAACCAATGAACTTTCCATTGATTAGACTATTTACTCCTTGGTGGTTGGTAAATGTGTCATGTATGCTTTGTAGATTTGGTATTGAAGAGTTTATTTATTCTCCCTTAACTTTGGCTGATTACTTGAAAGTCTAAATTCAAAATCTTCGTATTTGAGTCCTTGCACACTCACTAAGTTTAAAAAACAAAAGCTTCATATAGAAGTCGATTACACAATTTGCCTTAATGCTTTCTTCACTCAAAATATTTTCAAAAAATCTCTGAAGATAATCACGTTAAAAATGTTGAGTTGAAGTTATATCTTAATTTGGTTTTGACATTGAATATGTGTTTGAATTCTTTTTGCTTCCATGATGTTAGAATTATGGTTAAGTAGTTAAATTCATCATTTCCTAATAGCTTTAGCTTTTGAGACAATCGGTAATTTAACATGGTATCACAGCAAGAGATCCTAAGTTCGATCCCTATCTTCACTCTACCTCTCATTTAAAGTTTAGGCCCACAAGTGAGAGGGAGTGTTAGAATTATGGTTAAGTGATTAAATTCATCATTTCCTAATAGTTTAAGCTTTTGGGACAATCGATAATTTAACACATGATGCTGAAAAATTCACCACATATGGAATGAGCTAAACTTATTTGAATGCGTTTCTTGTTAGGCATTGGTCAGCTCATAATTTTCAACATGTTATTTGGAGTTAACATAGTTAAAATTTTTTATTCATTCATCCAATAATTTGATAATAGTTGATCATATTAAGTTGTGTCCTAACTAATGTCAGGTTACTCTTTTTAGCAGTTTAGATGACAAAAGCAACAAATTTTTGGTGTCTAGCTAAAGTTTAAGTATGATGTTGGAGTAGATATCAAGTTGATTGCCTGTGGATGATGCAACCAGTTGCTTGTTAGCTAAACCAAGAAGAGAATGATGAACTAGTGGGTGGGTGCATGAAGCAATTGGAGATACCCTGTACTCCTTGTTAGAGATGGTTGCTAAAATTCTGAATAAGAGTGTGAGCACAACGATTGCAATGTACTAGGTTACATAGTTCTCAGAACCGGACCGGACCGAGAGGTCGGACCGTGAAAACCGTGAACCGTGATAAAAACTGATTTTTTAAGCATAAAGAACCGGGCATATGTGGCAATTCCGTGAACCCCTAAAACCGGGGTTGGACCGTACGAACCGGTCAAGAACCGTGCGGTCCAACCCCTTAGCAATTTTTTTATTTTTTTTTATTTTATAAAAACAACTTAACACAATTTTATTCTACTTAATTAAATTATCCATCTCCTACAAGGAATAAAAAAATTATAATTAAAATCCTTCAAAGATATTCAACTTTACTTCAAAAATTAATCATAAATTTTAATATTTTCATGGTTATTATTTTATTTTATTAACTTTCTTATTTAATTGTTAAATATATGCTTGAAACTCATTAAATTTCCCTCACATATATAAATATATTAGTCAATTTTACTAGTTTTATAAATTTAATATCTATATTTAGGCTTTAATTAATTATTAAATTAATTATGACGTCATCACGGTTCGACCCCGGTTCAACCTCGGTTCGACCTCAAAAACCTTGAACCTCTCCCTTTTACGGTTCAATGAACGGTCCGGGTCTGAAAACCTTGCTAGGTTAGGGTTTTTCAATAGGGATAGAATAAATTTGTTGTAAACCCTATTTTTCATATTCTGAAACCATTAGTTGCTTGCTTCCGTGGATGTAGGCACATCATCGAACTACGTAAATCTTTGTGTTGTTTTTCTCTCTATTTCCACTAGAATTGCATTAATTTTGTTATTCAACACTCCTATATTACTTTCTTGCTGAAATATCATAAGTTATCAATGAATCAATGATCCTGCAGTTGAGTTGACATATGTGCAAGAATAAAGATAACGAAATAGAAGATATAACCCCAGGATTGAATCTCTCAAAATTTTTGTAATTTTAACTAGAATTGAATTCACAAACTTGATTTTGTTGCAATCTTCTTCCTCACCCCTTTTAACCATTTCTTTGGTTGTGTTTTGATTCCGTTTCAATCTTCTTCCTCAACTTGATTTTGTGAGTTATACCTTGAGTGTTTCATAGGCTGGTTATATCTTCTTTAATTTAAAGTGTCCATAATTCCCTTTTTTTTTCTTTTTTTTTTTTGCATTTTGATTAATCCATTTATCTATATATACTTGGTTGAAAAAAATGTGTAAATCAAGCATCGCATGAGGGAAGTTTTTTATGAAATATACTAATTCAATCTATGCAAATTGCAGGTTTATGCATTTGATAATTTGACTTGTAATAAAACTGGAGATCAATATCTTATTGCTTACTTATTACTAGTTAGCTCCACTTACTGAACCTATTTATGTGCCTATTGAAGTCTCAATGTCCCTTTAAGATTTTAATGTGTACTTAGATATTTGCTAATTGTTAGTTGCATTTTCTTACCTTTATTATTTTATTATTTTTGTTTTTTGGGGCACAATTTTGTATCATGAAATTTACACTATATAGAGGATAAAAGCTTTAAAAGTGATTTAATTGATTTTATTTGTAAATACTAATTAGATCAAGGTCTAGAGACACATGCCCTTTTTCGCCCAAAAAAAGTACCATCTGGTTCAAAATTTCTTTGCTAAGGACTGTTTGTGCATGATTTATGATATGAATGGTAGATATATATGGTCTTTGTAAGGATGTAGTTAATGTTGTTATCACATTATGTTCCACCATTACTTCAATTGAAACAGGTGCAACTAGCATGTTAGTTAATACTTATACCAATAGTGTGGATAACTGAAGGGGTCTGCTCTTGATTAGATACATCAATAGCGTTGTATACCAATAATCATGTATAATAACCACATTATAATATGTAGCTAACCTTTCCACTGTAATTTAGATATCCTTAAATATTCTTAAATGTTGAATAAGAACTTAAAATGTTGAAGTTAAATTGTGTTACTTTGGAAATTAGTGATCAACTATTAGCCTAGCCATAAAACCCAGCCCATCATCAGTGACATATTCCTTATCCTTGTTAGTATTCTCCTTTTTTATGGCCCAAGATTGGGCCCACATTAACTCATTTTCTTCTACCATCTAAAAATCAATCAACCATTTGTCTAATATATCCAGGCCACTAAAACCAATAGCCCATGGGCCTATTAGAACATGCATTGGATTACTTGGACTAGCCCATTAGCACATGTATATTTCTTGCATCGTAATCTAAATTTCAATTTATGGCCTCTATGCATCTTTAATATTCACTTACGTTATTCTTCCGTAAAATCAATTGCAAGAGAACAAAATACTGTTATGTACCTTGATAGAACAAAGCATCAACTAAAATTTGCCTACACTAGAAACCGATTGGTATTTTGATCTGATAATATCTTGTCTAATATATCCTGATGATAAAGAGCAATCATTAGGAGTAGGCGTCATAAGTTGAAACTCTCATAAAAAAAAAAGAAAATTCCGCTTGAGATGCGATAGAACTAATTATTAGTTTCTTGTGAATATTTCCATGATCTTTTAATGTGTACATTGGGAATGTGTTGGAATGTTTTTACTGCTAAGTATTTGTGAGTAAATTTTCTCTTTGTTTTTATGCCTTACAGCCATGGAGACTAAGGGGCCCAAAGTACCAACCAAGAAGAAAGATAGCAAATTGAGGCAATTGGAAATGAAGAAAATTGGGGTTCTGCTTCTACTTCTAAAGAAACTGTTGAAGTTGCACCAGCAAGAGAAAGACCTCAAAGGTAGACAAGGTATGTTTTGAGTGACTCTGAAAGTGAACATGCCACTGTCCACTGATGATTCTGACTTTTGATAAAGAAGATGAGTAGAGTAGTTCTGTTGAGAAACTGACTTTGGGAACTAAATCTCATTCCCCTTGTAATGTACTTAATGATTCTTAATTGTTACTTTGATTATTTGCTAAACTGTGTTCCTTGGCAATGATCATTGTTTATTGTGATTTGTAAGAGTAAGGATTTTCTTTCATTCAAAGCAATCCTACGGTCATCTTATTGAAGTTCCTAAAATTGTTTTATCCATTTGTTTTAAAATAAGTGAATTGGATTTTGCTTCATCAATGGATACCCAAAATAGTGACAATTGTTTCAAAATGAATCAAATGATAATTTGATATCCACCCTAATCTACTTATTTTAAAATAGATGAATAAACTTATAGGAATTCCATAGTCGTGTGTATCTTAAGAATTCAAAAGGATCTTAAGAATGTTTTAAAAGATTTTAATTGAATACAACTTGTCAATGTGTGTAACCAAAACAGAAACAATTTTTGTATGTTACTCTATTTTTGTTCTGTGAAAAATTATTTTCTTTTATAAAGGTGGGTCGTCCCATGTGTCCTACATGAGAGGTGCACATTTTTGTGATATGTGGTGAACTGAATAATTTTTTTCATTTTTTTTTTAATGTAGGACCTGTAGGTATTATCGAATAATAAATCAACTAAATAAATAATTTCTTAAAAAAATTAACTAAATAATTTAAAAAGAAAGTACAATTAATCAGACTAGTTGTAATGGCTAATAATTATGTGGTGTTTCATGTGTGTGTGTTTTGAATCTCACCTTCTCCTCTCTTCACTATTGACCTATCCAATATATATATATATATATATATAGTTTAGATTTTGAGGCCATAAATATCACTTGCTCTCATCTTGGTAATTGCTTTTTTTTTTTCTTTTTCTTTTTTAAGAATAAAAAAGTATTCAAAGGTCAACTTGTATCTTATGGTGTTTCCCAAAGAAGACATCTAAGTTTCAAATCTTCCTACCCTCATTATAACTACTAATTTTTTTATAAAAAAAAAAAAAAAAAATCAATCAATGATGCTTGGCCATGAATTTGGCCACATTTTTTCCCCTAGGTAAATAGTGATAAAGGTGGGTTTAAACTCCAAACATTGAACATCATAAAGGGTGTTAGTAATGAAATTTCTTAGTATATGCGTTTGATGGGAATTTAACTAAGTTTCTTTCTTTCAAGTTGCCTGGAAATTAAAATGTAAACAATTTAAATAAATGGAATCAGTTTAAAAGATGTACTTTCTCAAAAAAAAAAAAAAAAAAAAGTTTAAAAGAAGTAGATCATTAGTTTGTCAATTTATGTGACGGTAAGGCTTAGCGTATAAGGTGTATTGAATAATTTCACATGAAGAAGTAGCATTTCAAGATTAATTTCACATGAAGAATTAGCATTTCAATATTTGAGTTGGTTTTGTTTATGTAGCTTATTATTTTGAGGTCATTGTTTTTTTTTTTTTTTTTTTTTTTTTTTGTGTGGATAGAAAGGAAATATATATATAAAAGGAAACATCTAAAAGCATCCTGGGAAAGCAAAAAAATATCATCCATGGGAGGATCATTACAAAAACAAAATCTTATTGTAGTTTAGGTCACCTCTTAACTAGATCATCAGCAGATTTATTCGCCTCTGTGAAGCAACGTTTGATTTTAGTATGGGGATTCTTGGATAGGAGAGCCTTGCAATCATTTAGGATAGAAGAAGAACATCAAGTTAGACCATTGTTTTGAATCAATGAATCAACAATAATCTTAGCATCTAACTCAATCTCAACATGACTAAACTGCAAATCATTGTTTAAAGGATAGAAAAGGATTATGTGTTCCTTGTAACCTTTTTCCTTTTTAATGAATTTGCCATTTTTTGTTAAAATAATGCTTTTTCTATAAAGTATTTTACTAAACAGGTCCTTTTGAAACTTATATTGGAGAATAGTATCATTTGAAAGGTCTAGCTTTAAATAAAAAGAATCGATTTTCAAGCGAAATGACATGACTAATGAGGTGTTTTAAAAATTGCATCCCTCTAACTTTACCTTTGTTCAATTACATTTTCTAATTTTCAAGTTTATTCAATTGAGGTCTTCTATTAGTGTCTATTGTAAAAGATTTGTTAAGGACCCTATAAACAACGCCAAATCCATGCTTTAGAGGGTTATTAATGAAGTTTTTTTTTTTTTTTTTCCTCTTTTTTTTTACGGAGACTAATAGAAGGCTTGAAATGAATAAACTTGAAAATTAGTGGACTTAATTGAACAAAAGCAAAGTTAAATGGTTGAATTGAATGTTAGTCAAAGTTAGAGGATACAATTTATAATTTAGGCAAAATTTTAAATAGAACTCAGACTCTTAAAAGTCAATTTGTTTATACCCAAACTTTGTATTGACAAAGTTTCAAATAGTGAAATAACTCAAACTTTATAGAAGTTGAGTTCTATATAAAAGAGTTACACGCAACTTAACTTTATATAAAACCAGTTACGTAAGTCTCTACTTTATAAAAGAGTTACAGTATTCACATTATAATTATAGATCGACCCTATACAAACCAATGCATTTACGATTATGAGAAACACTTGGTCAAGAAACCAATACTGGAAATACTTTAGGGTGCTTTCCTGTTGAAGATTCTACATATTGCTTCATTAGCCTTTTCTCAAAAAAAAAAAAGCTTCATTAGCCACTGATTTGTTGCTACCTCTTTTACAGAGATTCGAGTCCCCACAATTATCTAGTCCAGACTTTACATAAACCGTTCACGTTTCTTTCATGTAGCTTGACAATAACAGGTGGTGAATGGCGATCAACAAGAGCAGTGGAATAGCATGAAGACAATTTCTTAAAAAATCAAAGCAAGATTTTATAAATAAAGAGAGTGGCTGTCAATATTGTAAACCACAGGCCTTATCCATACAAGAAACAGAGACCATACAAAAGTTTTGAATTATTATCTTACGGAAATAGAATGAAACCTGTTTTTATCTCAAAATTATAATAATATGGCTTGATTTGTTATTATTTGCGGCTATCTCCATCATAGAAAGAATAACCAAAAAAAAAAAAAAGGTTAAAAGTCTTATAGTTTAATTGATATCTAAGCGAGACATTTAGGATATAAATTGTTGTACCCGAATTATCAAATTATAAAAAGCAAAAAAAATAAAATAAAATTCACATCTGTAATAGTTGAGAACTTGTAGAATATTCAATATTCCATCCCAAGGCTGCATGAATAGAGCTCCTACGGCTCAACCATTCTAAATTTCGAGAAGCTCTATTGGATTGTTTGATAATTTCCATACCCCACATTTGTTTATAAACCAACTTCTATTACAATAATTAGTACTTAATTCATATGGATTCAAGTTAGATCAATTGTTAAAAAATTTTGTTGTCGAATAAGAGACTCAAAGATTAAATCCTGCCAACACAGAAAAAAAAAAATTGATTTCTTGATCTAATAATATTGATAAAAAAATAATCATAAAATAAAGACTAAATTCAAATCTTATCCCTCTCACACACACATTATTACTCAAACGTATACAGCTTTATTCTTCCCTGCTTTGCTAGTTTATTACCTAATTTTAAATTATGTTTTGCTTCTTTTACTCTAAACAACTTGTCATTGTGTATTTTTTTAATCTGGGCTAATGCAATGCACAGTGAAAGAAAACATAGAATTTAAAATTTCAATTATGAAAATGATACTGAGTGAGAGATTGTTTGATGTATGGTTTTGTGAGAGATTAGGTGGTTAATGTTAACAATATGGAAAACTAGTTTACAAAAATTGAAGTTTCAAGGAATTATAAAAAATGGAGTTGGATTTTATTGATTTCCCAATTTATATGCTAATACATATATATATATATATATATGATACATTCACATCTTCTTCTTTTTTTTGAAACAATTATGGTTGCAATTGGGGTAGAATTTTTATTGACTCAGAATTTTGTGGGTCTTCCTTAGAGTAGGGGAGAGACTAGAGAGTACAATTCACCTATATTTTTCATGTTTATGCAAAAAAGATTTATTCCCAATTTAGGGCCTTTTTCAATTGAGGGGCCTCCAGTTTTAAATATATATATATATATATATTTGGCTCTTTTAGAGACTAATTGGAAGCTATCAATTTTTGATATAAATGAGATTCAATCTTCATGTCTTTTGTATACTAAATAAGATTCAATCAAACCCAAAGGGATTTATCTAGTGTTTCTAAGGTCTTGTGAGATCCATGAGGTATTGGGTTTAAAAGAAATCTCTTAACCGGTATATTGGGGCCATTTCAAAGTGATTATTCCTTGTAATTACTTGTGTGCGTAGGAACAAGAACTACACACACCCAAAAAAATAATCAAGTGCTATTACATCACTTACTTCTTTTGTTGGATGTGAATTTGATAAATCCAGCATTGTATTACATTTCTTATTTATACTCCTTATGCTTGTAAATTAATTTCAAGTTAATCAAAGATCAATAGTTATGTCATTTACTAAATATTTTAATTTCAAGTTTTTGTAATTTAAAATTATGCATAGAAGATGTGTTTTTTTTTAATTGAATAGTAAATAATATTTGATTGTTAAGAAATTTCGCATAAGTATTAAGAACATAAAAAATATATAATCAAATGGTGGGATTTTTAAAATTTTAATTCAATAAAAAAATTATTAAATTGTATAGCATTGCTTAAAGTTAGACTAGATGTAACTTGATTTTAAACTCTCTCTCTCTCTCTCTCTCTCTCTCTCTCTCTCTCTCTCTATATATATATATATATATAAATATATGGTGGAAACAATCAACTAACACCGACTTACCAATTATTAAAATGACTAAACCTTCATATATACTAAAATTATCTATCCATATATAGCCTTAGTTTTGTTTTATTTAGTTTTTTTTTTTTTTTTTTTTTTAAAAAAAAAACTTATAATAAGAGGGAATGGAGAATTTTAACACCAATATATTTTTCTTTCATGGGAGGTTTGAAACTTAGTGAATAAAACTTTTGGTAAATATAAGTAACATGATTGAATTGCTCTTTTCGAAAACAAAATTTTAAATTAACAGATTAATTAGATCACAATTAAACATGATATTTGATTATTTAATAAATAATATATAAAATACCCATTGAAAAATTCAAATCATACATGCCCTTTTAACTATACAAACACACATTGAATTTATCTGCTATTCATTGCATTGTTAAAATGACCGAACCCAAGTTAGGTCAACTGCAATATGTTTATTTTTGTTCCCCCCCCCCCCCCCCCCTCTTTTATTATAAAGCTGTAAAATATAAGAAATGCTACGTACATGATATTTTTACAACACTTTCACAATAAATTTTAAGTTGCAAAACTTTATTTGCTAATATTGATGGGAAAAAAAGTAATTTCAATAGTGAATTAAAGATAAAAACCCGTAACAACTTGCGATTTAAAATTGTTTGTGAAAGTATCGTAAAAATGTTGTGGACATAGTAGACTCTAGAGGCGTAGCTCATGCTTATGGCCCTACACTCACGTGGCGTGTTTAGTCTGCTCATGAATTGTTCATACAAGTTGCGGAAATGGGTGTCTTATTCGCATCATTAGACCCTAGTACTATTACGTGTATTATTAGTATATCATACAAGCACTCAAACAATCATCAAAATCAACCATAATGTTAAGTTTCTCTGAGAGAGAGAGAGAGAGAGAGAGAGAGAGAGAGAGAGAGAGAGAGAGAGAGAGAGAGAGAGAGAGAGAGAGAGAGAGAGAGAGAGTATTGGACTTTTTTTGGATTTTGAAAGGTATATATCATTTTTTTTTCAAGTATATATCTTAGTTGGATGGCTGTGACTGGAGTTGTTGGTGGCACCGATGAATGATGTGTTTTATCTGCTTTTGATGCAAGTTGTGGGGGAAAAGCACAGTCTATTTGTAATTAATAAATTATTGCTGGAATTATATCATATAAGTACATTAGATAGAGTTATTTTAGTTTTTGAAAAATTGATTCACCAACCTTAAATGTTTTATCAATAATATTTACTAAAAATTAGACTATTTGTATTATCAGTAAATTAAAATAATAATTTATAGATTTATAAATTTATTTACAAACTTACACAATCTAATCTTAAGATTATATACATTTATTTTTATGTCTCTTCAGGGACACTCAGGTGATAGGTTCAATAGACTTAAAGGATGTGGCGAAAACCCTGAAGTCTCATAGGCAGATAATGGTATAGGCTAAAGATTAGGATATCACTTCTGTATTCTAATACATATATACATGCATAAACTCATAAAATTTTAAAAGGCTTTTATTTAAACATAACTATATTTAATTTTCTATATATATATATATATATAATATATCTATAATATTAACAAATTATACATTTCAAAATTTGTAGCTAATTAAGTACCTCAGAAATCATTATAACATAAGAAAGTTAATATTATATATATATATATATATTAATTAATAAAGAGTGATATTATACTATTACAAAGTTTAGCATGTATGTCTTATAAATAAATAAATCAAATTCTAAAACATAAAAAAAAATTATTGATTATGTTATTTATTTGATATCAATTACCCTTTATAAGTCTTTTATAATAAAATTACTAGTTGTTTTGGGATTTTTCAAAAAATAAAAACAAAAAATAAGTGCATAAATGTTTCATCATATTAAATATAAGGTCTTTATATAAAATTATCTCCAATTGGGAGACTTAATGTGTTTTAGGTATTAGCTTAAAAAGTCTATTTAAAAAAAAAAAAAACTATTTAGCTTATTTTTGTTATTATTCATAGGTCTTAGTGCACTTTTTGGTACTAATCATAGATTCTACGGTATTATTTCAACTACTTTTTATATTTATCTATAATACTTTGAGATTCAACTAAATAAACTATTCATAAGCAGATGACCTAAGTAGAATTTTATCCTAATTATTTAATTATTATATATGTAGATTTATTTTATTCAATGGAGAGTGGATACAACAAATCTACTCAAGAATGAATAGCGGGTCTCAATTTTAGGTGTACTCAAGACCAGGGTCTTTATATTTTGATCACTCTCTCTATTACATCCTCCACACAGATATCGTTCTCGTCTTACTCTCCTCACAAAGTTACTATTCATCCAATTCCCACTAAGAAATGGCGGAAGGAGCTTTGGTCGGCGTTGCTAAGGGAATCACAGAGAAAGCGAGCAACCTCTTAGCCCAAGAGATTGTACTACTCTGGGGTGTCAAAGACGAGATCGAAAGGCTCAGCGACACAGTTTTGACAATCAGTGCTGTGATTGAGGACGCAGAGGAGGAGCAGCATCACAACAATCAAGTCAGAGTGTGGCTGAAAAGGCTGAACGATGCACTTTATGAAGCGGACGACTTGCTGGATGGCATCTCCACTGAAGCTTTACGACGGGAAGTGATGACACGGAATAAGAAAGCAAAAGAGGTACGCATCTTCTTTTCCAAATCCAACCAGCTTGTATATGGTCTTAAAATGGGTCATAAGGTTAAGGCAATGAGGGAGAGGCTAGATGCCATCAAAAACGATAAGGGGTTCCACTTAGATGAACGTACACAAGCGAGGAATTATAGGGTGAGAGAAACTCATTCTTTTGTACGTACTGAAGAAGTCACTGGGAGAGAAAATGATAAGAGAGAGATTATAAGAATTCTTTTGTATACCAATGTTGAAGAGAGTGTTTTGATCCTTCCGATAGTCGGACTTGGAGGACTAGGAAAGACGGCATTAGCTCAACTCGTATTCAATGTTAAAGAAATCCAAAATCATTTTGAGCAAAAGCTTTGGGTGTGTGTCTCTAATGACTTTGAATTAAAAGTAATTGTTAGGAAAATTTTAGAGTGCACAAAAAATATGAAACTAGAAGACCTTGAAATTAACACATTGATTAATGATCTTAAGAAAGAAATTGATGGAAAGCGATACCTACTTGTGTTAGACGATGTATGGAATGAGGATCCTCAAAAATGGCTTAGCCTAAAAGATATTTTAATGGGTGGAGCAAGAGGTAGTAGGATATTAGTGACTACACGCATTAAGAAAGTGGCAGAGATTACGAAAACCGTTCAACCATACATGTTAAAGGGTTTAGATAAAGAAAAGTCTTGGTGTTTATTTAAGCGGTTTGCATTTGCAAATGGACAAGATTTACAGAATCCTTACATTAAGGAAATTGGTATGGAAATCATTGCAAAGTGTAAAGGAGTCCCTCTTGCCATAAGGACACTAGGAAGCCTATTGTACTTCAAAAACCCAGAAAAAGAATGGTTGTCTTTTAAGAATGATGAACTTTCAAAAGTAGCTCAAAAAGAAAATGATATCCTACCATCACTTAAACTAAGTTATGATCATCTTCCGCCATATTTGAAGCAATGCTTTGCTTATTGTTGTTTATTTTCGAAGGATTACAAAATTCATAAACCAACATTGATTAAAATGTGGATGGCGCAAGGTTTCATTAGGTCTTCAAGTCAAAACCAATGCTTGGAAGATATTGGTAATGAGTACTTTATGGATTTACTTTGGAGATCATTCTTTCAGGAAGTTGAAGAAGATGGGAGTGGAAATATATTAAAATTCAAAATGCATGACCTCATGCATGATCTTGCAAAATCGGTAGCAGCATTTGATAATGCCACTTTTTATTCAAAAGAGGAAGACATTCAAGAGAAAACTCGCCACATATCATTTGATAGAACGTTTCTTTCATCATCAGGAATTCCAATCTCATTGTATAAAGCAAGTAGGATAAGAACATTTGTTTTGCTAAGTCAATCACAACATCCAAGATTGGGTAAGTCAACTTACAATGCAATTGTTTCAAGATTTAAGTTCATACGCTTGCTGGATCTACATAATATGGGTATTACAATAATTCAAAGTTCCATCAGGAAGTTAAGGCATTTAAGGTACCTCGATCTATCTTCTAATTCTATTAGAATGCTTCCTAATTCCATCACAAGATTGCATAATTTGCAAACACTAAGACTCTCTCGATGTCCAATTAAAGAATTGCCTAAAGATATTAAAAAATTAGTCAATCTCAGGTATCTTGAGATTGATGAGTGTAGGCGTTTGACTCATTTGCCACGTGGATTAGGGCAGTTGACTAAGCTTCGGACATTGTCACAATTTGTGGTAGCTAAAAATAGTTGTTTACCCTTCAGGTGCAATGGTGGATTGAAAGAACTCTATGGGCTAAACGAGCTGAGAGGTACTCTACAGATTAGGAGATTGAGACATGGGAAAGATGCTTCATTAGAATCTAAGGATGCAAATATGAGAGAGAAACAACATCTTCAAGGCCTGACGTTGAGGTGGATAAAAGAAGAAGTGGATGAGTCCAACGTTTGTTATGATGAAGAGTCACTTGAAGCCTTGTACCCACATTCAAATCTTCATGAATTGCATTTACTGCGATATGGGGGAGTGAAATTTCCAAGTGGGACTTCATCACTTTCAACTCTTGTAAACTTTTCCCTAAATAATTGTAACAAATGCCAACATCTTCCACCATTGGATCAATTTCATTCTCTCAAAAGTCTCTCTCTTGAATGGATGAATGATTTAGAGTACATATTAGAGAAAGATGACAACTGTGGGTTCTTTGATTCTTCATTTCTCCCATCTCTAGAGCAACTCCAAATTAAATATTGTCCTAATCTAAAAGGATGGTGGCAACGACAGAGGGATTCTGTTGAGGAGGTTGATAATCATTCACTGCCTTCATTTCGTCGTCTTTCCAACTTAGTTATTTGGCATTGCCTTAAGCTGACATCCATGCCTCTATTTCCATATCTCAAAAAGCTAAAGCTGGGTATGTGTAGCTTGAAGCCATTGGAGCAAACATTGAGGATGAAGTTGACAAACATGGCAACCCTAGAGAGCCTAACATCAATAGCAACATCAACCTCTTCTTCTTCTACAATTGTTGATTCCTCGTTTATCCCTCTCTCCAAATTAAAGTTTATGACAATTGTGAATATGGAGGAAACTTTGCCCAAAGGGTTGATGTGCAATCTCATTTCTCTCCAAGATTTAAGTTGTGGTCCTCTCCCTCTCTCTCAACATCTCATTGCTCTTCGACGTTTGATAATTAATGGTTCTAACGAGTTTGATATAATAAACAATGGAGATGAGATGGAATGGCATGGCCTTCAGAGGCTTCGCTACCTAAAGTTCTACAACATTCCAAATTTGGCCACTCTACCAGTGGGGATTCAACATCTCACGTCTTTACAAAGATTCAAGATTTATGATTGTCCAAGTTTATTGGCTATACCAGAGTGGATCGGTAACCTCACCTCTTTGCAATCGCTAAAAATTCGGAGTTGTCCCATCTTATTGGAAAGATGCAAGAAGGAAACGGGTGAAGATTGGCCTAAGATTGCTCACATCCCACACTTGGATATATAGTCAGGTAGCTATTTAAGTCATTATTTTATCCCAGTACTTTATAGAACGTTAAAAATCCAATTTCTTCTACTTCACTAAATTTCCTGGTAATTAAATTTCAGATGAAGCACCTACTCTGAGGATTTGGAGCTTAATCAAAGCTTTTGGGTGCTACAATTGCTCAACAAGTCAACAAACTCATCGGTGGTATCTCTTTTCTTTTTTCCTCTTTTAGGTGCTCATAGGATTTTCGTTCTTTATTTTAAGACTTCCCATAATAATTTTTGTATTTCATCCTGATTTTGTCAAGTAGCTTAGTTTTCATTAAAAACACTGCTTGATATTTAAATCATTTATTAATATTTAATTAAATGGAGAATGTTTATAAACCAAAGCATCTGAGGTTTCACTTGTAATTAACTGGTATACATTGGGAATTCAATAACCAAAACATGATGGCATTGAATTGATACTCGTGAAATGTCTGTGGCTTTGGTGATTTAATTCTCATTATATATTTAAATCAATTATGGTATGATATGAAGCGTTTTGTCATTGCTTGAGAATTGCCCTGATATTTTTTATATCCTAGAGTTGGAATGGGATCCATTTCAGCGGTAAGAAAACTTACGTATGTGTATCACTTTTTTTTCCCTGTTCTTGATAGAAATCAAAATCCAAATCCTTTCATGTTCTCTCCAAGAAATAGAGCTTGATGAAAAGTAATTGGTTTCAACAAGTCAACAACTCAATGGTATTAGCATATTCATTCTCTACATCATTTCAGAACATATTATGAAACTAATAAATATGTGAATTTTCCTTTATCTATTTCCTATTTTAAACAATTTATACCATGGTATCTGAAACTGAGTTGATTAGGTGAAGAATCTGGATGCTTTGATTTCTGGCTGTGTAAATAGGGTTAAAATTGGCACTTGGTGATATCAGGGTAATGTTTGTGGGGAGGATTAAATCTGGTGCATACATCTATAGTTTGTTGTGCAAGTATTCTATTGGTTCTTTCCTTTTTATATATTCCAACTTGCAGTATCTACAAATAATGTGCAGTATCTGTGGTTATTCTAATTTTCTTGTTGTGCAATATCTACAAATGATGATGACAACCACAACAAAAATTCACAAAAATTAAGTTGAGTTGCTAACAGCTATTTTGTCAATAACAGAATAATATCTACATTTCCTCCTTTTGTTTAGTATCTTGGTATTCTAGAAGTGCACAATTTCAGGAGTGGATTTCACTTGGTTCTGCACTTGGAGTTGATTTCTCCTTTTAAAATCAATCAATCATCCTTAATTAAATGAAAATGTTCCTATATTTTATTGAAAAATCAAAGTACCATATTTTTCTAATTGTATAATTTTTTAGATTGCAGGTTGCCCTGGGCTAAGATCATAAGTTGATGTTAATGGTCAAAGTAGTACCCCAAGAAAGGAACTATTCATTTTCCTGATAGTTGCCTTTCAGTTATTGTATACTCCTGCTGGTTAGATGTTACGAAGGTAATAAAATACAGGTGTTTAGTTCAAAAAATAAAGTATTTTGTTTTGGTTAAAGCACTATTGTTGTTGTGACAGGAAGGTTAGGGGAGGAAGAGTTTTCTTTTTAGATATGCTTCATAATATTCATTATAATTTATTACAAAACTAGATATAATGTGTTGATTACTATTATTGTCAATATAGACTTAATATCAACTATTGTTTCTATAAGCATTAGCATCAGAACCAGATACATCATTTCATTTTTGTAGCAGCAGACTTTGATCACGCTGATTTATTTAGGCAGCTCTCCATAACAATTTCTGCCATCTCTTAAATTCTGTGACACTTTGATTAAGAGAAGAATTCAAATAATTTGAATAAAGCGGCTAGTGATGACCACATTAAATTTTAGAAAGCATGACCCTTGCATTAAAATATGATCTATGAAAAGTAATTTCAGTTTTCTTTATGTGAATCATCCATGGAGGTAAGTCATATACAGTATCATAAGTTCCTAACTTCCCCTTTAGAGACCTTTTTGTCATTTGACTCTTCCCTCTTCACGACCTGATTCTGATTGGATTTTCATAGTATCACCCTAGCTAGTAGAGTTTAGCTTTACCTATTGAGGCGAATGGGCAACCAGATTTTTCCCATTTCTTTTGTTGGGGTGTGATGAGAGGTGCATGGGGGAGAAAGAAAGAAAGAAAAATGCTTTTTGGTAGACAATACAAAAATCCCAATGAATTCTTTCTTCAAATGAGGAATTAATTCTATGAATATCAATCTAGCTCTATCTTAATTTTTCCCTTTCATCAGGTATGGCGAGTTTATCGGTAACTGGATTTTAGCAGAAGTTTGAGGAGTATTGAATACTGAGGCTGACAAGCTTAAGAGTGCATGTTTCTTCAAACCTAGCTGCTAATAAGATTATGCAGCATACTATTAGAAAAGGAATGGTAACTATCTCATTTATTACCAAATTTAATATTTTCTCATAATTTAGGTTTCATTTTTTGGAAAATTTTTTGCAATATGGTTGGCATATTTTTAGTTTCCTCTCTTGTTTTGTTTTTATTTCATTCTTAAACAGAGCTTTGGTAGGTTCTAATGAATGAAGAGCATAGCTTGTTGTTAGAGTAGACTGCAGAGTACCCCCTGATTTCATAGATAGCTTAATTTCATGGTAAATGATTCTTGGACTTTTTACCACTTGTGACGTTTTTTTAGTCATAAATGTTATTTTTTGCGCTTCTCAAAGTATAACCTTTATTCCTACATAACAGTATTCTTAAAGCTTCTCATAGAAATCAATCACAAGAACTCTCAAGAGAAATATTTTAATCTGGACTATAGATGCCATTAGTTACTACAACAGGTTTTGATATTATTATTTTCTCTATTTGTGCATATATTTCAATGAGAAAGCCATCCGATCTTGCTCTAACAGAAAAGTGGTTGATATACAACTTACTAAAGAAAATAAGAGATTAGCATTGTCAGGAGCCATGTTCAACTGACTAACTGATTTGCAGGGAAAATACATGAATTTCCAATGAGATGGTCGTTAAGCCTTTCCATGAACAATGCTTGCTTGGTGAGTGCATTTAGTTCATTAGCATGGCATTTGGTTTCATCTTTGAAATCACCTTACATTTTTAAGGATGCTTGGCATACAAAATAATCCAGCTGTGGACAATTAGAGTTTTGACACCTATGACATATCATTTTAATCCAGCACCTTCTAGTCTCAATAACAGGAACTCATTAGTTTTCACAAGGCTTTAAATGGAATGCTAAATAATCACATGCGTACTGGCATTGATTGCCTACTCTTGAACTAAATTTTACTGTCTTTATGGGTGGACTACTGGTATTGGTAGACCTACAGTTCCTTCTCTTTTGTAGACTTTGTTGATTATTTAATTTTAGCTTGTAATTCTTCAGAGGGTTTCTATGATTACTGCTTGCATGGCTAGTGGTCTACTCTTTTTAATTAATTTTTTATTAATTATCCAAAAAGAAAAAAGATGGCTAAATAATTATAGCTATCAAACAAAAGACAACAAATGAGTACTCGTCCTACTGTTTGGATCCTTCTCTCTTCATGTTGCTCATATTAATTTTCCAATATGTTCATTTTCTTGGTAGTGGTTCTTGTATTGGTGAGTATCAGCATTGAGCACATGTTCCAGAAGTTTCATTCTATAAATCAAGTTATGTATGTCAACACTTTTCTAGACAGAAATTTGCTTTCAAGGCAAAGGTAAGGCCCTCTCTCAGTTCATCTAAATCAAACTCCTAGTTTTCTACTTGACTCTTATTTGATATTTGTTCTTACTAGAAATTGTGAAATGTTCCCAGTATGTCAAATGAAATTGCTGCACAAATGACTACAAAGGTTTCCAACAACAATATTCTATGGTAGCAGCTTTTCAGAACCAATGGAAAAATAGGCTTCTGAACTCCTATTGTCTCAACTAATTAACAAGTGGATTAGAGAGTTTTCAATTGATCAGACTATCTGTGTTTTGTGTCTTAAAGATTTTTGGCTTGCAGTTACTGGAGATTTTATTGGTCCTCCTCAGTGGTCAGTTTCTCTCACATTTTGACATCAGTTTCTAAAATGGAATGTTTATCTTTGAAATTTTTGATTGGCTGATAAACTTGTGAAGCATGTTTTCTAGATATTGTGAGAAGTTATTTTTGCTTAATGGTTAAAATTTAAGTACAGGTACTTGCACTCACTAACTTTAGGAAACAAAAGCTTCATATAACATTCAGTTACAAAATTTGCATTATTATTTTCTTCACCCACAAGATTTTCAAAATATTTCTTAAGATAATCACCGTATAAATGTTTGGGTGAAGTTCCATCTTTTTTTTTATTGCATTGATTATGCGTTTGAATTCTTTCTTCTTCCATGAGAGTGAAAAATGCACCACACGTGCAATTAGCTAACCTTATTTGAATGCGTTCATTGTTAGGCACTAATCAATTCAGAATTCTCAACATGTTAATTGGAGTTAACACAGTTAAACAATTTCATTTTTCATTCATCCAATAATTTTCAACAAGATCATATGAAGTTTTTTCCTGACTAATGCTAGGTTACTCTCTTTTTTGCAGATTAGATGACAAGAGCAACAAATATCATCTCACAGCACTGTGAGGTCCACAACCTTGGAGGACTTGTGCTTTTGTTCAATAGAGTGGAAAATAAGGATAAGTGGATATAATAAAAGAACGACATCAATTTTTTGATTCGTATTTGGGTGGCTGCGTCTGCATAACTTGCAAGTTGTCTTATGACAGTCTTCTATGTCTTATGATAGCTTGTTGATGATGCAACCAATTGCTTTGCTGCTAAAAGCCTAAAACCAAGAAGAGAATATAGTTGAAGGAAGCAATTGAAGGCGTTCTTGTTTGTTCCATGTAGTCGAAGACCTAACAACCATCAAGAAGAGCTGCCCTATTTCCAACTGGGAGGTATATTCTTAAGGAATTCAAGCACCAATGTCAAGTGTGAAAGTCAAATTTGAGTCATATCTGACTTGGACTCCTTTTGTTGACTTGGGCTAGGACTCTATTACTTTTTGGTTTGGTATTTTAATTAAGTACAGGGTACTGTACTTGGTCTAGGATTTGAATAATTATACTACTACACCTCGACTTGGGGTACTATATATATTTGTGCTCTTTATGAAATATCATCTCAGCCTTGACTCTTGTAAACTGAGAGAGTGAGTTCTTTGGGTGTATTAGGGGTTTGGGTTCTATGAGAGTGTCTGTCACATTTGTAATCTTATTTTCTTAACGAAACTTTCTTGACATTGTCCGTGGATGTAGGCCTAAGGCTGAACCACGTAATCTTGTCTTCTTGTGTGATTTTTTCTTCTATTTTTTTTTTTGTTTATATTCGCAAAGACCCACGTAAATCTTTGACATGTTTTATAGCTACCACATGTGGTAATTTAAGTCTTAATATTCTTAAGTTGTTTTGGCAAAAAGAAATTAAAAAAAAAGGTTGTCACAAAAGAGTTCATGTAAAGGTTTTTTTTTTGTAAAATGAAATACCTTTTGTAAGGCCACCAAACTTGATAATTTGCAAATGGTGGAACCACTCACAACAATATTTGCATAGTTATATAGTTTCAGCTAAAGTAATTAAGCATAGTATCAGTGGTTAAACGTTCATCTTTGGTAATTTTAACTTTTCATATAATTTAACCTTCACATATTCATCTATTTAAATTAGATTTTTCTCCAAAAAAAAAAAAAAAAAACTTTAATTTAGATATTCACCTTGTGTGATTGTAACTTTACATATAATTTTGCATTTATATATTCATTTACTTTAATTTAGATGTTTATAACTAAATAATGAAATCTATGAACAAGGTAATTAAAACAATCATATTTCTATTCTTCAGAAAGTCACCAATTTTTTTCTTTTCAAAAAAAATTATTTTTACATTTCCTTGGAAATTCATTTTTTTTTTTTTTTTTTTAAAAAAAAAAAACTTTGACATTCCACTAACCTAACCACTTCATACATTAAAAAAAAAATTAAGCTCATTATTACTTCCGTTAAGATATTATGGGAGTCTTAATTGATTGAGACTAGACTAGAGAAATATCTTTTATATTTCCTGGAAAATTCAAACAAAAAAAAAAAAAAAATTTTGAAATACCACTCACGTAACTACATCTATAACTATTTAGGACATCAATGATATCTATTTCTTATTGATAACAATAAAAGTTACAGCTAGCAAGGGAACATACAAAGTAATAAAGAATAAATGAAGGAAGAAAAAAAGAAGTGAAATCAAACCTCAATTAGTAACTGTTAAATGGAAAACAAAGAAGTGGTCAAGAGGAGTAAAAGAATAAAATAAATATGACCATATAGAGGACATTAAATACTTTACGATGCAATAAAACCAACCATTACATTCACTTAATTAAATCAATAATGTTTTCAAAAAAAAAAAATTAATCAATAATAAAAAATTAAATATAATAATACGAAATTTAAACTTAAAACTAATCAAACTCTAACTATGAAAATAATATTTCCTATCGTAACTAAAAATGAGATGTTCCCTTTAAAAAGTTTTAAACAAAATAATTGTGTCTTTACCTAATAGAAGATGCACGCATCAAAAAAAAAAAAACTCAGCAGCTTATTAGTACCGGAGATTTTATTGGTCCTTCTTGGTAGTTTGTAAATGTGTTATGTATGCTTTCTAGATTTCGGTGATGAAGAAGTTAATTATTCTCGCTTAACTTTGGTTGATTAAATTCTAGGTATTTGAGTCCTTGCAATCACTAAGTATAGGAAACGAAAGCTTCATATAGAAGTCAATTACAAAATTTGCAGTATTGTTTTTTTCACTTGCAATATTTTCAAAATATTTCTTAAGAAGATAATGTCAAAAATATTTAGGTGAATTTCCATCATAATATGGCTTTAGCATTGCTTATGTGTTTGAATTCTTTCTATTTCCATGAGGGTGAAAAATTCACCACATGTTTGAATGCATTTCTTATTAGGCACTAGTCAGCTCAGAATTTTCAACAAGTTATTTCGAGTTAGCACAGTTAAAAATTTTTCGTTTCTTTCATACATTAATTTGATAATTGATGATCATATGATGTTTTATCCATACTAATGCCAGGTTGCCCTTTTTGGCAGATTAGATGACAAGAACAACAAATATCATCTCATACCACTGCGAACTCCACCCCTTAGAGGACTTGTGCTTTTGTGCAATAGAGCGGAAAATAAGGGTAAGTAGATATAATTAAATAACACATCAATTTTTGGTTTCTTTTTAGATAACCGTGTCTACATAACTTGCAACTTATCTTATGATAGATTTCTGTGTCCGTAAAAAGTTTTGAGTATCATGTTGGAGCAGATATCAAATTGATAGCTTGTTGATGATGCAATTAGTTGCTTGGCAGCAAACCAAGAAGAGAATGATGAAGTAGCGGATGCATGAAGCGATTGAAAGCATTCTTGTTTGTTCCATGTTAGTTGAAGACCCAATAACAATCGACAAGAAGAGGTAACTTGGACTCCTTGTTAGAGATGGTGGCTAATATTCTGAATAAAAGTGTGTGCGCGATGATTTTAATGTACCGAGTTAAGATTTTATTTATTTATTGGGGTAGTATAAATATGTTGGAAACCATATTTTTCATATAGTGAAACTATTAGCCACTTGCTCTTGTGGATGTAGGCATATTGTATTGTTTTTCTCTTCCTTTTTCTCTCTATTTTTATAAAATTGTGTAAACAAAATATTTAACACTCCTATATTACTAGGCCCACTGAAATATCATAAGTTATCAATAATCTTGCAGTTGACTATTGTTCAAGAAAAATGAAGATAACAAAATAGAAGATACAACATCAAGACTATTATTACTTAAAAAAAACACACACGCGCACCAAGATTGGGAGGGATGTTCTAAAGTTAAGAATCTAAGTACCAATGATAGAGGATGATAAAGATTACAAAATGATGATCTCTTCTACTGATCTTTCTTTAGCTAGATCTCAGTTAGAAAGGTTTCGTCCCAAATTTTTGGTTATTTTAAAGGGGAAATGAAATTGCAAATTTGATTCCGTTTCTCTCTTCTTAATTTTTTTTCCCTTTTCTTTGGTTGTATTTTGCAATTCTAGGTATGTTCAATGTTGCTGTGACCTATACCGCTAGTATTTCATAAGTTGGTTATTGATAAGTTACTGATTCTTCCAAAAACTTATACTTTTAGAAAATGTTATATTTAACTCTTCTTTCACGTGTAGGCCGCTTGTGTTGCCATTGTTAAGTGAGGCCCAAAATGTAAAATTTTTTTAATGGGGGTAAGGTGGAAATAGAGGATTGAACTCAAAACTTCCCACTTTGATACCATAATAAATCACGAATTTGAAAAATTTTAAGTTTTTATGAAATAATGAAATTGTGAATTTAATAGGAATATCTTCTTTAGTTTAAAACGTCCGTAAATACTTTCTTTTTTTGGGTACATTTTCATTAATTTATTTATCAATATAAACTTGATTGAAAAGAATGCGTAAATCGAGCTTCATTTGAGTTAAATTTTACGAAATATAATGATTAATCTCTGTGAATTACAAATTTAAGCATTTGATAATTGGCTTGTGAAAAAATTGGAGAGGAATATCTTGCCCGTTTAACTGTTACCAATTAGCTACACTCACCCAATTTAGGTGCCTCTCCTTAAGTGTGAGTTTGGATAGCAATGATGCATTAGGCGTTTGGCGTTTTTCTACAAGTCCCATGCACTATTTACGAGACCTGCAAGTATGAAAAAACGCAAATGTTAAGTTAAAATTGGGTCTCACGGCATTATTCACACATTTAAAAATTATTTTGTTATAACGTTTTCAGCAGTAAGTTTTTAATTTTCAACAATAAACAGTATCCAAAGAGATGCCAAAATTATAATTTGTACTTGGATATTTACCAACTGTCAATGTCAGCTGCTAATTGTTCATACCCGTTTTTTTTTTTTTTTTTTTTTGATAAAAGTTCATAGTCGTTTCGATTCAGTCACGAAGCCCAGTATTTGTACCTCAAAAAGTTTGCACCATATAAAGGAGGACTGTTATTTGTACCTCAAAAGTTTAGACATGTGGGCTAGTGGGCTCGATGGGATTGGGCCTGAAACCTTTTATTTTGGTGGGGCGGTGGTTTTGGGATTTTTGTTTTGTTTTAATTGGATCGGGTCAGTTAAAGAAGTGTTTTGGGTTGGATTGTGGGTTATTAATAAAGAAGAAAGAACCACACTAGGCCTAAAAACTACTTCCTTAAAGGGGAAAGAAAATCTTTAGCTTAAGAAATTAGATATGGGATGAGATCTACAATTTATATGGTACATTTTTTTTTTCTTAGAATGGAAAAAAATAATAATATATAAATAAAAACTAATTAAAGACTACAATCTACAACTTTGGCAATATAAACTAATTAAAGAAATTAGATATGTGAATCTTCCTTTATCTATTTCTTATATCAAACAATATATATTGTGGTGTCTCAAATTTACTTGATTAGGTGATGTATCTAGATGCCTTGATTTCTCAATGTAAATAGAGTGAAAATTGGCACTTGGTGATATTGGGGTAATGTTTGTGAGGATGATTAAATCTAGCGCATACATCTATGAAAGAAATTAGCTTGTTGTGCATTCTATTGGTTCCTTCCTTTTCATATGTTCTAACTTGCAGTATCTACATATGATGTGTAGTATTTGTGTTATTTTGTTAATAACAGAGTAATTTCTGTATTTCCTCCTTATTTTGTTTAGTATCTTGGTGTTCATTGAAAACAAAGGTGCTACACTTTGTGTTCTAGAGGTTCACAATTTCAGGGATGGATTTCACTTGGTGCTGCACTTGGATTTGATTTCTTCTATTCAAATCAATAATAATCCTTAATTAAAAATGGAAATTGTTTTTATATTTTATTGAAAAATCAAAGTGCCATCTTTATCCATTTTACATTTTCCTGGTGATCACCTTTCAGCAATTGTATGCTCTTACAGGTTAGATGTTACGAAGGGAATAAAATACTAGTATTTACTTTAAACAAAAAAAATAATGTTTTATTTTATTTAATTTTACCTAATTATCAATGTTATGACAGGAGGGGGTTAGTGGAGGAAGAGTTTTCTTTTCTGGCATGTGCTTCATGATACTTGTTATAGTTTATTACCAAACTAGATATCCAATAAGTTTTGATTACTGTAGGTAGCTTCAGATGTTGATCATGATGATATATATAGGCAGCTCTCCACAACAATTTCTACCATCTCTTAAATTTTGTGACACTTTGATTTTAAGAGGAATTCAAATAATTTGAATAAAGGGGATAGTGAACTCATTAAATTATAGATTGCAGTAATTTCAATTTTCTTTGCATGAATCATACATGAAGGTAAAGTCACATACGGTATCCTAAGTTGTCATTTGAGTCTGATTGAATTTTGATAGTTTTGACTTAGCTATTAAGGGGGATGGGCAACCAGGTTTTTCCCATTTCTTTTGTTGGGGCGAGAATACATAAATCCCATTAAAAATACTTGAAATAAGGAATTTAATTCCATTAGTACAAAACATAAGATTGGAAACATTAGTTTTATTTCTTATTCCAACTTATTTGGGAGTATTCTAGGCAATAGGTTAAGAGTGGCCTTTGCAATGCACGTCTCAGTGATTGATATTTATTTCAGATGGAATTAACTTCTCTAATTCTATACGTTTATACATCTCTTTTCACAGTTCCCATTAAATTGTCAAATTTTCCCTTTTCATCAGGTATGGTGAGCTCATCAGTTATTGGATTTTAATTTTATCAGAAGCTTAGGGTGGATTGAATACTAAAATTGACAAGTTTAAGAGTGCATGTTGCTTCAAACCTAGCTGGTAATAAGAATAAGATATGCAGCAATAATTAGAAATGGAACAGTAATTGTCCCATTACTTACCAAATCAAATCTTTCCAGACAAATTAAGTGTTGTTTTTTTGGAATTTATTTGCAACATGGTTGGCTGATTATTAGATTTCTCTCTAATTGTCATTTTTTTCTAACCCTCAAACAGAGTTTCGGTAGGTTCTAATGAATGAAGAGCAGAGTATTCCCTGATTTCCCTGATAGCTTAATTTCATTGTAAATTAGATAATTTCATGATGAATGCTATTTTATTTGCTTCTTAAACTATAACCTGTTTACTTACATAACAGTATTCATAAACCATGTGACAGAAATTTAATAATATATATAATAGCGTGCTGCCACGTTAGGAAAAATATCCGAAAAATTATGGTGACACAACTTTTGTGCACAACTTGCCCACGTGGCGAGTTGTGCTTGGTGGAGGGGTGACCCACCACCACCCCTCTACTACTCACAACTCGCCACATAGGCCAATTGTGCACATAGTTATGGCACGAGAACCACTAAAAATACCCACTTAAAATTCTGATACGTGTGCAGTTTAAAAGTTACAAAATACCAACGTTGCACCGATTGAGGGCTTTAAATTCTATCCATTTACCGTGCACACGGTTTAAAACAAAAACACCATTAAATTGAAAGGGACTGACCGAATGAGAGAGACTCTGATAAACAGAGAGAGACAGGAGCCAATTAGGTGCAGAAAAATCTTAGAAATCAGACATAAACCACATATTCCCCAGAGTTTCCCAGTTCCTTTCAAAAACTCTTTGTTTCCAGTTACGCTAAAACGACATTTTTGCTTTTTGATTTTTCCAGAAAAAGCAGCAGAAGAAGAAGGAAGATGAAGCCGACTAAAAAGAGTTCCCTCCGACTTTTTGATTAGCAATGCCTCCGACGGGTTCCTATTCTTTCTCTAACTTTTTTTTTTCCCACAAATTTAAAGTTAAATTAGTTTTGCTATATGTTTTCCACTTATACAATTGCAGTCAGATTTTGGTTCCAGAAATTAGGGTTAAGGAAATCGGAATTATGATTGTGGCTATTTCTATTAAATATTTTCGGTAATGGGTTTGTTTGAATTCTTCTCTTTTGGATTTAAATCATTCAATTTCTTCCTCTGCAACAATAAAGTGGAATCTTCCTACAATCTAGAGTCTCTAATTTAATCAAAGCAAAAGTCTCAATTAATTTTCCTAATATTCTCTTCGATTATGGTTTGCTGTCAATTTAGGAATTTGGATTCATAATCCTTTTCCTCTCTATTCGTTAAAATCAGGTGAAACCCCTCACAATATGAAAATCCTACCTGAGTTATAATGGCCTCTTACCTGTTCTGTTTTTATTTTAAGGGGGAGTGAAATTGTGGGATTTGAAATCTGATAGTATAACTTTCTTTACACTAAGTTTATTACTTTGTAGATTTTAGTTGATATTTTTTTAAAAGAGACTTTTTAGGTCTTGATTTTGTTGTTTTTGATGTTGGGGTTTAATGGGTTTAAATTGTGAAATCTGAAAGTATAATAGTAAAAGTAATTGCAACCAGTTCTAAAGTTTTGTTTTGGTTTTTCTTTTTTCAAATTTCAATTACGTTTGTTAGTTTACTTTGCTAAATGTGAATCAATATTGGATAGATTAAATCAATCATCATAGAGAGCAGATTGAATCAATATTAGATTTCTGATTCAATATTTTGGCTTCTCTGTTTGTGTTTGGCTTTTGGTAGGCATCCGGATTGGCATATGCATTGAATTTAAATGTATGACATTGAAATTTATGATTCAATATTTTGGTTTCTCTGTTTGTGTTTGGCTTTTGGTGGGCATCCAGATTGGCATATACATTGAATTTATATGTATGACATTGAAATTTTCATTGTAATGTGGCAACTGTGAAATGATAAGGGAATGGGCATTAGTTATGAATCTTATGGTCATTGGAAAAGACAATTGTGAAGAAGGCTTTAGCACTTTAGATTTTATTACTTCTTTAGGACTTCACCTTCCTTATATGAGACAGATTGTACTTTTTTCTATTTGTGTTAAGGACTTACTATTACTTCTGTTAAATACCTTTTCACACTTATCTTATTTTAAAATATTTTTTATGCCATTTTTTAGTGTATACTGCCCTGCACATGATCATGAAGATTAGTTTCCTGGTGGTTATTTATTATATGTTATTGAATCACACTTAATACAGAATACCTCTTTGGCCTTCAAATAGTGACATGCATTGATCTCAAACAATATGGTTTTTGTATACTGTTTATATTCTTTTTTTTTTTTTGAAAGATTGTTTATCTTAATTGATTGTTAGATTACCAAAATCTTCAAAAAAATTTTAATTTTTTTTCCTCTGATTTTTAATTCAGTTACTTCTTCATTCTGCAGCCTTTGAAATGATTTGGTTTTGCTTGGAATATTTGGATTCGTTTTTTTAAGATACTCCAGACTTATAATTCAAAGGCTACGATATTTAGATTGTTTTAACAGTTGGGCTTCTAATTAATATACAATAGATTTATCTTAACCGTGTTAACAGTATTTGCATGACTGTTGATTGAGTTTTTTAGCATGATACGTCTTTGAAAATATGTCTTATAGACTTGCATTTTATTTCCTTAGTATTATGTTGTTTAGAAAATATATACCTGCAAAACGAATCTTCTGACTTTTAATACCATTAAGATGATTGCACTATTGACTCATAAAATAGATGCCTACAAAAGAGACAGCAAAGGGTAGCTGTATGATGCCATTTATTATATCTTCGATCCTTTTTTCTTTTCTTCTTTTTCCTGGTAATATGTTTGAAATATGCCTAAAGGAATACATCCAGACCACAGCCACCCCCTTATACTTTTAAGGGCCAGAATATAAATGAAAACAACATGGAAAGTATACCAATAGTGGTTTTATATAAATAACTTTTTAGAGTAAACTTACTAGAATTAAGATACTTACTTCAATGCTTTTGACTGGCTTAGTATAGGGTGATCTCTTAGGTTTTGTATGTCTAAATATTGTAGTGCTCTTTACGCATAAACTCACATGACTCAATTAAAATATATAACTAAAGGATCCTATTGTGCATCTTTGATTCTTAAAGGGAATTTTCATGTCAATGATCATGATCATCTCTTTAGAAGTATTTGGATTTAATTAGTTTTTGTTTTGGACTGGACTGAACTGAACTGTAAAACCATATTATGATTCAGTTAGGTTTTTCCCATCAATTTTCAGTAGCAAAATATATTGTTAGGAATCTCTTTTGTTTTGTTTTTCTGTTTTGGCTATGCTTTCTAATCAGTTTGCCTAATTTGTATTTCTGAGGTTTTTAATTCAGTCTACCTCAAAGATTACATTGTCGTGATTTTGAGGGAAATTGAATTTGAATTTATGATGACTCTGAAATTGTTCACTGCAATTTCAAACTGAGTTTTTACATATGGTTAATGGTCTCCATCATTTTTCCCTACAGGTGTTTGTGGGTCTTGGTGTAATAATTGATAGTAGTGGAATACCTATAATGCCAAAGTATGTATCTTAATTCTTAAAATTATAGGTACTAATTCTAAAATAGTTGGTTTCCTGTCAAAATGATTGGATATGTAGTTATATAATTTTTTTTTTCCATAAATTAGTTCATTAATATAATGCCTAATTTTATTTCATTGTCCAAAGTATATACACTAAATTTCGTGAATTCAATAAGCTACTTTAATATGAATGACCTTCATTATAACCACTATGTTCCATTTTATTGATCACTTATATACAAAATGAAGTAGCAATGCTAAATTATGTTATTAAACTTGAGTTTGGTGTTACTCAACCTTGAAATGTTTTTATTTTTTATGATTCATTTATTTAAACCTGCCAAATAGCAGAAGCCTTTTCTTACAATTAAGGCGGTGCTGCCATGTAGGAAAAAAGGTCATCTAACTTTCAGCCACATTCCCAATTAAAAAACGAAACATTTTATTGTTCAGCAACGCTGTAACACAGTTTAATAGTCTCTTAGTATAAAAAAGAAAACTAACCATCTAATCAATAGGCTTGCTGTTATTCTATCAAAAAAAAAAAAAAACACTTGCTATACGTAGAAAGAGAAAGAGACAGAAATTGCTGCTCCGTTTGTTCTCTGCCCCATCCCTTCTCTGCTCTGTTCGTTTGCTGCCCCATCCTTTCTCTTCAACAGTGTATTTTGGAAGGTACGCATTGAATTTTCCCTGAAACTTCTCACTGATGCTTTTCTTTTTCGATTTTTCAAAAATAAGAAAAGCCGGCCGTTTATTCTCTTTATTTTTTTCTGACTTTCTAGGGTTCTTCTTTCACCCTTATTGAAAAGTAGATGGGTTTATTGTTTTTGTTTTTTCCCCTTGGTTTTTTGTCTTTTTCCCCATTCTATCCTTGCCAAAAACGGTGCTAATTGGTAGGTGTACTATTGTGTAATTGTATTGTGTTTTGGTTTAGGACTCTATCACCATGGGTCAAACTCAAAACCCACACACACCAATTATGACTCTGTTGGGCAATCCAGTGGATCCGGATCCCTTTACCTTTTACTATTAAGGGATTTTTAGATGTTATTCTATAAGGCCAACGGTAAAGTTTTTTTTTTTTTTTTTTTTTTCTTTAATTTCTTTTTTAAAATTTGTGGATTAAATATGCTTTAGATTTGGTTCTTTTGGTTGGATTGCTTTTCATTTGGGTATTTGGGTAAGATTTGGTTTTTATTAAGGACTCTAGATTAGAATGGTTTAGTTTTGGGTGTTTCAGTATATTCACGTTGCTGTAAACAGAGGACTCTAGATGATAATAGTTTTTTTTTTTTTTTTTTTAATTTATAAATCTGTATTGAAACATTTTTATTTATTTATTTTTTATGTTCTTTTTTTACCCTTTATTTTCAAGTTCTTTGAGCGCCTTTTCCCCAATTTGTCACACACAGTTCTATTTTCAAGTTCTTTTATCCGTTTTTTCCCCAATTTGTGTCACAGTTTTTTTTTTCTTAGCAGTCCAATCTGAGACCCAATCTGTCTAGAATATTATCTTTTTTTTTTTTTGGGTCAATGTTACATGCCATATATTTGATGAAATTTCTCATAGTCATGCGGTATTAAATGTCTCTTATATATAAAATTTAAAGAGATGAAACTTCATAATGATTTTTAAAATAGATAAATCTTAAAAAAAATTAATGTTGTTATGATAGGGCATTAACAATAGTGAAAATATTTTAAACCTCCTTATAGGGAAGATTAGTGTGAGGGTAAAGTAGCTCTCATGTGTTTTACTTTTATGTGTTGAGATTTTCATTTGAGGGTTTTGATTTTTATATTTTGATTTCTATTGCTTTAGTTTCTACAGGTCACATTTGTATGTGCAATTTATCTTTTTAATAAAAGCTTAAAGAAATTGCAATTGGTAAATCAATTTCGCAACACATTTACGTCTTTGATTAGTTTTGGTGATAATATGTTTTTTCTTTCAAAGATTGCCTTTTAAAAATATTGTTTGCTAATCTGTGGGTTGACAAAATAGAACTTGAATAGTTTTTTTTACAGAGTTGGTCTAAAATTTCCCATGGCCAAGGTGGGATGCAAAATTGGGTGTGGATACATAGCTTGAGGTCATTCACAGCGAAAGCTCCTACCTATGCCTTGGAATTTTTTTAAGAGCATGCTCTGCAAGTACTTTTATTCTGTTTTGAGATGATTAAAGCTCTATCATAATTATCTCATTGGAATTTTGGCTTAGTTAAAAAAAGGGGCAACAAGGTATATAAATGTGCACATGCATAAATATTTGTATGTATCAGTCCTGCCAATTTGTAGTAAAGAATTATTATCTTCAACTGTAAGATTTTTAAAAAATATATTGTTTCTTTAGCCAATCTGATTATTTTGGTTTTGATGTAATAATATTATTCTTCTTTTTCTTTTTGGAAGGCATAACAAATTGAAGATATACTATATGATAGTAGGTCTAAAACAAAACTAAAAAATTAAACTAAAATTAAAGTAGAATTTTTATTCATATATATATATATATATTTTGCTTTCAAAGTTGGCTAAATTAATAATGTCTATCATGTGTTGGATGGAATTCATGATATACGTAATGGTTAGTGGAACTTATTTGCTGTTTCATATATCAATGTTTAGTATTTTTTATAATAGGCAAATACTTCCATTCTTCATATTTTTATAATAGGTGTTGATGCCCACAACCTCCCATTAAAGATTATGCCACTTTGTTTAGTGTTTTGAAGTGCATTGTTTTCCCGTAACATTGTACTGTAACAAGAATAACTCAAGATGTTGGTTATTGTGTCTTTTATATCATAGAGGTGTAACAATGTATATTTTCTTTATTTGTAAGCAATCAATTTACGTATTTGCAAGCAAATTTAGTAAGGACAAGTGAAATGATTTGTTGGTGGTAATGTAGTTGAGAAGATTTTGGATTCTTAAATCAACCTTTGTTTTTTTAAATGTGAGTTAATGTAATTCTTTTTTATTCAAGGTTTTCTTATATATTGTTCAATATACATCTGGTAGTCAAACAGATTCATTTCGAATGGAATAAATTTTTTATTTCAGTTGTTTTCAATAACTGAAATTTAGTTTGCTTTTGGACGAATTTTGTCAATTCATCAGCAAGAAAATAGTGTACAAAACCAGGGTACAATGCACAATTAACCACCACAGGAAGATATTTTTAGTAGTTGGGAGCTGCCGGAGTGGGTGCCATTATATGAAATTCAGTGTTTCTTCCAGTGACACTGCTATGCCAAAAAAAAAAAAAAAAAAAAAGACAATTTGAAGATCCTCTAGAAGTTGAACTGGTAGCTGTTTTGCATTGCTATAATTTTGCTCATGAAGAACAGAAAAAGGCTTATTTTTTAGAAGGTTATTCAGGTATTGTTGCTTTGGTATATGAATGAAAATAATTAATTATTGACTGAGTTTTGATTTTTTTTTTTTAATACATATTCTGGAGTATTTAATAAAAACCCAATTTTTGGATATGTAAATTCAAGTGCTATTTGAGAAGAATAGAAAGCAGTTTGTACCACCTAAGGAATTTTTTTTTGATGTTGTTTGTGCAAAAATGGAAGTGTTTTTCTTTCGAAGTTCTTTTTGATAAGTAATTAAAGTAGAATTAATAGTCTATCTAAAGTGAAGGAAATGTCTATACTTGGTGAAAAGAAGAAATTTTACCTCTATTCTCTGATAATCTGATGTAAAATGTTAAGAAAACAGAAAATATCCAAACTGCTTGATGTGTTTAAATTTTTTAAAGATGAGATTTTAGATGCAATTCCTCTGGCATGTATGTGCTTCAACTTTGGACATTGGTTTAGTATAATTTTCTAAAGAACCACTTGAATTACACTTTTAATTATTTTAAAAAAAAACCTCTTGACACTATAATGTTTGTGACCATTACACACTTGAAACTTCCATAGTGGAAATTTGGTGGCTAGGATTGTAAGATGCATTCTTAGAATTCAGACTACAAAAGATTGAGCAAAGTGTAACTTGGCAGAGAAAAAATATGAATTTATTTTTCTTTTCCAATTTTGTTTTAGGTTCTTTTTTCTTTTATGGTTTTCAACTTTTCTCAGATTTAATTTAGATGTTTGTTTGTATATTAAAAATTGCAATTGTTAACCATGTTTGATGCTTATTTTATTTATTTATTTTTTTAATACCTTTTTAAGACTAGAACATCAATCTTTGGCATCAACATCCCAATTTGGATTTCCCTAGCCGGTGTAAGTCTTTTTGTTGCTCAAAGCTAAGGCTATAAAAGATCTTATAATACTTAAAAGTATATCAAAGTTCTTTTTATATCAGCTATGCTTTCCCTTATCAATCACTTACTTTCTACCAATAGAAATTAAAATATTGTTTCCTTGTATTTATACATTGGAATTTTACCTTATATTATTATTGGATATGTTCTCCTTACATGGAGCTCAAAAGGTTGTATTAGTCTCTATTATTTCAAAGGTTACATTTAATAGGTCTTCATTATGCTATTGCCTCCAGTTGGACAACAATCACCCATTTAGCACACCAAAGAATCCATTTTGTTCCTATTGTGTATACCGTTGTAGTTGGCATGTTCAAGATGGACTACATTTGAGGGGGTTCTACATATGTGCTATAGTTTTTGTAGGTGGCTAATGATAACTTAATTCATCCAAGTGAAACAGAGCTGGCATTTACAGTACATCAGGGCTAGCTAGAATATGGCTTTGCTCACTGGATGGTTTTTTGGTTAATAAGTTCTTAGACTTTATTTTCTACTATGGAGAATTTTGGACTTTTGACATTGTTATTGAACCTGACTCTACATCACACAATTGTAATATTTGTTTCTTGAATTGATTGGCATTATTAAAACAAAGCCTTTAATAAACATATTAATTGTTGTATTTTATTGTATTGTTATGTCAATTTGATGGTATTTTAAATGTGTAATATGTTCCCCCCGCATTGCGCAGGTTAAATGCTAGTTACTTTAATCGCAAGAACTATCAAGAGAAATACTTTAATCTGGACTAAAGATGTTGATTAGTTACTACAAGAGGTTTTGATATTATTATCTTCTCCATTTGTGTGAGATCCAGACATGATGCAAATATGTTGATGCGAAACTCTAACAGCAAAGTGGTTGCAAATATCTTCTCTATTTTCCTTTTCATCGTTGTTATGATTCATATTCACCTGACTCGCTGATTTGCAGGGAAACTACATGATTTCCAACAAGGTTGCTTGTTACTTGTAAGACTTCCATGAACAATGTTTGCTTAGTGAGTGCATTCAGTTCATTAGCATGGCATTGCTTTCATCTTTTAAAACGCCTTACATTCTCAAAGATACTTAGCATATAACATAATCTAGTAATGGACAATTAGAGTTATGAAACCCATGACATATCACATGAATCCAGCACCTTTTTGTCTCAAGCACTGGAACTCATTAGCACCTTCTGTGAGAGCAGTTTTTCAAAAATCATGGAAAAAAATACACTTCTGAGCTCAAATAGATGTTGAATTACTTTCATATTTTCTTTTAAGATTTACATTCAGTCTCGACCAAATAACAACTGCTCTAGTCTTTTACCACCGGGGAGTTTTCCCCTGATCAGTCTATTTGTGTTTTTTCCTTAGAAGCTTTTTGGCTTGCTGTGCCGGAGATTTTATTGGCCCTCCCTAGGTGGTAGTTTCGCTCACTTTTAGATGTCAATTTCTAAAATGGATTGTTTATCTTAGAATTTTTTCATTGGTTGTTAAATATGTCATTTATGCTCTCTAGATTGTGTTGATGAAGAAGCAATTCTCGCTTAACCTTGGTTGATTACGTGAAAGTCTAAAATTAAAATCTAGGCCTGTACTAATTAATTTTGGTTAATTACAAAATTTGCAATATTGTTTTATTCACCCACAAAATTTTCAAAATATTTCATAAGATAATCATGTTAAAATTGTTTAGATGAAGTTCCATCTTATTTGGTTTTAGCATTGCTAATGTGCTAGAATTATTTCTACTTCCTAAGACCTAAAATTTCATCACATTTGCAATGAGCTAACCTTACTTGAATATGTTTCTTGTTAGGCACTGGTCAACTCAGAATTTTCAACATGTTTTTTAAGGTTAACTCTGTTAAACAATTTCATTTGTCTTTCATCCAGTAATTTGATAAAAGAGATCATATTAAGTTTTGTCCTAACTAATGGGAGGCTACTCTTCGATGACTATGATTATGGTATTAGCTGATGAAAATTGACAAGGTCTTACCTCTTCATTAGCATGCTTCATGTTGAGTGCATTTAGTTAAATAACTACATCAGTTTTTGGTTTCTATTTTAGATGACTGCTTCTACATGACTTGCAACTTGTCTTATGACAGACTTCTATGTCTAGCAAAAAATTAAGTATCAAGTTGGAGCAGATATCAATTGAAAGAATTCTTGTTTGTTCCATGTAGTTGAAGAATCAATAACAACCAACAAGAAGAGGTCCCTAGACTCCTTGTTAGAGATGGTGGCTAATATTCTGAATAAGTGTGTGAGTGCAATGATTTTAATGCATCAAGTTAGGGCTTTTTAGTATGGGAAGTATAAATATGTTGTAACTCTATTTTTCATATAATGAAACCATTAGTTGCTCGTTCTTGTGGATGTAGGCATGTTGCCGAACCACGTAAATCTGTGTTATTTTTCTCTCTATTTTCGTAAAATTGCATAAACAAAATCTTCAACGCACCTATATTACTGGCTTGCTGAAATATCATAAGTTATTGATGATTTTATAGTTGACTTCTTTGCAAGAAATGAATATAACAAAACAAAAGATATAACACTAGGACTGGACAGATATACCAAAATGAAACATAAATGTTGATTGTCCTTATTACAATAGTGTGGATAATTATAGGGTTTTGTTCTTAATTAAATATATCTACAACATCTATACTATATATAAGAGGGTTTTTTTTTTCAATTGAACATTTATGTGGTTAAAAAAATATCCTCATTAATGAAAGATAACTTCATTCAGAAATATGGTCATAAATGTCAAATAACAAATTTCATTTTGAATTCAAAAAGAGAACTTCTAAAATTTAAGATTTTTTTCTCTTTACATTCAAAAAAGAAATTACGGTTACTGCTTATATATAAAGTTTATTCTTTTATTTGTTTGAAAAATAAAAAAATATATATTTTAAAATTATAATAAATGCAAATTATTAATTTTTACTCAAAAAAAATAGAAGAGCTTTTAAACACACACGTAAATGCGCACTCAGAGCCTCTAACAATCATGTAATAACCACATTATGATATGTACTTTACAGGCTAACCTTTCCACTATAATTAAGAAACACCTGTAGTAGATCTTGAATTTATTCTACATTAGTTTAGACATTATTATAACTAGAAAAAAGAAAAACCCGTCTTTAATCCTTTGGCTTCAGTTCTCCAAAAGTCCTGCTGCTATAAAAGTGAACAATTATTCAATATTGGGACTCGTCTCCATAATTCAAGTTGATTGTAGTTCCAGTTGAGAAATGGTATTTTGAAGATACATTCATTAAGCTACATCCACATACTATGTAGTATCTAGTTCTAAGTTAACACAAAATTATAGAAGTAAGAAAATGTGAATAGCACAATTGATAATTTAATCCCTTAACCAAAATGGCTAGTCTACCAGGTTTATGCTTATCATTTTTTTATTTGATAATCATTTATGCTTATCATGTTATAACCCAACTTGGGGTGGTGATGATAGAGAACCACTCCATACCCTCAAGAGAGGCAATCTTTGAAACAACAAAAAACCTTGACACAGTGAACAAATCACCCGCCTTAAGAGCAACCACATTAGTTCGTGTATTTTACACATCTATTTTTACACTAAAAACTTACTTTTTCTATTTTACACATCCATTTTTACAAAACACTCATATCAATTCATCTATTCTATCACTTCTTTTATTTAAATAATCAATTTTCTTAATTTTTTAATTATTTCTCTCAACTAACCCCTATACATACGCGCGCTCTCTCTCTCTCTCTCTCTCTCTCTCTCTCTCTCTCCCCATTTTTTCTGAAATGTTGCTCTCTCTATACCCATCTCTCTACCTCTATACCCATTTCTGAATCAACTCTCCCTCTCGGTCTAAATCCACACCATCTTGGTCACAAGCACAAGCACCGATCTCCCTAGCTCGCTAGCTCCGATCAGGGGAGACCTACGAGCTCCAATCAAGCGAGACCCACGATCGTTCCAGTCAAGCATCGATCGTTCCAAGAAGCATCAATCTGTCTCTTTGTTGTTTGTCCGTTTGGGTTTGTTTGTGTGTGGGTGTGTTTGTGTATCTGTGTGTCTGTGTGTGTGTGTGTGTGTGTGTGTGTGTGTTTTTTTTTTTTTTTTTGAGCAAGTGTATCTCTGTGTTGATTTGTCTGTGTGGATGTGTTTGTGCATCTGAGGAAAAAGAAGAAGGTAAGAAGTTAATAAGTTTGTTGAGCCCGGAGAAGAGAGAGAAAAAAAGGAGCGAACAGAAATTAGTAAAATAATAAATGGACGAGCTACAGTAATCGTGCATATTTACACGATTACTATAACTCGTGTAGAGATATACACATTTTTACACAATTTTAGAAGGATTGATGTGTAGCATTTTTGAGGCAAAATGTGTAAAAATTGTGTTTTATATGATTTTAAAAAAACTGACGTGGAGCATTTTTTAGACAAAATGTGTAAAAATTGTGTTTTACATGTTTCCAAGACCCTACGGCCATCAACACCAACAACCTGAACACGGCCACTGCCCCTAACAATGAAAGTCACCTGCAATGCTGAGTCACAAGAAAATCCAGGATAGCACGTGGCACTTCCATCCAACCTAACAAGGTCAGCCCCAAGCCCAACTTCATCAACCAAAGGAAGGTTATTAGTGTTCAAGACCACGACCCTTCCACCTTTCTTACTGTCCACGTCTAATGGAGCCTCCTCACAATTCAATGCCATACCCAATCGATGTTCCTTCGTTGGCTCAGGCATTTTAAAGTTCCCATTAAGCTTGACAATTCCATTGCCTGACTGCTTTCCGACAAGGGTTTTCACAACATTCTCATCCAAGTCCCACGAACGGCTCAAACTCGGTAGAGAACCCAGTGAAGATCCCATTGGAACCTGTCAGGAAAAAATCAGTAAACTCACCAGCTTTGTGAGCTTTTGAAGTATCTCCCAAGAAAAGAACAATTAACTCAGTGTCCTCTTCATTGTACCACCATGTAACCACGCCAAGAGGAAGGGCAATAGCATCACCCTTCTTAATTGCGAGGACCTTCTCTTCTGATTCAGGAAGCACAATTCTGTATAGTGGGGAAGCACAATTTTGTTCGTTGACTTTGCCCTAAAATTGAATCCATTGATTTCATTTGTAAATGTTGATTAGTTCAACACAGTCTACCCTTCTTCCCAAGAAAAGGCACCATCCTAGTTTAAAAAATCTTTATGCCTTGCTGAGGACCGATTTGTGCTTAATTTTTGATACATGACTAGTAGGTATCGTTGTTATCATAGTTTGTTCCGCAACTACTTCCGAGTGAAACAGATGCAACTATTTTGAAGATACATCCATTAAACTACATCCACATATTGTGTGGTATCTTATTCTAAATTCACACAAAAAATTATAGAAATAAGAAAATGTGAGTAGCACAATTGATAATTTAAGCCCTAAATCAAATGGCAATTGACTGAAACTCGTATTCGGGATCCACTGAGGCTAGGCTGCCAGACCATTCAAAACAACGGCCCATAGGCCGATTAGTGCATTCACTGGATTACTTGGATTGGCCCATTAACCCTTCTCTTGAACGATGGTGGGCACTCTTTCACTCTCTCAACTTTAGATTGTGGATATTTTTTTGGCTTGATTTAATTTTATTTATTTTTTTACATACCATTGGTTTTTTTCCCTGTTCTTGATAGAAATCGAAGTCCAAATTTCTTCATTGTTCTCTTCAAGAAATATAGAGTTTAATGAAAACATTTTGGTTTCAACAAGTTAACAACTCAATAATTGAATAGGTGATGTATCTGGAATCCTGGGTTGGCCTTGAATTTTAGCTGTGTATTAGAATAGAGTGAAAATTGGCACTTAGTGATATCGGGGTAATGTTTGTTTAGTATCTTGGTGTTCGTTGAAAACAAAAGTGCTTCACTTGGACTTGATTTTTCCTTTCAAATCAATCAATAATCCATAATTAAATGGAAATTAATCAAAGAAGCCAAGAGCAATGTTGGCTAAAATGGCCAAATATCATTATTGATCAAAATTATTAATGTTTTATCACTGTTTAAGAAATATTTAATAATATACTATCTTTTTAAAGTTTGACATAGAACTCAAGTTTCAAAAACTCGAGTTTTATAAAAAATGCTGCTAACATGGATTATTTTAATTAAAAATGTCACACAGAATTCGAGTTTAAAAAACTGGATTCTTTGTTCTACTTGTATTTGCGTAAGAGCTGCTTTCATATATTGATACGTTCTTTTTACACCTTCATGTAATAGAAAGTTATACAAGGACCATTTATTGTATTTAAGTAAAAGCATGCAATATTTGTTATTTTCTATGCTCCTGACACTCATCATTAAGGTGGTGGTGTTGTTCCTCAAAAAAAAAAAAAAAAAAAGGTGGTGGTGTTTTTTTTTATTTTCCAATTAAAGTAGGGCTAATTTAGTAAAATCATGCCGGCTTAAACCGTGCCTATGCAGACTTATGGGTGCTGTCCAGCACCATTTTTTCACTCTTTTGGATTATTGGCTGACTAGGCATAGTGTAGGTGGTATGATTTGTGCCTGCTCTGTTTCCAGACTTTCACGTGAATCTGTATCTCTATTTTTTGTGTTGACTGTAGTTGGATTTCCAATACCAAACAGTTAAAATATTTTTTACGAAACTTGAAGTATGTATAGAGAATAGATACTTACATGGTACTCGAGTTTGTCTCTTTCGAAAAGATAAGAAAAAAAAAATTTATGAAATCATATACAACTGTCGTAACTAAGGGGCATTGCTTTAAGCTTCAATAATGCAGGGGAAACAGTATCCACATAGTTTCCTTTCGGTGCAGAATATTGCAGAAGGGCCGGAAGGACCGACACTTCATATACAACTGTCATAACTAAAGGCCATTGCTTTAAGCTTCAATAATGCAGGGGAAACAGTGTCCACATAGTTTGCTTTCGGTACAGAATATTGCAGAAGGGCCAGAAGGACTGACACTACAAGACTCTTTGAATTATAAGTCTTATTAACACTAAATATAGATATAATTTATTTTTGTTAAAAATTAAAAATTAAAAATATTATAGTAAAATAATTTTTAAATATATAAATAGTATTATAATATTTATTTTTAGTGAAAAAACTAATGAAAAATAAAACTTGTGGATCCTATAAACAGTGTATAAGACCTATTCGCATTGCTTTTCATTCCTATCCAAACATATACTAAATACAACGTATTGAGAGATTTATCAAAAAAAGAAGTTTGGAGAGAAAAGAAAGAATGAGACATCAAGCTAAACGAGTTATGCTTCATTATACTTCATCAATGTGTTATTGTCATGCATGGTAGCACCTAGGGTTATAAACGTGTTAAATATACAAGTATTAAATGTTCGTGATTATATTTAGATTTTATTTCAAATACAAGCCAAACGTAGACTCATCAATTTTTTTTTTTTAGAAACTTTTTAGAAACAAACATACATAAGGTAGAAGGAAAGGAGTTCTAACAACAAAGCACACTACAACTCCACTCAGAAGTTATGGTAACTTTTAAAGAATGGTGGAGCAAGTTATACTACATACAACATACTCTTTTAATCAATATGAGACAATTACCTTTTTTTTTTTTTTTAGAAACAAACATAAAGAGAAAGAAAGGGATTCTAACATTGGATGAGATTTTTTTGATGAACAACATTGGATGAGATTAAATGTAAAACTTTGGTTCATTTTTGTGGTTGAAAAAGCTTGAATTTGTTTACAAGATACTTGATTAAACTCTTTTTTTTTTTTTTTTTTTTTTTCATGTATACTAAACATTGCAACTAAATTTTTATACCCTTTACATATCCATACTAATAATTAATAAATTATAGGTGAAAATATATATTATAAGTTTATTAGATAGAATGATTTTAGTTTATGAAAAAATTAATTCACTGACCTTATAATGTCAAAACTTATCAATAAATAGACTATTTCTAATCTCAAGTTTATATAAATTTTTTTATATATTTCTTTGGAGGCATCTGGATGGCTGGCTTAATAGACTTGAAAGACATGTTATAAGAGGTCTCAACTTTCATTTACCAAACTATTTTTTTTTTTTTTTGATAAACTTTACCAAACTATCTGTTTAGAGGGTTTTCGAGATATTTTATGGACAAAAAATGTAGTAGTCTAGTCAAAGACTATGCCATCAATTCCCTATTTCAAATAAAAACACATAAGATTTTAAAAGGCTTTTATTTAACCAAATGTACGTATATTTAATTTTCTATATCTATAATAAGCACACATTATACATTTCAAATTGTTGCTAAGTAACTCAACAAATTGTTATAGAGGCGGGGCCATGCTTCTGAAAGCTCGATCCGAGTGCCGTGTGTGACTGGTAAACTTACACTCAGAGATGAAGACTTTTTTTCTACCTTTTCCTCCGCCCCTTCAGCCTTGCCATATTCATGCAATGTACCTGGCATCTGATTTGGCGCATCCAAAGTCGCTTCTTCCCATGACGAGCTCCTGCCACCATGAGATAACAACTGAGGCACGTGATCCTTTCCATCCCCTGCCTTTTCCCCAGGCACATCGGACGGATTTTGTGGCTTTTCCATCCAAACTCCGGTGGCCCCGCCTCTGTATTCCTGGTTATCTCCCCCACCACGTTTGACTGGGTCATTTAGAAACGTGACCCTTGCTTAGGAGGTGGTACTTTGCCATTTTAGTCCCCTAAAAATTGTCATTTTTTATTTTAAATAACAAAATCTTTAAAAGTGTTTTATAGTGTTAAAAATTTGAAATGAAGTCGTTTCAAAAGAGTTAACATAAACTTTTTAATGGTGATAGATAAAAGGACTAAAATGCACGATGTTATGAAAATTATAGATTAAAATGATAATTTTTAAATTTAATGGACTAAAATGAGAAGTGGTTATAGAATGTAATGTGTATTTTAAGATAAATTATAAAAAATGGCTATTTAAAAGTATTTTCTTTTAAAGAAATATTTTTAGAAACTTGAGGTTCTAAGTTCTAAAAATACAAAGGCATACTTTTTATTAAAATTTTCCTTGGTTAGTGTTTGCAGTTAAAACTTAAATTAAATGTAAGAACTTCAAAACCGATCTATTTTATCTATTTATAAAATATTATAAAAGTTAAATTTGAAAATTGATGGATGAATGCTACAATTACACTTATTCACTTTTGAAATATACTACAATAACATGTGACAATTTCCTTTATTTAATTGGTATGATATGGAAAAATAAAACTACATATCAAAAAAAAAAAAAAAATTGGGTTAAAACTACATGTCAAAAAATTACTTGTACATGACAATATGTTTGCAATATTTATAGACATGTGACATATAATTAAAAATTGTGCAGGGCCTACCGCCCTAGGCCCTAATTAAGGACGAGAAATTATAAGTCCCTGGAGGACCGACACTCCGCATATGATTCACCTGCTTTTGATGCAAGTTGGGGGAAAAACTCAATGTTTGTGTATGCTTTCCTATCTTTTGGATCAGTTGACTTATCTTTCTTTTTTTCTTTTTTTTGAGAAACCACCCCAGAATAGGGGGGAAGAGGCAATTCATTAAGTAATTTCATCTGAGTACACTGATACAATCTCAGGCGGAGTCTCCTCCATCCAGACCTGAAAGGAAGGATAATCACAGGCTGTTCTAGCTAAACAGTGTGCTACTCTATTTCCAAGCTGCCGCAAGTGACAAAAGGAAACATTGTGAAAGTTCGAGGACATTGATATGGTGTCCTGGATGATATGCCCGAAACTTGAGGAGGACATACCACCTTTAGAAAGAGCCTTGAAAATAATCTCTGAATCACCTTCGACTTGAACTTGGCTGAGGCACAGATCAAGCGCAAGACCAACAGCACTGCTCAGCCAGCACTTCCACCATCTCTACAGATGTAGGCATTGGAATAGTTTGTGTAAAGGCTGCCAAGACTAGACCTCTGTCGTTACGTATAATACCGCCCAAAGCTGCTAACTTCTTTTCTTTGAATGTTGCCCCGTCATAATTGACTTTCACCCAGCCCAAAAGAGGAGGAGACCATCTAGAAGCACTTACTGGTTTTGTAGCTGGGGGAGAGTGCGCCAGAGCTCTCTGAAACTCCAGGAGTGAGTCCACGGCCAATGTGTTTATATTAGCCAGGGGGACCACGCAATCGCCAACCCGGAGCTTGTTCCTGCGAGTCCAAAGCAGCGACACAGTCATGGCCAGCAAATCTAGAAGGTTACTATGCTCCTGACAAGCTAGAATGATATCCAACATTGACCCGCACTCTCTAGTTAACTTCTTCAACCAAGCAAACTTGACTTCCCAAACTGAGGAGAGTTCAGAACAAGACCACAAAGCATAAAAAGTGGACTCGCTCGAACTCTTGCACCCCGGGCAGAGGTCGTCAATCACAATTTTCCTTTTTTTAAGATTCGTTTTTGAAGGCAGTGAATCCGAACCAGCTCTCCACAAAACTGTTTTTACCCTGTTTGGAACGTTTAAGCTCCAAACTCCCTTCCAAAGCCTCTTGGTTGGAACCAAATCCGATGAAGAGGGAGACCTGTCCAACTCACACTCCATGAGCCTTCTGTACCTGGACCTGACTGAATATGCCCCATCTGGAGAATATGACCAAAAAATCTGATCCTCACACTCCCTAATGCTGAGAGGGATTGAAAGGATCAATACCGCTTCATGAGGCAAGAAGTTATTGTCTATGGTATCCTTCATCCAAAAATTTTGATCCCTATCAATTAGCATAGAAACATGGGCATCATAGCCAATAAAATTATGAGCTATTTAATCAACTAATTTATATATATATATATATATATAATATACATGACAAGAAACTTTTACCTTAAAAAATTAATTCTAGTAATTAATAAATTATAGTTAAAATTATATTATCTAAGTTAATTAGATAGAATGATTTTAGTTTATAAAAAATTTGATTTGATTCACCGACCTTTTATTGCTAACAAGTAACAACCATTATGATCGACGTTGGAAAGTTAAATCCTCCATTGATCACCATCTCGTTCACTACCAGCAGCACCATTTGGCGGTCTGAATGGCTTGGCTACGATCGGTGGGCTTGTTGGTCCAAATCAAGTTTTGAACAGCCTCAACATATATAGAAAACACTAAAGTTATTATAAGTCTTACTACAAAAAGGTTTATAAACTAATATGACGTTACATGTGAAACAATAAAGTTACTATTAGTCTTACTGCAAAAAGGTTCATAAACTAATATGACATTACATGTGATTAGTATCGCATCAATATAATAGATAATTTTTTCATTAACTTTTAATTTGGTATCTAGAAGTAGATGATTTTTTTTAAGAGTCAACATCTCAATTTATAAGATTTGCATAATATAATTTATAAATTATAGAAAAAAGTATACAATTAAATTTATTATAATTTTCATAGTATTATTCTATCATAACATGTTGGACTACACTTCCAGCGTTATCAAGAAACGTGACCCTTGATTAGGCCATCAATTTCCAGCACTAATTGAGAAAATAGCATAAAGTGAGCGTTTGGTTTCAGCTGAAAGTGGCGTTCACGTTTTGCGTTTTTAGATTTTTTTTTTCCCCTGCGCGTGAACAATAATATCACATGTGCTCACTGTGCAGAGGACAAAAATCACTGTTCACAGCACTGTTTACGCATTAAAAAATATTAAAAATAGGTCCCACGGTACTATTTACACATTTAAAAATTATTTTGCTACAATGTTTTCAGTTTTCAGTTTCAGCAACAATAAACTCAATCCAAACGGAACCAGGCAAAACTTAAAGTTACCAGATAGCACCGAGTCCTATTGTTTTTGTTTTTGTTTTTATTTTGATTTTTGGATAAATTGATGGTTACAATCGATAAAGAATGGAATTGTGTTAATGTTTGGCTGTTGCAATCTTGAGTTTAATGGGCGAGTGGTGAATATAGATTATTGAAAAAGTGGGCATATCAATAATAGATGTTTTGTAGAAATGTGGCTTCTGAAGATGGAAGGTGGTTTCAGGTAAGATATAGACGAGACACTGTACTGTCTATAAAAAAAATGGTTATGAGAGTTGAGGTTGGTTTGAGGATGATTTTAATGGGCTAATTCATATTAGTTTCTTCATTTTGGATTTTGTTGGTGCAATAAAAAGCTTATTTATGTTCACTTATTTAATAAACAAGCCAAGCTCAATCCCAACTATAAGCACAATTATTAAACGAGTTAAGCTCAAACATAATAATGTGTACGTGAACAAACTCGTGAAAATTAAACCTCAAATTAATTATATATAATACTATATATTTATACGTATACTTGTCTAATAATATATTTATATAAACTTGAAATTAGATTGTATGAATTTACAAACTTGTTCATATAATATAAAATTATTATTTATAGTTTATTCGTAATATGATCAATTAATTTGTATTCAAAATTCATAAATTTGTGAAGAGGTAAAATATTTTAGTCAAAGTTTTACTATATATAGAAAAATAATAAGTTAATAAGTAGTTCGTGAACAAGCTTAAGTTTGCTCCACAAGTAAATGAACCAAGATTGAGCATGTAATCTTATTTGGTGGTGAACTTGAACTCAAAATGTGTTTGAAATAAAATTAAATGAATAAGCCTAAACTTTAAATACATGGCTTGGCTCAGCTCGGCTCGGCTAGTTTATAGTCCTTAAAAAGAAATGATTGTTGCCTCAGTTCTTTTCCTTAATAAATTTCCTTAAAAAAATGATTAGGTGTAATTGTTAGGTAGACTCCTCTGTGTCAAGTGATGGCCCCCCAATGTGCAATGCATAGATAAGATCCACTCGTCATGTTAAAGGGGAAGAGTCATGGACCTAATAATTTCTTGTGCAGCTAAATCAATGCTAACAATAATGCAAGAAGCCAAAACGTTGTGATAGCTCCATTTTCCTTAATAATTCCTTAATAAAGATCTGTTTTCTGTAGAATTATCAATTATGGCATGTCTTACCCACTCAATTTTCAGCTTTAGTTGAGTAGAAAAATGTTTGTTTAATACATACCGCATTATTATGTCATAGCAAGCGCTTCAATAATGCAAGGAAACACTTTCCACATGGTTTGCTTTTGGTGCCGAGGGACCCTAATTAAGAGCACTCACAGCAGTGAAGCTAAATAGCTATATAGCTAGCTATTTAGCTCCACCAAAATACAAAAATGGCTCTACAACAGTGGAGGTAAAGCTAAAAATTTTAGCTTCAAAGCTACAGTATGCAGCTATTTTTGGCTACGCACTGTAGCTTGAAGCTAAAATTTTTTTATTTTTATTTTTATCACACTTCTCTCTCTTCTCTCATTAAACAAACATTTCTTATTCTCTCTCTCTCTCTCCAGCTTCTCTTCTTTCTTCTTTCTTCCTCAATTTTTTTTTCTCTCTAGCTCGCTGGCTAGCTCCCTCATCGCCAATCTGTTTTGCCAACCCAGCTTGCTGACCCACCCCAAGCCCCATCGCCGATCTCCCCAAGCCCCATCGCTGATCTTTCTCTCCGTCGTTTTCTCTCTCTAGATCGAATCCAAGCTCAAATGATCAAATGATTTTCAGTTTTAGTTGATCTGGTGGGTTTAGGTTGTGATTTGGTTTTGGGTTTGTGATTAGGTTTTGATTTGAGTTGAAGTCGTGGGTGGTGATGGCAGTGGCAGTGGGTGTGGGCGATGGTGGTGGGTTTCATTTTGCAGTGGTGGCGATGGTGGTGGATGTTTGTGTTGTGTTGTTGTTGTTGTTTTTTTTTTTTTTTGGTGGATGTTTTTATTATTATTTTAATGAGTTATTTGTATTATTTTAATCAAATAGCTAAAAATATAGACTTTTGTAGGTGCCAAATAGTTATATTTTTTGCTTCACTGCTGTGGATGCTCTAAGGACCAACACTGCAGTTAGTGTTTCGTCTACTTTTGATGCAAGTTTGGGGGAAAACACAGAAATTCCATCTTTTGACTATTTGGCCTTGTCTATTCTTGCTTTCTCTTTCCCTTTCATTATTTGGATGTGTCTTTCAAATAAAAAAGGTAATTAGGTTCTTGACATTACTTTTGCTTTTATTTTTGGAGAAAGTCTTATAAAATTCAAAAAAAGTTCTATTATTAGATTCTTGATGAAGTACTGTATACAAAGAAAATGGAAAGAAAAACTAAATTTAAAATAAATAAAAAATTGATAGTTGAAGGGAAGAAATTTGAATCCTAAATGCCTCTATTGAAAATAACATAAAGTATCAATTGAGTTATAATACTCTTGAATTTGAAATATTATTAAAAGTATGAATAATTGAGAGAGGAGAAATTGAGACATAAGCTAACACTTGTAGACAAGAAGAAGCTTGCTTTGTTTACAAGATTATGCCTTGTAACAAGTATATGTTATTGTCATGCATGGTAGCACCTAGGTTATAAACAACCTGAATCCACAAGCATAAAAAATTCAGGATTTTTCTTTTGATTTCCTTTTGAATACGAGCTCAGGTTGAACTTATCATCATAAATAAGATTATACGTGAAATCTTGGTTCATTATCTCATCAAACAAGCTTGAGTTTGTTTACGAGTTGCTTAATTAACTCAACTTCCCCCCCCCCCCCCCAACAAATAGTAAATATTGCGATTAAGATCTTTTATCCTTAGTAAATCCATGCTAGTAGTTACTAAATTATAGTTGAAATTATATAATCGGAGTTAATTAGATAGAATGATTTTATTTTATGAAAAATTTGTTTCAACAATCTTATATTGTTCAAATGTATCAATATATTTTACTACAAAATAGACTATTTTTATTATCAATAAGTTTAAAATAATATTTTAATAATTTATAAATTTATTTTTATGTCCCTTTGGGGACACCCATGTATGGTGGGTTGAAGGGCATGTTGTAACCTCGAGGTCTAAGTTCCATTTATGACACTATTGGTCCATGAGATATTCTGAGTATCTCATGAGTAAAAAATGGAATAGTCTAGTTAAAGATGCTATACACACACACACACACATACATATATACATATAAACAAAAAATTATATAAAAAAGGCTTTTATTTAAACAAATGTATATTTAATTTTTCTATATCTATAACATGCACAAATTATACATTTCAAAATTTGTAGCTAAGTAACTCAAAATTATTATAGCATAACAAAGTTAATATTATACCCTTTTTTATAAATAAATAAAAGTAGTAGTCTTTTTATTATTTTATAGAGGTACGATAGATTTAAAAAATAAAAAAATAAATAGAGGTACGATAGAATTCCAACCTAGTTATAATGTTTGCTTTTCATTATTGGGCTAAGACACCAATTGATTTTTAGTGTAGACAAGATTTGAACTCTAATTCTCTTATTCAATGACAAGAGAGTTTACCCAAGAGACTAACTGGAACCCATATAAAAGTAGTAATTAACTCTTCACATAGTTTTACTACATTCTCCCTTTCACTTATTTAAATTCTTATTGTATCTTCCTTCACCTCCAATCTATAATCAAAATGGAAAAAGAAAATAGGAAAATTATTTATTTTTACACAATATTGACCTTATGGCTTTGGTTGTACAAAGAAAAATGGTGATATTATAATTTATACAAATTTTACTACGTATGTCTTATAAATAAATATATCAAATTCTGAAACATAAATTAAAATTAAAAAATATATGATTATTATGTGATACCAATCACATTTATTAACATGCCAATTCATAAATCTTTTAAAGTAAACTTACTAATAGCTTTAGGATTTATATTTAAAAAATGCATAAAATGTTTTATCATATTAAATATGATGGTGTGCTATAAAATAAGCCAACTCCAAGCTCGTCTATAAGGGTCGTCCAAAGAAGAAGGGGCGCTTTATTGAACCATCTATGAAAAGGTCGTCTATCAACAAAGATGCTTAGACAAGTCGTCCATCAACAAAGATGCTTGGACGACCCCCAGACGGAAATTCCAAGCATGTTTCGCTACACAAGTTAAGGAAGTGAACCACATGTTCCTGTCCCGAAGCATAAGTAAAAATCGAAGTTCATTGTTACAAATTCTTACTAAATACTTCCAAAAACGGTTATAGGAAATAAGATCAAATAATTTAACTTCTATGGCAGTTATGAAAGTTAGCCCCGAATCCTTTGACCTCAAAGATAGGGGAAGTTACTAGACAAGTAACTGCTTCTATTGTACACTATATAAACACTCATTTACAACAAGAAAAGGTAAGTCTGAAATAATTCCCAAAAAGTTGGAACTCTAGGATTTGAGAGAGAAACTAACTTAAGCGTCGGAGGGTTCTTGGCCTGTCACCACTAGTCTCCTTTGATTGTTTGTTTTCCTTTTTAGGCCTTCCAGATCATTGAAGTTCGAAGCATTCAGCCTACTAATTTCTTGTGCATCATCAAAATATAAGGTCTTTATGTAAGATTATCTCCATTACGAGACTTAGAGTGACCCTCATATAATTTATCCTAACTATAATAAGAGTGATAGATCAAGACCCATCCATGAATAGACTATTTGTGAGTTTGTGAACAACAATGTGACTTTGAATGCTCATTAAACTAGCATACCAAAAATTTCCATGATCGAGAAATACTTCTCAAAAAATTTACTTAACAACAAATCAAGCTATGACAAATCAATTCTAGCTCCAAAATAGAGGGCAACTGCTTTAATCTTTCTTGAGAATGTTTCATAATGTTATCTAATTATTTCTTAGCCACCTAAATGATTGAAAAGAAAAAAAAAAAAAATTCACTTTCATAATGTCTCGAGATCTCCTAACAACATGTTGAAACTCAAGTCTCTACTTAAAAAAGTTGGAATCCTATCTTGAAAATTGTTGAATTATGTGATTTATAAATATTAATTGAGTACTTGACAAAATAACTAATGGTGTCTTGGGTAAGTATTTGGATTTTGATTCCTATATATATTGGTTATTGCCTTTGTGAAAATTTATATTAATAGTGTCCAGTGGCGGCTCCAAGAATATTTTTTAGAGGGGTCATTCAAATTTGTGTTGAAGAGGTTGATAAGAACCTCTTTGTAAATAATTTTTTTTTCATCTCGATCATTATGATAATGTTAATGAGATCTTTCGTAACCTATGATCCAAAGGAAGGTTTTTTTTTTTAAGTCAACACGAATTCTTTTAGATAATAAATCTTAGGTAGGAGATAAATCTTGTGGTATATGTGACTTTCTTATCAAAAATTTATATATAATATTAGCAAGAGAATTAAAGGTAAATTATAAGCTCATTGGGCATATGTTTTCTTAGTATAATGAAGATATTAGTTATTATTGCTAAGATTAAATTTTGTAAATTATTTATTCTCTATTACTACAATAAAGTTATTAAATATTGTTGTTAAGTGAATTTTAATTATATTACTTAGAATACTCTAATTCATTATTTATTAGTTTTTGTTTTTACTCTTTTCAATTCTTTTATTTAACAATTCAACTAAATTGTGACAACTTACAGGTCTTTGTAATTCATTAAGAAAAATTTTGTTGTATTTTTTACGTTACTCTATTAAGAATTCAACGCAACAATACAATCATTAAAAAAAAAAAAATGTCTTCATTCTCCGTTGTCTCATGCCCCACTTCTACTGCCTCACACTCAATTTTTTTTTAGTTTTTATAGTTTACAGCTCATTTAATTGTCTTATTTTGAGATTTAAGATCAACAAATTACTAATTTTTGTTGTTGGAGTTGCTAATTTTTTTTCCTTAGATTTTAGATCAAATTGGTTTGATGTTGGGTTTTTTCTTTTTGTTTAAGAAGGCCAAGATAAATTTTAGTATTGAATTGATTTCTTCTTTGGACTTATTTTAGGGGGTTTAAAATTTAATTTTAAGGTATTCAAAACAAAAATATTTTAAAAATGTTATATGTAAAAAAAAAAAAAAAAAAAAATCACAAGTCAGCGGGTTCATTTGAACCCCCTGAACACCATGTGGTGTTGCCACTGATAGTGTCAGCATAATTGAAAAATACTAAAGTTGCTATAAATTTTAGCACAAGGGACTTATAAATTGACATGTCAATGAATATAATATTAACTAGTATGTAATCCTGTGCTACCGCACGGGACTGGTTAATTGTAATGATGCTATTGGTCAATTTTTTTGCTTTTGTTTTTGTGGGTTTATCACACGGATGATAGAATTAAATCAAACAATGAAAAATATATATTGCATTTTATTATTTAAGTAATGCTATTGGTCCTTTTTTTTTTTTTTTTTTTTTTCGGTTTATCATATATAGGATAGCATTAGATAAAACAATGAATAAAAAAAAGAGAATATTGCATTTTATTATTTAAGTGATGCTACAATGAAGAAAATTAAAAGAGAATATTGCATTTTATTATTTAAAATATATAAAGGGACATTAAAAAATAAAAATTGATTATTGAGCTTGGAATCTTCTTGGAAGCGCCAATGAAGCGCTAATGTATGAGAATGTGAAGCAAGGAAGAGTGGGATTGAACATTGTGTTTGAACCCGGCCTTACTCTGAGAAATCCGTGAGGAGGAGAGGGTAATGTGTGGATCTAGTTGGTAGAGGTTGAGAGAGGAGGAGGAGACATGGGATGACGATATGAAATTAGGAGGAGATGATGTTTTACTTTTATAGTCTTTCTTGTTGGACTCCTTGGTTCTGGTTGTGGGATTAGAAGAGCTCCAGACTCTATTGAGATCACCCATAAAAGTATGCAGGTGAGATGTTCTTGTTTAGGCCAATGGGTATTATCATTGTGGTTTTTTTGGCTTTCGTGTTAAATGTTAATGCATCATTTATTCGGGCACAAAAATTAGAAAATTTAGATAAGATACATGACACAAAATTGGAGTCCAATTTATAATCTCCATAAAAGTGCGCAGGTAAGATGTTCTTGCTTAGGCTAATGAGCATTATCATAGTGGTTTTCTTGGCTTCCGTGTTAAATATTAATGCATCATTTATTTGGGCACAAAAATTAAAAAATTAGGTAAGATACATGACACAAAATTGGAGTCAAATCTATGTATATAAATATATATATATACATATATACATCACAATTTTCCACATCGTCACTATTTTCTTTTTCATTTTATTTTAGGTTTTATATATTATGTAGAATCCACCATAAAAACAATAGACAAAAGTTTTGAATTTTGTTAATATCAATAATATTGAAAAACGTATACAAATTTGGAGGCCTATTTAAGGGCTTCATAAAACTTGATATACAAGAAAATATATTCTCAAATAAGCCCAAATTAATACCTAACCATAATAGGAACCAAATTTGACCTAAAAAAACATTAAAAGAACCTAAAAATAAGGAAATAAATCACCTAGACCTAAAATAACATTTTTTGCATAAAAATACAAAAATTAAATAATTACAAAAATTAAATTGTAAATTCTATACTACATCAACTTATCACAAAAATCATCATCTATATTTATTATTATTATTATTATCTATATATTATATATATATATATATATATATAATACTGAAGCCTTTAAAGCTCTCACAATTTTTCACGTCACCATTATTTTCTTTTTCTTTTTATTTTAGATTCTTTTTATTCTAGGTTTTATATCTTCTTATATTTATTAGTGTTACAATAGTTTAATTTAAGTAAAACTCTATTAGATATATTTTGTTGGCTTATTACATCATTATTATTATCTCTATATAATATAAAATTGAAGATTAAAAATTAATTATAATTTTTTAATATACCTCACGTTAGAATTTAAAAAAAAATGACTCACTTTAGGTTTGAATTTTTTTGTTTTAAAGGACTCACAAAAAAAAAAAAAAAAAACTTTAGGATTAAGAAAAAAAGAGAGAGACTCCTGGTAGGACTCTCTCTTCTCTCCTTAAAACCCTAACAATTACCATCTCAAAATCTTAAACTCAACTTTACTTTAAGATTAAAAAAATAAGAAGGAGAGAGACTCACGTAAAAAAAAAAAAAAAAAACGTAGGTTTTGTCTTTTTTATTTGCTTTCATATGTGCCTGAAATTTTCATTCTATCTTATTGTTTTATTATGTTTAGAATTGATTTTCTTCTAAGTATTTGGGTTAATCTCTATATTTTGATAGTGTTTTTATGGGTTTGGTTTTTGGGTTGAAATTCTAATAATTATTTTATATTGTATATGGCAGATGAAGCATCTCTATTTTTTGGAGAAAACTCAAAACTGCAACCTATGTCTTCCAGCCCAAGGTGTGATAAATTTTTATATGTTCTTACTTTATTGAGAATTTTTATTTGGGTTCATGTGATTTTTTGTTTTTTTTATTAAAGCTTTGATTTTTGGTTGATTAATTATTTGTTTGGATTAATTTCAATTAATTATTTATGTGGTAAATTTTTATTTGGTATATTATATATGAATTTTTTGAATTTGAAGGGTTTTGTTTGGTTTTGAAGTAGAATTTGGAGATTCTATAAAATTTGGAAGGTTTAAGTTTTGGAGTTTTTGGTATTTGCGTCTTAATAGGTTGATCTTAATTCTTTACCTTATATGTTTTTGCTTTATTGAGAATTTTTATTTTGGGTTCATGTGATTTTTTGTTTTCTTAATTAAAGTTTTGATTTTTGGTTGATTAATTATTTGTTTGGATTAACTTCAATTAATTATTTGTTTGGATTCAACGTAAAAGATAATGAAATTATGTGTTATAAATTTGATAATGTTCTATATTTTGAATTGTTTATATTGTTATTAATATGACTAAATAAGATTTGTTTTTATCTTTGTAGTTTATATTAGTTTTGAGTGTGTGTATATATATAATTTTTGGGAATTTTGCTTTATTAATTTAAGAATTGTAAATTACTTTAAAAGTTTCAGTAACTATGCACCTGTAGTGAGACATTGACAATATAAGCATATATATATGGTATTAACATTTTATAAAAATCTTTCTTATAACCCAATAACATTCTACGTTAGACAACACTTCTAAACTATAGAAAAGCATAGAAATTAAATATTTATTCCCATTGTATTTTATTTAATTATGACAGATCCATTTTTTTTTAAACGCTAACTAGCAAAATGTCTATAATATGCATATTATTAACCCAATTTTCTATTTCTAAATTTCTTAGATTTTATTATATCAATATTTTTTTCTTTTAAATTCTTGGTGGGCAAATTAGTCTCTCACTAATTCTTTTACCTTAACGTGATGTTGGTTATTGTCCTTTTATTTAACTATCCCGTGCATCGCACGGGTTAGCGACTAGTTTATAATCTAATTAGATTTTTTTTTAGTTTTGGTTAGGATAAGTGACGCAAAATTGATAATCCAATTGAAATCTAATTGGATTTTCTCTCTACTTCACCTATTATTATATTTATAGATTGGTGTCATATGATCAATATAATATCTTAAAATTTTAATTAATTCTTTTGTGTCACCACAATTTATACAATGTATAATAATAATATTTATAGTTTCTATAACATTATTCTAAATTATTAGTTGGACTATAATTCCTTGGAACATGATAGTTTCATTTAGAAACATGACCCTTGCCTAGGAGGTGGTATATTATGTAATTTAAATATTCCCCTCATTACCTAATTTGAGAGTAGACTCCATAAGTTTACCCACATTTAATGTTTATTATTTAGAGTCAAATTTTTTTTCTATATAAAAAAAAATTCACTTTACACCTTATAACTGTCAATTTTTGGTTTAAACAAATAAATGAAATAATCTTTAAAATTATTTTTTAATGTTAAGATATTAAGGGCCCGTTTGGTCATAGAGTCTAAAAATTGTTGTTTAAAAAGATGTAAAAGTATTGTTTAAAAAGTGTTGTTGAAAAACGTATTTTTTAGTGTTTAAAAAACAAAAAAATGTGTTTGGTATTATAGTTTAAACAATAGTTTTTAGTGTTTAAAAAACATAAAAATGTGTTTGGTATGTGTGTTTAATTTTATAAAAAAAGTTGGTAAAAAGTACAAAATAATATTTTTTAATCAGGAGAGAGACGAAGACAGGAGACAGGAATTGATAGAAAGGCTGATCAGGTGGGCCCCATATTTTTTAATTTTATTACTGAATTGCCACTCAAATGTGTGTTTATTGTTTGAAATCAGCCCGGACCATGTTTTAAAAAGCCCATCATTTTGAACAACATTTTTCAAACTGAACGTGAACACAGATGGGCCACCAAACGTTATTTTCTGGTTTTGGGCAATATGTTTTGTGGTTTGAAAACTAAAAAATGTGTTTGAACTGATAAACCAAACGGGCTCTAAATGATGTCATTTGAAAGGATATAACAGAAAGTTTTTATCGATAATGGACAAAAGGATTAAACTGCGGTGTTATCAAAGTTTATTATTAATATGATAAATTTTAGATATTTTTGGAGAAAAATTTTAGATTTAATTAACTAAAATGAAAAGTGATCAAAATTATAGGATGTCAAATGCGTTGTCCCTTTTTTTTTTGGAAAACGAATAAAAAAAAAATGGCTGGTTAAAAAAAAATCTAAAAAAAAAAAAACACATGCACACCCGCAACCTGTAGGAGATTAAGAGCATTCCCATCAGTACATGGAAAATCATGTATAATACAAATAACTACCATTTTTACACATTTTATATCAAAATTGCTCCACATCAGTGCTTCCAAAGTCTGCTATAATCATCTATATTTATCCATGAGCTACAGTAACCGTGTATATATACACGGTTACTGTAGCACATGTATTTATTATTTTATTAATATAAATTCGCACCAATTTTTCTCTCTCTTCTCTCCGTGCCCAACTACCTCACCTCCTCATCTTCTTCTCCTCATCAGATGCACACAAACACAAACACAGCCACACACAAAGAACACAGACAAACCCACGCTGGAGATCGGTGCTCGGAGATCTGACCGGTGCTTGCTCGGAGATCAGATCGGTGCTTGTTGGAGATTGGGTTTTGCTGGAGATCGGGTATAGAGTTGGGTTTTGTTTGAGAAGTGGAGCTGTCCGATCGGTGCTCGTCTGACCGTGGGTCGCCGGAGCTCGGTTCGCGGGTCGTCAGAGCTCAGCTCGTGGGTCGCCGTGAACTTCGGTTCGCTGGGTTTTCTTCGTGGGTCGCTAGTCGCTGGGTGGGTCGCCGTGAACTTCTTCGCGGGTCGCCGGTCGCTGGGTGGGTCGCCGGTCGCCGAGAAGTGGGTCGCCGAGAAGTGGCTGGGTTTTTGTTTTTGAGAAATTGTGAGAGAAGGCAGAAGAGAGACAGAGAGAGAGAGAGAGAGAGGTGTTCAGCAAAAATGAAAAAGTGTGAGGTGAGGGAACGCGCATATATTAAAGAGTGAGGTGAGAGAAATAATAAAAAAAGTGAAAGGAATGAATATTTTATTGCAATAGCTTGTAAAATAAATGAGTTGATGTGGGTGTTTTGTAAAAGTGGTAGTGTAAAATAGAAAAAGTAGGTTTTTAATGTAAAATTGGACGTGTAAAATAGAAATACTGATGTGAATGCTCTAAGAAAAGCAATACTACATGCATAAAAAATTTCACAATTTTTTTTATAATAGATTTTTTTTTTCACAATAGGACAAAGTGATGGCCAATGATGCTTAAAATTTCACCAAAATAATTTCACATAACTTTTCTAAGTTTATTGGAGAATCAAGTTTAAAGTTAGAACTCTGAAACCACAATATCTTCTCAAAAAAAAAAAAAACTTTGAAACCACAATAATTGTAAAGCAATTTACGCCGAAGTGAAGGCCAATGATGCTTCAAACTTCAAAGAGTAACGGGGTTGGGATTTGGGAATGCTGTGGGATCCACGGGGCTTCCTTTCGGTGCCGGGCCCATGGCCCATCATTCACAGCCACAGGTATATTTATTTATTTATTTTTGATGGGACAGGTATATTTATTTACAACGAAATAGACGAAATAGTTGTTCGCTTTTGACTTTGAAGTAAAGTAACTTTAGGAAAATAAGCATGTGAAAACGCATCGTTATGGCCCATCATCAATTACGCGCTTTACTGTCGTGCAGTACACAAGGCCGCGGGTCTTTATTATATATTGATCGCTGTGTCTATCACATCCTCCTCTTACAGAAATCGTTCTCATCTTACTCTCCTCACAAAGTTACTATTCATTCAATTCCCACTAAGAAATGGCGGAAGGAGCTTTGGTTGGCGTTGCTAAGGGGATCACAGAGAAAGCGGGCAACCTTTTAGCCCAAGAGATTGTACTACTCTGGAATCTCAAAGACGAGATTAAAAAGCTCAACGACACAGTTTCGACAATCAGTGCTGTGCTTCAGGATGCAGAGGAGAAGCAGCAGCACAACAATCAAGTCAGAGTGTGGCTGGAAAGGCTGAACGATGCACTTTATGAAGCGGACGACTTGTTGGATGACATCTCCACTGAAGCTTTACGACGGGAAGTGATGACACGGAATAAGAAAGCAAAAGAGGTACACATCTTCTTTTCCAAATCCAACCAGCACGCATATGGTATTAAAATGGGTCATAAGGTTAATGCAATGAGGGAGAAGGTAGATGCCATCAAAAACGATAAGGGGTTCCACTTAGATGAACGTCCTGTAGAGACACAAGTGAGGCATTATAGGGTGAGAGAAACTCATTCTTTTGTACGTACTGAAGATGTCATTGGTAGAAACAAAGACAAGGTAGAGATTAAAAAAATTCTTTTGGATCCCAATGTTGAAGGGAATGTTTCAATCCTTCCGATAGTTGGTCTCGGAGGATTAGGAAAGACCACGTTAGCTCAATATGTGTTCAATGATAAAGAAATCAAGAAAAATTTTGAGCAAAAATTATGGGTGTGTGTCTCTGATAACTTTGATGTAAAAATGATCGTTGAAAAACTCCTAAAATTATTGTTGTGTGTCTCTGATAACTTTGAGGTAAAAATTAATGCTGAAAAAATCCTACAGTCTGCAAAAAATGTGAACCAAAAAGAACTTGAAATGGAGCTATTAATTAAGATGCTTAAGGAAAAAATTGATGGAAAAAAATACCTACTTGTGTTGGATGATATATGGAATGATAATCCTCAGAAATGGCTTGAACTAAAAACTCTTTTAATGGGTGGGGCAGTAGGTAGTAGAATATTAGTGACTACACGCAGTAATAAAGTGGCAGAGATTACAAAAACTACTCAACCATACTTGTTAAAGGGTTTAGATGAAGAAGAGTCTTGGTCTTTATTTAAACAGATGGCATTTGAAAATGGACAAGTGCTAGAGAAATCAATCTTTAAAGTAGTTGGAATGGAAATCCTTGAAAGATGTAAAGGAGTCCCCCTTGCCATAAGGACTATGGGAAGCCTATTATACTTTAAAAACACAGAAAAAGAGTGGTTATCTTTTAAGGATAGTGAGCTTTCAAAAGTACCTCAGGAAGAAAATGACATCCTACCAACACTTAAGTTGAGTTATAATCATCTTCCATCGCATTTGAAACAATGCTTTGCTTATTGTTGTTTATTTCCAAAGGATTACAAAATTCATAAACCAACATTAATTCAAATGTGGATGGCACAAGGTTTTATTAAGCCTTTAAATCAAAATCAATGCCTAGAAGATGTTGGCCATGAGTATATTATGGATTTACTTTGGAGATCATTTTTTCAGGAAGTTGAAAAGGATGAGGGGGGCAATATTTTACAATTCAAAATGCATGATCTTATGCATGATCTTGCAAAATTAGTTGCGGGATCTTATAGCAGCACTTGCAATTCAAAAAAAGAAATCATTGATGAAAAAACTCTTCATGTGTCATTTGGTGGTCAGTCACAGTCACAAATTCCAAGTTCAATGTTCAAAGCTAGTAGGATACGGACATTTATGGTGCAAGGTCAATTTGGATATCTACGTAAATTAATTTATGATTCTAAAGTTTTTGCATGTTTTAAGTTCATTCGCTTGTTGGATTTGCATGAAATGGACATTAGAACAGTTCCAAGTTCTATTGGAAAGTTGAAACATTTAAGGTATCTTGATCTATCTAATAACTCCATTGGGAAGCTTCCTAATTCTATTACGAGATTGCATAATTTGCAGACTCTCAAACTATATAGATGTCCTATAACCAAATTGCCCAGTGATTTTACCAAGTTGGTCAACCTCAGGTTTTTTGAGATCAATGCTTTGTCTTTGACCCATATGCCACGTGGATTGAAGCAAATGACTAGTCTTCAAGATTTGTCAGTAATTCGGATAAGTATGAATAGCGGTTCATGCTTTAAGCGTAACAGTGGATTGAAGGAACTTCATGAACTAAGTGAGTTGAAATTTCTAAAAGTTGAAATTTTGGATTTACGTAATTACCGGGGAGTGGAATTTCCAAAACAGATGTCATCGTTCACAAATCTTGTAATATTTCGGTTAGAAGACTCTAACAAATGCCAACATCTGCCACCGTTGGAGCAACTTCCGTGTCTCAAGTATCTCTATCTCAACAAATTGGATTCTCTTGAGTACATGTCAGAGATAGATTACAATGAGGAGCTCTCTAATTCTTCATTCATCCCATCTCTAAAAGAACTCTATCTCTTTGGCTGCCCTAATCTAAAGGGATGGTGGCGACACAGAGGGGATTCTTTAGCGGAAGTCGATGATGAGAATCATTTGTTGCCCTTTTTTCCTAGTCTTTCCAATTTAGAAATTGAGAATTGCCCTAAGCTTACTTCCATGCCTCTGTTTCCAAATGTCCAAAGGCTGGCATTGCATATGTGTAGCTTGAAGCCATTGAAGCAGACATCAACACTCCAGATTGCCAACTCCTCCTTTGCCCCTCTCTCCATATTATATGAACTGGAAACTGGGACCCTAAAGGAACCTTTACCTAACCTGTCCAACCTCGTTCATTTCTGTTGTTGTGGTCCTCCTCCTCCTCTTTCTCAAGGTATGAAACATTTCACTACGCTTGAGAAAATGACAATTGTGTATTCTATGGAGGTTGATTTATCAAATTTTTGGGATGCCATAGAATGGCAAGGCCTTAAGAGCCTTGAAATTATGAGTTGCCCCAATTTAATTTCGTTGCCTGAAGGGATGGGTGGTCTTACCTCTTTGCATAGACTACATATTTGGTGTTGCCCCAAACTAAAATCACTGCCTGAATGGATACAAGGCCTCACCTCTTTGAATACGCTAGAAATTGGTGCTTGTCCCATCTTACTGGAAAGATGCAACAGAGAAACAGGCGAAGATTGGCCAAAAATTGCTCATATACCAAACTTGCTTGAAGTTTGGTATCTGAGGAGGGGATATAAGTCAGCAAAAAACCAACTGAGGTATCTAACTAAACCCAATTTCTTTTTCTTCTTTACCTCATTTTTTTCTCGTTGACTATTTCAATATATTTCTTGGTGATTGAATTTCAGATGAAGAACCAAATGAACCACAAAAGATTCGCTCATAATAATTGCAACTTAATCAAACCAATTGGGCGGTTCAAAAATTCATCAACTAACCATAGGTACTGTCTCATTCTTTCTTCTCTTTCCTTTTAACCTCTTTTTTCTACTCATATGATTTTTAATTTTTATTCCTTAATTTATAACTTCCCCCTATTAGGAAAAATAATATGTGAATTTTCCCAAATCAGTTTCTTTATTCTAAGAAATTACATGTTTGTGTTTCGAATTAAGTTGATGAGGTACTTCATTTCTCGTTGTGTAAAACAAAGTACAATTAGCCACTAGGTGATGTATGAAGAAATAGGAGGAGAGCTTTCTCAACAAGTGATTGGGGTTGCTGTGATGCCCTGGATTTGATTGGATATTGACTTTAAGTGTGTGTTGTGTGGGTGTGTGATAAGTTTCACATTAGGTGTTTACTAGGTTGAAGTTATTCTTTCTGCAGATGTCAGCAACATGATTGGATGTATTGATTTGATGTGTACTTCAGGATTTGATCAACCATTGAGGTAATTTTCATACACTATCCTAATTGACATAAAAAATTGGTCTCATACCGTGTGACTTGATGCATTCCATTTATGTACTAATATCAATGTTTGTTTTATTGTATTTTCACTTGCTATCGGAGTTCATGTTCTAATTAAATAAATCTGAGTAGATTAGGTTTCAATCTTTGATTTTCTTTTCTTATTTTGGAAATATGGTAAACAAATTATTACTTTTGTCGCCTAGTCCCTTTAATCTATTTCATCATTTTGGCAAATTACATCTTTGTATCTTGAATTGAGTTGATGAGTTGATCTGTTTTATATGCAATTATGCATCATTACTCGCTGTGTAGACAAAGTAAAATTGGGCACAAACCACAAAGTGATATCGGGGTAATATTGTGGGAAGAATTAAATTTGGCGGCCATTCTGCAGGAACTAGCTTGTTGTGCAGGTATTCAGTTGATTCAATTTCTTGTTATATGAACTTCCAACTTGCTGTTATATCTTCAAATTTTTTTTTTGTAAATCCTACCATGTCTACAAAAAATTAGTTTTATTAAAAGCACTGCTTGATATATGAATCAATTGTTAATTTCTAATTGAAATGAATATGTTTCTAAAACAAAGAAACAGAGGTTTCACTAGTAATCAAATGATATACATTGGGAATTCAATAACTAACAACATTATGGCATTGAATTGATACTCGTGAAACATTTGTGGCTTTTGTGATTGAATTCCTGATATATATATATATATATAGCTATCTAATAGAAGAGAATAAATGATTATTTATTTCCAGCTATAGTAAAACATAGTCTTGATATTGAATAGTCATCACTTTTTGGTTTTTAATAAAAAATTTCGTTTCTTGTAGGAGCCCTATCATTCAGTCAGGGGATTTAGCAAATGTTTTTGGAAGCTTCATTCCATTTATATATATATATATATATATATGTAAACAATTTTCTGGAATTGGCTTACAAGGTGAAGGCGAAGCCTTGTTTGAACCAAGCTAAATGAGAAAGATCAACGCTTTTAAGTGTGCACTAGCTCTCTGCATGCTTCTCTTGAATAATGGTGAGCCCTCTTTCTCTCTCTCATCTCTTGATTGTGGAGATTTTCTTTTTGGGTTGATGCAATTTTTATTTCTTTTTGAGGTGGGTATGTGACTTTTAGGAGATTGAAGCAAGAAGCAAAGCAGGGTATCGAAGAGTTGGTTTGGCCACTGATATTTGTGCCCTCACCAGTGAGGATTGCCAAAAGATTTGTAGATACTGGGAATTCATCAGTGTGTCATCTTACCACAAAGACGCAAAAGGGGATCCATTTTAGTGGTAAGAAAACTTATGTCTACATATGGTTTTTTCCCTATCCTCGATAGAAATCAAAATCAAAATTTCTTCGTTGTTCTCTCCAAGAAATGGAGCTTAATGAAAACTGTTTGGTTTCAACAACTCAATGGTATTAAATTTTTTTTTTCTCTACAACTCAACAAAATATGTGAATATTTCTTTTATCTATTTCTTATTTATATCATGGTATCTCAAACTGAGTTGATTAGGTGGTGTATTTGGATGCCAAGGTTTCTTACTGTGTAGATAGTGTCAAAATTGGCACTTGGTGATATTGTGGTAATGTTTGTGTTGGGGGGGGGGGGTGGGGGGGGGGGGGTTGGAGTAAATCTAGCATATACATCTACAGTACAACATCTACAGTACATACATTAGCTTGTTGTGCAGCATTTGTGTTTATATATGTGTGTGTGTGTGTGTGCGTGTGTGTGTGTGTTTATTCCTTTTTCGTGTTGTGCAATATCTACAATTGATGATGACAACCACAACAAAAATTCACAAAATTTAAGTTAAGTTGCTAAGAACTATTTTGTCAATAACAGAATAATTTCTACATTTACTCCTAATTTTTTTTAGCATCTTGGTGTTAATTGAAAAGAAAGGTGCTACACTTGGTGTTCTAGAAGTTCACAATTTCAGGGGTGGGATATTAGTTGGTGCTGCACTTGGAATTGATTTCAATTTTCAAAATGAATCAATCATCCTTAATTAAATGGAAGTTGTTCCTATTTTTTATTGAAAAAATCAAAGTACCATATTTGTCTAACTATATAAATTTTTAGATTGCAGGTTGCCTTGGGTTAAGATCATAGTTAATGCTCAAAGTGGTAGCCAAACAAATGAACTATTCATTTTTCCCTTTCATCTGGAATGGTGAGTTTATCGGTAACTGGATTTTAGCCAAGGCCTGGGGAGTATTGAATACTGAAGCCGGCAAGCTTAAGAGTGCATGTTTCTTCAAACCTAGCTGGTAATAAGATTATGCAGCAAACTATTAGAAAAGGAACAGTAACTATCTCATTTATTACCAAATTTAATCTTTTCACATAATTTAGGTTTCTTTTTTTGGAAATTTATTTGCAATATCGTTGGCATATTATTAGTTTCCTCTCTTAGTTTGTTTTTATTTCACTCTCAAACAAAGCTTTGGTAGGTTCTAATGAATGAAGAGCATAGCTTGTTGTTAGAGCAGACTGCAGAGTACTCCCTGATTTCATGGATAGCTTAATTTCATGGTAAATGATTCTTGGACTTTTCACCACTTGTGACGTTTTTTTTTTTTCATAAATGTTATTTTTTGTGCTTCTCAAAAGTATAACCTTTATTCCTACATTATTTTTTGTAATTCTCAAAGTATGACCTTTATTCCTACATAATAGTATTCAAAAAGCTTCTGATAGAAATTAATCACAAGAACTATCAAGAGAAATATATTAATTTGGACTAAAGATGCCATTAGTTACTACAACAGGTTTTGATATTACTATTTTCTCTATTTGTGGAAGGTCCAGACATGATGCATATATTTTGATGAGAAAGCCATCTGATCTTGCTCTGACAGAAATGTGGTTGATATACAACTCCTAAAGAAAATAAGAGATTAGCATTGTCAAGATCCATGTTTAACTGACTAGCTGATTTTCAGGGAAAATATGTGATTTTCCAGTGAGATTGCACTTAAAACTTTCCATGAACATTGAACAACAATCGTTTGGTGAGTGCATTAAGTTCATTAGCATGACATTTGCTTTCATCTTTGAAATTGCCTTACATTCTTAAGGATGCTTGGCATACAAAATAATCCAGCAGTGGACAATTAGAGCTATGACACCTACAGCATATCACTTGAATCCGCACCTTCTAGTTTCAATAACGGGAAGTCGTTAGTTTTCACGAGGCTTTAAATGGAATGCCAAATAATCACATGCTTAATGGCATTGAGTTGGCTACTCATGAACTTAATTTTGCTGTCTTTATGAGTGGCATGCTGGTATTGGCAGAGCTACAGTTGCTTCTCTTTTGTAGACTTTTTTGATTATTTACATTTTAGCTTGTAATTCTTTAAAGGCTTTCTGTGACTACTGCTTGTATGGATAGAGGTCCTCACTTATTAATAAATTTTTATTACATATCCAAAAAAAAAAAAAAAAAAAAAGAGATTGCTAAATAACCATAACTATCAATCAAAAGACAACAAATGAGTAACGTTCCAAATGTTTGGATCCCCAAGTAAAATTATGAATACATTATTGTTACTAATTGGACCTCCTCCCTTCATGTTGCTCATATTAATTTTCCAATTATGTTCACTTTATTGGTAGTGGTTCTTGCATCGGTGAGTATTGGGATTGAGCACATGTTCCAGCTGTTTCATTCTATGAATCAAGTTATATATGTCAACACTTTTCTAGACATAAATTTGCATTTAAGGTGAAGGTGAAGGAGGGAAGGAATCTGATAAATGTACCTTGATTTTAACTGAAGGAGATTCGGCTAAGGCTCTTGCAGTAAGTTGTTGTGTCATTGTGCAGAGTGTTTTAGCATTAAAGTTAGCTCTATTGGGTTTCACTTTGTATGATTTTTGACGTTATTCATTTTAATACAGTTGGCCGGGCTTACTATGGTGTGGGTCGAGATTACTATGGTGTGTTCCCATTGAGAGGTAAATTGCTCAATGTGTTCCCATTGGGTACATAAAGTAGATTCTTGGACTTCAGCAGCATAAAGAATACACCAATGTAAAATCTTTGAGAAATGGTCATTTGATGATAATGACTGATCGGGTGAACCTTAAGTTTCTTTTATTGTTTTGTTCTTGTTTAATGCTTACAATTCTCTCTACAAGGCACGCTGACAGCCTTCAACAAATATAAAATTTTAACTATAATTTTTTGTACAGGATTGTGATGGTTCCCACATCAAAGGGTTGTTGATCAATTTTATTCATTCATATTGGCCATCACTGTTAAAAGTTCCATCTTTCTTAATTGAGGTTATCACTCCTATTGTGAAGGTTGGTATTTTCAGTTAACTAGTTCAAATATTAGCACAACTTCAATATAAGTGGAATGTTTCTTGAGGGAAAATGATCATTTATCATCTTTGCAGGCATTTCACAAAAATGGGACACAATTATCATTTTATACCATGCCTGAGTACGAGTCATGGAAGCATAATTTGATGGGCAATGCAAGTGGGTGGTCTATCAAGTACTATAAGGTTTGCATTGTTAAATTTGTTACATGTGAACCAATTACAGAACCTTTTATTTTATTATCTGTTTTCTGTCTTTTACATATTGATTTGTTTGTATCTTTTTAGGGGTTGGGAACAAGCACATCAAAGGAAGGAAGAGAGTAATTTGCAAATCTTGAGAAACACAGGAAAGATTTTATTTGGGAAGATGAACACGATGGGGAGGCCATTGAGCTGGCATTCAGTATGAAGAAGATAGAAGAGAGAAGAGTTGGCTTAGGCAGTTTGAGGTCAAAGTTTTGCCATGTTTTCTTCTTGTGTGTTTTAGAGAAAGGGAATGAATATATATCTAATATACCACCTTCTGAATGTGCAGCCTGGTACTCACCTTGATCAGACGGGCAAGCTCATAAAATACAGTGACTTTGATGAATCAGTCTAAGTATTCGATGCCATTGATGAAGGCTTGAGCTTTGATACCATGTAAGAAAGTAAAGACGAAGGAAGGAGAAGAAGTGTGAACACAGAGAGAGAAATTGAGAGACAAAAGATGAAGACTTTCTCTAATTGATACAATGAATGAATCTGTACAGAATGAGAGCTTTATACAATTACATCTAAGCTAGGAACCCAAACCCCCAAAACAGAGCATAACTAATTATACCAAATTATAAGGGAAGCAGTTACTACACGTGCAAAGATTAGTTACAACACGTGTGATACAACTGAATAAAATTAACACCTAAACTACTTGTAGTTTAGCTACTGATCTAATCGTCTTGCAGCTTCAGCTATCATTGTGAATAAGTCTATTCCCTCCTTTTTTCACATGGAAACAGCAATAATGATAGAAAACTGAAAAAGTTTATTACTACTAAGCATTATTGATAACTTTAACGCATATAGAAAACTGAAAAAGTTTATTACTACTACTTGCGCAGGTTGCGAAAGTAGGCTGCCGAGTCTCTCTCAAAATCATCTCTGAATATGCGATGATTTCTACCCAGTGCTTTCATGGTCTTCCTGTTGGTGGTAGATGCTGATGAGCCAGATAGGAGACCACATATTGCAACTGCTGCACCAAACACTGCAACAGCACACTTGGCTATTGTAGCCGCTTTATTTTCTGAGTCTGACATTACGTATGCTAGTTTTTTTTCACGGTTCTGTGTGCTTTGGATGCAACCCTTTAAGTCCCAAATGTTCCTGTTTTTGTTAATCTAATTCTCTGCTCTTTAAAACATACACTAACAGAAGGCTTTATATATATAGAGCAGTCTAGGAACTTAGAAAGTCATTTTGTAGTTAATACAAAACTTCTACATGCATTTTCCAAGACTTATTCATTGTAACGAGGATGAGAGCATGTGAAAAAGTGGATTAGATCAGAGAGTAAAATCTTATATTGTTTTCAATGGCACAAGACTATGTGGTTAAGTGTCTGAGCATTCAGCTTATCATCATGGTGAGCAAAGTCTTGTGAGTACCATCATTGGAATGGCACAAGACTATGTGGCTCCAACAACATTATTACATTAACCTGCATCAACCAAATGGCCAATTTGGCACTTGTAATTATGTGAGATGAACATGCCTCATGTGTCACTCTTTAAAGCTGAATCTAGTTCAGTATGCATTTTTAGTTCTAATCTAATTATCACATTTTGAATTCACAAATGATCTGTTCTATTTCAGGGAGGAAAAGATCATGCAAGTGCTAGGTATTTCTATACGCGGCTTTCTCCAATCACGTAGTTTCTGTTCCATTAGGATGGTGATGACCTTCTTGACTACTTGAATGAAGATGGGCAATCAATTGAACCAACTTGGTATCTTTTTCCCCATTCTTCTATCTGTTTGGTAGAAGGGATTTTAGCATTTTGTATGAAGAACTCCTATATATAAATAAGGCTTATACTTTAATTTTTTGGTTATTTTAGGTACATGCCAATTGTACCAACGGTTCTTGTCAATGGTAGTGAAGGAATTGGGACTGGTTGGAGCTCTTACATTCCTAATTACAACCCAAGAGACATAATAGCAAATATTAGGCGCTTGTTGAATGGTGATGCTATGGAGCCTATGGATCCATGGTATAAATGGTTTAAAGGAACTATTGAGAAAACTGCTGCAAAGGAAGGAGGGAATAGCTACACTATTTGTGGAACTATAAAGGAAGTCAATGAGACAACACTAAGGATAACAGAGCTACCAATCCGTAGATGGACACAAGATTACAAGGAATTCCTGGAATCTATTTCTTCTAGTAATAAAGAATGCAAGGATCCCTTCATTGAGGTAAATTTGCTCAAGTCCTTGAGAATTATGTGATCCACCACAATGTGAATTAGATTGTACCCAGTTTCTCATGAAAAATAATGCTGGCTGCAGGATTTCGATATGAATTGTGATGACGTAACAGTAGAATTTGACGTCTTCTTGACCTAGAGAACTTGATTAGGGTCACTCAAAAGAGGGTTTGCTGAAGAAATTTAAACTAACCACTACAATTAGCACAACTAATGTGCACCTGTTTGACCCAAGAGGCGTGATTAAGAAGTATGACAACCTGGAGCAAAGTATGTGAGAGAAATTGGAGTTCTTTACATTGATTTACCAATATAATTTCCATGATAACACACTTACTATTTGTGATTTTTCCTCCTGCAGTTCTTGAAGAATTTTTTCATTTAAGACTTGAATTTTATGAGAAAAGAAAGGTGAGCTCACTTATGCTCATAGCAAAAGAGTAGAACTGCTACTCAATAATTTCAACCATTTCTTATGGAAACAATTATTAATTGCAATTTTTGTAATTTGTGCAGAAATTTCTACAGAACAAACGTGAAATGGAGTTGTTGAAGTTGGAAAACAAGGTTAGGTTTATCCTTGTAGTTGTGAAGGGAGAGATCATTGTAAGTAATAGGAAGAGAGCTGATTTGTTTGTTGAGCTGCAAACAAAAGTTTTCACTCCTTTTCCAAGGAAAACTAAAGCTGTTGAGCCAGAAGTTGCTGGTGCAACTGAAGATACAGAAGAAACAGAAGTGAAATCTCTTGCTGACAGCAATAGTAATGGGGTACAGATCAGTGATTATGAGTATCTACTGGCCATGGCAATTGGAAGCTTGACCATTGAGAAGGTGATCGGTGCAAAACTGCAAGTGCACAGTATCGTAGTTTTATAGTAAAGTGATGAGAAGAGTATCGTCCTCAGGGATTGGTAACTTATTTTTGACAAATACCAAAATTATGCTAATCTTGATTTTATCTAGAGAAGTCACTAAGGTTGTTGTAATTGGAATTTAAAATAAAATCAAATTAAAGAAAATATGCAAAGGAAAAGAAAGATATTGTTCAAAGATCAAATTAATGGGAATAAAACTTCTAGGAAATCGATTTCACCTACTCCCTCACTATGCTTTACTCATCTAGCTAATTAAATTTAATTTTCTTTGTTTGTTAGCAATCTCCAATAAACATCCAAAAGCCTCTTTCGACAGTCAATTGGAAACATTCTTGTTCATCAATTTACACAAGAGAATGCAATTTAATATAGCAAGAAAGCATTAGGACCAATGATTTTAATACTACACAGGTTCATACAAGTCTTTCGATCTCTATATTTACCTATGCCGAAATATTCAAGATCTATCCTATAATTCCCTCTTTCGACAGCAAATCACAAGATCAAAATCATCTAATTAATGGCCGGTTAATTAGAAGCAATAAACTCAGAATAAATCAAACAAACATGAAAAGAATTAATTCAAATTATCATAGAAAAGCAAGCATAGTTCGGAACTAGATTACATCGTTTTCCTAGAATAAAGAAAATTTAGTTCATGCTAAAAATTAAATTCAACATAAACGAATTCACCATAATTTTTTTTGAGAAGATTTGAAGGAAAAAATGAACACAAAAATCTGCTTCAGCCTCCCCTTTCTTTCTGCATAAGCTTCAGCTTCTTTTCTGCTTCAGCCCTCTCTTTCTTTTCTGTTTCAGCTTTTCTGTCTTCAGTTTCCCCTTTCTTTTCTGCGCCTCCAGCCTTTTGTTTCAGCCTTCTCCCTTTTGGTTCAGCCTCCTTTTTTCTATTCTGCGTCAGCCCTCTTGTTTTTTTTCTCTTCTTTTCAGCGCCTACTCTTTTAAGTTTCCAGCCGTGGTGCCCTTTTTTCAACCCAAAAACGTTTGTCTTTTTCAGCCCACTGTTTCAGCCCAATACTTTGATTTCTTCAGCCCAAAAACCTTGCTCTCTTCAGCCTAAAACCTTCCTCCTTTCAGCCCAAAAGCAGTTCATCTTTTCAGCCCAAAATGTGGCTCTTTTTCAGCCTTTTTCTTCAACGTTTTTTTTCTGTTTCAGCCTTCCTTCTTTTTAGTGTTCAGCTGCCTCTCTTTTCAGTTCAGTTGTGGTGCCCTTTTCAGCCCAAAACATTCCTCTGTTCAGCCCAATATTCTCTCTAGCTGCTTCATGTCTCTTTTATTTGGTTAAATCTTTATTTCCTTCAAATCTGCAATAAAATTTAAATAACAATAATGAAGTCTAAAATCAACAAAAATAAGTAAAATTAGACTAAAGTTTAAAGTTGAGAAGTGATAAATTATGCCAAATTATGCAAGTCATCAGAAGGTTCAGGAGCTATGCACTGAAAGGGATAAGCTCAATAAGGAGGTTGATGATTTGAGAAAGGAAACTTCAAAGTCCTTTTGGAGGAAAGATCTTGATGCTTTGGAGGGGCAACTCGATGTATGACTGAAAAATTAACAATTCCTTGTGATGATTTGTTTATTTGTTTCTTGACTGTTTAGTTTTATTTCATTTAGGAGCTTGAGAAAAGTGATGCTCAGTCAGAGGAGTTAAGAAAGAAAATGAGAGGCAAGGCAAGGGGTGAAGCTGCTATGAAGTCTACTAGACAAGCACCCAAGAACCCACGAAAGAACAATAATTAGAAGGCAAATAATGCAGAATCTGTGCAGAAGCTGTCTCGTCATCTATGGCTGCAATGGAAATTGGTAAGTGTCAAACAATTTTATGCTTATAACATGTATTAGTTTTTGTTTTATTTTTGGTTTATGTCTGCTTGATTTACCAGAGAAAGCTTCTGAGGCAGCAAAACCCAATGGCAGAGCAGGCTCTAGGATAGCTCCTGCTAAGGTTTGTTTCTGTTCCTATGTTCTACTTTTCCTTGTAAAGGATTTCTTTAGAACTCATGTTGATATTACTTTTTCTTATCAGCCAAAAAAGCAAACTTTAGTGCCTATGACGACGACGATGTGCTTGAGCTCAAAGAACGACTTGCTGCCTATGACCCCGACTCATCTCCTGATCAATCAGCTGGTAAATGCTATATTATTATATTTCATTAGACTATTTATTCTGATCTTTACATAACTCAGCTGAAATGTAAGAAAAATTGCGGTGGATGATATGGGGATATTTTTTTGCAAACTGGATAATATATGATCTTGTGTGAGAAATTGTGTTTCTATTATTCTTCTTCATAAAATCAATTCCAATAGAACAAAATACTGTAATGTAAATAGATAAAATTTTTCCATGTTACAAGCATCAACTAAAATTTCCACTTGAGATTCAGCAGAACTTATTATTAGTTTCTCTTGAATTTTTCCATGATCTTTTACTGTGAACGTTGGGAATGTGTTGGAGTGTTTTTTCTGTAAGTATTTGTGAGGTAAATTTCTCTTTGTTTTTATGCCCGACAGCCATGGAGACTGAAGTGCCCAAAGTACCAGCCAAGAAGAAAGAACCTAGCAAAAGGGCTGCAGCTGCACAGAAGAAGAAACCCTTGGCAACTGTTTCAGAGATATCTGATGATGACGATGATGATAATATTAATGAAATTGATGATGATGAGAAGATAGTGAGATGGAAGTTGTAGCTGCTCCAGAAGCCAGGAAAAAGGGCGGGAGAAAACCGGCTGCAAATGCTAAGGCAGTAAAGGCCCCTGCAGCGGCAAAGAAGAGAGGTGCAGCCAATAAGCAGGAGCCTTAGACATTGGGCCAGAAGCTGTTATCTGACATGTTAAAGCCTGCTGAAAATTCTGGGATTTCACCAAAGAAGAAAGTGAGAAAGATGAGGGCATCTCCATTCAACAAGAAAAGTGGTTCTGTGTTGGGAAGGGTTGGTAAGGTAAATGAAGTGACTGAAAATGAAGAAATTCGGGTTCTGCTTCTACTTCTGCCAGTACTGAAGAAACTATTGAAGTTGCACCAGCAAGAGCAAGACCTCAAAGGGTGAACCGTGCGTAGACAAGGTATGTGTTGAGTGACTCTGAAAGTGAACATGCCACTGAGGATTCTGAATTTGATGAAGTGACTGATGAAAGTGAAGATGAGTAGAGTAGTAGTTCTGTTGAGAAAGTGACTGATGGAATTCTTGAAATGGGAACTTAATCTCATTCCCCTTGTAATGCACTCCATTACTCTTAGTTGTGACTCTGATAATTTGCTAAACTGCATTTCCTAGCAATGATCTTTGTCTATTGTGATTTGTTATGGGGCAAGGATGTTCTTTCCCCTTCACTGCAATTCTACTTTAACAACTTACTAATATATTACAAATTAGAATGTCTGCAATTTAAATTAGTGGAATATTTTCAAAAGAAATAGATGTACCAAATAATTGAACTTGAAGAGATATATAGCATTTCCAGGTGTGAGTTGGTTTCCCAAGTGTCACTTATTAATTCTGATTTATTGTCTAAAAGGGATGGAAAGAGGATTTAAGAAGTCCTCATTAAGATAGAGCTAGGCTTCTGTGGGGGAGGAGTAAATCTAGCGTATACATCTACAGTACAGTAATTACCCTGTTGTGTAGTATTTGTGTTTATTCCTTTTTCATGTTGTGCAATATCTAGAATTGACGATGACAACCACAACAAAATTTCACAAAATTTAAGTAAAGTTGCTATGAACTATTTTGTCAATATCAGATAATTTCTGCATTTCCTCCTTATTTTGTTTAGTATCTTGGTGTTAATTGAAAAGAAAGGTGCTACACTTGATGTTCTAGAAGTTCACAATTTTAGGGGTGGATTTCACTTAGTGCTGCACTTGGAGTTGATTTCACTTTATAAAATGAGTCACATCCTTAATTAAATGGAAATTGTTCCTATATTTTATTGAAAAAAATCAAAGTACCATATTTTTCTAACTATATAAAATTTTAGATTGCAGGTGCCTTGGGTTAAGAGCATAAGCTGATGATAATGCTCAAAGTGGTACCAAACAAAGGAACTATTCATTTTCCTGATGGTTGCCTTTCAGTTATTGTATACTCCTACAAGTAATAAAATACAAGTGTTCCGTTCACAGAAAAGAAAGTGTTTTTATTTTGTTTAATTTTGCCTTATTATTGTTATTGTGACAGGAAGGGGTTAGGGGAGGATGTGTTTTCTTTTTGGATATGCTTCATAATACTTATTATATTTTATTACAAAACTAGCTATCCAGTATTTGTTGATTACTGTTTTTGTCAATACAGACTCAATATCAGTTATTCTTTCGATAAACATTAGCATCAGAACCAGATGCATCAATTCATTGTGTAGCTTCAGATTTTGATCAAGCTTATTTATATAGGCAGCCCTCCATAACAATTTCTTCGATCACTTAAATTTTGTGACAGTTTGATTTAGAGAGGAATTCAAATAATTTGAATAATGGGGCTAGACCTCATTAAACTTCTGAAAGCATGACCCTTGCATTAAAAAATGATCTATAAGATGTAATTTTAATTTTCTTTGCATGAATCATCCATGAGTGAAGTCATATACAGTATCATTAGTTACTAACTTCCCCATTTAGAGTCCTTTGTCATTTGACTCTTCCTTCACCTCTTCACGACCTGATTCTGTTTGAATTTTCATAGTATTGCCTTAGCTAGTACATTTTAGTTTTACCTATTAAGGCAAATGGGCAACCAAGTTTTTCCCATTACTTTTGTTGGGGTGTGATGAGAAGGGTTGGGGAGGGAGAAAGAAAGAAAAATACTTTCTGGTAGAGAATACAAAAATCCCAATGAATCTTTCTTGAAATGAGGAATTAATTCTATGAATACCAGTCTAGCTCTATCTTAATTCTTCTCTTTCATCAGGTTTGGTGAGTTTATCAGTTACTGGATCTTAACAGAAGCCTAAGGAGTATTGAATACTGAAGCCGACAAAGCTTAAGAGTGCATGTTTCTTCAAACCTAGCCGGTAATAAGATTATGCAGCAAACTATTAGAAAAAGAATGGTAACAATCTCATTATTACCAAATTTAATCTTTTCTCATAATGTAGGTTTCATTTTTTGGAAATTTATTTGCAATATGGTTGGCATATTATTAGTTTCCTCTCTTATTCTGTTTTTATTCATTCTCAAACAGATCTTTGGTAGGTTCTAATGAATGAAGAGCATAGCTTGTTGTTAGAGTAGACTACAGAGAACTCCCTAATTTCATTGATAGCTTGATCTTTGGTAGGTTCTAATGAATGAAGAGCATAGCTTGTTGTTAGAGTAGACTACAGAGAACTCCCTAATTTCATTGATAGCTTGATTTCATGGTAAATGATTCTTGGACTTTTCACCACTTGTGACATTGTTTTCTTCATAAATGTTATTTTTTGTGCTTCTCAAAGTATAACCTTTATTCCTACATAACAGTATTCTTAAAGCTTCTCATAGAAATTAATCACAAGAACTTTCCCGAGAAAGATTTAATCTGGACTAAAGATGCAACTAGTTACTACAACAGGTTTTGATATTATTATTTTCTCTAGTTGTGCAAGGTCCAGATTTGATCCATGTATTTCGACGAGAATGCCATCTGAACTTGCTCTGACAGAGTGGTTGATATACAACTTACTACAGAAAATAAGAGATTAGCATTGTCAGGATCCATGTTCAAGTGACTAGCTGTTTTGCAGGGAAAATACATATTGTGCAAGGTCCAGACTTGATCCATGTCTTTTGATGAGAATACCATCTGAACTTGCTCTGACAGAAAAGTGGTTGATTTACAACTTACTGAAGAAAATAAGAGATTAGACTTTCCATGAACAACGATTTCTTGGTGAGTGCATTCGGTTCATTAGCATGACATTTGCTTTCATCTTTGAAATTGCCTTACATTCTTAAGTACGCTTGGCATACAAAATAATCCACCAATGGACAATTATGGTTATGATGCCTATGGCATATCACTTGAATCCAGCGCCTTCTAGTCTCAATAACAGGAACTCCGTTTTCACTAGGCTTTAAATGGAATGCTAAATAATTGCATGCTTAGTGGCATTGAGTTGTCTGCTCTTGAACTAAATTTGGCTGTTTTTATGAGTGCAGTTAGTGGACTACCAGCATTGACAGAGCTACAGTTCCTTCTCTTTTGTAGACTTTGTTGATCATTTACATTTTAGCTTGTAATTCTTTAGAGGTTTTCTGCTGCTTGTATGGGTAGAGGTCCACTCATTTTAATAAATTTTTTATTAAGCCAAAATATATATATATATATATATATATGATTGCTAAATAACTATAGCTATCGAACAAAAGACAACAAATGAGTACTCTTCCAACTGTTTGGGTCTACAAGTAAAATTATGAATACATTATTGTTACTAATAGGACCTCCTCTCTTCATATTGCTCATATTAATGTTTCAATTGTATTCACTTTCTTGGTAGTGGTTCTTGTATCGGTGAGTATTGGAATTGGGCACATGTTCCAGAAGTTTCATTCTATGAATCAAGTTAGATATTTCAACACTTTTTTGGACAGAAATTTGCATTCAAGGAGAAGATAAGGCTCTGTCTCAATTCATCCAAATGAAGCTCCTAGTTTTCTACTTGACTCTTATTTGAAATTTTTTCTTACTAGAAATTATGAAATGTTCCCAGTATGCCAAATAAAATTGCTGCACAAATGACTGCAAAGGTTTTCCACAACAATTTTCTCTGGTAGCAGCTTTTCAGAACCCATGGAAAAATGGGCTTCTGAATTCTTATTGTCTCAACTGATTAACAAGTGGATTAGAGAGTTTTTTTTCCCGCCAAGGAGTTTTCCATTGATCAGACTATCTGTGGTTAGTTTACAGTTCCTGGAGATTTTATTGGTCCTCCTTGGTGGTTAGTTTCTGTCACATTTAAACATTAGAATGGATTGTTTATCTTAGAAATTTTTGATTGGTTGATAAATGTGTGAAGTATGCTTTCTAGATGTTGTGAGAAAGAAGTTATTTTTGCTTAATGGATAAAATTTAAGTATAAGTACTTGCATTCACTAACTTTAGGAAACAAAAGCCTCATATAGCATTCAATTACAAAATTTGCATTATTGTTTTTTTCACCCACAAGATTTTCAAAATATTTCTTAAGATAATCACCATATGAATGTTTGGATGAAGTTCCATATTATTTTGTTTAAGCATTGATTATGTGTTTGAGTTCTTTCTTCTTCCATGAGAGTGGAAAATTAACCACATGTGCAATTAGCTAACCTTATTTGAATGCATTTCTTGTTAGGCACTGATCAACTCAGAATTTTCAATATGTTAATTGGAGTTAACACAATTAATCAATTTCATTTGTTATTCATCCAATATTAAGTTTTGTCCTAACAAATGTCATGTTACTGTTTTTTTCCAGATTAGATGACAAGAGCAACAAATGTCATCTCATAGCACTGTGAAGTCCACCACCTTGGAGGACTAGTGCTATTGTGGAGTAGAATGGAAAATAAGGGTAAGTGGATATGATAAAAGAAAAACATCAATTTTTGGTTTTGTATTTGGTTGACTGCGTCTGCATAACTTGCATATTGTCTTATGATAGACTTTTATGTCCAGAAAAATGTTTAGGTATCATGTTGGAGCATATATAAATTTGATTTTAAACCAAGAATTTGATTTTAAACCAAGAAGAGAATGAGAATTAGCAGATGAAGGAAGCAATTGAAGGAGTTCTTGTTTGTTCCATGTAGTCAAAGACCTAACAACCATCAAGAAGAGCTTCTCTATCCCCAACTGGGAGGGATTAAGAATTCAAGCGCCTATGTCAAGTGTGAAAGTCAAATTTGAGCCGTATCTGACTTGGACTCCTTTTGTTGACTTTGGCTTGGACTCTATTCCTTTTTGGTTTTGTACTGTACTTGGTTTAGGATTTGAATCATTTTCCTACTACACCTTGACTTGGGGTACTGTATATATGTGGGCTCTTTATGTAAATATATTCAGCCTTGGCTCTTGTCAACTGAGAGAGTGAGAGTTCTTTGAATGTATATGCAGTTAGGGTTCTATGAGAGGGTCTTTGTATCACATTTGTAATCTCCTTATTTTCTTAGTGAAACTTTCTTGACACCGCCTATGGATGTAGGCCCAAGGTTGAATCATGTAAATCTTTGTCTTCATGTGTGATTCTTTCTTCTATTTTTCTGTTTATATTCACATAAACCCATTATTATTCTCTTCACTTACAAAAAATTGACATTAAAACTTCTGCTATGTCAATAGATCTCTTCGATTGATCCCTCTCTCTTGCTAGTCATTTAGAAAGGTAATCTATTCCCCCTTTATCTTTTGGTTATTTCATTGGCAGAAAACTTGCAAGCTTGATTTTGTTTCATTCCTTTTTATCCTCATTTCTTTGGCTGAATTTTGCAATTCTAAGTATGTTTAGTGTTGCTGTGAGCTGTACAATGTGTTTTTCATAGTTTATCTCCTTTAGTTTAAGGCATCCATAATTTCTTTATTTTATTTGTGCATTTTGATGAGTCCATGTTTATATATGTACTTGGTTAAAAAGTACTTGTAAATCAAGCTTCATGAAGTGGAATTTTATGAATATACCAATTCAATCTCTGCAAATTGCAGATATATGCATTTGATAATCTGTATATCAATTGTCTTGGGTGCTTTCCTATTATCATTTAGTTCCACTTACTGAACCAATTTATCTGCCTAAAAAATTTCAATATCTCCTGTAAATAGATATTTGCTAATTGTCAGGTGTAATTTTCTTACCCCTTTCTATTTGGTTAGGAAGCACAATTTTTGTACCTCAAAGTTTGCCCTATATAGAGAAGAGCTATAAAGTTGAACCAATTGATTATAAATGTTGATTAGATCAAGTTCTCGAGACAAACAGTGAGACCTTTTTTGCAAAGAAGAGGCACTATCTTGGTCTAAAAATCGATGATTTATGTTATGACTTATGACTGCTAGATAGATATATAAGATCTTTGCAAGAACGTATTTACTGTTTTTTTCACAGTATGTTCAAGTGAACAGATGCAATTAGCATATTATAGTTTATTCTTCTGTGTAGTGTGGATATCATTGAAGTGCTCTGTCCTCAATTAGATACCACTACATACTCTACATATCTACAGCGTAGCATACCAACAATCATGCAGGAGAAATCAAAAGCAAAAGCATAGCCTTTAATCCATTGGTTTAAGCTCTCCAAAAATCCTTGTTAAACAGATATTATTGAAGGGAAAGGGAATGATTATTACATGTTGGCGTCAATCTATATATTTAAGTGGATTGTAGATTCAGTTGACAACAAAACTGTAGACATTTCATTAAACATTCTGCTAATGGTAAATGTCTTCAATATCTATTTTTTCAATATATGCCAATTTTTTTTAAAAATAAAATAAAATAAAATTCTATAGCATTGCTTAAAGCTATAATAGAGATGATACTATGTTTTTAGCTCTTTTTTTTTTTAATTTTTTTAATTTTTATTTTTTGAGTAATTGAGCTGCCCTGAATTTGTTTGTGGTAAACTGCTTATGTGTTTAATTATGTCATAGTTAATTATGATAAAAATGGTGATTGAGGTATAAAATTTGTTACCTTGGAGAATTGACTTATTTAAAAATAATTTTTAAAAAATAAACTTTTATTCATCTAATGATAGCACTTTAAAGTTTAAACCTTAATTAATTGATTATTGTTTTGAGAAAAAATAAAATTTTATTCTTATTCCATATTAATATATAATATGCGACTTCAAGCATATTTTATTCAAATAATAGTAATAGTAATAAATAAATCAAGAAATATGTTGTAAACTCTATTTTTTTCATAGAGTTAAAACATTAGTTGCTTGCTCCTGTGGATGTAGGCATGAATCAAGTAAAAATTGGAGATCAATTATCTAATTACAAATTATAGATTTATGTATTTCATAATTTGGCTTGTGAAGAAATTGGAGATCAATTATCTAATTACAAATTACAGATTTATGCATTTCATAATTTGGCTTGAAAAAAAATTGGAGATAAATTATCTTGCCTGCTTATTACCAGTTTGCTCCACTAGCTGAACCATTTTTTTTTAATTTTTAATTTTTGAGTAATTGAGCTGCCCTGAATTTGTTTGTGGTAAACTGCTTATGTGTTTAATTATGTCATAGTTAATTATGATAAAAATGGTGATTGAGGTATAAAATTTGTTACCTTGGAGAATTGACTTATTTAAAAAGAATTTTAAAAAAATAAACTTTTATTTGTCTAATGATAGCACTTTAAAGTTTAAACCATAATTAATTGATTATTGTTTTGAGAAAAAATAAAATTTTATTCTTATTCCATATTAATATATAATATGCGACTTCAAGCATATTTTATTCAAATGATAGTAATAATAATAAATAAATCAAGAAATATGTTGTAAACTCTTTTTTCATAGAGTTAAAACATTAGTTGCTAGCTCCTGTGGATGTAGGCATGAATCGAGTAAAAATTAGAGATCAATTATCTAATTACAAATTATAGATTTATGTATTTCATAATTTGGCTTGTGAAAAAATTGTAGATCAATTATCTAATTACAAACTACAGATTTATGCATTTCATAATTTGGCTTGTAAAAAAATTGGAGATAAATTATCTTGCTTGCTTATTTCCAGTTTGCTCCACTAGCTGAACCAATTTACATGCTTCTAATGTCTCAATGTCTCTTTATGATTAAAATTTGTGCTTAGATATCTGTTAATTGTTAGTTACTTTTTTTTTACCCATTTCTATTTAATAGGGAAGATAAATTTTGTACCTTGAAGATTGCACTATATGAAGGTTAAAAGCTCTAAAATTGAGTGAATTGATTTTATTTGTAAATATTGTTTAGTTAAAAGTCTAGAGACAATGTGTGCCTTTTTCGCAAAGAAAAGACACCATCTTGGTTTAAAATTTCTTTATGCCTTGCTAAGGACTGATTTATGCATGATTTTATATACATGACTGGTAGGCATTGTTGTTATCAGAAAATGCTGCAACTAGCATGTTGGTCATACTTATACCAATAGTGTGGATAATTAATAGGCCCTATTCTTGACTAGATACATCTACAACAAGGTATTCCAACAATTGTGTAAGGACCACATTATGACATGTACTTACAGGCTAACCTTTCCATTGTAATTAAGAAACCTTGTTAGTAGCTTTTGAATCTGTTCTCCATCAGTTTATACATTGTAATTAGAAAGAAGCAAAAAGCATAAGCCTTAAAGTCCTGGCTGAGATACTATCAAAAAAGGGATAATTATTCAATGTAGGAACTAGTCTCTGTTTTTCAAGTGGATTGTAGGCCCAGTTTAGAATAAATATGCAAATATTTCATTGAAGTGCAAGCTTCTGCTATTAAAGTGGATTGCTCACATTAACTTATTTTCTATAGCCTTCTGATTATGACATAAACTTATTTAAAGCAACGGCCCATGTGCCTATTATTGCATTCACCAGATTACATGGACCGGCCCATTAGAACTTGGACTCCCTTCCTTGCAACGTGATCCAACGGTGCATGGTCCGAATATATACATTATTTTTTGGGTAAATAAAATTAGATATATAAAAATCCAAAGTTTATATTATATTTTAGATTAGGTATCAGATTTGATGATTTTGTCAATTAACGTCCCAAATTAATAAAATCGTTCCAATTTAAGGCATCTATCCATCTTTATTATTCATTTAAGTTATTATGACAGTAAAAAAGCTTATTAAAGCTGGAATTTGTTAATAAAATCTTGTGTTTTATAGAAGACTTGTTCATCAATCAATTTAGTGGAGAGAGAGAGAGAGAGAGAGAGAGAGAGAGAGAGAGAGAGAGAGAGAGAGAGAGAGAGAGAGAGAGAGATTGTTTTGGATCTACAATTGTACATAATAATGTAAATGAATAATAAGAAAAATGTTATGTCTATAACACTTTTACAACACTTTCACAGCAAATTATAAATGACAGTTTGTTACAAGTTGTTATTTGAAAGCACGATTAGTGTAGAAATACTTATGCTTGTTTAGACCTCCAAATTTAAATTACGGCTTGATTACTTTTATTCTACTTATTTAAGTGCGGAACAAGAGTAAATGAATCATAATAAAACTGGAACAACTCTCTAAAGTATAAGAATGCACAATAAACAATATATGTAAAGCTTAAAGAGTAAGGGAAGAGAGATGAAAATACAAGATAACACCGAGACGTGTTATTGAAGAGGAAACTAAAGTACTCGACGAAAAAACTCTCCCTGGCCCTCCAAGCCGAAATCAATCCACTAATGAATAAAGTTAGGGTACACGAATATTAAAAAGACCCCCAAAGCCTAATCTATCCAATATACTTGAACCCTCCAAGTTCTAGCTACCAACGGACTTCACTGAGCCGTGTCTTCACTAGTTATCCGAATCTCGCAATTAGCTCCAAATTGCATCCGCCATCCTTGGCTTCTTCCAATTCTTCCCACATGCACCAAAACTTCTTACAACTCTTAGATTGAGTGAGAAAAGTGCATGGACTAAGAACCTCTTAAGGATTTGTAATTGGAGAGGTTGAAGTAGAGGAAAACTAAGAGGAATGTATAGATGATTATGGATATACAATCTTCTAACTCTCAAGTGTTTGGCTAGGGTTTTCTCTCTCAAAAACTCTTTACAATTTCTTGGGTAATGAGAGTTTATATATGTGTATGTAAAAGAAATGAGAAATGCTCAATTTTAAATCTTGGCAGAGAGTTTCACAAGTCACTCGTGAGTTGGCCAAGTTGCGAAGTGACTCACAAAATCTAGCCTAGAACAGACTGTTCAAATTCCAACATGTGTAGCTCACGTGGCATTCTGCAGGTAAGTCCACTTGCGAGATAGTCGCGAACTTTTCTGTCTTGAGCTTTTCTTCTTAAAACTCTTACACTCAACCCTTACATTAAATCCCATAAACATATAAGGAAAAGATTGAACAATTACAATCAAATTTGACAGGGAATTAAAGCCAACAAAAACATAATTGTAAATCACAACTTTACATTATTGGTGGACAAAAAGTAATTTTGGTGGTAGTTTTAAATTAGAATTAATAACAACTTACCACCTATAATTTGTTGTGAAAGTATTGTGAAAATATTGTGGAAATATTGTGGATCTAATAATTCTCTAATTATAAAGATAAATAGAGACTTCCAATTTGAACTGGTTTCATAAGTTTGAGATGTTAATTGACAAATTAAAAAACTTATAAAGATAAATGTATGGTTCATTTAATATAATTCTCTCTCTCTCTCTCTCTCTCTCTCTCTCTCTCTCTCTCTATTTATTTTTTGAATAATGACAATACTGGCATGAAACAGTTTAGAAGTGTAATGTGCAATCTTTATTTATTTATTTTTTTAAAGTATATTAAAATATCTTTCTTATTAGTCCTTAAAATTTCAAAACTCTTCAATTCAATTCTCAGTTAAATTGTCATCCACTGCTACTGTTAAGACCCCAAAACGTACAACATGGTTTTGGCCTGATTTTAAAATTTATTTTATTATTTATTTCTTAGTTTAAAAAAAACTTTAATTAAAAAAAACCATTAAAAAAAAAAAAAACCCTAAGTAACCCGAAACTCAAGAACAAAAAAAAAAAAAACCCACCCCAAAAACAAATCCCTAACCCGATAGAAAGAGAAAGAGATTGAGAGATCTCTTATACATTTTCAAAGAGGGAGAAAGAAATTGACGTGATCAAAGATTATATCCAAGAGACGAAGAAGCTCCAATTTAATGGTAGGCTACTTCGTCTGTATTACTGTGCTGACATTTTCAAAGTTCAAACGTGCAGTGCAGGACGCATTTGAAAGTGACATGGAGGACAATTCACACAATAGATAGACTAAAATGTACTTCGGGAAACCATTTAATAGGCTATGACAGACTAATAAAGATGGCTTTTAGAGAGTGAGGATAAGGAAGAGTTCAACGAAGAGAATGACTGAGACAAAAGCCATCTGCTAATGAGTGGAAGAAAGTTGAAAGCATTTGTATACAATTATTAGAGAGTTTATATAATGCAGCATAAGCTTTTCTTTGAAACAAAAAGATTCAACGGCATGCATGCATCTATCTTCAGAATCTTCGAGAGGTAAGGGCAAATTTGACTAAGGGGACTAATTCTTTAGACAGTTTTATTAGAGACATGGCTACAGAAATGCATAAGAGGTCTCTCAATCTCTCAATTTATTTCTCTCTCTCTCTCTCTCTCTCTCAAACTATTGGGTTAGGGATTTTTTTTTTTCCCTTCAAAATCGGTTAGGGACAACATTTTTTTTTTTTTTTTAATTTACGTTTTCTAAATTAAAAAATAAATAATAAAATAAAAAGTAAATATTAAAATCATGCCAAAATATCGTTGTGGGGATATTTTTTGCTTCAAGGCTAAGGGCTAGACCAATTGGAGCCTAGGCAATTTTTGCTCTTGTCCCACATGGAAAAGAAAGCCTCCCTCTTCATGACATATAAGGGATGAACCAATGGAAAGACTACCACTAAGGAAAGAGGGAGGTTTTCTTTTCCATGTGGGACAAGAGCAAAAATTGCCTAGGCTCCAATTGGTTTAGCCCTTAACCTTAAAGCAAAAAATGCCCCCACATTCGTCTTTTTTGAGGTTTTAACGGAAGACTTAAATTGAGAGATTTTGAAATTTAGAGAACTGAAATAAACAAATACAAACTTAAAAAACTGAAATAAAAAGTGATGAAACTTATATGATAAGTTTTGCATTTTAACTAAATTTAAAAAAAAAAAAAAAAAATCATCCAATAACAGATATTTTTTAAACTTTGATAGTTTTTATTTATTAGTTCCCAAAAATTATGTGACAACTAACATATGGACCTTATTATCCTCTGTTTCTTTCGTATCTTACGTTCACCATTCTCCATTCACCAGTCAAAAAGTCTTTCTCCTCAGTCTCACATACTCACTCACTCTCTCTACTCATCTATGTCTGATCCCTGCAAGTAGTGCCTTCTTTGGTCCATTAACCTAAGTCACTACACGCCGGTTGCAAACACAGCTCGTATTCACTTCCACTCTGCCGTAGATATTCAGAGCACGAGTTCGTGAAAAATCATTCAAAATTTGTAGCATCCTCACTCCTCCTCGGTAATTTTTTTTTTGTCTTTTTTTTTGTGGAAAACAATCTGTGTCTGAGAAAATTTGGGTTTTATTTTTATTTGTCTCTTTTGTTTTCTTATTTGTGTTTTACTTTTATAGTCATAGACCAGCATCACTTCAGTTCATGTATATCTGGTCCGTGCTACTGTGATTGTGAAAATCTATATATGTGTTTGTATTATTATTATCTACTATCTTCATCTTTTCATTTCACTTTGTGTTCAGTTAGCTATGTCTTCATCTGTGGATATCTTAACACAAACCGATGAATTCTTGACCTTTGAGAACATCATTGCCACCCTACTTGCTCGTCTTTCTGCACTCAAGGGCTCTGTCCCTCAATCCAGCAGCAGTAACAACAATAGTGGCAGTAATGACCTCAACAACGACAACACCACTATCGCCGCCGCCGCCACTGACAACGGTCATTCACTTAACGAAGAATGTCTTGTTACACACAGCCAATTTGATAAGATACAGAGAGATCTCAATCAAATTAAAGAAGCTTTCCGCAAACTGAAGAATTTTGAGCACGATTGTTGTAGAATATTGAATTCTGCCTTGATGACATCTCCAAGATAGTTGTAGAAGCTTCTAATGATGCCTTCCCAATTCGAGCCAAGCTTAGTGCAATAAAAAAAAGATGCCTTGAAGTTGAAGTTGAGCATTCCATCATTGCCACCCAAAATGTCTACTAAATCGAGGCCAACTAATGGGTCCAATAGTGTGGTTAATGAGTTCTGAGCTTACATATGAATCGTAAGTTTGTATGTAGCTCAGTTTTCACTGAATTTAAGGAAGTTTTTGAGAACCTTGATATAAGGCTGAAGCTTTGCTACTTGTCTTTTGCTGTTCTTCCGGAGGATGTGGTGGTAAAGAGGAGGCTACTGGTAAATTGGTACGTCGGAGAGGGTTTAGAGGATCCTCCTAGTACTGGAGAAAAGAGAGCTGAAGATGTTGCTGATGAGATCCTTAAAGAACTTGAGCTGAAGGGCTTTATTGAGCCCGTTAAGGAAAGGTGCAAACTGAACAGGTTTAAGTTGCATCCTTTGGTGCACTATGGGTTATAATGCTTGCCTAGGAGGCTGGGTTCTTTGATTGTCATTTTTATGGGATTCCAACTTTAAATTCTTCCCGGTGTAACAGGGTATGTTTAGTGAAGGATGAGGATGGAACTTTGGAGCAGGTATTGAAAAATAGTCCTAATTCAGATCAGGAGAAACTGCAAACCATATTCAGTGTTAATGAGAGTTTCCCTGATCTCAGATTTGAGTGGTTTGCAAAGCTGAAAAATGTTAACATTTTTTGAGTGGTTTTCAAGGATGAAAAATGTCAATGTTCTTTATTTGGGAAGGTGGAAAAGCTCAGAACAGCATCACATTTTAAGGGAATTCTCACTTGAGAATCATATTGAAGTAGAAAGCACTGAGTTCTTAAAAGGGTTGAAGATTATGAAATGTTTAAGGCTTTTATGCCTGCAAGGAATTTCTAGAATTGAAGAGTTTCCGAATTCCATAGGCAAGATAATAAATTTGAGGATTTTAGATCTCAAAGCCTGTCACAATCTGGAGAATTTCTAGAATTGAAGAGTTTCCGAATTCCATAGGCTAGATAATAAATTTGAGGATTTTAGATCTCAAAGCCTGTCACAATCTGGAGGCACTTCCAGATGGGACAGTGTTACTCAAGAAGCTGTCACACCTGGATATTTCAGAATGTTACTTGTTCTGTATGCCCAAGGAGATAGCCTCTCTTTCAGAACTACAAGTCCTTAAGGGGTTTGTAAGCAACAGAGATAATAATTACCCGGGCCTGCCACATAAATTTTTTGGGGGAATTTGTGCCCCTCAAAAGAGAGACTCATGTACTCTTGAATATTTGATAAAATTGAAGAAGCTGAGAAAGTTGAGCATCAGTACAAGCAAGCAGCAAGGCTTTCCTACAAAGGAAGAGCTAGAGCCTCTAAAAAAGTTGAAAGCGCTGCGGAAGCTAGCAATACCCTGGCGTGTCAACAGTAACTGCAAGAAAATGGTCTCAAACTGAGACACCAGGACATCCTAGAAACCTGGAGAAACTTGAACTTCAAAGCTTTTCTGACTATTACACCCAATTGGCTGATGCCTGGAAACTGAAGAGCCTAAAGAAACTTTTCATAAGAGGAAAACTCATTAATTTGGGGCAAATGCAAGAGGAAAATAATAAGTGGACTCTGGAAATTTTACGTTTGTGAGTACTTGGATCAATTTAATATGAACTGCAAACATCATTCCCAAAGATTGAGAACATCAAACTATTGTATGTTTATGATTTTCTTGCATACAGTTTTAACCGGACCTATGTGAATCATTTTAAGTTAATTTAATTGCACTATTCAGAGCATAAAGCAAAGTTTTTCCTCCAAATTTTACGAGTTCTGATAAATTGCTGTTTCCAATTTGTCAAATATAAAAGTAGTCCAAACAGCTGCTTGTTAGATTCAGAAAGTTTAAGCTGATGCATCTTTGTTGTGTTCAATTGTACAGCTAATAATGAACGTAAGTAGGGTATTTACAATATACTTGGGCTAACCTTGCAAGAAAGATCTTAGCATGCCATCATTGAGCTTTAACTCGAATGAAACCTCCTTGTTCTTATAGAGCCTAAACAAAACCTTATACTATGGAAACCAATTTGCTTTACATATTGTAGCTATATACCACAACTGCCACCCAACCTGCAGATGTTTTTACAAAGCTGCTTTACATGCATTGAGTTCCAGTTCCTTCACTTTCCATCTTCAGGGGAGTACTATAGAAATTAGCTTCAGTACAAGAAAGACTCCTCCATCCTTATCAAGTTATTATTTCAGAATAGTTTCATCTTTTTCACATCTTTACCTCATCTTTTTAATTTTTTAATTTTTAATTTTATTTCCTTTATCTTATTCTTGATATATTTTTATTCATTTCTACTGTATCATGTAAACATACCAATCCAAAAGTAGTCCAAACAGCGGCTTGTTAGATTCAGAATGTTTCAGCAGCGTCTTTTTTGTGCTCAATTGTACAGCAAATAATGAACGTAAGTGGGTTATATACAATATACTTGGGCTAACCTTACAAGAGCATAGAATATACTTGGGCCTTTTGGACCATATCTTTAACACACACCCACAATATCTGTAAATGGTTTAACCTAACATGTGTTTCATTTAAGCATTGGCACCAAAATGTTACTATCCTTGGATTGACAAAGTTCAACTTATGAAGTTCCATTATTGAGCTCTAATTCAAGTGAAACCTCCATGTTTTTATAGAGCTTAAACAACACCTTATACCGTGGCGTGGAAAACCAAGTTTATTTACATATTTTTGCTACTCCAATTTTTCACTAACACGAAAAGCACATTGAGTTTATTTTCCATATACCACAACTGCCACCCAACTTGCAGATGTTTTTACAAAGCTGCTTTACTTGCATTGATCTTTACTTGCAATGACTTTTTTTTCACGTCTTTACCTCATCTTTTTGTTTTTAATTTAATTTCTTTATTTTTATTTTTGATGTATTTTTACTCATTCCTACCATATTACATGCAAACATGCCAATCCAGTACATATATATAAATAAAAAACCATCAATAAATAATACTTAACTCTTTTTCACCCATTCAAATTTTATGAAGAGCTAGTATTGTTAGTTCTAGTTAGTTTAAGTAATAAATTTTTTGTCTTCGATTTAAAGATTTGGATTCAAAATATGCTTACACCAAAAACGAAACAGCTCTTGGTGAAATTCTATCTCATCTAAAAAATTGATATTAAAGAAAAAAAAAGAAAAGAAATAACAACTACTAAAACATGCGCGTTAGATGCTTATATGAACTCAACAATAAGTATGAACATTTTTTTAGCCCAAATCATAGTTATGAACTTATTAATCAAATATCTTTAAGGAATGTCAAATTTATAATTGAAAAATTGTTTGGCAATTAAATTATTTTGTGCAAATGTCCATTAATTAATTAATTATTCAGCTTTCAAAAGATAATTTTTTTTTTATTTTACAATTTAACAATTCATTTTATATAATTTTTTTTACTAGCTCTTAATATAATATTGTTACCAATAAATAACAATGATGTTAAACCCGTAAGTAATCCGCGCATGTGACGAGTTCACACTACACACCTTAGTCATTCTTTATTTTGTAGATCCAACAATTTGGAAGAGTGTAGAACAACAATTAATTTACATTTAATTTGCCATTCAACTAAGGTAGGTGACACCTTCTCTCAAAAAAACAAAAAATAAAAGATAGGTGACATTGTCACAACGATCATACATGGCCAAAACCTTATTAGATGCATCTCTCTATCTCTCTCTCAAGACATAATATAAAAAATCTCTCTCTCTCTCTCTCACACACATTTTTTTTTTTAATAAATAAAGTCAAGATTTCCATTTCAACAAAAGCTTTCAAACATTACATCTGCAGGTCTTTGAGCACTAGATGCTCAATATGTAGAGGTTCATCTTCATTAGAAAATAAAATTAACAAATATGCGCATATTTGTCCTTTTTTTATTTTATTTTTATGAACGTCGGCATGTTTGTCTTTTTTATGAACGTCCGCATGTTTGTCTTCTCAAGCATTTTGCATTGTCAATTTGTCTTTATATATAAAAAAAAAAAAAAATTAAAAAGAATCCACTTGCATTATTTTTACAATTAAGATGATTTATTTTATATTCTCTTGTTTGAAAAATCAATCAATTAAACTATTTGAAACTGAAGCACACGGTTAGATATTTTGGTCCTCTCTCTCTCAAATTCATCTTGATGAAAAAAAAAATCTCCATTTCTACTGCTTGTTTTTTAATAATAATATTTATAGTTTCTATAACATTATTCTAAATTATTTGTTGGACTACACTTCCGTGGAGCATGTTAGTTTCATTTAGAAACATGACCCTTGCCTAGGTGGTGGTATACAATGTAATCATGGTATGTAAATATTCCTCTCATATGGAAGTGGACTCTATAAGGCTATCCATATTCAAGACACTAAATGATTCTCAAAAAAAAATATTCAAGACACTAAATGAGGAAAAAGTGTCATTGGCAAAACTTAATGGCACCAAATATATAAAGAACTTTTTGAATATATATGCATTTATAACGAGGGTGTCTATAGCTCTTAGAGCACTTGGCGGTTCCTCTAGGCATGTGTTTTCTATGCGTCCCACACAAACTAGGTAATTAGGCAAACCCCTTGAGATTGAGGAACAAAAATCCTTTATTTCTTTTGAGTATTTCACTTTATATTTCACCCAAGTATAATAGGTTATGGATTTGATTTTGTTTTCTTTTATACTTTGGTTATTTTTTTAATAAAAAAATGACACGTGACAAACTGTGGCTACGCATATATAAATGGTCTCTATAGTTACCAAATAATAAGTGGGAGGAAAATACCTCCAAACATATTTGGAGTCAATTTTTAATATATTTATATATATATATATATATATAAAATACACTTTACACCCTATAATTGTCACTTTTTAGTTTAAATAAATTAATAAAAGAATCTTTAAAATTATTTTATAATGTAGAAATATGAAAGGATTTCATTTTGAAAGGGTTAACAAATTTTTTTTTAAAAGGATTAAAAATTTAAAATGAGGTGTTATCAAAGTTAATATATTGATATGATAAATTTTAAATTTAATGAAATAAAATGACAAGTGATCAAAATCATAGGATGGCATGTGTGTTTTTGTTTCTAATTCTTCTTGGAAAAAAAATATTGAAAAATGGCTGTTTAAAAATAAATTTTTTTTCATTAACTATTCATAATTCAAATTTGTGCCAAACATTTTCTACGCAAATATCCATTAACAATTCATATTTATAAAATAGTTTAACCGATAAATAAAAATGATATTATACTTGTAAGTAATCTGTGCATCTCACGGTTCACACCTTATTAGTCATCGTCCTTAATTTTGCAAATCCAACAATTCGGAACAGTTGCGGACCAACAATTAATTTAAAATTAATTTATCATTCACCGAGGGTTGTGACAACAATCAATCATGGCCAAAACCTTATGCTTGAAAACGACAGAATCACATGGTTAGATGCTTTAGATCAACATAAATAGACACTCTTGCATCTTATTACTTTATTATTTCAAGCCAAAGTCGCCTAGTATTGATTCGAGACTGAGAAGTCATTGTTTATGGTGTTAGGTGTATTGGATAAAAAATAACTTGAATTAATTATAAAAGGTAAGAGTTAACAAAGATTGAAATAAAGACATTGGTTTAGGAAGTATTTTTAGAATGATAAAAATTAAATACAAACTTGGTTGTATATAGTCTAGGGCTACAACTCCTATTAAAAATATTAATATAATTACTGTAGGGTCAATTTTTGTAACCCAAACCCAAAAATGTATGGATTGTGAGCCCAATGAACCCAAGACAATAAGTTTGTAGAGAGTGGGTGAAAGAGTTAGGCTAGTAATGAATTAAACAGTATTGGACTGTGGTGCTTGTGGATAAATTGGCATTCAATCGTGCTCGGACAAGTGCAAACATAGACGTCCGAAGAGGAATTTGTATTGAATAAACTTGGGTTACAATTCTTAGAGCTACAGTAATGGAGTTCTCTCCTTTCTAACTTTCTTTTTTCGATCCCCTATTATCAGAGGGCTTTCCCTTTTATATAGTACTCCCTCCCTTCATCTTCATCGTCCACTTGTTCATCATCTAGACGCCCACTTGAGTGCATGTCCCATCATGTACCCTATTTAGCCTTGTGTAAGTGGCGGTAGCTGAGAGTGCACTGTTCAGGGGTCTTCTCCATATTAATGCGACTAGGAAAGTAGGTGCAGTGCATTTAATGTGGTGGTTGGAGTTTGTCTCCTAGATATTTCTCCGTTTCTGCTATCCTCATGCGTGCCTGAGGTTCATTTCCATCATTACACTTGTCAGGGGGATCATTTGAGCTTCCCAGACGCCTGTCGGACCAAGCTTCTTCGGATCCGAGGATAATGGGCTACTCGGACAATTGAATGTCTCCTCGGATTATGACCATGCTCCTCTCCAGACATGCTTCTTTTACATGGGCTTCTACTCGAGTGTTTTCATCTCTTCGGACCAACAGTGGTCTTCAAATAGGGCCCTGGGCCCAATACGCTAGGTTGGACTTTCCACCCCCCACAATAGTCCCTCAAAATTTTAGTTTTTCCCTCGCATCCGAAGAGAAAAAGTAGGATTTTGACTTGCCACGGAGTAGAAGTTTGAAATGACAATAATACCGGAACTTACACGCGTGTGGGCATAGAAGTAGGCGCCTCATTAATGCCGCTGTCGTTTCAGTCTCCTCGAGGTGCTGTCATTTACTTCAAGCGGCGTTTTGTCTTTGGCATCCAACGGTGGGCTGTAGATCCAACAGATGTGATTTTTTCTTCGGAATTTGGGCGGGATGGTCCCTGACCCTTCGTTTGACCTCGTATAAAATCTCAGAGGAAGTCATTCCTTCCTTACTTTGCAACTCCCAGACCCTCCAACAAGAACAAGCACACAACTACTCCGAGCCCTTTCAGTTGCCGATTTCAATCTTTCCGAAGGTCATCAAGAATCCTTCTGCGCGTTCGAAGATCGATTTCCAGTTCAGTTCCTGTAATTTTTCCTCTTCTCGAGCCTTCAGTCCTCTCTTCGGCCAACTTTCTCGCCCTTTTGAACGGTTACTCCCTGGTTGCTACACTCAGTGCTTCCATTTTTCCGTTTAAGCGTGATGGGTAAACTCCAGTATCGGGTGGACAGTCCTGCCCAGTTGGAGAAATTTAGGGCCATATATCGCATACCTCCAAACGTGGGGGTAAGGTATTGCCCTCCGGAGAAAATACTGACTGATCGGAAAACGGGAGAAGTCGTGATCCCCGTCATCGCCTTCCTAGAAGGGGGAATGACAATCCCCATGAGTCCCATCACCACTAGCTATCTTCGAAACCATAGGCTTACTCCTTGGCAGTGCGCGCCTAACATGTTTAGGATCTTAGAAGCAATTGAGGACCTTAACCTTCACCTAGGATTGGGACTCACCTATCTCGACGTGGTACATATGTACGAGTGCCACAGCCAGCAAGGGGCGGGATATTATTTAAAATCCCGGTCCGACATTGTTAGGCTCATTTCCTGCCTCCCCAAATCCAACAAAGGGATGAAAGACGACTATGTGATCGTGTCCGACCAAGCATGGAGAGCTAGGTGGGACATGTTAGATTTAGGCACACTAACCATAGGCTTAGGATCCTCATCTTTTAATGATTTTTAATTCTTCTTGTGTTGCTATTTTTGAGTCTAACAAAGTTCTGCTGTGACTTGTAACAGATAAAAACCGCATTTCTCCTCGGCTCAGCCTTACAAACACCGCCGCCCTTAATTTTCTATTAAGATCAGAGATTTTCGTGAGCGAGGACGGGCAGCTCCGATCGGCTCCCCTTATTCTGGGATACACAGCAAAGCCAAAGAATTTCCAACCAGTCGGCAACGCGATTACCCAGGGAGATCATCGCCTTAAACGCATTGACGTTGCTTGGAAGGGTTTTTTGGCGCCATACGAGCTTGCACCTGTACCCCATCCAAACCCTCAGGCTATACCCCTTCTCGTCCAGCCGCTCCAGCAAGTTCCCCTCGAACAAGTGGTTGAGGGTGAGAGGGTCGGCTCTTCCACCTCCTCGCTAGAGGAGCAAATAGACAAATTCCAGTTCGAAGGAGAGGCTTCAGGAGGAAATCAAGTGATAGAGGTCTCAGACGCCGAGGAAGAGACCGACAGACAGTCAGGAATTCACCATACTTTGCTAGCTGCTCATTCTGAAGACTCCTCGGACGACGACATGGATTTGAGGAGTTTAATGAAGGGTAGGAGCAAAAAGGCCGAGCAGAAAGGTGCTGAGACTTCCCAACCGGTGGTGAATCTGCCTCCAGTGCCATCCCAGGTTCCTGACCCCGGTTTAAAGCCCGTTCCTGACCTGAGGAAGAAGAGGTCCTTTCTTGATGCTGAGGAAAGGCAAGTGCTGCCATCCAAAGGGACCAAGCAGCAGAAGGTGGTGAAAGACTACCGGAACCAAAGGGCCTCGTCCACTGAAAGCCGAGATGAGGTCTTAGTGGCAGATGTCCGCCAAGGAGGACCACGAATCTGGTCTCCAAGGTTGGAGTTGAATGGCGCTCCAATCTCCTAGGACACCTCCCTCAGGAATTACGATGGAGGAAGGGTAGGTTATGTTGATGAGGCTTTGCAGCAGCCACTCCTCCTTCCCCACGACATGGACTACTACAGGCGTTTCAACCAACAGGAGCTCTTTCAATCCCTTAAGAGGGATATGGCCCTGGTAAGCGAGCTCAGTCCGATTAGTTGAATCACTGACACTTTTGCTTTTTCCCTTTTTCTGTGCTTTATATTCGGAATTTTCATTATGTAGGTCACCCAGCAGATCTATGTGGCCGAGGAGTGGAATAAGAAGAACCATCTTGAGGCCCAGGCAGCGGTCTACTCTCAAAACGAGGCGGAGAAATCTCTGGGCCAGCTGAATGAGGAATATGCCCATCTGTCCGAGGACTTCAAAGAGATGACCAACCAGAAGAAAAGCCTCGAAACGGGTATTAAAAATGTTGAAAAACAGGCTGAAGAGCAACGCAAGCAGCTGAATATGGCCGAGACTAACTTGGCAACCGAGAGGGAGTTGGTGAAAGGGCTTAGAGCTGAGCTTAAGAAAACCAAGGAGAGCGTCCGATTAGCCGAGCAGAATGCCCAACTGGCCAAGGAGGCAATCGAGGCTGAGAGAAAAGCGGCATACCAATTGGGGGTGGATGAGACCTCGTCCCAACTTATGGAGCAACTTGCCTTGGTTAATCGAGATTATTGCGACATAACTTGGAGTAAGGCACTGGACGCTGCTAGAGTCCCTGCTGACTCAGAGCTGAGACTGCCCGGGAGCATATACTACGATCCTGAGATCCGAGAGCTCCCAGTGGATGATCCTCCTCCAACACAGCTCCCAAAGGCCTCGGACCAACCCATGGCCAGCCAAGTCCTTCCTGCCAACCTTGAGGCCTCCAAGGAGTCTGACCAGCCAGGTGACAAGGGCAAACAAGCTGAGCCACCCAAGGATAAGGGCAAAGGGTTGGAAAAGGGGAAGACCTCCTTTGAGCCCAAGGACCAGGCCCCAGAAGCTGCTGCTACTCGGACAGGACAGGCTGCCGACCCTGTGGCCCATCAACCAAAGACTTAGATATAGGGGCTTTTGTTTTGCAATTGTACTTATTTTCGCTTTTATGTAAGGAATTGTAAACCCCTTTCTTTTTATTAATGAAATGGCTTCCCTTTTGTTTCTAGTGTTTTCGATACATGTTTTATAACTTATTACTGTTGCATATAACTGTACATTGCAATTATAACAAAACAATGCGAATAAACTTGATTAATATGTCATACTGATGGTGTGAGTAATTGAAATTGATATTGAAAAGAACAGTCCGTATAAAAGTTATTAATAAGTAATGATTACAGCAAGTAATTATGGAAGTTTCACATGTCTATCCAAATACGCAGCGTTATTACCCCTCGGCTTTGAACTAAACATAACTAAGGAAGCCAATCATAAGTTAGAATCAATTTAAACACAATCAAGAATTTTAGTGCTAAGCCCCAGTGACAATAGCTATGTGGGGGCATTGACTAACCTGTGTCATTTGGTTCAAGGACCATGGGGAACGAACGTATTCAAGTGTTAACTAACCCAAATCATCTGGTCCGAGGACTACAAGCATGACTGGATTTAAGTTTAAACACTTAGAGAACTGCTACGGAGTGTTAACTAACCCTAATCATCTGGTCCGAGGACTACAGGCATGATTGGATTTAAGTTTAAACACTTGGACAACTGCAACGGAGTGTTAACTAACCCTAATCATCTGGTCCGAGGACTACAGGCATGATTGGATTTAAGTTTAAATACTTAAGAGAACCGTGAACGTGTTAACTAACCCTAATCATCTGGTCCGAGGACTACAGACATGATTGGATTTAAGTTTAAATACTTAAGAGAACCGTGAACGTGTTAACTAACCCTAATCATCTGGTCCAAGGACTACAGGCATGATTGGATTTAAGTTTAAACACTTAAAGAGAACCGTGAACGTGTTAACTAACCCTAATCATCTGGTTCGAGGACTACAGGCATGATTGGATTTAAGTTTAAATACTTAAGAGAACCGTGAACGTGTTAACTAACCCTAATCATCTGGTCCGAGAATTACAGGCATGATTGGATTTAAGTTTAAACACTTAAGAGAACCGTGAACGTGTTAACTAACCCTAATCATTTGGTCCGAGGACTACAGGCATGATTGGATTTAAGTTTAAACACTTGAGAAAACGGTGAATGAGTGTTAACTAACCCGAATCATCTGGTCCGAGGACTACAGACATGACCGGATTTAAGTTTAAACACTTGAGAGAACACTTTACGTAGCGAATTGGCATATCGGCTGAAGAAAAGATTCGATTAATAGAAGTACCTCTTGAGGTTATTTACATTCCAAGGACGTGGTATTACATGACCATCCAGGTCTTCTAAGAAATATGCCCCAATGCCAGCTCCTGAGGTGATACGATATGGCCCTTCCCAATTGGGTCCTAATTTTCCCCAAGCTGGGTTCTTCGCAGTGCCCACGACTTTCCTCAGCACCAGATCACCAGGCTCTAGAGGCCTTAGCTTCACGTTAGCATCATAGCCCTGTCTGAGCTTTTGTTGGTAATGTGCCAGCCGGACCATTGCACTCTCCCTCCTTTCCTCAATCAGGTCCAAACTCTTCTCTAATTGCTCATTGTTGCCGGTCGGACTAAACGAGCTAGTTCTTAATGTTGGGAACCCGGTTTCCAAAGGGATGACAGCTTCAGCCCCATAGGTCATTGAGAAGGGGGTCTCTCTAGTAGACCTGCGAGGCGTAGTTCTGTAAGCCCAAAGCACATGTGGCAACTCTTCTACCCATTTGCCCTTTGCGTCATCTAGCCTCTTCTTCAAGCCGTTCACTATGACCTTGTTAACAGCTTCTGCTTGCCCATTACCCTGGGGATAGGCGGGAGTGGAGTATTTATTTATAATTCTCAGCTCGCTGCAATAATTCCTGAATGCCTTGCTATCGAACTGTAGGCCATTGTCCGAGATGAGAGTGTGAGGAACTCCAAATCGAGTGACAATATTCTTCCAAACAAACTTTTGCACATCAACGTCTCTGATATTGGCTAGCGGCTCGGCTTCGACCCACTTAGTGAAATAGTCTGTGCCAACCAGAAGGTACTTCTTGTTTCCTGCAGCTTTAGGGAAGGGTCCTACGATATCTAAGCCCCATTGGGCGAAGGGCCATGGGCTAGATAGCGGATTAAGAGTTCCCCCTGGCTGGTGAATGTTTGGAGCGAAGCGTTGACATTGATCACACTTTTTGACATACTCGTAGGCTTCTTTTTGCATGTTAGGCCACTAATAACCTTGGGTGAGGGCTCGGTGAGCCAAGGATCTACCTCCAGTGTGGCTCCCGCAAATTCCTTCATGCAGCTCTTCTAGTAATAGCTCAGACGCTTCAGGATGCATGCATAACAAGTATGGTCCCGAATAGGAGCGTCTGTATGATTTCTGGTCCTCGGATAACCAGAACTTGGTCGCCTTCCTCCGAACTTTGTCAGCTTCCCCCTTCTCTTCTGGCAATATATCTTCTTTGAGGAATTTAATTATAGGGTCCATCTAGCAGGGCCCGGCCCTGACTTGGTGAACCTGGATTGCCTCTCCTTTCGCCTCTGTAGGCCTGTGCAAGTCCTCGACGAGGATGATTCTCGGCAGGTTTTGCGCCGAGGAGGTAGCAAGCGTGGCCAAGGAGTCAGCATGTGAGTTACCACTTCTGGGGATGTGTAGCAAGCTGAAAGAATCGAACTCCAATTGCAGACATTTAACTCGGCTCAAGTACCCCTGCATACTTTCGTCCTTTGCCTCAAACTCGCCTTGTACTTATCCTACGACTAACCTTGAGTCCGAGAACAACTCCACGGACTTTCCTCCCATTCTTCGGACCATAGCCATTCCCAACAGTAGGGCCTCATACTCCGCCTCATTATTTGTTGCCGAGAAGTCCAGCCTTAACGACTTCTCGATAATAATCCTTTTAGGGGATATCAACACTAGCCCAACTCCAGAACCTCTTTGGTTTGCCGTGCCATCAACGTACACTTCCCAATGGGAGGGACTCTGTTGGGAGATCATGCCAACTGATTTTTCATCCATGTCTGACGTGGGCTTTGCTTCTTTTAGTTGGGGCTCCGTGAACTCAGCCACCAAATCTGCAAGGACCTGACCCTTGACCGATGTGCGGAGCATATATCTTATGTCGAAAGCCCCTAAGATCGTACCCCATTTGGCAATCCGCCCGGTGTAATCAGCGCTTCGGAGTATAGCCTTGAGTGGGAGTTGAGTGAGGACAATGACCGTGTGGGCCTGGAAGTAGTGAGGTAGCTTCCGTGTACCGAGCACTACTGCTAGGATAGCCTTCTCCAGAGGCAAGTAACGGATCTCGGCCTCATGCAGCGACTTGCTTACGTAATAAACTGGTCTTTGCACACCACAGTCTTATCGTATCAACACCAGGCTCACCGCACAGGGAGCTACAGCGATGTAGGCGAACAGTACCTCATCTGGCTCAGGACTGGACATGATTGGTGGCCGAGCTAGATAATCCTTGAGTTGCTGAAAGGCCCAAGCACATTCTTCAGTCCATTCGAATCCCTTCCACTTGTTGAGCAGAGAGAAGAAGGGCCGACACTTGTCTGCTGATCTAGAGATGAATCGATTCAGGGCAGCAGTCATTCCGGTTAGCTTCTGAACCTCCTTGGGATTCCGAGGAGCTCGTAGATCGTTGATGGCCTTTATCTGGTCGGGGTTAACCTCAATCCCCCTGTGAGTCACCATGTATCCCAAAAACTTGCCGGACCCTACCCCAAACGAGCACTTAGAAGCATTTAGTCGCAGTTTGTACTTTCTTAGAACCTCAAAGGTACTTTCAAGGTCCTTCACATGCTCGGCGACAACCTTGCTCTTTACCACCATGTCATCTATGTAGACCTCGATATTTTTGCCCAGCTGTGGCTCGAACATCCTCGTCATCATCCTCTGGTAGGTAGACCCCGCATTCTTCAAGCTAAATGGCATCACTTTGTAGTGGTAATTACCAATAGGGGTGACAAAAGCAGTTTTCTCCTGATCATCCAGGGCTAATGGTATCTGGTGGTAGCCTTGGAAGGCATCTAGGAAGCTCATCCAAGGATGGCCGACAGTGGCATCCACCAGCTGATCAATTTTCGGCATAGGGAATGGATCTTTGGGGCAAGCCCTATTCAAATTAGTGAAGTCTACGCACACTCGCCATTTCCCACTCTTCTTCTTTACCACCACGGTATTTGCCAGCCATTTAGGATAAAAAACTTCCTTAATAGCTCCAACTTGTTTGAATTTCGCTACCTCTTCTCTTACGGTATCAGCATGTTCCTTGGACGGGCGCCGAGGAAGCTGTTTCTTAGGGGTGATCAGTGGATTTACCTTCAAGTGGTGACATATGAACTCCGGGTCTACCCCTGGGGCTTCGTAAGCACTCCAGGCAAATACATCAAGATTTTGCTTGAGGAACTCTATTAGCTCATCCCTCTCTTGAAGATGTAGCTGAGATCCGACTTAGAAGAACCTATCAAGATCATCTCCGATAACCACTTTCGTAAATCTTCACATCGAATGCCTTCGTCTGAACCTTCGACGGGCAATTCCAGAGACTGTAACTGCTATAAATCCCTTTCGGCTCTGGACGAGGATTGAGCTTCGGGCTCATGTTGAATGGCAGCCACTAGGCACTGTCGGGCCACAGACTGATCCCCTCGGATCTCATGAATTTGCCCTTCAGATGGGTATTTGACCTTCTGATGCAAAGTAGAAGGAACAGCTCCAAGTGCATGAAGCCAAGGTCTGGCTACGAGTGCCGTCTAGGGTGAATATACGTCCACAACTATAAAGTCCACCTCTACCACTTCAGAGCCGGCCTGCACAGATAAACGTATCCGGCCTTTTGGGGTGACAGCCCTTCCTTCAAAGCTCATAAGGGGGGAATTGTATGGTGTCAGGTCTTGGGGTTTTAGGCCTAGCCCCTTGTAGAGATCTGGGTACATTATCTCCACAGCACTACCCTGGTCCACCATCACCCTCTTCACATCGTACCCTCCTATTCTGAGGGTGATGACTAATGCATCATCATGGGGTTGGATGGTGCCAATCATGTCTTCGTCCAAGAACCCTATCTCCAGCGGGGCACCAGACTTAATTCTCTTCGAACCTCGGCTTGACTCCCCTGCTGATGGTCGGCCTACCGACATAACTTTCAATGGTCAGGATCCTGTTCTCCCCGACGTGGTGAAGACGAAGTTAATGGTCTCTAGTGGCGGCTTTGAAGGGTCATCTCTTCGTGGCCTTGAGCCCGTCTGCCCTCCTCGGCCGCTGGAGGAGTGTAAGAGGTGTTTTAGTCTACCATCACGAACCAGTTGGTCCAAGTGATCCCACAGGCTCCTACAATCCTCCGTGGTATGCCCATGGTCTTGATGGTACTAGTAGTAGAGATTATGGTTGCGCCTCTCGGGGTTCCCTACCATCTTGTTTGGCCACCTGAAGAATGATTCATTCTTGATTTTTTCCAAGACCTGGTGCACTGGCTCTTTGAAAACAGTGTTGACCGCTTGAGGATTTGTCGATCCTGATTGCCCAGCAAAATCCCTTCGCGGTTTACTGTGGTTATAGCGGTCCGACCTGAAATCCCTCTTCTCTTGGGGGATAACCTTGTCCTTACCCTTGCCTTGCTGCTGGTCTTCTTCAACTCTCTTTTACTTTTCTATGCGGTCCATAAGTTGACGCATGTTTGTGACCGGTTTGCCAGATAAGGACGTCCTCAAACCGTGGTCAGTAGGAAGGCTGAGCTTGAATGTGCTGAGGGCCATTGCATCAGAGTTGCCCTCCATATCATTGAACATCTCCCAGTATCTATCTGAATATGCCTTCAAGGACTCACTCTCCTGCATGGTCAAGGATAGCAGTGAAGAGAAGGGTCTGGCCACTCTTTGGCATGTGACAAAACGGGAGCCGAATGCTTGAGTGAGCTCTTTGAAGGAGTTGATGGAGTCTGCCTTCAGACCGTCAAACCACCTCATGGCAACTGGCCTAAGACTGGAATGGAAAACCTTACACATCAGAGCTTCATCTCTGAAGTAGACAGCCATTCTTTGGTTAAAATGACCCACGTGCTCCACGGGGTCTGTTTTACCATTGTAGATGGTAAACGTTGGTTGGTTAAAGCGCCGAGGAAGTCTCGCCTCCTCAATCCTGCGCGTGAAGGGTGACCTAGAAATCTGATTCAGAACCCTGCTCATGGCATCGTTTCCCATGTCCCCACGTGATGGGCTTCTGCGTTGCCTCTTACGATGGGACTCCTCTTCATAGGTGTAGGACTCGCTGGCTGGTGTCCTAGATTTATGTTGATAAGTGACATCCCGCTCGTCATCAAGGTCCTCATCAGAATACGAGGAAGCCCGTTTCCTCTTTGCATGGCGCAACTCCCTTTTTAGTTTTTCTACTTCCAGTTGCAAATCTCGGTTCTTCTCTGCGTGGGACATGTGACTTCCGCCCTGTGACTGGCTTTGGCTAACGTGCACAGTGTGTACACTGCCCTCACGATCTTGTCTCCTCTCTAAGTTAACAAAAGGGTCCACGTGTTGGGATGCCCTGGATTCTGCTTGTTGTTGACCTTGTCCTGCCATCATCAACTGTTGTTTTCACCCTTGCACAAGCTCTCCCCACAGACGGCGCCAATTGTAGGGTCAATTTTTGTAGCCCAAGCCCAAAAAGGTATGGATTGTGAGCCCAATGAACCCAAGACAATAAATTTGTAGAGAGTGGGTGAAAGAGCTAGACTAGTAATGAATTAAACAGTATTGGACTGCGGTGCTTGTGGATAAATTGGCATTCAATCGTGCTCGGACAAGTGCAAACATAGACGTCCGAAGAGGAATTTGTATTGAATAAACTTGGGTTACAATTCTTAGAGCTACAGTAATGGAGTTCTCTCCTTTCTAACTTTCTTTTTTCGATCCTCTATTATCAGAGGGCTTTCCCTCTTATATAGTACCCCCTCCCTTCATCTTCATCGTCCACTTGTTCATCATCTAGACGTCCACTTGAGTGCATGTCCCATCATGTACCTTATTTAGCCTTGTGTGAGTGGCGGTAGCTGAGAGTGCACTGTTCAGGAGTCTTCTCCACATTAATACGGCCAGGAAAGTAGGTGCAGTGCATTTAATGTGGTGGTTGGAGTTTGTCTCCTAGATATTTCTCCGTTTCTGCTATCCTCATGCATGCCTGAGGTTCATTTCCATCATTACACTTGTCAGGGGGATCATTTGAGCTTCCCAGATGCCTATCGGACCAAGCTTCTTCGGATCCGAGGATAATGGGCTACTCGGGCAATTGAATGTCCCCTCGGATTATGACCATGCTTCTTTTACATGGTCTTCTACTCGAGTGTTTTCATCTCTTCAGACCAACAGTGGTCTTCAAATAGGGCTCTGGGCCCAATACGCTAGGTTGGGCTTTCCACCCCCCACAACTACATATTTTTAAAATCTTACTGTTAAATTACATGTTCTTTATATTTACCAACACACATGTTAAATTTCATGTTAATCATATATTATTTACTATTCGATTTATAAATTTATTTTTTTTGCATGATTTTAGACTAAAAACTTTGAAATTTAAATAATTAATTAATGACATAGTTATCGATTTTTTATTTTCTAAAAATTTTTCAAGTATTGAAAATATAATCCAATAGTAGATTTGTCAAAATTCAGAACTAATAAAAAATATGGACAAAATTTAGCTAAAAAATTGGTTTAACCTAAGGTTACAACCTTATTCAATATCTTTTTTTTTTTGCGGTAAATTTTGTCAAATCAACCATTGGATTATATTTTCTTCTTATATCCTCTATACTTGTAAAATTTCTAGAAAATTAAAGATTAATAACTATGTCATCAATAAATTGTTTAAATTACAAGTTTTGATAGTTTAAAATTATGCATAAAAATATAATCTTATAGATCATATTGTAAATAATATCCGATTGACACAAAATTTGACATGTATATTAAGAGCATAAAAAAAATGCAACCCAACAATTAGATTTTGAAAATATGTAATAATATTAATAATATTGAGTAAGGTTGTAGTTTTAGGTTACAATCAATTTTATAGCTAAATTTTGTCCAAAAAATATTAAGTGGAGTTGTAGTCTTAAACTACAATCATGATTGTTGCCTAACTTTATTATTTATAAACTTTTTAGGAGAAAAGAAAAAAAAAATACTGTTTTAATAAATTTTTATATTTTTTCCAAGAAAATAATATCAAAATTCTTTAAAATTGATCTATTAATAAATGTCTTAAAATTACCACTTAACCGAACCCTAGTTAATTGAACCAAATGAGAGGGAGTACCAATAAATTTTGGGAATGCTGAAGTCGACAACCCATGTGAAACGAAACGGGCAAAGCCTATCTGCCCTCCCCCCAAAAAACTGGGCATCTCAATCTCACCATTATGTCCAAAAGCTGTTTTATTTATTATTATTATTTTCTTAAAATATGATTATTGATCTTGGTACTTGTTATTATTAAGTATTCAAGCCATTGATTTCTCAAAAAAAAAGAAAAAGTATTCAAGCCATTGGGATACTACAAGAGCCGGTAGTTTTGATTATTGGTCAAAGAAGGCGAAGCCCGAGGTTGAGCCAAGTGCTTCAATATTCTCAAGCCCGAGGTTAACCATATTTTAATTTGAAGTTCTGTTCTTTTTTCTTTTTCCTGTAAATTTATTTGATCTATTTCTTATTAATGTATTTTTATACATTTATATTAACGAGTGTTCTCATGACATTGGTTAATAATTCAATTAAATAAAATTTTTATAAAAAAAAATAATTAATATTTTGACAGCTTTTCTCATTTTTTATAAAAATGGTATCAAAATTTTCTTAAAATGAACTGTTAACCAATGCCCCAAGGACACTCCACACTCACTAGTATTTTCCTTTTTTAATTATAATTATAATCTACATTCTGTTGTTTCTTTTGTACCTCAATATTCACTTGCAAATAGAAACAAAAATTTTGGTATGATTGATACTTTTATAAGTGATGTAAATAATAATAATAAACCTCAGTTTTAATATGTAATAATTTAGAGAAAAATACTTTTTTGTTCCTTACATTTTGGATCATTTTTCACTTTAATGAATCCTCACAATTTTTGAACTTCTATTCTGGTCTCTAAATTTCTAAAATCATTTTCAATTTATTTCCTACTGTTATCTCACTAACAATTAAAGGTGTTTTAGAGTTCTTACTTTGTTATATTTTCATCAATCAATAAAATTTCTATCTTTTAACTAAAAAAAAAAAAAATCATAATTCTAAATTGTGCCTAAATTTTTCTGCGCAAATGTCCAATTGTCCATTCATTAATCAATTAATTACTTAGCTTTCAATGATAAACCTTTTTTTTTTGGGTTCTACAATTAACGGTTCATATTTATAATATATTTTAAACGATAAATAACAATGATGTTATCCTCGTAAGTAATCGACGCATCTCTCTGGTTCACACCTTAGTCATTGACTCATCGTCCTTAATTTTGCAGATCCAACAGTTCGGAATAGTTGCAAACCAGATATTAATTTAAATTTAATTTGTCATTCAAGCTGTGACTAACATAGTCACAACAGTCATTCATGGCCAAAACCTTAGAGTACTAGCTTTACACCCCCTAGTTGCTATTTTGCCGCCTAAGAGAGCAAAAACCCACTTCTTTCGGATTTGTATACTTAAAAAAATAATATTTAATCTTGTGGTAGCGTGTGAAGAAAAAAAGATAGTGGGAGGAAAGAGAGAGATAAGAATATTTTTTATTATTTTATTATGTTGTTTGTTTTATTTTATTGGGTTGTATGTAAAAAGAAAATTTAGGTTATTGGATGAGTTGTAAAATGAGTTGATAAAATAAATAAAGTAGTGTTTGAGGATACTAAATAAGTTTTTTTTTTTTTTTGGCATCCTCGATGCAGTGCTCTTATATGTTTTAAAATGATGCTTTATTTATTCAAGGCCAAAACCCTTAGCATTTCCTTTGTTTTATTTTATTTTTTGAGAAACTAAAATGATGCTTGAAAACGACAGAAGCACATGGTTAGATGCTTTAGATCAACACAAACACAAACACAAACATAATACCATATAATATATTAAAAGAAAAAACTAGAAATCAATTCAGTATATAAACCAATATATTAAATTAAACTACCTTCTTCACCGCTCATGTTGTAGACTTCGTCAATTGCTTTAAATTTGTGTGTTCGACCCCTCCCTGCCACTACAACTATACATTTAGGCTGATTTGGTGAAGGTGGATCAGAAAGGGTCTAAATAATTTGGTGATTGGTTTGGTTGGTATCTAGTACTTGACTATTATAATCTAACCCTCTTATTTTAATGGAATTCAACCAATTAAATCTACGTTACAACGCGTAGTCACCTACTAGCCTTTTGGCATGCGAATACGGAACATCCATGTGGAGTGCAAATATGATACTTTTGATAATCGTGGAGTGCATGTATTCTACTAAAGAATAATTGCAATAATGCTCAATAATAATGCGGCGAACACTTTAGGACCACGCGGTTTCCTTTCCGAGCAGGGGCCCCATCAGTTACGGTTATTTTATTTCGTTCGCTTTTGACTTATGAAGCCATCAGTTCCGTGAGATTTAGGGCTGTTTGGTATGGTTGTTTAAATAATAATTTTTGTTGTTTAATTAATAAAATACATATTTTTATAATTAATGACAGAATCAGGATTTGAATTTAGGAAGAGAAAGCTAATTCAGATTAGCTTTTCATTTTGGATTTTGTTGGCTTGATAAAAAGCTTTGTTTATGCTCATTTTTTTAGTAAAAAACTTAAGCTCAAGCTCAACTATAGACACGATTACTAAACGAGTCAAGCTCAAACATAATAATGTATTCGTGAACAAACTCATGAGCATGAGTGCTCAAATTAATTATATATAACGTTATATATTCATATGTATACTTGTCTAATAATATATTTATATAAACTTGAAATTAGATTGTATAAGTTAGTAAATTCGTTTATATAATATAAAATTATTATTTATAGTTTGTTCATAAAATGAACAATTCATCTGTATTCAAAATTCATAAATTTGTGAAGAGGTAAAACATTTTAGTCATAATTTTACTATATATAAGAAAAGAATGAGTTAATAATTAGCTCGTGAACGAGCTCGAGCTTGCTCAACAAGTAAATGAATTAAGATTGAACATGTAATCTTATTAATTTGCTGGTGAACTTGAGCTCGACACGTGTTTGAAATAAAATTAAATGAATAAGCCTAAATTTTTAATATATGAATTGGCTCGGATTGGCTTATTTACAGCCGGTTTGGTGGAGATGACGATGATTATGGCCTTGGGTATTTTCCTCAATAATGGCTTGTTTGGAAGTTTAGAGAGGAAGGAGAGTAGAGGGGAGTAGTGGGGAGGAGAGTAGAGGAGAATGATTCTCTTCCACATTGTTTGGATGTTTTTAAAATTAGTAAAGGGGAAGGGAGTAATTAGCCCTTCCCCTTGTGTAATTTTGTTAATATAATAAGGGTAAATTAGGTAATTTACTTAGTCAATAGTTTATGTACTCTACTCCCCCTCCAAATCTCTCCAATTTTGGGGAATTAAAAATGGGGGGCTAGAGAGAGTTGAGACCCCTCCAAACTCCTCCCCCTCCTTCCTTAAAAAACTTCCAAACAAGGTAATTAGATTACTCTCCCTCCCTCTACTCTACTCCCCCTCCTTTTTTAAACATCCAAACAGGCCATAAATTTCCTAGAAAAAATGTTTAGGTGTGTTTGTTAGGTAGACTCCTTTAAGTCAAGTGATGGCCCTCCCAATGTGGAATGCATAATGAATAAGCCTAAATTTTTAATATATGAATTGGCTCGGTTTGGCTTATTTACAGTTGGTTTAATGGAGATGACGATGATTATGGCCTTGGGTATTTTCCTCAATAAATTTCCTTAAAAAAAATGGTTAGGTGTGTTTGTTAGGTAGACTACCTTAAGTCAAGTGATGGCCCTCCCAATGTGGAATGCATGGATAGGAATTACCTAATATTTTATTGCGTAGCTTAAATCAATGCTAACAATAATACAAGAAGCCAAAACGTTGTGACAGCTTGAAATTTTTGGCATAAAAATATGTTATCTGTAGAATTATCAATTATGGCATGTCCCACCCACTCAATTTTCAGCTTTAGTAAAGTAGAAAAATGTTTGTTTAATACATACCGCATTATTATGTCATAGCAAGAGCTTCAATAATGCAAGGAAATACTTTCCACATAGTTTGCTTTTGGTGCAGATGGACCCTAATTGGCTCGGCCTTTGATGCAAGTTTAGGGAAAAACACAGGAATACTATCTGATAGATCCTTGGAAATCAGTGGGCTGAAAGTCTCCAGGCGTTGATGATCTTGAAGGCTAAGTCCTGAAAAATCAAATAAAATCAGAGAAGACCGGTGGTGGCCGGTCTAGAATCCTCTGATGGTAAAGTCAGTGGGTTGAAGTAGAAAGGAAAATACTTCTAAGACTTTACTATTTTGTTAGAAAACATGTCTGAATGAATTACCTCTACGTAAAGGAGTGCTTATATAGGGTACATGGAGCGGTTATTTGTCATAATAATCGCTCCTATTGTTGAGGAGTCCAGAGAATTCAGAGGTAACTTCCATAACTTCCGTGGAAGTTACCTTATTTAGACCGGTGCTTCATTGCGGTTAGGGGGAGGCTTTGGTTCGTTTGGCTTGTTAAGTTCAAAATGCTCGTCCGTCCGTTATTATGGACGGATGAGGTCACGCCCTTCCATCATTAAGGATGGATGAGGTCACGCTCGTCCTTTATTAAGGACGGACGGGGTTCTTGGAGATTGCCTCGCGCTTTCCACCTTCCCATTCTTTCTTTCACGGACGACTCATGTGGACGAAAGAGGACTACATTTTCAAGGCACCATCAGTTGCCCCCTTGTTCACAAGGGTCGTCCAGGGGAGGAGCAACAGTGTGTTATATTCTTGGAATGTATGTACTTGGTGTCAGAATTGATGTGCCATGTGTCATCATTTTATTGGTGACTAGTCCCATAGATTTATCTCCCTGAGGCGAACGCCACGTGTCATTTCCTGATTGGTTGTGTCGCTTTATGTGCCTAAACCAGCTGCCTATAAATAGTGGAATACCTTCACTACCCTTCACATTTCCAAAATTTTCGGCCTCTGACACTCTTCGTCTAGAGCCTCATCTAGAAGTTCCTTCGCTTCCATAGACTTCGTCCGTCTTAGAGCCAGGTATTCCCTCATTTCTCGTCTTTTAGGTTTTTCTTCAATTTTGCTTTGTAAAATGTCGGAAACAATTGTTTCCTCGTCTAGTGATAGTACGGAGAAAGCCATGGACGAGTATAACGACGAGAGTAGTTATAATAGTTCTAGTAGCACTAGTGATAGTAGTGGGGGAAATATGACGGACGAGGAGTATGTTTCTGGCGTCCCTGGATTTCCTGTAGAAGTTGTACAGGAACAGCTTAGGAAGGCCTCGGGTTCCCAGGCAGGTACCTCATCCACCATCCCTCAACCTGGTCCATTGGACGAGGAGGAGATCACTGTTTATACTTGCGCAGTAGATATTCCTTCCAAAATAGACGAGCAAAGACTTAAAAACCTTAGGGTGTGGTACCAAATTCCGGACGAGGTTAACCCTAGGTTGCCCGTCCGAGGAGAATGGTGTTGTAACCCTCACTTTGGGACAGGCGTCTACGAGGCTTATCTTTTGGGTGGTCTGAGATTTCCTTTAAATGCCTTTACTAGAGAGTTATTGGTTAGGTTAGGTTTAGGAATATGTCAATTCAGCCTTAATGCGTGGAGATTGATCATCTCTATGCAAATTTTGTGGAAGGAAGTATTCGGAAGGGACCGTCCCCTTACTGTGGACGAGTTCCTTTATTGTTACAAACCTTCAGAAATACATCAATCCCTTGGATTTTATCAATTCACGGCCAGGGGTAGAGACTGTAGATTGATAAGGTCCCTGGCCTCGTCTGACAGAAAATGGAAGTCGGAGTTTTTCTTCGTCTCCGACTTTTGGGCTGGGAATCCTGTGGACGTTGGCCGGGACACTTTTGGTCGTTACACTGGGGACTTAGGGAACCTTCGTCCTGAGGGTAAGTTGCTACCCTTTTTCTTTTCTTTTCCTTCTCCCTTTTTATTTTTTTTATTTTTATATTCACGACTAACTTTTACTTTCCTTTCAGCTGCTGAACGTCCTTCTTTGAGTAAATTTCATCGTGACCGCGTCCAAAGGGCTCGTCTTCACGCGGATAGGGACTTTCATTCCTTGGTCACGGTTAGACGACTTGCCAAGTGGGGATTAGGCCCTGGCCCATCCAACGAAGCTCTTGCACACGAAGTTACAGTAAGAAGAAGTTTTAGATTCCAAGCCTTCTTTACATTGTTTACTTTGTTTTGATTCTAAAAGCCCTTCTTCTTTCTTTCCACCCCCATTTTTTATTATTTTTTTTTTTTTAGGAATGGCAACAATGAAAGGGAATAAGGAAATGGGGGTGGCTGGTGAGGGTGATCGTCCTGAGGCCCAAACTCAAATTCATCTAGTTAGGGATAGCCGTCCTGAGATCCCATCGCAGACTCGTCCATCCGCTGGGGACAAAAGGAAGTCCCTATCAAAAAACTTGGATCTGGGAAGTCTCCCCAGCCGTCGTGACAAAAGAGTTAAGCATGGGTTGTCTAAGGTAGCTAAACCCAACCTTCCTCAGCCCCGTCCTTCCGTCCAAATTGTTGATGTGGACGCGTCCACGCCAATTGAGACTACCCCGTCCAAGACCCCTCCTAGGACGACTGCATCTGTCTCATCCTAGCTTCCTCCAAGGGTTTCCTCGAATATCATTGAAAATGAGGACTTGACTTGGAAGCGCTTCCAAGAAGCTGTGAAGGACGAAGACATAAATGCCTGTTACGACATGTCCCTGAAGGATTTTGAATACTCAGGTGTTCACGATCTCTTTAAGGTATGCAATTTTACTCTCGTCTCGTCTTTATTATTTCGCAATTTTTTGTCGTCTAACCTAGCATTTTGTCTCTCTTGTAGGCCATGTCCAAGTTCATCGCAGCGTCTAGGCAAGCCATTGAGTTGGACAAGACGAGGGTCTTATTGGAGACGTTAATCCAAAATGTGAAGGACGAGAGCAAGAAATGGGCTGGGATAGCTGCTAAGGCTAAGGAAAAGGCAACGGAGCATCAAAACTTGATTGAGGAGTTAAAAGCTAACATAGTGGAGAAAGATACTCGTCTTGATCATATGCAAAAGAAGAACGACGAGTTGAGTACTCTTCTCTCCAAGACGAAGGAAGATGCAGTTGCTGAGTTCAAGGCGTCCAAAGAATTCACAGACTTATTGGACTGCAACTATGCAACAGGTTTTGAAGATTTCAGGTTGGATGCTGTTGAAAACTTCCCTGAGGTGGACTTCAGCTCCATCAAGCTTAATTTGAATGCTGCTACCAGTTCTCTTATTCAAACCAGCTCCGAGGACGTTAATGTGGAGGATGATGCTTCTACCCAGCCATCCAAGGAAGATCCCAATGTGAATGCCCCCCTGCTTGAGGACGAGTTTTTGCCAAACTTGGTACTTTCTGTTTTTGTTTGGTCCTTAGTTTTGGGACCTTCCAATGTAATTCAAATACATTAGGCTCGTCCATGGTTTTAGGACGAGTTATTAAAACAAGTTTTCGAAGGGTGTTTGGACGTTGGTCGTCCGCCCTTAAAACAATTGAATGAATGCTGCTATTTTTTTTTTTATATATGCATGGACGAGACTCTTTATTTTCATGTACTTTATGCTTGACATGTCCATATTTCATATATATACTATTGGAACTTCGTCCAGTGTGATTCGTCTATGGAATGGTAGTTATTAGCATTACCCGTCCTTAGACTTGGCTGATGTTCATGTTAAATGAGGATAAAATCCTACATTTTGTTCATCCATGGACTGGATTACTTTGTAGGTGCCCTAGTTCAAAACACTCATCTATTCGATTTCCTTGTCCATGGTCTGGATATGTATTATGTTTCAGTCCATTATATGGACGAGTATGCCTTGGGCTTACTGTGATTTGTTCAGGGAATAGGCTTTACTTCGTCCTTTTCTTTGGACGAGATTGCCTTGATTTTTATTTACCTTTAGGAAAATTCGACGATACATCTCTGCGTCCAGAGAATTTTCTCATCTTGGGCTTTTCAGCTTTCTCATGGGTTAATTTGAACGGAAGTAGTATGGAAATCAGAAATTCACACAACATTATGTATATAACATAAATATTGTTCACAGACGAGGCACATGCTTATGAGCTAGTGCCTTAAGAAGTTAAACAAATACAAACAAATCCATAACTTCGTCCATAAGCACATCATAATAACAATAAACTATTATTATTAAAAACAAAGCAAGCATAATTAAAGACTTTGATCTCGTCCAGGATAACTGTCGTCCATTTAGCTCGTCCAGGCCAGCACTTCACTGGTAGTACCTCCTCAGGTGCTCTACATTCCAAGGATGCTCCAATTTCCTCCCGTCTAGGGCCTCCAAGTAGTAGGATCCTTGTCTTTTATAGTTGATAACTCTGTAGGGGCCTTCCCAATTAGGTCATAACTTCCCATGAGTTGGGTTCTTGGTTGCTAAGGAAACCCTCTTTAGGATGAGATCCCCTACGTTGAAGTGCCTTGGTTTTACCATTGGTCATGTTGCCTAGCCATGAGGTTTTTGTACTTAGCTTTCCTTTGCTCTGCACTCGTCCTTACCTCGTCTATTAGATCGAGGTTCAAATGGAGTTGCTCCACATTATCCTTATCTTGGTATGCCATCACCCTGTGGTTGGCCATATGCACTTTCGCAGGTATGACTGCTTCACTTCCATAGGCTAGCTTAAAAGGAGTTTCTTCTGTAAGGATTCTAACCGTCGTCCGGTATGCCCACAGAACACCTGGTAGCTCGTCAGGCCATACTCCCTTTGCCTCTTCCAGCCGAGTCTTGATGAACTTCAACAAGGATCGGTTTGTGACTTCAGCCTAACCGTTTGCTTGTGGGTGGGCGGGGGAGGAGTAGTGATTCTGAATCCCGAAATGTATGCAAAAATCTTTGAAGAGTGCATTGTCAAATTGTCGTCCGTTGTCGGATACCAGTACTCTGGGCACTCCGAACCTGCACACAATGTTCTTCCATACGAAGTTCTTAATATTTTGTTATGTGATATTTGCTAAGGGTTCTGCTTCTACCCACTTGGTAAAATAATCAATACCAACCACGAGAAACTTCATTTGCCTTACACCTAGTGGAAAATGGCTCAGGATGTCTAGTCCCCATTGCGCAAAGGGCCATGGAGCCGTCATTGGGGTTAGGTACTCTGATGGTTGCCTGGGGACGTTACTAAACTGTTGGCATTGATCGCAGACCTTTACATAAGCTTTTGCATCTGTTTGGAGAGTTGGCCAATAATACCCTGCACGGATGACCTTATGGATAAGTGATCTGGCTCCCGAATGATTTCCACAGGCTCCTTCATGAACTTCCCTCACACGTAGTTCGCCTCGTTCGGAGCCAGACACCTGAGATAAGGCTGAGAAAAGCCTCTCTTGTACAGTACTTCGTCCATAAGGACATACCTGGCTGCTCTAACCCTGAGTTTTCTGGCCTCGTCCTTCCCTTCCAAAAGCTATCCGTCTTTCAAGTACGATATTATTGGGCTCATCCAGCTTTCCTCGTTCTCTATTTGCTGCACTTCTGGGAGATCTATGCTTGGGACGTACTGGACTTCATCGAATTCGTCCATGACTCTTGTCCCTGAGGCTTCCTTTGCTAAAGCATCCGCTTCCGCGTTCTCCTCCCTTGGGATTTGAATGAGTTAGCTTCCTTGAATTTTTTCATAAGCCGTAATACTTTTTCCAAGTATTTTTTCATTCGTCCTTCATTCGCCTCATACGTTCCATTTATCTAGCCCATGACCAACTGAGAATCTCCCAAGACGAGTATTGATTTTGCTTCCACTGACTTAGCTAGCTCCAGCCCTTTGAGAAGAGCTTCATACTCAACTTCATTATTAGTTGCTTGGTACTGCAAGCAAACTTTGTGTTTGAGTTTATCCCTTTCTGGAGATTGCAGAATCACACTTGTTCCTCCTGCGTGCTGTGTAGACGAACCATCCACATGGACGATCCACTTCTGGCTGTCTTCCATCTCACCTACATCGTCGCAATTTGGGGTAAACTCTGCAATGAAGTCTGCCAGAGCTTGAGCTTTTATGGCGTGCCTTGGTTGGTACTTTATGTCAAACTCACTAAGTTCGACAGCCCATTGAATCAATCGTCCTGCAGCCTCCAACTTGTTCATTGCCTTCTTGAGTGGATGATCCGTCATGACGTTGATGACATGTGCCTAGAAGTAATGCCTTAGTTTCCTGGAGGCTGTTATTAGTGCGAAAGCTAGCTTTTTCATTAATGGATATCGTCCTTCCGCTCCTCTCAGTGCTTTACTTGTATAGTACACTGGCTTTTGCACTTTTCCTTCCTCCCTTATCAATGCTGAGCTCACGGCATGCAGGGTCACTGCCAAATATAAAAACAACTCTTCTCCTGTCACGGACGGGCTCAGCAGCGGAGTCGTAACGAGGTACGTTTTCAAATCTTGGAAGGCTCTTTTGCACTCGTTCGTCCACTCAAATGCTTTCCTTAGAACCTTGAAAAATGGTAGACACTTGTCAGTAGGTTTAGAAACAAACCTGTTGAGGGCTGTAACTCGCCCAGTAAGAGACTGGACTTCTTTGATACTCTGCGGAGGCTTCATGTCTAGAATTGCTTTAATCTTTTTCGGGTTTGCCTCGATCCCCCTGTGCGAAACCATGAACCCAAGAAATTTTCCTGACACCACTCCGAAAGCACACTTGCTGGGATTCAACTTTATACTGTATTGCCTGAGTGTATTAAAAGTCTCTTGTAGGTCGTCCAGATGTTTCTCCTTGCCCAGGCTTTTCACCAACATGTCGTCCACATAGACTTTTACGTTTCGCTCAATCTGAGAACGAAACATGTGGTTGACTAGTCGTTGGTATGTTGCTCCAGCGTTTTTCAAACCAAAGGGCATTACTTCATAACAAAATAAGCCTTGACTAGTAACAAAGGACGTCTTCTCCTGGTCGGCCTCATCCATCCTTATTTGGTTGTATCCTGAGAAAGCATCCATGAAACTAAGTAATTTATGGCCTGCGGTAGAATCCACCAGTTGGTCAATGCGCGGCAATGGATAGTTGTCCTTGGGGCAAGCCTTGTTTAGATCAGTAAAATCTACACACATCCTCCACTTGCCGTTCGCCTTTTTGACCATTACCACGTTGGCCAACCAATCTGGATAGTACACTTCTCGTATAAACTTCGCCGCCATCAACTTCTGAACCTCGTCCTTAATAGCATCATCTCTCTCAGGGGCAAACACCCTTTTTTTTTGTCAAACTAGCTTTGAGGAAGGACATACGTTCAGACGGTGCGTGATGACACTAGGATCTATACCCGGCATATCCTTATAAGTCCAAGCAAATACATCAGTGTTTTTCCTCAAAAACTGGATGAGGTCCTCCTTAATCTTTTCTTCTAGATCTGCCCCAATCCTAGTACACCTCTCAGGGTTATTCTCGTCTAAAGAAACATCTTCTAACACTTCAGCAGGTTCTGCCACGACTCTCTTTTCTTCAATATTCATGGCCTGAATTTGTTCATCCATGGCCAACATAGCCAGGTAACACTCTCTTGCTGCTAGTTGGTCTCCTTGCACTTGTCCTACTCCATGTTGTGTTGGAAACTTAACCGACAGGTGATAAGTAGATGTAACAGCCTTCCAACTGTTTAAAGTTGGCCTTCCAATTATGGTATTGTAGGAGGATGAACAATCTACCACAAGGAAGCTCACCTTCTTGGTGACTTGTTGCGGGTATGCCCCCACTGTCACTGGTAATGAAATGATGCCCACAGGTTGTACCTTCATTCCACCAAAACCTACTAGGGGGGAGCTCGCTGGATGGAGCCGGTCTCGTCCTAACCTCATCTGCTGAAAAGCTGGATAATATAAAATATCAACCGAACTTCCATTATCTATCAGCACCCTTCTAGTCTTGTAGTCAGCAATAAGGAGGGTGATGACAATACATCGTCATGAGGGTAATGAATTCTCTCGGCATCCTCATCCGTGAAGGTGATTGCTTGCTCGTCCGTGGTCCTTGCGCTTGGTGATCGTCCAGAGAGTTGGACGCTCTGCACTACTTTTAATTATGCCTTCTTTGACTTGGACGACTGTCCTGTTAAACTTCCCCCCTATGATGACTCTTATTTCTTCGAGCGGTGGTCGTGATGATTCCTCTGCCTTCCCTTTCAATTTCTCGTCCTTGTGGTTTCGTCCAAGGAAATTTCTCAGCTTCCCTTGCTTGATAAGATTCTCAATCTGCTGCTTCAAATCAAAGCACTCGTCCGTATCATGCCCATGATCTCTATGGAAGCGACAATACTTATTCCTATTGTGCTTGTTGGGATCTCCCTTCATCTTCTCCGGCCACTTCAAGGAAGGCTCGTCCTTGATTTGCATAAGGACTTGCTTGAGTGGCACGTTTAAAGGGGTATATTGTTGATTCCGTGCTGAAGAGCCCGACTTCTTATTATCTCGGTCTTTCTTATCTTCTGTTCGCCCCTTCTTTGGACAAAGACCTTGCTCAGAGTGACGAGTGGGGTTTGTTTCCATTCTCTCAGCTCTCTTCCTCTTCTTTGCTATGATCGCATCTTCTGCGTTTATAAAATTTTGGGCTGAATGGACGAGTTCGGCCATGGACTGAGACTCTTTTTCATAAAGTTGGTGTATGAACAAGTCGGAATTAACCTCGTTATGGAAGTCTGCCAACAGTAACTTGTCGTCTACCTCGTCCACAGCCAGAGCTTCCCTGTTGAAGCGTGTGATGAAGGAACGCAGGCTTTCATTCTCTCCTTGCTTTATGGTCAACAAACTGGACAAGGAACGCTTGTGTCTTTGTCCCCCAATGAAATTATTAACAAACAATTTGCTTAACTCCTTGAAAGAACTTACTGAGTTCGGGGGTATTTTGCTGAACCAGACTCGCGCGGGCCCTTTGAGGGTGGTGGGGAAGGCTCTACACATTATCTCATCAGGAACCCCTTGAAGGTGCATGGTAGTCTTGAAGGTGGCAATATGGTTAAAAGGGTCCCGCGTTTCATCATACGAATCCAAGGAAGACATCTTGAATTTCGGAGGCAAAAGATGGCCATTGATAGAGGCTATAAAGGGGGAGCCCGTTCGGTGAACTAGGTCTTCTATAGGGTTAGTTCTCCCTCATCTCATCCATAACCTTCCTCATCTGATCCATCTCCCTTTCCAAGTGTGGCACCCTTCTTGGTGCGGTACCCCTCGATTGGCTTTCTGGCTCTACACTTCTTTCATCTCCTTGGCTCTGGCCATGCTCTTCTCTATAGGCCTCATGTCGTTGTCCTCTAAGATTAACTTCCCTTCTCAATTCCTGATTTTGGCGGGTTAACTCTGCCATGGCAGCGGCCATAGACTGCACATGTTGGACAGATGGAGCCTGCATGGCGGGCGCCGATTGTTGGTTATGGTAGGGGTTACTGGATGCGTCTCTACTCTCTTGAGGGCCTGGACTAGTAGCCCTAGATCTTGTCCGAACCATTTCAACCCTTTATCAGAGAAAGAAATCACAGAACTCAAGTGAAGTTCAAGGGTGACTAATTTCTTTTCCCCACAGACGGCGCCAACTGATAGATCCTTGGAAATCAGTGGGCTGAAAGTCTCCGAGTGTTGATGATCTTGAAGGCTAAGTCCTGAAAAATCAAATAAAATCAGAGAAGACGGTGGTGGCCGGTCTAGAATCCTCCGATGGTAAAGTCAGTGGGTTGAAATAGAAAGGAAAATACTTCTAAGACTTTACTATTTTGTTAGAAAACATGTCTAAATGAATTACCTCTACGTAAAGGAGTGTTTATATAGGGTACATGGAGCGGTTATTTGTCATAATAACCGCTCCTATTGTTGAGGAGTCCAGAGAATTCAGAGGTAACTTCCATAACTTCCGTAGAAGTTACCTTATTTGGACCGGTGCTTCATTGCGGTTAGGGGAGGCTTTGGTTCGTTTGGCTTGTTAAGTTCAAAATGCTCGTCCGTCCGTTATTATGGACGGACGGGGTTCTTGGAGATTGCCTCGCGCATTCCACAATCCCATTCTTTCTTTCACGAACAACTCATGTGGACGAAAGAGGACTACATTTTCAAGGCACCATCACCATCTTTTGACTCACTGGCCTTATCTATTCTTGCTTTCTCCTTTGCTTTCGATATTTGGATGACTTTAAAATAAAATAAAAAAGGTAATTAGATTTTTGACATTACATTTGCTTTTATATTTGGAGAAGGTCTAATAAAATTCAAAAAAAAAAGTTCTATTATTAGATTCTTGATGAATCACTGTATACAAAGAAAATGAAAAGAAAAACCAATTTTTTTAAAAAAATAATTTGATATTTGAGGGGAAGGGATTTGAATCCTAAATGCCTCTGTTGAAAATAACAGAAAGTGTTAATTGAGCTATAATACTCTTGCATTTGAAATATTATTAAAAGTATGAATAACTGAGAGAGGAGAAATTGAGTCATATCAAGTTAACACATGTAGATAAGAAGAAGCCTACTTTATTTACAACATTATGCCTTGTAAGTATATGTTATTGTCATGCATGGTAGTATCTAGGTTATAAACGAGCTACATTGACAAGTATAAAAAGTTCACGATTTTTCTTTTGATTTCATTTTGAATAAGAGCTAAACTTGAGCTTGTTTACAAGTTTTATTACTTTATTAACTCAATTTTTTAATTTCCCTCTCCATATAGTAAAAACTATGACTAAATTTTTTTATGCTTAACAAATCCATGCTAGTAATTAATAAATTATATTATCGGAGTTAATTAGATAGGATAATTATAGTTTATGAAAAATTTGATTCAACAATCTTATATTATTCAAACTTATCAATAAATTTTACTACAAAATAGACTATTTTTATTATCAATAAATTTAAAACGATATTTTAATAATTTATAAATTTATTTACAAACATACGTATAATCTAATCTCAACTTTATGTAAGCTTATTTTTATATATCCCTTTGGGGACACCCACATGGTGGGTTGAAGGGCATGTAGTAATTTAGATGTCCTAAGTTCCATATATATATATATATATATATAATGGAAGTAGTTTCTTAGTTTTTGACCAGACTATTCTATTTTTCACCCATGAGATATCTTGAAAATTTCATGGACCAATAGTGTAGTAAATAAAACTTAGGGCCTCTAGGTCACAACATTATAAAATTATAAAAGGCTAGTATTTAAATAAATGTATATTTAATTTTGTTTGTATCTATAATATGCACACATTATAAATTTCAAAATTTGTAGCTAAGTAACTCAAAACTTATTATAGCATAACGAAGTTAACATTATACCTTTTTGTTATATAAAAAAATAAAAGTAGTAGTCTTTTTCCTAGAATACACAATAATTGCAGTTTTTCATTACACCAAATCACCAAGGCGTAAATGCACTTTTAGTCCCTACGTTTTGATCCAATTTCTATTTTGGTTCCTACATTTTATTTTTACCACTTTTAGTCCCTAAACCAATTAACGCCCTTCATTTAGGTCATTTCCGTCACTCAACCAACGGCAAAAGCTGACGTGGCAAACGGAGGCACAGTAAATGCTGACATGTCTATTAAAATAATATTAAAAATGCTACATCAGCATCTACTCAGCTTCCACATCAGCAGCTAACCTTAAAAAATAAATTTATCAATTTTAAAAATTATAAAAAACAAAAAAACATAATTAAAAACAAAAAAATTTTGGAACTTACCCAGAACCCCAAGGCGTCCTCTTTCGTCTTCCTTTTCTCTCCCAGAAATCGTTCTCTTTCTCCTCCTCAGACCCGCCCAAAACCCACCCCGACCTGAACAACCAACCCGACCAGACAGCGACCCAAGTTCCACATCTCCTCCCAATTCTACACCTTCAACCCGGAATCCCACTCCCTCATGATCCGCTGCCTCCTCGAGCACCGGTTGGCCACGCCGATGAAGATCCACACAGTCCTGAAGTCGTGGCGCGCCATCTGGAAAGACAGCAACGAGGACACCGCGTACCTCACCGCGTGGAAGCGAATCCAAGACAAGCGGCGCCGTCCTCTTTTTCTTCTTGAACTCTTTAAGCAAGTTCCTCCACTTCTCTCATCTCCGACGAAATCTATCTTGGTGCTTCGTCCTCGGCGTTCGTATCGGCCAGATCTGGGTTGAGTTTGCTGTATTTGTTTTGGATTTTTGATAAGTTTGAAAAGGGATGATATGGGTTTCTGAAAGGAAGTTTTTGGGTTTGTGATAGAGAATTTGTTGGGTTTGTGTATAAGGGGATTTGATGGGTTTGTGAAAAACGTTTAGATCTTAGGATTGACATAAAAAATTTGGTTGGTTGTCAGATCTGGAATTTTTTTTTTTTGTGAAACTGAAAAATTTGTTTGGTTGCCAAGAAAATGTATAAGAGTATCTTAATTTTCCTTAAAACTAATCTAAGTTCAAGGATGGAGTTCTTCACTACCTTGAGTCCATTGGTTGCCACGGTTTGTATGTGTTTCTGTGTTTATGTTTTTGTGTTTGGTTGACAAGAAATGACAAGAAAATGCTAGAAAATTTGGTTGTGTGTTGTTATATCTAAATCTGGGTTCGTGTTCATTCTGGGTTTGTCCTACAGATCTAAGTTCCAAAATTTTTTTGTTTTTAATTATGTTTTTTTGTTTTTTATAATTTTTAAAATTGATAAATTTATTTTTTAAGGTTAGCTGCTGATGTGGAAGCTGAGTAGATGCTGATGTAGCATTTTTAATATTATTTTAATAGATACGTCAGCATTTACTGTGCCTCCGTTTGCAACGTCAGTTTTTGCCGTTCGTTGAGTGACGGAAAGGACCTAAATGAAGGGCGTTAATTGGTTTAGGGACTAAAAGTGGTAAAAATAAAATGTAGAGACCAAAATAGAAATCGAGTCAAAACGTAGGGACTAAAAATGCATTTATGCCAATCACCAATAATGCTTCAAGAGTATGCGGGGAACACGTTGTTTCCTTTCGGTGCGGGGGCCCATGGGCCATGGCCCATCATTCGCTTTTGACTTATGAAGCCCACGTGTATCATGAATCATGCAAGCACTCAAGAGTCAAGACCAGGGTCTTATATTTTGATCACTCAGTCCAGTTCATATTTTCTCTCACATATCATTCTAAGATTACCGTTCTCACTATAAGATATAGTCAATTTCTTCTACTTCACCGAATTTCCTGGTAATTAAATTTCGGTGAAGAACCTACTCTTACGATTTGGAGCTTAACCAAAACTTTTGGGTGGCTGCAATTGCTCAACAAGTCAACAAACTCACTGGTAGTATCTCTATTCTTTTTTCCTCTTTTAGGTGCTCATAGTCATAGGATTTTCTTTCTTCAATTTATAACTTCCCATTGGGAAACAGAATATATCTTTGCATCTTTTTCTCACATTAACTCATTGAGTTAGTGCGTTCTTCTGAATATCACTCGTCTATTGTTTTAATATAGATCCTTACCTTTCAAACCAATGGCCTATAGCCCTATTAGCGCATTCACTGGATTATTACTTGGTCCATGGTCCGAAACTCAGAATATAATTAATATATACATTTCTTCTTCTTCTTCTTCTTTTTTGTGGGTAAATTGCATATATGTTTATCTAATGTTTATTTCATATTTTAGATTAGATATTGAGACAGCAATCCATCTTTATTATTCATCTAATTTTTCTGACCGTAGCAGAACATATAAAGGGTGAAATTTATTAATTAAACTGTGTTTTTTACATGGGGCTTATTCATAAATCATTTTAATAGCCATTAAATAGAGAAGGTAGAGAGAAACTCTTTTTTTTTTTTTTTTTTCTTTTTGAGAAGAAGAGAAACTCTATTTAGAAAGGAAGAAAGTTTTGCTTAAAGTGAGAAAGTGACTTTTAGAAAATTGAAACTAATTATCTAGTTGAAATATAATGTTTTATTAATATTTCTTTTCTATTTTTTTCTTTACAATAGCACAAAATAACGTAAATGAATAATAAAGATAAACAGAGACTTCCAATTGAAATAGTTCCATGAGTTTGATAGGTTAATTGAAAAATTAAAAACTTGGACATAATTTGAGATAGAGTACTAAAAACTTCGGCCTGTTTTATTATATAATTCCCCCCCTCCCCCTTCTTTATTCATTTAATTTATTCTGACCGTAGCAGAACATATAAAGGGTGAAATTTATTAATTAAACTTTGTGTTTTTTAATTTTTATATGGGGCTTATTCATAAATCATTTTAATAGCCATTAAATAGAGAAGGTAGAGAGAAACTTTATTTTTTTTTTTTTTTGGAGAAGAAGAGAAACTCTATTTAGAGAGGAAGAAAGTTTCGCTTAAAGTGAGAAAGTGATTTTTAGAAAATTGAAACTAATTATCTAGTTGAAACATAATGTTTTATTAATATTTCTTTTCTTTTTTTTTCTTTACAACAGCACAAAATAACGTAAATGAATAATAAAGATAAACAAAGACTTCCAATTGAAATAGTTCCATGAGTTTGATAGGTTAATTGAAAAATTAAAAACTTGGACATAATTTGAGATAGAGTACTAAAAACTTTGGCCTGTTTTATTATATAATAACCCCCCTCCCCCTTCTTTTTTTTTAATAATGACAATACTTACATGAATAGTTTAAAAGTGCCATGTACCATTTTTCTATAAACAGTAATACAAAAGCATCTTTCTTGCAGATGAATTTGATTCTTTTTTCCTGAGGTGTTGCCAATCCTTTTTCTTATCACAATTATTTAGTTAGATATAATTTATAAACATATGATTAGGCTTGAGCAATTTATTTGTGGAGAAAGGTACAAATATGTCATACTTTCATTAAAAAGAGATAACACAAGCTAAAGTATTTGAGTTTGGATTATATTTAGTGCTCTTGTGCATTAGATGTGATACATATACGACATGTGCCTTGAAATGACTATGTATCAATCTTGTATCCCATTTCATGGATAAGAACATTGAGCAGAAGCCAAACTTAAAAAAATCTACAAGTCTATCCAATTTACAAGACTAATAAGGTTGGTCAACCCATCGACCGATAATTAATGTACATTTAATTAATTTTGCATTGGCATTGATAATTTTTAAATTTGCTAAACTGCATTTCCGGGCAATGATCTTTGTCTATTGTGATTTGTTATGGGCAAGGATTTTCCTTCACCTTGTAATTCTACACTTACATCTCATTAACATCATAGAACTTAGAATGTCAGCAAATAAGTGGAATTGGTTCATAAGAAATAGACGATTAGTTTGCATGTTAGAGGAGGTCGTAGATTACAAACTGTATCAAACAATTTCACTTGAAGATATAGCATTTCTAGATGTGAGTTGGTTTCGTTAGTGTAATTTTTATTTCTAATTTATTGTCTAGAAGGATGGAAGAAAATTAAGAAGTGTGCCTTGCGCTCCAACAAAAAAGAGTGTCCGTTTAGCATTGGTATAGAGAGTAGAGATTTATAAGTAGAATATTAATTTTTTTTTTTTAATAAAAACTAGAAAATTTAGTAGTAGAGCATTGCCGTAGGAAAAAAAAAAATACTCTACTACTAAAATACCAAAAATTGGGAGATCTTTTTCAAATGAATTAAAAAAAAAAAAAAAAAAAAAAAAAAAAAAAAAAAAAAAAAAAAAACCCCACTGAAAGGAAGATGACCTTTAAATTATAATTAAAAAAAAATAAATGGCTGGTTAATTGGAAGACACAATAATTGCAATTTCTCATTAGTCATTACACCAAATCACCAATAATGCTTCAAGAATAATGCGGGGAACACTTTGGGATCCACACGGTTTCCTTTCGGTGCAGGGGCCTATGGGCCATAGCCCATCATTTACGGTTATTTCGTTCACTTTTGACTTATGAAGCCCACTTTCGATTTTTTTTTTTTTTTTTTCACATCGATATATATAGTATGCTCCACAATTACGTGTATTATGCATCAAGAGTCAAGACCACGGTTTTATATTTTGATCACTCTGTCCAATTCATTTTTCTCTCACAGATCATTCTAAGCTTATCTTTCTCACAAAGATATAGAATTCATTCATTACACAGTAAGAAATGGCGGAAGGAGTTCTGTTCGATGTTGCTGCGCGAATCATCGAGAAAACAGGCAACCTAGCTGTCCAAGAGCTTGGACTACTCTGGGGTGTCAAAGACGAGATTGTAAGACTCGGGGAGAGGGTTTCCACAATCAAGGCTGTGCTTCTGGATGCAGAGAAGAAGGAGCAGACCAATCAAGTCAAAGTGTGGCTGGAAAGGCTGAGTGATGCCATTTATGATGCAGACGATTTGCTAGATGATATCTCCACTGAAGCTTTGCGACGAGAAGTGATGATGGGCCAGAATAAGAAGTCCAACAAGGTATGCATCTACTTTTCCAAATCGAATCCGCATGCATATGCACTTAAAATGGCTCATGAAGTTAAGGAAATGATGGAGAGGCTAGATACTATAGGAAGGGATAGGGAGTTGTTCCACTTTGAGGAGCGTGTTGAGGAGCCACAAGTTAGGAATAGGGCAAGAGAGACTCATTCTTTTGTATGTGCTGAAACTGTTATTGGGAGAGAGAATGATAAAAATGCAATTATAGGAATTCTTTTGGATTCTAATGTTGAGGAGAATGTTTCGATTCTTCCGATAGTTGGAATAGGGGGTTTAGGGAAAACCACCTTAGCTCAACTTGTATTCAATGATGAAGAATTTAAGAAACATTTTGACCAAAAATTTTGGGTGTGTGTCTCGGATGACTTTGAGGTAAGAGTAATTGTTGAGAAAATGATGGAGTGTGCAAAAAATGAAAAGCCAAAAGATCTTGAAATGAATACTCTGGTTAAGGAGCTTAAGAAAGAAATTGATGGAAAGAGATACTTGCTTGTGTTGGATGATGTATGGAATGATAATCGTGAAAAATGGCTTAGCCTAAAAAAGCTTTTAATGTGGGGTGCAAAAGGCAGTAGAATTTTAGTGACAACACGCGAGGAGAAGGTTGCAAAGATTGTACAAACTATGCAACAATACATTTTAAAGGGTTTAAATGTAGATGATGCTTGGATTTTATTTAAGCAAATGGCTTTTGAAAATGGTCAAGAGCCAAAGAATCCAAGAATCAAGCCAATTGGAATGGAAATAATTGAGAAGTGTAGAGGAGTCCCTCTCGCCATAAGGAGTATGGGAAGTCTATTATATTTTAAAAATTCTGAAAGAGATTGGTTATCAATTAAGGATAGTGAACTTTTGAAAGAAGCCGATATCCTGCTAACACTTAAATTAAGTTATGATCATCTTCCATCATATTTGAAGCAGTGCTTTGCTTATTGTTGTTTATTTCCAAAGGATTACAAAATTCATAAAACAACATTAATTAAAATGTGGATGGCGCAAGGGTTCATTAGGTCTTCAAGTCCAAACCAATGCTTGGAAGATATTGGTCATGAGTTTTTTATGGATTTACTTTGGAGATCATTCTTTCAGGAAGTTGAAGAAGATGGGGAAGGCAATATATTACAATTTAAAATGCATGATCTTATACATGATCTTGCAAAATCAGTTGCAGAATCTGAAAGTGCCACTTTTTATTCAAAAGAAGAAGGCATTCATGAGAAAACTCGTCATGTGTCATTTGATGGAACGTTTCTCTCATCATCGAAAATTCCAGTCTCATTGTATAAAGCAAGAAGGATAAGAACATTTCATTTGCCAAGTGAGTCACAATTTCAATATACAAGATTGGGTAAGTCAACTTGTAATGCAATTGTTTCAAGTTTTAAGTTCATACGCTTATTGGATCTACATGATACGAATATTAAAACAATTTCAAGTTCTATCGGGAAGTTGAGGCATTTAAGGTATCTTGATCTATCCAATACTTCCATCAAGATGCTTCCTAATTCCATCACAAGATTGCATAATTTACAAACATTGAGCCTCACTGGATGTGATCGAATTAAAGAACTGCCTAAAGATATTAACAAATTAGTCAACCTTATGTATCTTCAGATAGATGGATGTTCGGCTTTGACTTATATGCCACGTGGACTGGGGCAGTTGACTAAGCTACGGACATTGTCACAATTTGTGATAAGTATGAGGCGTAACAGCGGATTGAAGGAACTCTCCGAGCTAAACGAGTTGAGAGGAATGCTAATGATTAGAGAATTGAGACACGGAAAAGATGCTGCATTAGAATCTAAGGATGCAAATATGAATGAGAAACAACGTCTTCAAGGCTTGACGTTACGGTGGATAAAAGAAAATGACGTGGATGAGTCCAACGTCGGGTATGATGAAGAGTCACTTGTAGCCTTGCTCCCACATGGCCCACCTTCAAATCTTCAAGAATTGTGTTTAATTGGATACGGGGAAGTGAAATTTCCTAGTGCGATTTCTTCGCTTTCAAATCTCGTAAACTTGTCCTTAGATGAATGTAACAAATGCCAACATCTTCCACCGTTGGATCAGTTTCATTCTCTCAAAACTCTCTCTCTTGAACATATGAATGATTTGGAGTACATATCAGAGAGAGAAAACAACGGGGAGTTCTCTGATTCTTCATTCCTCCCATCTCTAGAGGAACTCACAATTGGAGATTGCCCTAATCTAAAAGGATGGTGGCAACGACAGAGGGATTCTGTTGAGGAGTTCCATAATCATTCACTGCCTTCATTTCCTCATCTTTCCAACTTACGAATTTGGAAATGCCCTAAGCTGATATCCTTACCTCTCTTCCCATATCTCGAAAAGCTAGACCTGTGGAACTGTAGCATGAAGCCATTGGAGCAAACACTGAGAATGGAGGTGATAAACACGGCAACCCCAAAGAACTTGACATCAATAGTAGCAACATCAACGTCTTCTTCTTCTACACTTGTCGCTTCCTCGTTCATCCCTTTCTCCAAATTGAAGTCCATATTAATTGAGGATATGGAGGAAACTTTGCCCAAGGAGTTGATGTGCAACCTCATTTCTCTCCAAGATTTAAAGCTAAATGATTGTTGTGGTCCTCTCCCTCTCTCTCGACATCTCACTGCCCTTCAGAATTTGACAGTTCGTTGGTCTCAAGAGGTTGATTTAACAAACGATGGAGATGAGATGGAATGGCATGGCCTTCAGAGCCTTCGCTGCCTAGAGTTCTACGGCCTTCCAAATTTGGCCACTCTACCGGTGGGGATTCAACATCTCACCTCTTTGCAAAGCCTCTGGATTTACAGTTGTCCAAGTTTGTCGGCTATACCGGAGTGGATCTGTAACCTTACCTCTTTGCAGACACTGGAAATTAGGGGATGTCCAATCTTATCGAAAAGATGCGAAAGGGAAGCGGGTGAAGATTGGAGTAAGATTGCGCACATCCCACGCTTGAATATCAGGTAGCTATCTAAGCCACTCTTTTATCCCAGTCCTTGATAGAACATCAAAAATCCAATTTCTTCTTCTTCACTAAATTTCCTGGTAATTAAATTTCAGATGAAGAACCTACTCTTACGATTTGGAGCTTAATCAAACCTTTTGGTGCTGCAATTGCTCAACAAGTCAACAAACTCACTGGTAATATCTCTTTTCTTTTTTCCTCTTTTAGATGCTCATAGGATTTTCATTCTTTAATTTATGACTTCCCATATTAGGAAAAAGAATATGTGAATTTTTCCAAATCTATTTCTTCATTTTGGCAAATTACATCTTTGTATTTTGAACTGAGTTGATCTGTTTTATATGCTTTATAAACAGAGTAAAAGATCAATGGTACAAGATGATATCGGGTAATATTGTGAGAAGAATAAAATCTGGTAGCCATTCTGCAGGAACTAGCATGTTGTGCAGGTATTTGGTTGATTCAATTTCAATTTCATCTACAGAACTTTTTATTTTTGGGGTTAAATACTACTATATCTACAAATAATGATAGATAGTTTAGTATTTGAGTTAATAGAGTAACTTTTTGTATTTCATCCTGATTTTGTCAAGTAGCTTACTTTTCATTAAAAACACTGCTTGATATTTAAATCAGTTGTTAATTTCTAATTAAATGGAAAATGTTTCTAAACCAAAGCAACAGAGGTTTCAATAGTAATCAACTTATATACGTTGGGAATTCAATAACCAACAACATGATGGCATTGAATTGATACTTTGAAACATTTGTGGCTTTGGTGATTGAATTCCTGATATATATGTTTTAATCAATTACGATATCATGCATTTTGTCATTGCTTGATAATTGTAAAATAGTTTAGTTTTCATTAAGTTGTCTTGTTCCTTACCTAATTAAATCTTTTGAAGTAGATTAGGTTTCAATTTTTCCACCTTTTATTCATAGTTAGCAAATTACTACTTTCCTCAACTTGTCCCATTTTAATTTATTTCTAAAACATAGGTCTGATTGATTCTCTTGGATGAAATACCATAGCTTGGTGTTACAACCCAGAGTACTCCTCAATTTCATGAATAGCTTAAAATCACAGTGAATGACTCTTGGACTTTTCAACCAGCAAGACTTCCTTGAACAAGGATTACTCGGTGAGTTCTGTTACTTCATAAACAAGTGGTTGCCTTCATCTTTGTTTGCTTAGCATATCCTAAAGTTATAATCTAGAGTTTGACAATTAGAAATATGACACCTGTGAAATAACACATGAATCTGGCACCTTCTATACTTGAGCACATGAATTTACTAAACTGAATACTAAACAACAATGGCTATGTAACAGAAGAGAATAAATGATTATATTTCCAGCTATAGTAAATAACAGTAAGGGATTTAGCACATGTCAGGAAGCTTCATTCTATTTATATATGTAAACAATTTTCTGGAATTGGCTTACAAGGTGAAGGCAAGGCCCCGTCTCAATCAAACTAAATGAGAAAGATCTATTCTTTTAAACGTGCACTTCATCTATTGATTGTGGAAATTTTCTTTTTGGGTTGATGTAATTTTTATTTATTTTTCAGGTGGGTATGTCACTTTTAGGAGATTGAAGCCAGAAGCAATGCAGGGTATTGGAGAGGTGGATTGGCTGCTGATATTTGTGCCTTCACCAGTGAGGATTGCTCAAAGATTTGTAGATACTTGGAATTCATCAGTGTCCCATCTTACCACAAAGATGCAAAAGGAAGTACATGGGGATTTCCATAAGATTTTGTTACATCCTTGAGTTGGAATGGGGATCCATTTCAGTGGTAAGAAAACTTATGTCTACACATCATTGGTTTTTCCCTGTCCTTGATAGAAATCAAAATCCAAATTTCTTCTTTGTTCTGTCAAAGAAATGGAGCTTAACGAAAACTTTTTGGTTTCAACAACAACTCAATGGTTTTAGTATTTTTATTCTCTACAACTCAACAAAATATGTGAATTTTCCTTTTATCTATTTCTTATTTATATCATGGTATCTCAAGCTGAGTTGATTAGGTGGCGTATCAAAATTGGCACTTGGTGATATTGTGGTAATGTTTGTGGGGAGGAGTAAATCTAGCATATAAATCTGTAGTACTGAAATTAGCTTGTTGTGCAGTATTTGTGTTTATTCCTTTTTCATGTTGTACAGTATCTACAATTGATAATGACAACCACAACAAAAATTCACAAAATTTAAGTTAAGTTGCTAAGAACTATTTTGTCAATAACAGTATAATTTTTGCATTTCCTCCTTATTATGTTTAGTATCTTGATGTTAATTGAAAAGAAAGGTGCCGCACATGGTGTTCTAGAAGTTCACAATTTTAGAGGTGGATTTCACTTGGTGCTGCACTTGGAGTTGATTTCTCTTTTTGAAATGAATCAATCATCCTTAATTAAATGGAAATTGTTCCTATATTTTATTGAAAAATTCAAAGTACCATATTTTACTAACTATATAAATTTTTAGATTTCAGGTTGCATTGGGTTAAGATCATAAGCTGATGTTAATGCTCAAAGTGGTACCAAACAAAGGAACTATTCATTTTCCTGATGGTTGCCTTTCAGTTAGATGTTACAAAGGTAATAAAATAAAAGTGTTCAGTTCACAAAAAAAGAAACACTGTTTTATTTTGTTTAATTTTACCTCATTATTGTTGTTGTCACAGGAAGGGGTTTGAGGAGGATGTGTTTTCTTTTTGGATATGCTTCATAATTCCTATTATAGTTTATTACAAAACTAGATATCCAGTATTTGTTGATTACTGTTATTTTCAATACAGACTCAATATAAATTATTCTTTCTATACACATTAGCATCAGAACCAGATGCATCAATTCCTTTTGTAGCTTCAGATTTTGATCAAGCTGATTTATATAGGCAGCCCTCCATAGCAATTTCTTCCATCACTTAAATTTTGTGACACTTTGATTCAGAGAGGAATTCAAATAATTTGAATAAAGGGGCTAGACCTCATTAAATTTTAGAAAACATGACCCTTGCATTAAAAAATGATCTATGAAAAGTAATTTCAATTTTCTTTGCATGAATCATCCATGGAGGTAAGTCATATACAGTATCATTAGTTCCTAACTTCCCCATTTAGAATCCTTTGTCATTTGACTCTTCCTTCTCCTTTTCACAACTTGATTCTAATTGAATTTTCATAGTATTGCCTTAGCTAGTACAGTTTAGCTTTACATATTAAGGTGAATGGGCAACCAGGTTTTTCCCATTTCTTTTGTTGAGGTGTGATGAGAAGGGTTGGGGGAGGGAGAAAGAAAGAAAAATACTTTCTGGTAGAGAATACAAAAATCCCATTGAATTCTTTCTTGAAATGAGGAATTAATTGTATGAATACCAGTTTATCTCTATCTTAATTTTTATCTTTCATCAGGTATGGTGAGTTTATCAGTTATTGGATTTTAGAAGAAGACTGAGGAGTATTGAATTCTGAAGCCAACAAGCTTAAGAGTGCATGGTTCTTCAAACTTAGCTGGTAATAAGATTATTAGAAAATGAATGGTAATTATCTCAGTTATTACCAAATTTAATCTTTTCTCATAATTTAGGTTTCATTTTTTGGAAATTTATTTGCAATATGGTTGGCATATTATTAGTTTCTCTCTTATTCTGTTTTTATTTCATTCTCAAACATAGCTTTGGTAGGTTCTAATGAATGAAGAGCATAGCTTGTTGTTAGAGTAGACTGTAGAGTACTCCCTGATTTCTTAGATTGCTTAGTTTCATGGTAAATGATTCTTGGGCTTTTCACCACTTGTGACGTTGTTTTAGTCATAAATGTTATTTTTTGTGCTTCTCAAAGTATAACCTTTATTCCTACATAATAGTATTCTTAAAGCTTCTCATAGAAATTAATCACAAGAACCCTCAAGAGAAATATTTTAATCTAGACTAAAGATGCCATTAGTTACTACAGCAGGTTTTGATATTATTATTTTCTCTATATGTGCAAGGCCCAGACATGATGCATATATTTTGATTAGAAAGCCATCTGATCTTGATCTGACAGAAAAGTGGTTGATATGCAATTTACTAAAGAAAAGAAGAGATTAGCATTGTCAGGATCCATGTTCAACTGACTAGCTGATTTGCAAGGAAAATATGTTTTTTCAGTGAGATGGCACCTAAAACTTTCCATGAACAACGATTGCTTGGTGAGTGCATTCAGTTCATTAGCATGACATATTCTTTCATCTTTGAAATCGCATTACATTCTCAAGGATGTTTGGCATACAAAATAATCCAGCAATGGACAGTTGGAATTTTGACACCTATGACATATCACTTGAATCCAATAATCCAGCAATGGACAATTGGAATTATGACACCTATGACATATCACTTGAATCCAGAGCCTTCTAGTCTCAATAACAGAAACTCTGTTTTCACAAGGCTTAAAATGGAATGCTAAATAATCACATGCTTAATGGCATTGAGTTGTCTACTCCTGAACTAAATTTGGCTGTTTTTATGAGTAGACTATTGGTATTGGCAGAACTACAGTTCCTTATCTTTTGTATGGATAGTGATCTGCTCATTTTAATAAATTTTTTATTAATCCAAAAAAAAAAATGCTAAATAACTATACTTATAAAAAAAAAGGCAACAAACAAGTACTCTTCCAACTGTTTGGGTCCACAAGTAAAATTATGAATGCATAATTGTTACTAATTGGACCTTCTCTCTTCATGTTGCTCATATTATTTTTCCAATTATGTTCATTTTCTTGGCAGTGGTTCTTGTATCGGTGAGTATTGGGATTGAGCACATGTTCCAGAAGTTTTGTTCTATGAATCAAGTTATATATGTCAACACTTTTCTCGACAGAAATTTGCATTTAAGGTGAAGGTAAGGCCCCGTCTCAATTCATCTAAATGAAGCTCCTAGTTCTCTACCTGAATCTTATTTGATATTGTTTTCTTACTAAAAATTGTAAAATGTTCCCAGTATCTCAAATGAAATTATTGCACAAATGACAAAGGTTTCCCACGACAATATTCTCTGGTAGCAGCTTTTCAGAACCCATGGAAAAATGGGCTTCTGAATTCCTATTGTCTCAACTGATTAACAACTTTTCAGACTATCTGTGTTTTGTATCTTAAAAAATTTTGGCCTGCAATTACTGGAGATTTTATTGGTCCTCTTTGGTGATTAGTTTCTCTCACATTTAAACATCAGTTTCTAAAATGGTTTGTTTATCTTACAAATTTTTGATTGGTTGATAAACGTCTGGAGTATGCTTTCTAGGTATGGTGAGAAAGAGGTTATCTTCAATTAATGGATAAAATTTAAGTATAGGTACTTGCACTTATTAACTTTTGGAAATTAAAGCTTCATATAGCACTCAATTAAATTTGCATTGTTGTTTTTTTCACCCACAAGATTTTCAAAATTTTTCTTAAGATAAGCTTGATTATGTGTTTGAATTCTTTCTTCCTCCAAGAGAGTGAAAAATTCACATGTGCAATTAGCTAACTTTATTTGAATGCATTTCTTGTTAGGCACTGATCAACTCAGAATTTTCAACATGTTAATTGGAGTAAACACAGTTAATCAATTTCATTTTTCATTCATCCAATCTTAAGTTTTGTCCTAACAAATTCCTGGTTACTCTTTTTTTGCAGATTAGATGACAAAAGCAACAAATGTCATCTCTAAGCACTATGAAGTCCACCACCTTAGAGGACTTGTCCTTTTGTGCAGTTGTGGAAAATAAGGGTAAGTGGATATAATAATAGAGCATCATCAATTTTTGGTATTGTATTTGGGTGACTGCATCTGCATAACTTGCATCTTGTCTTATGACAGAAAATGTTTAGGTATCATGTTGGAGCAGATATCAAGTTGATTTTAAAGCAAGAAGAGAATGAGAATTAGCTGATAAAGGAAGCAATTGGTGGAGTTCTTGTTTGTTCCATGTAGTTGAAGACCTAACAACCATCCAGAAGAGCTGCTCTATCCCCAGTTCAAGCACCAATGTGAAGTGTGAAAGTCAAATTTGAGCCGTATCTGACTTGGACTCCTTTTGTTAACTTCGGCTAGGACTCAATACCTTTTTGGTTTGGTACTGTACTTGGTTTAGGATTTGAATCATTTTCCTACTACACCTCGACTTGGGGTACTATATATTGTGGGCTCTTTATGAAATATCATCAGCTTTGGCTCTTGTAAACTGAGAGAGTGAGAGTTCTTTGAATGTATTTGGGGTTTGGGTTCTTTGAGAGTGTTTTTGTGTAACATTTGTAATCTCCTTTGTTTCTTAGTGAAACTTTCTTGACACCGCCCGTGGATGTAGGCCTAAAGCCGAACCACGTAAATTTGTCTTCTTATGTGATTCTTTATTCTATTTTTCTGTTTATATTCACATAAACCCATTATTTTTTTCTACACTTACAAAAATTGACATTAAAACTTCTGCTACGTCAATAGATCTCTCTCTCTCTCCTGCTAGTCGTTTAGAAAGGTAATCTATCCCCCCTTTATTTTTTGTTTATTTCATTAGCAAAATAAATTATCAAAAAAAAAAAAAAACACTTGCAAGCTTGATTTTATTTCTTTCCGTTTTTTTTCCCCATTTCTTTGGATGTATTTGGCAATTCTAAATATGTTTAGTGTTGTTGTTAGCTATACAGTGAGTTTTTCGTGGTTTATCTTCTTTAGTTTAAGGTGTCCATAATATCTTTCTTTTATTTGTGCATTTTTTATGAACCATGTTTAAATATGTACTTGGTTGAAAAGTACTTGTAATTCAAGCGTTATGTAATGGAATTTTATGAATATGCCAATCAATCTCTGCAAATTACAGATATATGCATTTGATTATCTGCAGATCAATTATCTTGTGTGCTTTTCTATTACCAGTTAGTTCCACTTACTGAACCAATTTACCTGCCTCTTAAATTTCAGTATCTGCTGTAATTAGAGATTTCTGCTAATTATTAACCGTAATTTTCTTACCCCTTTCTATTTGGTCTGGAACTCCATTTTTTTGTACCTCAAAGTTTGCCCTGGGGAAACACTATAAAGTTGAGTCAATTGATTATAAATGCTGATCAGATCAAGCTCTAGAGACAAACAGTGAGCCCTTTTTTGCAAAGAAGAGGTACTATCTTGGTCTAAAAATCAATGTGCCTTGCCAAAGATTGTCCATCTCAGTATCAAAAATGTCAGATGTCCGTGAATGATTTATGTTTTGACAGGTATCATATAAGATCTTTGTAAGAACTTATATTTACTGTATTTTTCATGGTATCTCCTAGTGCGACAAAAGCAACTAGCATGTTATTGTGTGGATATCATTGAAGGGCTATGCTCTCAATTAGATACCACTACATACTCTACATGTCTACAGCGTAGCATACCAAAAATCATGAAAGAGTAATCAAAAGAAAAAAAGCATAACCTTAAACCGGTTGGTTTAAGTTCTCCAAAAATCGTTGTTGGACTGATATTGAAGGGAAAGAGAATGGTTATTACATGTTGGCATCAATTTATATATTTTAAGAGGATTGTAGATTCAGTTGACAACAAAACTGTAGACATTTCATTAAACATTCTGCTAATGGTAAATGCCTTCAATATCTATAGTCAAATGATAATTATTCAATATATACCAAATTTTTTAAAAATAAAATTCTATAGCATTTCTTAAAGCTATAATAGGGATGATACTATGTTTTTGGCTTTTTTTTTAAAAATTTTTTTAAATTTTTGAGTAATTGACCTGCCATGAATTTGTGTGTGGCAAATTGGTAATGCGATCAATTATGTGATAACTAATTATGAGAAAAATGGTGATTGAGATATAAAATTTGTTACCTTGAAAAATTGACTTAATTAAAAAAAAAAACTTGTATTCGTCTAATGAAAGCACTTTAAAGTTTAGATCTTAATTATTTGATTATTGTTTTGAGAAAATGTACCTCACCATTCATTCTTATTCCAAATTTATATAGAGTTATATGCAACTTCAAGCATATTTGATTCAAATAATAATAACAATAATAAACAAGCATCTTTGGCAGGCCAAGAAATATGTTGTAAACCCTATTGTTCATATAGTAAAAACATTAGTTGCTCGCTCCTGTGGATGTAGGCACGAATCACGTAAATCTGTGGGGGTTTTTTTTTTTTTTTTTTTTTTTTTTTTTTCATTAAAATTGTGTAAAGAAAACTCATTAACCCTTCTACATGATCTCTTCTACCGATCTTTCTACTGGGTCTCATCCTGAAAGGTTGACCATCCCAATGAAATTGCAAACTTGATTTTGTTTCTTTCTTCTTTTTTTCCCCCATTTCTTAGGTGCGTATTTTGAAATTCTAAGTATGTTCATTGTTGCTGTGAGCTATATTGTGAGTATTTTATGGGTTGTTTATATCTTCTCTAGTTTAAAGCACCCATAATTCCTTTTCTTTTTGCGGGCATTTGATTACTCCATTTATCTAATGTAGTTGGTTGAAAAGAAAGTGTAAAAATCAAGCTTTCATACGAGGAAACTTTTATGAGATATACTGATTCAACCTCAACAAATTACAGAATTATGTATTTCATAATTTGGCTTGTAAAAAAATTGGAGATTCCATATCTTACCCACTTATTACCAGTTAGCTCCACTAACTAAACCAATTTACGTGCCTCTCTTAATGTCTCGATGTCTCTTTATGATTAAAATTTGTACTTAGATATTTGCTAACTGCCAGCTACATTTTTTTTTTACATGTTTCTATTTAGTGGGGAAGCTGAATTTTGTACCTTGAAGATTGCACTATTTGGAGGATAAACGCTCTAAAATTGAGTGAATTGATATTATTTGTAAATACTTATTAGTTCAAAGTCTAGAGACACTATGTGCCTTTTTCGCCAAGAAAAAACATCATCATTGGTTCAAAATTTCTTTATACCTTGCTAAGGACTGATTTGTACATAATTATATACACACACTAGGTATTGTTGTTATCACAGTATATTCCACAATTACTTCAAGTGAAAATGCTGCAACTATCTTGTTAGTTATATTTATACCAATAGTGTGTGTACATGCATATTAAAAGCCAAAGTAAGAAAAAATCCAATTAGATTTCAATTAGATTCTCAATTTTGTACCATGTGTCCCATCTAATTTTTAATTTTTGTGCCAATTGAATTATTAAGTGTAAAAATCGAAGAGTCCAAATCCAATTAGATTTTTAATTAGATTTCAATTAGAGTTCAATTTTGCATCACATGTCTATCTATTTGTAAAATTTTTGTGGCAAGTGAATTATAGAGTGCAAAAACCAAAGAATTTAAATCCAATTAAATTCTAAATCATATATATATATATATATAATGAAAAACCACTACACATTTTAAAAATATATAGTTTAAAAAAGGTGTAGGCTAATTCCATGTATAATTCAAACATCTTCTAAAAAAAATGTATAATTTGAATTGTGTAATTTTGATTGTTTTTAATTGTACTTATGCATATACATGGAGTTGAGTTACACATTAGTGTGGATAATTAAAAGGTATTATTCTTGATTAGATACATCTACAGTATAGTATACCAACAATCGTAATAGAACCACATTATGATATGTACTTACTGCTAACCTTTCCATTTTAATTAAGAAGCCTTGTTGGTAGTTCTTGAATTTTGTTCTCAATCAGTTTATACGTAGTAACTTATTTTCTATAGCGTTCTAAATATTACTCGGCCATTCGTCTAATATAGATCCAGACCATTTAAAGCAATGGCCCATATGCCTTTTGGTGCATTCACTGGATTACTTGGATCGGCCCATTACTCGGCAATTTTTAAACAAACAATAATGTAAAAGCATCTTTCTTGCAAATGGAACTATTATTTGAAGGTACGATTAGGCTTTGAGGAATTTATTTATAGAGAAAGGTACAATAAGACATACTTTTGCTAAAGAGGGTTAGAATGAGCTACAGTACTTACACATTAAACTGGACACACCCTAAAATAACCACATGTTGGTCTTGTATCTCATTTAATGCACAAAGGTAACAAAGAAAGCCTAATTTTAAAAAGTAAGAAAATAATTTTCCAACTGAAGGAGTAGTTTTTAAAATTGATTAGTTTATTTTGGATGTAGTGGGTTGCAATTTGTCATGATTGTGGTGGCTGGGGATTGTAGTTGTGGATGGTGTTGGAGGTGGCTGTGCAGTTGTGGGTGGTTGTGACAATGGTTGAGGCAGTGGTTACTGTGGCTGGTGTGGACGGTGCTGATTGAGGTTAGATGTGGCTGTTTTTTTTCTTTTCCCTTTTTAGTGAAAATTGGATGTTTTTTTTTTTTTTTTTACCAAAAATTTGGATGTGGTTATTGAATATTGGGTAGGGATATTTTTTTTATTGTATTATTTTATATTATTTTAATGTGTTGTATATTAACATAGAATCATGTTGAGTGTATTATAAAGTGAGTTGTTAAAATAGATAAAGTAAAATTTGTTTTTTTTTTAGTATTTAAAAGTTATATATATATATATATATATTTTTTTTTTGGAGAAATTTGCTGCTCTTTTATAAAAGGTATCCTTCCTTTCTTTCTTGCGCAGCTTACGTTCGCCATTCTCCATTCACCAGTCAAAGTCTTTCTCTTCAGTCTGTCTCACACGCTCTCTGTCTCTACTCATCTATGTCTGATCCCTGCAACTGCAACTAGTGCCTTCTTTGGTCCATCTACATAAATCACTACACGCCGGTTGCAAACACAGCTCGTAATCACTTCCACTCCGCCGTAGATATTCAGAGCTTGAGTTCGTGAAAACCCATTCAAGATTTGTAGCATCTTCACTCCTCGGTAATTTTTTTTTCTCTTTTATTTGAAGAACAATTTGTGTCTGAGAAATCTGGGTTTTTTATTTATTTATTTGTCTCTTAAATTGTCTCTTTTGTTTTCTTATTTATGTGTTCTGCTTATAGGCCAACCTCATAGTTTATTAGTTTATTTACATGGAATTATGCTCCTAAGTGCATGGGTTTTGCTTTCAGTCGAGGTTCATGTATATCTGATCTGTGATACAATGATAGTGAAAATCTATATATGTGTTTGTATTATTATTATTATTGGGAAGTATATTGAGGCATAGTTCTCTCTCTGCTATCTTCATCTTTTCATTTCACTTTGTGTTCAGTTAGCTATGTCTTCATCTGTGGATATCTCAACACAAACCGATGAAATCTTGACCTTTGAGAGCATCATTGCCACCCTTTCCATATTGCTTACTCGCCTCTCTCAATTCAAGGACTCTGTCCCTCAATCCAGCAGCAGTAACAACACCACTTACAACAATAGTGGCAATAATGATCTCAACAACGACAACACCACCATCACCGCCTCCACCACTGACAACAATAGTGGCATTAGTTATCTCAACAATGGTCATTCATTTAACGAAGAATGTCTTGTTACACACAGCCAATTTGATAAGTTACAGAGAGATCTCAATCAAATTATAGAAGCTTTCCGCAAACTGAAGAATTTTGAGCACGATGCTGGTGAACCAATCAAGAATCTTGAATGCTGCCTCGATGACATCTCCAATATAGTTTCAGAAGCTTCTAATGATGCCTTCCCAAACAAGGAAGTTCAAGCCAAGCTTAGTGCAAGAAAAAAAGATGCCTTGAAGTTGAAGTTGAACTTTCCATCATTGCGACCCAAAATGTCTACTAAAGATTCTGTTCATCGAAGATCGAGGCCAACGAATGGGTCCAATAGTGTGGTTAATGAATTTCCGAGCTTACATATGAATCGTAAGTTTGTACGTAGCTCAGTTTTCTCTGAATTTAAGGAAGTTTTTGAGAACCTTGATATGAGGCTGAAGCTTTGCTTGTTGTCCTTTGCTGTTCTTCCGGAGGATGTGGTAGTAAAGAGGAGGCTACTGATAAATTGGTGGGTCGGAGAGGGTTTAGTGGATCCTCCAAGTACTGGAGAAAAGAGAGCTGAAGATGTTGCTGATGAGATTCTTAAAGAACTTGAGCTGAAGGGCTTTATCGAACATGTTAAGGGAAGGCACAAACTAGTTGCAAACAGAAACAGGTTTAAGATGCAGCCTCTGGTGCACTGCGTGGTTTTTATGCTTGCCCAGGAGGCTGGGTTCTTTGATAGTCAATTTAATGGGATTCCAACTGTAAATTCGTCCCGGTGTAACAGGGCATATTTAGTGAAGGATGAGGATGGAACTTTGGAGAAGGTATTGAAAAGTAGTCCTGATTTAGATCAGGAGAAACTGCAAACCATATTCAATGTTAATGAGAGTTTTCCTGATCTCAGATTTGAGTCCTTTGCAAAGATAAAAAGGGTCAGCATTGTGGAGTGGTTTTCAAGGATGAAAAATGTCCATGTTCTTTATTTGGGAAGGTGGAAAAGCTCAGATCAGCATAACATTGAAGAGCAAAGCTCAGATCAGGGTGACATTGTGTGGGAAGGCTCACTTGAGAATCACATTGAAGTAGAAAGCACTGAATTCTTAGAAGGGTTGAAGAATATGAAACGTTTAAGGCTTTTAAGCCTACAAGGAATCTCTAGAATTAATGAGCTTCCTGACTCCATAGGAAAGCTAGCAAATTTGAGGATTTTAGATCTCAAAGCCTGTCACAATCTGGAGGCACTTCCAGAAGGTATAGCCTTACTCAAGAAGCTGTCACACCTAGATATTTCAGAATGTTACTTGCTAGACAGCATGCCCATGGGGATAGCCTCTCTCACAGAACTCCTAGTCCTCAAGGGGTTTATAGTAGGTAATTTAGAAAGCAACATCGACAATAGTCACCAGGGCCTGCCACGGCAATTTCTTGGTGGAATGTGTTTCCCTCAAAAGAGAGACTCATGTACTCTTAAAAATTTGATAAAATTGAAGAAGCTGAGAAAGTTGAGCATCAATACAAGCATCAAGGCTTTCCCTAGAGAGGAAGAGCTAGAGGCTCTAGAAAAGTTGAAGGCGCTACGAAAGCTAGCAATAGCATGGAGTGTCAATAGTAAGCAGCGAAAAAAGGGTGGCTCAAGTTCAGCAGACTCCATGAACTCAGATAACGGAAGGCCAGACAGTGAAGCAGCAAAACCAACAAGAGCACCAAATCGACTCAAAAGCCGACAGCCAGATTGGGGGCTTCCTGGAGAGCTGGAGAAACTCGTACTTCAGAGCTTTCCTGACAGCAATACACCCAATTGGCTGATGCCCGGAAAACTGAAGAAACTAACGAAACTTTACATCAGAGGAGGAAAACTCATTAATTTAGGGCAAATGCAGGAGGGAATTGATAACATTGATAAGTGGGAAGTGAAAATTTTACGTTTGACGCACTTGGAAAATTTTGATATGAACATCAAAGAATTGACGAATTCATTCCCAAATTTGGAATTCTTGGAGAATGTCAAATGCACTCAACTTGATAAGTGGAAAGTCTTGTATGTTCCTTATGACGAGGATAAACACAAAGGACCGTGTCTTAAGATCATTACCGACGAAGACGGCGTTTTTAAACCAAGCTTCAGTGTTTAATTATAAGTTATAACATCACAACAACATCGTTTGAATAAGTGAAGAGAAGCGACGGCCCCATTTAGCTTTGACATGTCTGAAGCTCAACTAATCCTTGTTTCTGTATATATTTAGTCACCTGTTAAATGCATGTAATTGAATATGTTAGGCTAATCCACTAGCAGTTGAGTTTGTTACGGTTTGTTAGAGGTGGTTTTACCGCCAAAAGTTTGTTATGATTGAGCTCAGAACTGCTCTATAAATTGATCCTCTGTACTTGTAATTTAGTGTGCTGCGATTATAGAATTTCACCTATGATGCAACCGCCAACGTCGGGGCTTCCTATAGACCTGAAAAGACTCGAACTTCAGTGCTGCGATTAATTCTCTTTCAGTTTTCCATACACAACATCATTTCTGTATTTTCATGGATTTTACTGAATTATTAACTATTTTCTTGCATAACCTTCTTTTTCTTCACTTAGAATGAGCCATACAGTTTGCACCAGATCTTTGTGACAATCGTTTTAAGTTGATTGCACTATTCAGAGCATATAACATAGCTTTTTTTCCCCCACATTTTATGAGCCTCAATATATATATATATATAGGGTCATGTTAACGAGTGCCGTAAGGCATTGGTTAACAATCCAATTAAAGAAAGTTTTTATGGGAAAAGGAAAAAAAACAATTAATGTTTTGACAGCTTTTTTCATTCCCCATAAAAGTGATACCAAAACTTTCTTAAAATGGATTCTTAACCAATGCCCCCACGGCACTCGTTAACATTTCCCATATATATATAGGAGATGAGTATCTATGAGTTACATAAATACATAAATGTAAGAAATCAAAGAGTTATGAGTTACAAATGATGATATAATAACCCACTAACTTTTTTGTTATAGGTTTTACCAAAAAAACTTTTTTGTTATAGGTAACTACCAACTTTACCTATGGGTTATACAAACCATTAAATTGGTAGTTTTTTTTTTTTTTTTTTTTGCCATATGTAATACAAAAGGACATGTATCCATATATTGTATTAATAAAAGGACATGTATCCATGTATTGTATTTATTCATGTATTTTATTTAAAATTTTAAATGGGCAATTTTTTTGTTTTCATTTATAACACAAAATGACTTTTTTTTTGGGTTGAGAAGAAAAACTTTAAACCCCTTTCTCTCTTCCTTGTGTGTGTGTGTGTGTTTGTTTCTCAAAGAAAAAAATGGGTAATTGTCTCACATTATTTAAGAGAGTGTGTTATGTGTAGTACAACCTAACCTACACTCTCTTAAAAGTTACCATAGATTTTGAGTGGAGTTTGTAGTGTATTTTTGTGTTAGAACCACTTTTCCTCGCCTTTGTGTGTGTGTGTGTGTGTGTTTGTTTGTTTATCCAAAAAAAAAAAAAGACTTAAAGATTTTTATTAAGAAACACCAGCTACATCAGCCTTAAAAATACATTGAAAATGACAACAATCAAGATAGTTGAGGAATTTTTTGAGACATAGAGGCCAAGATTACTACCCAAAATGACGTTAATCATTTTGTTTTGTTTTGTTTTTTTTTTTTTTTTTTTTTTTTGAACTCAATAGGACGTAAATCACTGTAATTTTTAATTTTGTATTCATTTTTCCCCTAAAACTTAAATAGAAATGGTAATAAATAGGTGTGTGTGTAACACAAAAGTGTAAGTGTAGTGCATTTAAATCTAGAATGCACCCCCTAAATGATGTGTAATAGTAATACCCACTTAAATGAAAATGGTAATAATTTAGTTTTTTTCCCCTAAGACTCAAATGAGAATGATAATAAATAGGTGTAATTATACACACACATTTTTGTTTTTATTTATTTTTGTTTACACTTAAAAGTGAAATAAATGTAAAAATGAATTTTTTTAGACTTGCCTTTTAGGTTACTCACTCCAATTTAAGGCATTTATCCAGCTTTATTACTCCTATTCATTTAGGTTATTATGACAGAGCTTATAAAAGCTGGAACTCGTTAATTAAACTTATGTTTTACATAAAACTTGTTCATCAATCAATTTAGTGGCCATTGAACAGAGAAGGTATCTAGATCTTGAGAAGAGAGAGAGAGAGAGAGAGAGAGAGAGAGAGAGAGAGAGAGAGAGAGAGAGAGATTGAAAATTGAATCCGATTACCTAGGTGAAACATAATTTTTGATCAACAATTTTCTTCTTTTTTTGGCTCTACAACTGTACAGAACATTGTATATAAATAATATATATTAGATAGATAGAGACTTCCAATTGAAATAGTTTTATAAGTTTGAGATGTTAATTGAAAAAATTAAAAACTTGGGACTTAACTTGTGATAGAGTATGGTTCATTTTATTATATAATTTTCCATATATATAGGACAAAATTGCTAAATGCCTTTTTTGGGCAAACTAAGTAGCGTTTTGCCCTATTTTTAAAACTAATTAGGGAAATGTCCTTATTTTGAAACTCGATTTTCTCAAAATCGAGTTATAAACAAAAAAAAATTCTGAAGTCCAATAGCGGCGTTTTTAAGGACCTATAGTGACATTTTCAGAACCTATAGTGACGTTTTGTAACTCGATTTCCATTAAATCGAGTTATAGGCATTTTTTTTTAATTTTTTTTACCTATAACTCGATTTCATATAAATCGAGTTATAAAACGCCACTATAAGTCCTAAAAACGTCACTATAGGCTCCTTAAAAACGCTGCTATAGGGCCTAACTCGATTTTGAGAAAATCGATTTTCAAAAGAGGGGCATTTTCCTAATTAATTTGAAAAATAGGGCAAAACGCTACTTAGTTTGCCCAAAAAGGGCATTTGGCAATTTTTTCCCATATATATATATATATACATATATTGAATAATGACAATACGAGCATGAAACAGTTTAGAGGTGCAATGTGCAATTTTTATACAAACAATAAAATAAAAGCATCTTTCTTGCAGATGGAACTTTTTTCTTTTTTTTAGTATGAAACTAATTTTGTTTCCTTAAGTAGTTGTTAATCCTTTTTCCCTTAACACTAACGATTATTTAGTCAATATAATTTATGAACTAATGATTAGGCTTTGAGGAATTTATTTATAGAGAAAGGTACAAATAAGACATACTTTTACTAGAAATGGTTAATACAAGCTAAAGTACTTGGGTGTGGATTGTATCTAATACTCTTGTGCATCAAACGCAACACATGCCCTAAAATAACCATATGTCTGTCCTATATCCCATTTAGTGCACAAAAGTAGTGAAAGGAAGCCTAAATTTTAAAAGTAAAGGAATAATTTTTTTTATTAAAAAGTTCTTAGTTTACATGGCTAATACATTATAAACTTATAATCACCCCCCTAAAATATCAAATCCAATTTTTTTTTTTTTTTTTTTTAACTTAATAGCTCACATTTAGATCGGACTGCCCTGGGGGCATTAATGTTCAATTGCTCTCAAATAACCATATCAATAATAGATATTTTGGAGAAATATGCCTTCTGAAGATGGAAGGTGGTTTTAGGGAAGATATAGCCGAAACACTGTACTGTGTACAAAAAAAAAATGGTTTTGAGAATTGAGATGGATTTGAGGATGATTTTAATGAGCTAATTCAGATTAGTTTTTTCATTTTGGATTTTGCTGGCTCAATAAAAAGCTTATTTATGTTAATTTATTTAGTAAGCAAGCCAAGCTCAATCCCAACTATAGGCATGATTATTAAACAAGTCAAGCTCAAATTACATAAATAATGTTTCCGTGAACAAATTCATGAACATGAGGGCTTGAATTAATTAATTAATTATATATATATATATATATTTATATATCACTATATATTTATATGTACACTTGTTTAAAAATATATTAATATACACTTGAAATTAGGTTGTATAAGTTTGTAAATCGGTTTATATAATATAAAATTATTATTTATAGTTTATTCATAACATGAACAATTCATTTGTAGTAAAAATTCAAACATTTGTGATGGGGTAAAATATTTTAGTCACGATTTTATTATATATCGAAAAAGAATAAGTTAATCAAGTACTTCCTAAACAAGCTCAAACTTGCTTAACCAGTAATTGAACTAAGCTTTAACATGTAATCTTGTTTGGTAATAAGCTCGAGCTTGGCTCACATTTGAAATAAAATTAAATGAACAAGCTTAAACTTTTAATACATGACTTGGCTCAGCTCATTTACAATTCTAGGTTCAAAGGAGATGACAATGGTTGTGGCCCCATGTCTTTTCCTTAATAAATTTCGTAAAAAAAAAAAATGATTAGGTTTGATTGTTAGGTAGACTCCTCTCCATCAAGTGATGCCCCCCAATGTGGAATGCATAGATAAGATCCACTCCTCATGTGAAAGAGGAAGAGTCACAAACCTAATATTTTACTTTGCAGCTTAAATCAATGCTAACAATAATGCAAGAAGCCAAAACGTTGTGACAGCTTGAACTTTTTGACATAAAGATATGTTATCTGTAGAATTATAAATTATGGCATGTCAATTTTCAGCTTTAGTTGAGTAGAATAATGTTTGTTTAATACATAACACATTATTATGCCATTGCAAGAGCTTCAATAATGCAGGGAAACACTCTACTCATAGTTTGCTTCGGTGCAAAGGGAACCGAATTAAGGACCTACACTTTAGTTAGTGTTTCGTCTACTTTTGATGCAAGTTCGGGGAAAAACACTGGAATTCCATCTTTTGACTCACTAGCCTTATCTATTCTTGCTTTCTCCTTTGCTTTCGTTATTTGGATGTGGCTTTTAAATAAAAAATGTAATTAGGTTCTTGACATTACATTGGCTTTTATTTTTGGAGAAGATCTTATAAAATACAAAAAGCTCTATTATTAGATTCTTGACGAATTATTGTATACAAATAAAATGAAAAGAAAAACCAATGTTTTTTTTTTTTTTTTAAATAACAATAATAATTTGATAGTTGAGGAGGAGAGATTTGAATCTTAAATATTTCTGTTGAAAATAACAGAAATGTCAATTGAGTTACAAAATTCTTAAATTTGAAATCATATTATATTATATTATAATATATAATAAAAGCTGGGCTTAGAAGTCGTGGTTGCGCCACGTGACTTCAACAAATTGCAGAAATTTTATTAAATTTTTAGATTTTTAAAGAACTAAAAAGGAATAGTATATTACCAGGACTCTAATTTATGTCTAATTCATTTTTATCTCTAAAAAAAAAATACTGCAAAAAAAAAAAAAAAAAATATATATATATATATACTGCACATAAGGATTTTTTTTTTGGGTATTAATTTTAACGTAAAAAAAAAAAAAAAAAAATCTAATATCAATCTAGCTAATAAATATAAATTATTTTTGCTGTTATCTTCTTCTCCTATAATTTCTAAGTTGATTAAAAACTTTAATTTGATTACAATCCAAACACTTCATCCAATCCCTTCCTTCACTTTTTTATTCTTTGGATAAACACTAAAGTTTAATATAGAATTATGATTAACGTTAATGTAGAGTTCTAATTAATTGATACACATGAGGCCTAGGCCTACGTTAATTGATATAGATGACACATTTTTATCTAAAAAATTTCAGATTAGGTGCCTGAAATATTTTTAAAAAAAATTGTAAATAAATAATCTTTAGATAACTTTAAAAAATAAGTTACATTGAGTTTTACTTCTTCTTCTTCTTCTTTAGATAACTTTAAAATTCTAAACTGATTATAACTTAAAAAAAAAAAAAAAAAAACATCTATCCTATTTCCTTATTAGCATTATTCACGTTTACTTACTTCTTCTTCTTCTTCTTCTTCTTCTTTTTTTTAATTATTTTTATTACTTACGTTCATGTCATTGTTGTCAACATTTTTTTTTTCATTCAATCTATGGGTGCCCGAGGACCAAGGAGGAAGATGAAGGGTCGCGATATTGGCTCGAGGACCGAGGAAGAAGTTGAAGGGTCGTAGTAATTACGCTGAGGTGCTGTGAGCCACAGCTCCAAGGGAAGAAGCCACCCGAGGAGGGGAAGAAATGAATCATGGTACTCTGAGACACTCTGAGGGGAAGTTAGGACAAGGAGAGAGTGGAAGACAGTGGGCATTAGGAAAGTTTTAGGCCTGGTGTAGCCTGTTGCATCGGCATTAATTGGAGAACAACAGCTTTATTAGCCGCATTAATGAGAAAGTGATCTGAACAGTGTAGGCCACAGCTAAGCAGATTCCTGCCACCACCTACTTCAAATGTGAAAGGTAGCAAGTGTCGGGAAAGGAGGGGGGTAAGGTAGAAATGGATGGTGAAGATGCAGTGGAAGTGAGCTATAAAATAAAAGGAAAGAGCATTGAAAAAAGGGGAAGGAAGAGAGAGAAAAGAGAAATAGAGTGGTGCGCGTTAGAGAAGAAAATTGAATAGTATAATTTTCTATGTGAATCCTGCCTCCTCGAGAGCCTTTGTGTAAACCTTGATACTCATTTATTTTGGAATACAAATCTGATTCTTCCCTATAATTGTCCTCGGGCAGAGCTCGTTGTTGTTGTTCTTTCCCATCTCCTACAAATTTTTATTGATTTGGGCCAAGTTTGAAGGATACGACCCATTACTTTAAGTGGGCTTAGGCTACAAACTTTTTTGGCCCTTACACAATCTGTATGACATTTTTATTTTGTGGATAAAACATATATCCTAAATTAGCTCTTCTTCTCTTATAATTCCTAAAGTGATTAGAAATCTAACTTCCTCACAACTGAAAATTTTCTATATATATTCTGTTTTTCTGTGTATTCTTATATATTCTTAGGCATAACAACTTCTTCTTCTTTTCTCTCCCCCATTATTATTAATAATTCTCATTCTTTTATAATTTCTATGTTGTTTAGAAATCTAACTCTCCTTTGTTGTTGTTGTTGTTGTTTTTTTTTTTTTCTTTTTCTTTTTTCTTTTTCTTATTACTTGGGCAATTTGATGTTTGTGAAATCCATAGTAGAAGTTTTTATTAAACCTACCATCCAAAGTATTACAAGTATGTATTTCTCTTCTTTGTTTTTGTGTTTTTTTCCAGCAATGGTGGACAAGTACGTATCTCATGCAAGCATACATGAATTTAAATTGCCTTTCAATATTTTGAATGCTTTATTATTTGCTAGATGTGATTAGGCACAAAAGTATATGCTTTATTATTATTTTTGGATCATTTAAATAAACCACTATTAAATTAATAGGATTTTTTTATATAATTTGTTTAAACAAAATAAAATTTATTTTTTCAAATTGGATTTATTCATGTTGTTCCCTTTTTTTTTTATACTTATATTTTTAATATTATCACTTAATACTTATTTATGTAAAGTATGCATAGTATTATGTATTGGTTTGCAACATTAATTAATATTCTTTGCTAATTATTAGCATAATTTTTTATTCCCAACAAATTTTCATTAATCATTTTTTTTTTTTTGGTTTTTAATTGCAAAATTTTGGAACTTTAATTCCTAAATTTTTATAATCTTTAAAAAGTCATCATTCTTCCAATATCAATTTTTCTGTGCATTGATTATATTTACTCTTGAGCCATCACTATTGTAGGGACTCGTTTCGGGCGACCCGCGTACAATAAATTTGTAGAGAGTAGGTAGAAGGGCTAGGCACTAACGAAAGATACAACAATCGACGTGGGTTTACAAGATCAAGAACAAAAATTTGACTAAGTGTTCTTAAGGAAAGTTCGTCCTCGACCCAGTCCGAGGAGCTCTCTCCTTTAAGACCAATGAATACAAGGGTTATCCTTGAACACCTTGAAAACCCTTTAATTTTCCCATTCAAGGGCCAACCCCCTGTACTTTGGGGATTCTATCTATTATATAGTCTTGTTCAGTTGATTTCTGTCGTCCACTTGTCGGCCATCTGAACTTGTGTCTGAAGGCTCGTCCCATCAGCCGCCTTTGCAGGCTTTCTATTAGTTGAAGTAACCAAGATATCACTATTTGCTGGTCAATTCACCATTAATGCGGCCAGAGTGTTGGTGGTGTGTATTTAATGTGTGAGTGACAGCTTCCTTCCTATAATGTCGGCTTGTCGAGGACGTGGGCATCCTCGGCGAGGTCCCTTGATGACTTGGGCCTCTCCCATTTATCCTCAGATTCTGTATTCTCCTCGGCATGGACCTTGGGTCCAATATGAAGTGGGCCAGGGTTGCCAAATATCTGGGCCCTACAATAGCCCCTCAAAATTCTGCTGCCTGGCCTCTTGGGTGAGGAGGAGGATTTTGATGTTCTCGGGCCTATGTCCTGGCCTGTCGAGCCTTGTCTTTCTGTCAGTGTCACAATCCTTTCAACTGCCCAGGGGACGTTCCTGGCTTTTCGGTATTTGGAGCGTGCCTTCATTAAATTTCGGCGGCTCTGTGTCCTCTACGTTCAACGGTGTGATGGTGAATGGACGGTAGGGATGCTCCTGGCTCATTGGGCGGGAAAGTCCGTGCGGTTATTTTTAATGGGGGGTATAAATACCCGATCGAACTGATTTGCCCCTTCATTTTTGCATTCAAGAGATCCTGCGCACATACTTCGAATCCGGTCACATCTCCAACTGTACTTGCGACTTCCTTTAATGCAAAAAGCTCGCCCGAGGAGCTTTTCCTTATTTCTGTAAGTCTTTTTCTCCCTCTAGTTCATATTTTTCTGCATGAGTTCCTTGCTAGCTCTTTAGGATAGGTAGGTTTAAGAAATTAGTCGAGTCTGAGGAGATGATGGACAAATTCTTCGCCGACTACAAGATCCCCGATACAGTGGGTTTGAGGTACTGTGGAGCAGGGGAGTGGAGTACTAGGAGAAAAGAGGGTGAAGTGGCGATTCCTATAATCGCCTTTCTAGAGGGTGGAATGAAGATTCCCATGGGGCCGGTAACGAGGGACTATCTCAAGCACTTCGACTTATCTCCCACCCAGTGTGCCGTCAATGTATTTAGGATCTTGGGCTGTGTAGATGCCCTGAATGAGAAGATGGGGCTGACGTTAACCTATCATGATGTGAACTGGTGCTACAACCTCTAGCGCTTGAAGGAGAAGTCTTATTATATGAAAACGAGGGACGATAGGGTCCGGCTGATTCAGTGCCTCCCTGAGTCTAGCAAGGGTCTAAACAATGACTTCCTCATTGTGTCTGAAGAGTGGCATAAGGGCCTTCATTGTCCAACAGTGGAGGGTACACCAGGTGGGGCATTCAGACTAGGAGGGGGTCTAAGTTGTTGCGTTTTAGCGCTCCGCTTTGCTTGGTTTTTAACAGGAGCTTGCTTTTTTTTTTTATGCAGATCCACGCGCCTTTGAGCGTCACTTCGATCTGGTCAATAAGGAAGACTTGGAGAAAGTGCTGAGGTCGGAGGTCTTTGTGAATAAAGATGACGACCAAGTTAAGGCCGCTCATGTGATCCTCGGATACAAACCAATCCAAAAATCGTTCCCGGCTCCGAAGTACGCGATCCAAGCTAAAGATCCTCGACTGCACAACATCACCGTAATCGAGCATGGATTTCTGATCCCTGAAGGGTCTCCCATTCTCGAGGGCGTACTGTTGGTGGGTACTTCTTCATCGGCTCAGACCGCCGAGGCTGAGGAGGAAGAGTTAGAGGAAGAGGAAGTCGCTGACTCTGGTCCCTCTGAAGGCGAGTTTAGTGCGTTCGACCAGCCTTATTCGCTTGAGGATCCTTCCAGCGATTTGGGTGACCCCAGCTTAACTAAAGCGGACTTTCTATCCGAAGAAGCTTCTCCTCAGCCGAAGATGAGCTTCAAAAAGCAACCTCAGTCTAGCTTGCTAGCCCTGCTTGAGGGGCAGCTCGGGAAGGATGTGCCGAGGACAGACGCGCCGAGGAGGGATGCACCGGGGAAATCCCCTCCCAAGCTTCCGCCTCCTCCACCCCAACAGAGTCCACCATCTGGGTCCAAGCCTACTAGTCCTCCGCAGAAGAAGGACAAGGAAAAGAGGCCTAGGGGGGGCGAAGAAACTGATCCTTCTGGGGGTGACACTCGGCCGCCATCTAAGCAGCTGAGGATAGGGCGCCGAGGTCAGGAAAAGTAGGTCGTCATCTAGCCCAGGGCCTAGTCTTAACTCCCTGCCCTCATGCTCCATGGGGAGCCCTTGAGGGATGATGCCTTTCTTAGGGACCCTCGAGGGAGTGAGGGTGCGTACGTGGCTGACGCTCTAGGGAGGTCTTTGCTACTCCCAACGGATATGACCCAGCTAGAGGCTTTGAGGAGTAAGGAGGTCTTCCTCGGCCTCAAACAATACTTGGGCATGGTAAGTTTCTTTGATCGCTTGTGGTCTTTATGACTTCCTGTTTCTTGGCTCCTTATATGTTGCGCATTGGTTTCGATTGGCAGGCTATCTAAGCAACTTTCAGATTGGAGAAGATAGCCAGTAGCCATGGCAAGGCCGTGGGCTCGGAGCATAAAAAGCTGCTGGACGTTGTGCGGACCCTCGACGCCTCCAAGGCTGACCTTAAAAAGGCGACGGACTAGTTGGAGGAGATGAGGAAGGCTCGAGACATCGCTGAGACGGCTCTTTCAGTCGCTGAAAATTTGGCTCTAGACCAAACAGAGTGCCTGGTTAAGGCAGAAGATCAGCTGAGGATCGCTGACGAGGAGATCGCGACCTTGAAAAAGAGGGTGCTTGAGGCAGAGGGGGCCAGAGGCGCTGCGGAGTCTGCCAGGGACGAGGCCTTGAGGGCCAAGGAAGAGGCTGGGTCTGCCAGGGCTGAGGCTGAGGCCTCCAAAGGCAGGGCTGCGCAGGAGGCCTATGAGGCAGGGGTAGCTGAAACAGAAGACAACCTTAGAGTCCAAGTGCCTGGGGTGTGCAGACTCTACTGCTCCTAAGTTTGGAGTGAAGCCCTTAAGTAAGCTGGGGTTGAGGCTTCATCTGACCTGCGGAAAGTGGAGAACGTATATTGCCCTCTTGTCATTTGTGTGATTGCCCTTCCAAGTTCTGAGGCCGAGGTGGCTGCCGAGGGCGTTGGGGTTGTTTTTGAGGAAGGCATCCCAGCTGCCTTTACTTCGGGCGAGCCTACCAAAGAAGCCGATCCTCCTAGGAATGTGGAGGCAAGCAAGGGCCCCACTGTTGATGCGCTTGGAGAGACCGCGGACCCCTTAACTGATGTCCAAGTACCGCTTGCTGATGAGGTATGCCACCCAGCTGACCCTTCCCAGGCTGCGGACCCAGGCGAGGGCCACAAGGATTCTGAGACCTCCCCTGCCCAGCCCCATGAGGGAGGAATAGAGGTGGAGCCGAAGGAATAGCCCTCCGCTGCACCTTTGCCTTGTTCTTCCTCTTCTTCTTCTTTTTTTTTTTTATTTTTTTTTATTTTTTTTATTTTTAAGGATTGTAATGGCATATTTGCCTTGTATAACTTTTAAAGACTCAGTAAAGTTCTTTTTTTTTTTTTTTCCTTTTACCCGTTTTGCTTGTATTATATTTTGTATATACATATCTTCTTTACTTGCACGACTTCGGCTTTAGTTGCGCTTCAGCCGACTTCATTGATCATCGTCACCTGCAGTGTTCATTACTAGTACCAAAGTGGTCAGCCTTGTCGTAGGTTTAGGCCCACGGTCAGTATAAAACCCTGGTTCTGTCCAGTGTTTAGATCCTCCTAAAGTGACTAGTTTCCCTATAGGTTTAAGTCCTTGGATCATGCAAGACCTTGGTTTTGTCTAGTACTTGGATTCCCTTGAAGTCACTAGTTTCCCCATAGGTTTAACGCCGAGGAGCACACAAGACCCTGACTCTGCTTAGCACTTGGTATTTCATGAGGGGATGGTTTCTCCATTGGCTTGAGTCCTTGGACCACGCAAGGCCATAGTTCCGTCTGGTGTTTGATTCTTCTTTAGTAGTTAGTTTCCCCATAGGCTTGAGTCCGAGGACCATGCAAGACCTAGGTTCTGTCTAACGCTTGTCTTCTGAAGTAGCTAGTTTCCCTAGAGGTTTGAGTCCGAAGACCATGCAGTACCTTGGTTTTGTCTAACACTTGTCTTCTGAAGTAGCTAGTTTCCCTAGAGGTTTGAGTTCGAGGACCATGCAATACCTTGGTTCTGTCTAGTACCTAGTTCTTATTGAGATAACTGGTTTCCCCATTGCCTTGAGTCCGAGGACCATGCAAGGCCTTGGTTCTGTCCAGCACTTGGTTCTGATGTAGCTAGTTTCTCCAGAGGTTTGAGTTCGAGGACTATGCAATACATTGGTTCTGTCTAGTACCTAGTTCTTCTTTAGTAGTTAGTTTCCCTAGAGGCTTGGGTCCGAGGACCATGCAAGGCCTAGGTTCTGTCTAACACTTGTCTTCTGAAGTAGCTAGTTTCCCCAGAGGTTTGAGTCCGAGGACCATGCAATACCTAGGTTCTGTCTAGTACCTAGTTCTTCTTTAGTAGTTAGTTTCTCCAGAGGCTTGAGTCCGAGGAACATGCAAGGCCTAGGTTATGTCTAACACTTGTCTTCTGAAGTAGCTAGTTTCCCAAGAGGTTTGAGTCCGAGGACCATGCAATACCTTGGTTCTGTCTAATACCTAGTTCTTCTTTGAGTAACTGGTTTCCCCATAGGCTTGAGTCCGAGGACCATGCAAGGCCTTGGTTCTGTCTAGCACTTGGTTCTGAAATAGCTAGTTTCCCCATAAGTTTGAGTCCGAGGACTATGCAATACCTTGGTTCTGTCTAGTACCTAGTTCTTCTTTAGTAGTTAGTTTCCCTAGAGGTTTGAGTTCGAGGACCATGTAAGACTTAGGTTCTATCTAACACTTGTCTTCTGAAGTAGCTAGTTTCCCCAGAGGTTTGAGTTCAAGGACCATGCAATACCTTGATTCTGTCTAGTACCTAATTCTTCTTTAGTAGTTAGTTTCCTCAGAGGTTTGAGTTTAAGGACCATGCAATACCTTAGTTCTGTCTAGTACTTAGTTCTTCTTTGAGTAACTGGTTTCCCCATAGGCTTGAGTCCGAGAACCATGCAAGGCCTTAGTTCTGTCCAGCACTTAGTTCTTCTAGACTGCTTGGAGTTAGGGGGCTCCTCCTCAGCATTGGGGAACCTGCCTTTAGAGTGGCAGCGGCCTCAAGCCAGTTCCGCCGAGGGAGGACTTCTCTTTAGTCTAGCCCCTTCGTCCGGCACGCCACTTCTGATAACGAGACGTCTTTTGGGCTATTCGAGTAACGCGCTTGACGCTTCGGTGCGCGAGGCACCTCCTCATTAATATCCTTGCGGATTTACGAGGATCCAGCGGCAAATAAGCCTCTTGGAAATTGGGCGGGGTTAATACCTCCGATAATTTCTTCTTAGGATTCCGTGCGGGCTGGCTTTCACCAGTTTTTGCCTTCTATATAAGGCGTTTTGGGGTGACTCTTTCTTCAAACTTCACAAACATTTAAGTTCAAATCTCACGAACACCCCATCTTCTGGGCATCTCAAGAGCTTTGCCAGAACAGCAACTTATGTCTCATGAGATGAAGTGGCCTTGGGAAAGGGCGGTGACAAGGAAGCCGAGCCCCTTTCAGGAGCCGAGGATGCCACTTCGATCTTGGACATCACCATGGAGGTGGGCAGGCAGAGGCCAAAGATCTTCCTTCTTTTCAACCTAGTCAGAGATAGGTCTCCCCTTATAGTTTGGAGGGGGATTCGAAAGGAACGTAACGTTTCTCCTCTGGGTTTGGATTTGTCAGCCCTCCAGGTTGGTAGTGATTCGCTGGCTCCCAGTTGTTGTGGGATTGGGAGGGAAACCAGGTGGAACCTTGAGGTGGAACCGTTAGGCGCAGCGGCCTCTTCTTCCTTCTCCTTTCTTCCGCTGCAAGTGGTGGTTGGGGAGCTATTGACGGCCTTAACATAGGTCTGTCTCCACCTCTCCCTCCAACACTTGGCTTGGCTTTAAAATAAGCCTGCCTAGGCCTCTCACCCTTTCATTTTCTTTTAGTTTCGGCACAAGCCTGTTTGGGCGTTTTTCTTTATAGTTAGCTTTAGAAAAGGCCTGCATGGGCATCCGTCTTTGTAGTTAGCTTTAGAACAGGCCTGCATGAGTACCTGCTGTAAAATGTAACTTCTCTTTAATATTAATAAAGAAGTAGCCCCGTTTCATTTCTTTTACTTCTCGCATCTTTTCATTTCTTGTGATGGTTGCCTTTTGAATGAATATGTTGCCATTGGCTGTATTTTTTTTTTTTTTTAAAGAAGTGTTGCTCTTGATCTTTCCACACCAACTGTCGCACTTGTTAGTGCACAAGTCCTCCCCACAGGCGGCGCCCATTGTAGGGACTCGTTTCGGGCAACTCCCATACAATAAATTTATAGAGAGTGGATAGAAGGGCTAGGCACTAACGAAAGATACAACAATCGACGTGGGTTTACAAGATCAAGAACAAGAATTTGACTAAGTGTTCTTAAGGAAAGTTCGTCCTCGGCCCAGTCCGAGGAGCTCTCTCCTTTAAGACCAATGAATACAAGAGTTATCCTTGAACACCCTGAAAACCCCTTAATTTTCCCATTCAAGGGCCAACCCCCTATACTTTGGGGATTCTATCTATTATATAGTCTTGTTCAGTTGATCTCTGCCGTCCATTTGTCGACCATCTGAACTTGTGTCTAAAGGCTCGTCCCATCAGCCGCCTTTGCAGGCTTTCTATTAGTTGAAGTAACCAAGGCATCACTGTTTGCTGGTCAATTCACCATTAATGCGGCCAGAGTATTGGTGGCGTGCATTTAATGTGTGAGTGACAGCTTCCTTCCTTCAATGTCGGCTTGCCGAGGACGTGGGCATCCTCGGCGAGGTCCCTTGATGACTTGGGCCTCTCCCATTTATTCTCGGATTCTATATTCTCCTCGGCGTGGACCTTGGGCCCGATATGGAGTGGGCCAGGGTTGCCAAATATCTGGGCCCCACAATTATAAAATAGGGTTTTTTTCCTTTGCAATTATCGAACTTATTTGACTAAAATAGTAAAATAAAAATGAAATGATAGCTTTTTTTTTTTTTTTTTTAATTTTATTTTAAAGCGATCATAGACTCAAATGCAACTTTACAATCTATATGGTTCTATTTTTTTATTTAATTCAATTTAATTTTCTTCTTGATTTTTTTTTCCAGGTTTGTCATAAAAGATTTCAAGCATATCCTAAGAAAGGTTTGTAATCATATGTAGATTCATTAAATGCAAAATTCATATGCAAATAGTTTGATACATGTAACTAAAAATAATATTATAACACAACTAATAAGAATTATTTATTTATTCATTAGAATTATTTATTTTGTTATAATAATTATTAAAATATAATAATTATTTTTTACATATATTCTATAAATTTTATCATAAAATCGTGCAACGCATGGGCCTTTAACTAGTATTATTAAAAGTATGAAAAATTGAGAGAGGGGAAATTGAGATATATCAAGCTAACACTTGTAGGTAAGAAGAAATCTATTTTGTTTTCAACATTATGCCTCATGAATATATATTATTGTCATGCATGGTAGCACCTAGGGTTATAAACGATTTAAATCGACAAGTATAAAAAGTTCAAGTTTTTTTTTTTTTTTTTTTTGGGAATACCAATTGAGGTTGAACTCACCATCAAATATGAATTTTGAAAATCTAATTGCTAGAATGGATTTTCTTTATGTTCTTAACATACATGTCAAATTTCATTCAAATCGGATGTTATTTACTATTTAATCAATAAACTTATTTTTTAAGCATAAATTTTGACAACAAAAATTTGAAATTTAAATATTTGATTGATGACATAGCTATTGATCTTTGATCTTCTTGAAAATTTGCAAGAATAGTGGATATAATAAGAACATAAGATTTTCAAAATTGACATCTAATAAAAAGATATTATTGGAGTTTGAAGCGTTTCTCCCCAAAATAATTTGGAAAGAAACCTTTCCTAATTTATAGTGTGCTAAGGACAATATTTATGATTAAATGTATTGACACATGACACATGAAACATGTTGAACAATTTGTCCACATCATTCTAAATAAATAGAAGATTGCGCCACATGTTATCGTTGTGCATATCCATTAGTTGTGGGGTCTAACTTTTATAATATACTAGCCGATATCTCACACTATGCGCGGTGCATTTTGACAAATTTTGTAAGAAATTATTTATGACCCATTGATTTCATAAATACTGTTGTTGTTAGTCACAATTAATCTACAAAGTTTTCTAGTAAAATGAAATTCAAACTAAATACATTGGGGGAAAAAAGTTCCTCTAATCCATGCAACCAACAAATATCGCCAGATCACAATTCACATCGTCACCTACAAACCCGTTGATTCCTAGGTGTCTTTCTTGTAAGATTTATGCTTTATATATAGATTAGATTGTGTTAATTTCTACATTTCTTATGCTACTAAAGTCTCTATCTCCACTATATCAATACCTACAATTTTTATGTCAGTGAAAGTAGCTTTTCTTTAATTTCAGAATTGACATAAATGATAAAATTAAGTCACATTAAAATTTTATTTGAAGAAAATTTTGATTTTCTAAGATCAAAATTATAATAGGGTGAAAGTTGAAAGAATGATATATTAATCAATTAGTTATAAAAACTACTAGAATTTCATGATACAACAAAAGAAACAATAATGCCAGAATGACGCAATAATATCACAATTTAACCTCCACATTTTTTTTGAACTAAAAGAAACCAAAACACTATAAATACTGCAAATCCCTACCAAGTATATGCATCATACGGATAACCAAAAATTTAATTGGCACATAATATGAAAAAACCAGCCTACACATTACAATGCTACATCATTAAAAGCATATACATAAAATCTAAAAAAAATATTTAAGACAAACATAATATTTTGGAAATTAACATAAACACACACACAAACACACTAGTGACAGACCCATGCAATGCATGCTTTTTATAACAAGATTTTTTGTAATTAAATTAGTATCATTATTATTGTGGTGCATGAAAACTCATAAGTATTACTATTTAAAATATTAGGTAAAAGTAACAATTTAACAAAAACATAATAATGATAATAATGATAATAATAATAACAACAACATTATTTATATAACACTTAGAAAGATTATTATAAAATTTGAGACTATACTATGATATATAAAATATTTATATTACAATATTTATATCATTCTTAATGTAAAGGAAAGAAAAAAAAAAAGGATAGTAAAACTTATTTGATAATGAGATACAAATTTGAGGGAAATAAAATATCTAAAACAATGTTTTCCTTTAAATGTAGAGTGTTAATTTTTACCATATAAATAATTGAAGTAACTGTGATTATAATTGCTAAAATAAAGATGTGATCTAAAAGTAAAAACACTTCCTATCAATACCCAAAGCAAATTTATATATATATATATATATATAAAGAAATATCAAAAGCTAAAGTTAGGAGAATTTTATATACATTTTATTGTTATATGTGTACAATATTAGTTTCATGTATTTAAAAAGTGAAATAATAAAATGACTTCTAGGCTTCTTTCTAATTGTGATGTATTTAACTATGGTTCCAAAATAAGTATTTTTTTTATTTTTAATCTCAATATATAATATCTAATATCTAATTAGATTACACATATATTATTCAATTAAAGTATTCTTTCAACAAATTACTTTTTTTTAAGAATAAAATACTTCAATAGTCTTTGGAATGGGAATAGTTAGGAAAATAAATAGACATATGAAAAATTAAGAATTAGTGGTCATAAATAAGAATAAAAATGTGAAATTAAATACCATACTAAAGAAATGTATTTATTTCATTCAAAATTTTAATTATATTCCACATGTCTAGTATTATGCAAATACATTGACATGTACAAATAATATTTTAACAAGTGGTATTGTTTGTCCAATCATACCAATTAAATATAGGGAGTTGCCACGTGGTACTAGAGGATGCTTTGAAAATGAATAGGTGTCATCATAGCATACATCTACTAATTTTGGGATCCAACTTCTATATTATAGATTGATGACTATAGATAGATGTGAGTTTCACCCACGTGTATATTGAACACATGCTTTTTTTTAACTGGATAAATATTATTTTCAATAAATCAAGATAAAGCCCAAAAAAGCAAAAGTTAGTGTCGGTTATAAACAGAACTCAAACCCCTATTTATGAATCTTTAAAAACACATTATACATAGTGCTTTTCTAAGATATTTGTACTATTTTTAATATTGTTGATTTTAATTTTAATTGAAAATCAACGGTATGTATAAAAGGTGAGAGAAGATGTGTAAATAATACTTCTTTTTTATTTATTCTTTTTTAGATTTGATAGGATTTTATTTGAACTTATGGCAAATCTCAAATCTCTTATTTGACTTAAAAAAAACTTAATCAATCAAACTAACTAAAACCCATGTGTAAATAATACTTTCACTTTTTTTTTTAATTTGCACCTACTATACCTAATGATATATATATATATATATATATTTTTTGTCAGAGGATATTTTTTACTAAGAAATTTTTCTAACTCTTCTTTACCCATCGGGTCAAGCATCTCTTTCAGTCTCCTTAAGATCCTTTAGTCTCATTGAGACTCATTGGGTAACATCTCCTTCAGTCTCCTGAAGATCCTTCGGTCTCATTGAGACCAATTGGGTGACATCTCCCTTGGTCTCCTTGAGACCCAACGAGCCAACATCTCCTACGGAACCAACGGAACATCACCTGTACCTCCAACTACGGGTCTGAGAACACCCGTCTGGTTAACATACATACCGACGAGTGGAAACACTTTTTCCTCCACAACCTTGCATGTACTCCACTCATATCACCATATATGGAAAGAACTTGCATACCACGCCCAAACACCCTACTACATATTCATATCCTTCCAGTATGGGAAGTGAAGCCCTAAGATCTTGGAGCTTTAACTCCATATCTTCTCTACAAGGAAAAATCCTCTATTTAAAGTATCTTGGTCAACTCTAAATCACTATATAAACACCAAGTCTCTATTGCTCTAAGTTACATGAAATTCCCTAGCTCTCACACTTTAGAGTTATTGGAGGTTCTTCTATCACTAACTTAACCTTCAGAGGGTCTTTGGCCGGCACCCCATCGGTGCTCTCTACAGATTCTTCTTTCTTTTTGTTCTTCAGTTACCCTACTTGGTTCGCGTGTGGACAATCAACTCATTGGCGATTTTATGCATCATCAAGATTAGAACTAAAAGTTCTAATTGGTATATATTATGTTTGCCAATATTAGAATAAAATAAAAACAAAATCATAGTTTTTTTATTTATATATAATTCAATAATTTGGGGAAGGAGAATTTGAACCCCAAGATGGCTCTTTAGAAACACTAAAAAATAGTAGTTGAGTTACAAGCTCTTAACAAATGAAATCATAATTGTGCTATGGAAATAGATCCTGATTAAATATGATTATTACAAAAAAAAAAAAAAGCTCTCATCTTGTTGATACTTGTTTAGAACCAGTGCATATGCACGGACACAATATGCACACATCATATGCTTATATAAGTTTCTACCTAATAAGTAATGAACTATTTGTATTATGTAAAAAATTAATAAATTTGAATTATTTTTAGCTAGTCAAACAAATGAGTTAAATGAGCTAAATAAATAGGACATGTGGCACAAAATTAGAGCTCAATTTTGGAACTTAATTGAATTTTCTCTCAATTTTAGTTTTAAATATACTTAGAGATAGATGTATGATTCTTCTGTTCCTTTCTTTTGTCATATCGAGACTTTTTTTCTTTTTTTTTTTCCTGAGAATCAAATCATATTAAGACTTCTAGGTCCCTTTATCAGTATTATTTTAACTTTTCATTCTAAATGAGTAATTAAATTTGAAAGCATCCAACGCGAAAGCAACCTTAATTCAGCAGTACTATAATTTGATATAATAGAGGTTTTGTATATAATAGTAATTTTTATAAGACTCGAAGATAGAGGCATAAGTAATAAAATGTTGCTGCTCATGTCTTAGCCAAGTAGACTTTGTCGAACAACTACTTTGGCTCTTTTGATGTGGGGTTGGAGCCTCCTTGTTTTGTTTCTATTATTAGAGCCGAGGCTCTTTCTCTGCCTGTATAGTTTTGTTTCTTCCTTAAAAAAAAAAAAAAAAAAAAAAAAAAGGATAAAGGCATTTGTAAATCTAGAAACAGTCTATTTGAAAAGTTAAAGGCATCTGTAATGCATTAAGAGCGCCTAGTAATCAAAAGCTACCTTTAAATAATCATGACATAGCCATCACAAGAGGAAAACTGTAGCCGTTACAAATTTGAAAGAAGCTGGAGAGTTGGACAGCCCGCCAACCAAAATATAAAGAGAAAAAGTAAGGAAAAAAACCCGCTGTAGCACTATTAGTCTAAACCGCTAACGCTTTCTTACTTCCATCAAAAGCACCCTTAAGTCTAAACCGCATTCACATTAGCTTAATTGAAATAGTGTAAGAATAGCTATATGCGTACATTGGATTAATCACCCACCATTAGACAAAATAATACTTTCATATTTTTCTATGTTCCTACAATAGCTAATGATTTCTGTTTTTGGTCAGAATACATGAACTGCCAATATAAGGATTAAAAAAATAATAAATATCGGAATCATAATTTTCTTTTTGTTTGATAATTCAGTAATTGTGAAAAAAATTTTGAATTATGAATATTTTCGTTAAAAATACTAAAAACTATCGGTTAAGATATAAAAATTGGATATTGATTAGCCGCCGGGTCTTGTAACCTGGTGGCACCCGGTTCTGATTGTAACCTTTAGCTAGGGGTTTGATCCCCCACATTTACCCAGCAAAAGCAAAAAAAAAAAAGGGAAGGAAATTATCAGAACAGGGCCTTCAAAAGTTGATAGGCTAAATGGTCATAAAATTATTGAGCACTTTAAAAGCAGGGGTCACTGTTTAAGCATTCGTTCGAAATGGCACAAGGCACAATTATCGAAGTTGTTGAGGTAGTCATTGGCAAATCGGGCAACCTAGCTGATCAGATTGGACTGTCCTCGCGTGTCAAAGATGATCCTGAAAAGCTTAGGAACACGGTTTCAACAATCAAACATGTGGTTCAAGTTGTAAAGGAGAACCATGGTGGCAGTGAATGGCTGAGAAGGCTGAAAGATGCAGTTTATGAAGCAGACAACTTGTTGGAGGAGTTCTCCAATGAAGCTTCACGACGGGACCAGATGACTCAAAATAAGGAGGCGAAAAAGGTATGCATCTCCTTTCCCAAACTGATCTTAAAATGGGTCATAATATTAAGGCTATTCGGAAGAGGCTAGATGCTATCGCAAGGGATAGGCCCGGTCGGCAGTTCCCCCTACGCGACACTTTTGGCCCTCTTGGGGGGATAACAGTCAATGATTGGGAGAGACAGACCCATTCTTTTGTATTTAGTGAAGAAGTTATTGGGAGAGAGAATGATAAGAAGGCAATAATTGGAATTCTTTCGGATCCCAATGTTGAAGAGAATTTTGCAGTCCTTCCGATTGTTGGGTTAGGAGGATTAGGGAAGACCACATTAGCTAAACTAGTATTTAATGATGAAGAAATCAGAAACCATTTTGAGTTAAGATTATGGGTGTGTGTCTCCGATGTTTTTGATATAAAAATAATTGTTCAGAAAATCCTAAAATCTGCAAAAGGGGAAAGAAAAGAAGCCCTTAAAATGAACACATTGATAAATGATCTTCATCAAGAAATTGGTGGAAGGAGATACTTACTTCTGTTAGATGATGTGTGGAATGAGAATTGTGAAAAATGGATCAACTTAAAGGGTGTTTTACAGAGTGGTGCAAGAGGTAGTAGAATATTAGTGACTACACGGTCGCAGGAGGTTGCAATGATTACACAAACTATTGAACCACACTTTTTAAGGGGATTAAGTCCACGTGATTCTTGGCTTTTATTTGGGAGATATGCATTTGAAGAAGGAGAAGAACCAGATTTGAGAATTAAGGAAATTGAAATGGAAATTGTTGAAAAGTGTAGAGGAGTGCCTCTAGCCATACGTACTTTGGGAGGCATATGCAGTGTTGAAGAAGAAGCATGGTCACTGTATAATGAAATTTGGAAACTAAGACAAGGAGAGAATGATATCATGCCAACACTAAAATTGAGTTATGATCATCTCCCCTCACATTTGAAACAGTGCTGTGCATATTGTAGTTTATTTCCATATGATTACAATATCAACAAACAAACATTGATTAGGCTATGGATGGCACAAGGGTTCATTAAGTTGTCACACCCAAATCAATGCCTAGAAGATGTTGGTCATGAGTATTTTATGGACTTATATTCGAGATCATTCTTTCAAGAAGTTGAAGAAGATAAGCGGGGCAACACATCATTCAAAATACATGACCTTATACATGACCTTCTAATATTAGTAGCAGGTGAAGAGAGCGCCATTATTGGCATAAATGGGGAACACATTGCTGATGCTGAGAGAATTCGTCATTTGTCATTTGATTTTCATTTAGGCTCATCAACTCTAACCAACACATTATTTCAAACAAGCAATTTAAGAACATTTCTGTTGTGAGGTCAACAATTGGGTGAACATGAAAATGGATTAAGTGGGTCAACTTGTGATGCAATTTTTTCACGTTTTAAGTTCTTACGCGTGCTGGATTTGCATGGAACAGGGATTAAAACAGTTCCAAGTTCAATTAGTAAGCTAAACCATGTAAGATATCTTGACCTATCTGATAACAAACTGATCGAGATGCTTCCTCAATCCCTTTCTAGGTTGCAGAATTTGCAGACGCTGAAACTCTCTGGATGTGTACGACTTAAAGAATTGCCAAGGGATATTAGCAAATTAGTTAACCTTAGGTTTCTTGAGATTGATGGTTGTCGGGATTTGATTCATATGCCATATGGATTGGGGCAATTGACTAATCTTCAAACATTATCACAATTTGTGATTAGTAAAGATACCAGTTCAGTCTCTAGGAATAATGGTGAATTGGAGGAACTTAACCGACTAAATGGTGAATTGAAAGAACTTAACACACTAAACAACCTGAGAGGAACTTTAGAGATTGTAAATCTGAGACATGGGAAAGATGCTGAAGCTGAATCTAAGGCTACCAATTTGAGAGGGATGGAGCACCTTCAAGGCTTGAAATTACGTTGGATTGAAGACGAAGTTGACACGGCGGATGTTGTTTTTGATGAGATGTCACTTGAAGCCTTGGAACCCCACCCAAATCTTAAATTATTATCTTTGTATAGGTACATGGGAGTGGGATTTCCAAATTGGCTTTCTTTGCTTACAAATCTTGTTGAATTCACATTATTTGGATGTAAGAAATGTCAACACCTGTCACTATCGTATCAGTTTTATTCACTTAAGGTTCTTGAACTTGATTCATTGTTTGCTTTGGAGTACATATCTCATAGTGAGGAGTTCTCTAATTCTTCATTCCTCTCATCTTTGAAGGAACTCAAAATCAAGTATTGCCCTAATCTAAAGGAATGGACGCAGGGAATTGCCACGACTACAACATCGATGGCAGGGAATCATGTACTGCCTTCATTCTCGAGGCTTTCCAAATTATGTATCCGGGCATGTCCTCAACTGGTTTCCATGCCTTTGTTTCCATTTCTTGCAAATCTGGAGCTGTATTACTGCAGTTTCAAGCCATTGGAGCAGACCAGGGGCGGAGGCATGTATAAGGGTGGGGGGCCATGGCCCCCCCAAAATTTTAAAATTTTTTAAAATATATATACAATTATTTTTATGTTTTCAAAATTTAGTCTACAAAAATAAGAATTCCCCCCCCAAATATTTGAATTAGTCCAATAATGCTCTTAAAAAAAATAATTTGTCTAATAGTTATAGAAATATAACTTTATTTTGCGCAATTCTATTTTTTATTGTAAAATGTGCTTTTATATCTGTTAAATATTTAATAAAATTTGATATCAAACATGTTTGAATCTATATTTTTCAACCTGTTATGTGATGATTAACAAGTCATTGACTCATTAAAAAAATTTTGTCACTAAAACTACACATGAAATGTGTCTTTAGTTGCCATATAATGGGATAAAGCAAGGTAACTTTAAATATGTTTGGAGCCTAACTTATTTCTCTAAGTTTTGAATCATTTATGTTTTTGAAAATATCATTAGTTCAATTGAAAGATTTTTTACTTACTTTAACATAAAATTTGATAATTTGTATTTAAAATGAAACCTTTTAAGAATTTGACTATGAAAATGAAAAAAACAAATTTTATTTTATGAAAGATCGTCGTCAAAAATGATTTTGATTGAAAATAATAAGATTTTTTTTTTTGGTTTGGTGTGTGTATACGTATAACTTATCAAATAAAAAAAATGTGTGCATATAGAATATAAAAGCGGGCGTGAAAGTTGTCTTTATAAATATATTATCTTTGCAACTTGACCCCAAACATAAATCCTGGCTCCGCCCTTGGAGCAGACAACAAGAATTGCAGCAGCAGAAGCAACAGTTGTGGCATCAGCATCTTCTTCTACACGTGCCGCCTCCTCTTTTGCCCCTCTGTCGAAATTAAAGTCTATGGAAATTGGACGAATGGAGGAGCGTTTGCCAGAGGAGTGCATGCGGAATCTTATTTCTCTCAATCGTCTATGGATATATGAATGTCGTGGTCCGCTCCTTCAAGGTATGCCACATCTCACTGCGCTTAAGCACCTGGAAATTTGTTCTTCCGAGGTGTTGGATTTATCCAATTGAGAAGGCCTTAGGAGCCTCAAATCTCTATGGCTTTTTCAACTTCTGAAATTGAAGTCTCTCCCAGAAGGTATTCAATACGTCACCTCTCTGGAAAAGCTTACGATTGATTATTGTCCATGTTTGACGGCATTACCGGAGTGGATTTTTAGTCTTCCATCTCTTAAAATACTTGAAATCCTGCAATGCCCAAAATTGCAATCATTGTCAGTGGAGATTAGTCGCCTTCCCTCTTCTTTGCACACTCTGAAAATTCGTTATTGTCCAATCTTATCGCAATGGTGCAAAAAGGAATTAGGTCCTGATTCGCGTCGGATTTCTCACATCACAAACTTGGATTTGGAGCCAGAAAATTCAGGTATACAACTCATTATTTATCCCAATCCTTCATAGAATTTCAATTTTGTTTGCTTCACCTTGTTCATTATTTTTTTCCAAGCATTTCACTACTATTTGGTGATAAAATTTCAGATGGAGAACCAAGTGAACAGCAGAAGAAATTTGATCTTTTAAGAATCAGAACTTAATCAAATCTTCTGGCAGCGGTAATTGTTCAACAAGTCATAACTCACATGTATTATCTCGTTTGTTTCTTATTTTTCCAGCTTTTTATCTGCGTATAAGATTTTCATTCTAAAAGTGATTATATCATCACATATTAGGAAAAATAATTTGTGAATTTTCCTTCATCTATTTCTTCATTTTATTCATTGTATCTCAAACTATGGTATGTAGTGATGTACTTGTGGCACTTCATTTCTCATTGTGTTAACAGATTAAAATTTGGCACGCGATGACATTGGGTTACTATTGTAGGAAGAGTTGAATCTGGCATTATTGTGTGAAAAATTAAATCTAGCAACCACACTGTAGGAATCAGCTTTGTTGTGCAGGTATTCTGTTGGTTAAATTCATTTTTCTACATGTGCTTCCAACTTGCTATTATCTGCAAATGATAATAATTCAAATTTTGTATTTGAAATAACTTTCTAAGGGCTCATGTTTTTTGTTAACAGCAGAGAAATTTAGTGTTTCCTCCTAATTTTGTCCAGTAGCCTGGCCCTGGTTTTCATTGAAACCACAGCTTGATATTTTGAGATTATGAGTGCATAATTTCATGGATTGATTTCACTTTGTGCTCTACCTGGGCTTCGATTTCTCATTTTTAAATCAATCAACAGTTTTAGTAAAATGTACATTGTTCCTATGCTTTATCAAACATCACAGTATTGTCATATTCTTACTTTCTCAATTTTAAGATTGTATATTGGCTTGGATTTATACTTTAAGTTGATCTTAATTCTTAATGCTCATAAAGGAACTTTTCAATTACTGTGCACTCCTATGTTTAGATATACGCTGTTAATCAAATAATAGTTTATTATCAATCTCTGTTGGTGTATGCTTTATAACACTTAATTAGTTTATTAGAAAACTAGAGATCCAGTTGCTGTTGATTACTGTTATTATCAATACTGACTAATTACACAATCAACCACATTTTTTTTTTAATGAAGCTACTCTTTCTAAAGCCATTAACAGAACCTTATAAATTTGTGCTTCAGGCTGTGATCATGTTCTTTTATGTAGGCAGCTTTCAATTTTAATTTCTGCCTTATAAATTTTGGTGAATTTGATATGGTGAGATTCCCCAGTTATTGGAATAAAGAGGCAAGCAACCTTATTAAATATCAAGTATTAGATAGCATGACTGTTGCATTAAAATGTGAAACTTGGAAGCAGTTTCAATTTCTTGGCTTGAATCATCCATGTAGGTAACTCACATATATATAGTATTATAATCTCCCTTTCTAGAGTAATTCTTGTCTTTTTTTTCCTTCAGCTCTTCCTTCACTCTTCGGGACTTGATTCTTATTGACACTAGATTGTGTGAAATATGAGTATCCTTGTGCTACTTGCATACATACTAATTATAAATTCTCTTTTAATTGTGCTTCAGATGCATTGCTACAGGACAAGAAGTGGAGAGTAGATGACCATCCAATATATAAATTGATATTTGGGGGTGCATCTGATGGCATAATTATGTTGATATATGTTGATGGCTGCTTTTGTAAATAGCGGAAGGATCTCAGGTGATTTTGAAGAATTCTGTATTTGATTTTAGATTTCTATGGGCTAATGTTACTTGGTCGAAAGCAGAGTGATTTGAGTGTTTCCTCCAATTTTTTTTTTTCCGGTAGCCTGGTTTTCATTGGAAATACAGCTTGATTTTTAGAGCTTTAGATCTGCATAATTTCATGGGTTGATTTCACTTTGTGCTTCACTTGGACTAGATTTCTCATCACAGTACCATCTTTTTCTTACTTTCTCATCACACATTGGCCTAAAGTTTTAAAATCGGGCTGTCAATCTTGGATTTTATTCTTTGGACTTTATTTTGGTATGAATATTCTTCATAACTCCACCATGTTTTCATTATTACCCCGATTTATAATGAGATTGCACACTTTTCCATCAATGTTGCAAATAGAATAGAAAATGCTGGTCCTCAACCAATCTTCCTTGCTTTCTTTATTTGGCACAAAGAGAGTCTTCCTCATTAAGTGTTATACCTTCCTCATCTTCAAATTCTTCTCTGATTTCTTCATGTAAGGACTGATAAACAGGTTCCTTACTTTCTTGTTTTATCTATCATACATTGGCATAAGAGATTCTTTCTTGTCATAAGTGAAAGACCCTATTCTCCTTCATAGTCTTCAAAAATTTCTTCACACAGCTGAATAGCATAGGTAGGGGCTCTGGATTGTTGATCAAATTCTTCTAGTTCATCACAAAGAGTGATTTTCCATCGCGGGTTTTGCGTTGCTAATCATTTTGCAGTTTATTTGTGGGAAGAATCAAATCTGGCAACCACACTGCAGGAATTAGCTTGTTGAGTAGGACTGTATTCATCAGGTTCAATTTCTTTTTTTATATGAACTTCCAGCTTGCTGTTATATCCACAGATTTTCTTTTTTTGGTTGCCAAGTACCATTTTGCTAAAGATAATGACAGACAGTTTGGTATTTGAGTTTAGAATAATGTCTGTATTTCCCAATTTTGTCTAAAAACTTAGTCTTAATTGAAAACACTGCTTGATATTTAAATCAATTAACAATTTCAAATTAAATGGATCCTATTTACTATTGAAGTAACAATGTACCATATTTTTTTGGTAAGTAACAACAAAGTACCATATTTTCTCACTTTGATTTTTAAATTGTAGGTTGGCATGGGTTAAGAAAAAGAAAAAAAAATCTCTAGCATGTGTTTCATACACTAATTATGGATTTTTATATAACTAGAGACATATTAATTACTGTTATTGTCTTTACCTACTAAATGTTACAGTCAACACCATTATTTTTTTGTGAAGATTATCTTTCTACAGATTTAGCAACAGAACCTGATGTATCATTTTAAAGTGTGTGCTTCAGGATTTGATCATGTGAATTAATATTGGCATCTTTCTACACATCTCTAGAATCCTTTCTGCAATATTTCCTTTAGTTCTTCTTTGACATCTTCAAAACCTGATTGACATGTAGATTGTCTTTCATACTATGTGACTAGATGCAATCTATCTCTGTACTAATAGTCTAATATCGATGCTTATTTTATTGTATTTCAGTTGCATTGGCATAGGACTAGAAGCAGAGAGTTAATGAGGACCCACGCATAAGGTATGACAGTGCTTCTAATTGCATGGTTATGTTGAGATACAGGGATAAGTGCTTTTGTATTATGAACTAAGGACACTTTATTTGGGGTGCCGTACTTGTGTTGGACATGTGACATGTCTGGGACACTTGTGGGACAAGGGAACAGGGGGAATTGAATACCCTTTCACAAAACAAAAAGAGCATTCTTGCACTAATAGTAATGGTGCATTTGAAAATTAATAAATATTCTTATTTTTTATTTGTATTCTAATTTCTAAACATCCTTTAATAGTCATGAATTCACTTTATTATCCATTATTGCTCTTAAATTGATATATACTTAACATTATGTGAAAAATAAATGCTTAACAATATATAAAAAATATAAATAAAAATATATTTAATAATTATTTAATAGACGTGTTCTGCTGTGTCCTATTTTTACAAAACAGTGCTGCCATGTCATACTCTTACAAGTACCGTGTCCATGCTTCCGGTTTATATGCAAATAGCCTCATGACTCTGTGAGAGGTAAGCCTGTGTCTCTAAAATTGTAATGGTTTAATTTCTGCTTTTGCTAGCAGAACACGTTTCTTCAAACCTAACTAGTACGATAAACTAGCAATAAAATTATGGTAACTATCTTGTTCCTTGCCTAATTAAATCTTTACGAGTATATTAGGTTTCAATTTGTTTTTTCTCTTTTTTTGGGCAATATGGTAAACCAAGTATTACTGTCTTGGATGAAATCCGTAACTTGGTCTTTGAACTCAAAGTACTCCCTGATTTCAAGGATAAGCTTAGTTTCATGGTGAAATATTCTTGGACTGCTCAATCAGCAAGAGTTCCTTGAACGAGGATTGTTTGAATAAGATGTAGCCCGTAAGGGGGTGGATTGCAAAGGACCAGAGGGAGATGCAATCCTGGAGTTTCACATCACCTAGGGAAGCACATGGTGATGTGCTTATAAGGGGTGATCTTCCTTTAATGTGTAGAGGCCTTTTCTCTCACTACACAGTCGAGCTGGGGTCATGACAAGTAGCTTTAATTCTGGTCAGGTCTCAATTGTGCTAAATTGTAGTTGATTGTATATGGTGAGAATTGTTCTGCTCTACTTGGTCTGTACATCTTTTAGCTTGCTTGCTGCCCTTTTTTTGGGACTAGCAGAGACTTTGTTTTTTCAGTCTTTTTGTGCTATATACATATTGGTCCTCCTTGTTGGTTGGTTTCTCTCACATTTAGACATCAGTTTCTAAAATGGATTGTTTATCTTAGAAACATTTGATTGGATGGTAAATGTGTCATGCTTTCTAGATTTTGTGATAAAGAAGTTATTCCAGCTTAATAATTAAAATGAAAATCGTACCTGCACTCACTGTAGGAAGCAAACGCTTCATATAGAAGTCAATTACAACATTTGTGTTTTTGTTTTCTCTGCCAACAAGATTTTCAAAAGATTTCTTAAGATAATCATGATAAAAAAGTTAAGGTGTAGTTTCATCTTTTGTTTTTTAGCATTGCTTATGTGTTTGAATCGTTTCTACTTCCATGAGACTGAAAATTCACCACATGTGGAGTGAGCTGACCTTATTTGAATGTGTTTCAACCTGTTAATTGGAGTTAACATAATTAAACAATTTCATTTGTCATTCATCCAGTAATTTGATAATAGATAATCGTATTATTTTTTGTCCTAACTAATGCCAGGTTACTCTTTTTTGCAAATTATATGACAAGACCAACTAATATCATCTCATAGCATTGTGAACTCTGCCACCTTCGAGGGACTTGTGCTTTTGTGCAATAGAGTGGAAAATAAGGGTAAGTGGTCATTATTAAATAACTTTATCAGTTTTTGTTTTGTTTCTTTTTTAGATAGCTGCGTCTTATGACTCACTTCTGTATCCACAAACGTTTAGGTATCATGTTGGAGCAGATATCAAGTTGATGATGCAGCCAGTTGTTTGGCTGCTAAACCAAGAAGAAAATGAAGAACTAGCAGATGCGTGAAGCAATTGAAGGCGTTCTTGTTTGTTCCATGTAGTGGAAGACCTAACAACCAACAAGAAGAGGTGCCCTGGACTCATACATTACTGGCCTGCTGAAATATCATAATCTATCAACGATCTTGCAGTTCCCTTCTGTGCAAGAAATAAGTATAACAAAAGAGAGAAGATATAGCACCAGGACTGAGATTACAAGCTCCAATGACACATGATGATAAAGATTACAAAGTAATCTTGTTGGCGTGGCTTGAATATGTTAGGTGTGAAAGTCAAATTTAAGTTGTATTTGGCTTGGACTCGTTTTGTCGACTTTGGTTAGGACTCTGGTATTTTAATCAAGTTCCACAAACTATACATGGTTTAGGATTTGAGTCATTCTTTTGCTACACCTCTACTTTGGTAATATATATGTGGGCTCTTTGTGAAATCTCTTGAGCCCTGGCTTTTGTATTTTGAGAGAGAGAGAGAGTTCTTTGGGTGTATTTGGGGTTTGGGTCCAGTGAGAGTGTCTTTGTGCCACATTTGTAATCTTCTTATTTTCTTAGTGAAACTTTCTTGACGTTGCCCGTGGATGTAGGCCTAAAACTAAATCAGGTAAATTTTTGTCTCTCATGTAATAATGTTATTATTTCTTCTCTTTTCTATTTATATTTCGCATAAACCTACTATTATTGGCTACACTTTCAGCATATTAGCACTAAAACATCTGCCATATCAACTGATCTATTCTATTGATTTCTCTCCTACAAGTCATTCATAAAGGTGAACTATCCCTTCTTCTTTTTTTGGTTATTTCATTGGCACAAAGAACCTGCGAGCTTGATTTTGTTTCTTTTCTCACCTTTTTGGTTAGATTTTTCAATTCTAAGTATGTTCAGTGTTGGTGTGAGTTATGCCATGATTGGAAAAAGGTGGAGATTAATTATTTAATTTACGCACAATTTGGTCAGGAACCAAAATTTATGTACCTCAAAGTTTGCACCATATAAAGGAGAAAAAGCTATAAATTTGAGCCATATAAAATAGACGATTGGTTGGCAGTAGTTCTGAAAATACATAAACTATTTTAAAATATCGTCTCCTTGATCAACCAATCTGCATCACTATGCATAGTTGCGCACACATTTAAATTCCATGTCATGGCTAAGAAGAGAACCAACCAAGTAACACTGGCATAGGTAGCCCCTAAAAAGAAGGCTTCTCCAAGTAAGTCTATGTTGAAACAAGTTTGATCTAACTTGAGTTATATGAAATTAAAAAAAAGAAAAAAAAAAAAAAGAACAAAAAAAAAGAGGTACAGCCAAAAAACAAAGACTCATACAACATTGAAAAGAATCAAATTGTCATCCTCTAGAAACCAAATAATTAACACTCAAGAAAAAATCAAGAGAGAGACACATAAAACCTTAGAACCTAAAAAGGTGGATGTAGCATGAATGTAATTTATAAGATTCTGCTCTAACTTCAAAGCTTCTTTCTTGCAAACTCTGTAGGATTCAAGTAATCATCTGTGAAGTACATGCTATTAGGATTGCATCCAAAATAATCTTTTGGCATAGATAGAAAAAGAAATAAAATAAGAACTATTTCAAATAAATAAATAAGGTCCGGGCTTTGACAGTTCTGTATTATTATACATATAGTCCCAGACCCAATAAAGCTATTGGGTTATCATTCAGCCACAAGCAACAATAAGTCAAAGACTATGTATAAGTCCAATGTTTTATAACTAGGATTAGATACCAAGATAAACCTAATAAATGCAATCTACATACATGTGGATGTGGGTGTTTGCATCAAAATTTTCATAATGTTAAAGTCATGGAGGTGCATGTGCACCAACGTTTGTCCATGGCCATTATGTAGACAATCCCAGTCAGAGAAAAAGAAAATAAAAAATTGTGGGGTCTTTTCTCTTTTGATGGCCCAAAGGGCCCATGGCCACATGCAACCCATACTTTTTCTCTTGACAGATATGGACTAGAATGAAATTGTGCTCAACAAAATCTGGGTTTTTATTAGGCTCTGTTGGTAGGGTAAAAGTGTTAAAAGCTTAATTGGCTATTTTCAACGAAACTCTTGGGTTGAAATATTTACCTTATTACCCTTACATATCTTTGACGTGATAGTCACTTCACAAGTATAAAGTTATTATGGAGGTTGAGGTTTAAGTCTCCAGACAGAAGTTTTATATACATATACACTTTGATTAAATTAGAATAAATTTATATCTTGCATAAAAAAATAATAATAATAAATCTTCACCTTATGATTAACTATCTAAAATAGAAGCAAAAATAAAAATAAAATCCTATTGGTGTCGCTATTTTCGCGTACAATAATTAAGTTGGGTATGGAATTCATTTGATCACACATTCCTTTCATGGAAGAGACTTATAACAATGTTGCTGAGTCATAGCATCTTCATGGCACCATTCTATGATTCTATGAATATAATTATGAACATTGACATTTTATATAATTACGAGTAAAAGTGAGCCAAGGAGAAAAAACTACTTTGATTCATCCTTACACCGGCATCTCCACGTGGGACACTATTCAGATCTTCTTTAGGATAAAGAAGATATGATATTTAAGTAAGTAATATAATATTTAAGAGAATATGTTTTCTTGTACACAATTTTTTTAATATATATATATATATATATATTTACATGATTGATAAGCCACTTGGAAAAGTGAAATCTATGCACCACTCTTCTTATATGTACTTACCTGAAATTTAATACTGTGAAAGAGGCACTCTGGAAAAGTGAAATCTATGCACCACTCTTCTTATATGTACTTACCTGAAATTTAATACTGTGAAAGAGGCACTCAAAAAATAAATCTTGGGTAAGAGAAGCTAAATGTAAGACCTCATTGGACAAGTTTTCATTAGATTTTAGATGTTGGTTAATTTCGTGAGACAAAACTCAAATAAAAATTATTAATATTGATGTATTTGAATTATGTTAAAAATCTATAAAATGATCTTATTGGAGATTTTGAAGATTATATTAAAATTTGTTAATTTAAATTGAGGTGATACTTAACGACTATCTTAGCACTTGATATGGATAAAAAAGCTTCTTCTATTTTTCTCCTCCAAACACCACATAACATTAGGTTTCTAATCCAAATTTTAAAACTTTAAGTGATAAATTTAATGTATCCTAAACTTTAAGGATACAATTTACAATCTTATCTCTTACTAAAATAAAAAATATCAAAAGAAGGTGTTATGGGCAAAAATCTTGTATACAATGAACGCATGAGATACCTTCTCGAATTAAGGATAGTTTTAAAGTTCCAAATAAAACAACAATAAATATAAAGGTCCTAGAAACTTTGAAGTACCCTATCCATACTTCTTTGTTTCGAATATAAACTTTGCTCTCTACGCACATGGGTACGACCAGCTTCAACCCCATCACCTAATCCTGTCAATGTACCTTACTAGTTTTAGTTTGTTTCTCCTCTACGTGTTATGTAGGCCATTTTTAGAGCAAGTGGTCCTGTCCCACTTGTGTGTCGATCTCAATAAAACTAGAACAATTCTTGAGCATCTAATTTAGATGCTTTTAGGTACCCATTCACCTATAAACATGTCTTTACTCTTTACAAAGGGTTCTATTTGAAATAAATTCAAACCCCAAACAAAAGCTTCTTATACATGATAGACTCATCACCATCCAAAGTTGAAAGTTGAGATTTGGTGCCAAGGAGTCCATCATAGTTGTGGACCTTGCGGTGTGATCACCCCTTTTCACAGGATTGCAATGTTTGAATTCCAAAGAAATATTCCTTTATTACAACACTAGGTGACAATTTAATATGAAGAAACTATAACTAATATAGAAACAATCCATTTCTATTCATTAAATGTACCATTCTCAAATTATTTCTTGAACAAACATATTGACCGATTGATCATGCAGTAGCATGCATAAAAATTTGTCCATTCATATTTGATGGGACGTAATAATAGAATAATGTGGAATGTGGAGTGATTAATTAGAGTTTTTTCAAAAAGAACATGATATTAAACTGAAGTTTCAAGGTTGTGAGGATATATAGCTTTATTAAGGTACAAAATTGCTTTTTGCCCTTTTTAAAAAAACAATCTAGCATTTTGTCCTTTTTCCCAAACTAATTAAGGAAATGTTCTTCTTTTGAAACTCGATTTATGATAAATCGAGTTATAAAAAAAAAAAAAATTTGCAGCCCTATAGCCGCGTTTTTAAGGACTTATAGTAATGTTTTCAAGACCTATAGTAGCGTTTTGTAACTTGACCTCCATAAAATCGAGTTATAGGCAATTTTTTTAAATTTTTTTTACCTATAACTCGATTTCATATAAGTCAAGTAACAAAACTTCATTATAGGTCCTGAAAACGTTACTATAGGCTCCTTAAAAACGCCGCTATAGGGCCAAACTCGATTTATCATAAATCGAGTTTCAAAAGAGGAGCATTTCTTTAATTAGTTTGGGAAAGAGGGCAAAATGCTGGATTGTTTTTTTAAAAAGGGCAAAAACCCATTTTGTCCATTTATTAAGCATCAAAGTTTTCATAAAAAATTAAAATATTACTATTCTCAATGAAAATCATGATGATCAAAATCTGTTAAAATGATGGTTAGATGATTGAATTCATCAAACTCCTAATAGCTAAAGTTTTTGGAAAAAAACATAAAGACAAAAAGATTTTTTTTTTTTTTAAAAAGGAAGATAAAAATAATTATGATATCAAAATAAACAATCATGAATTCGAACCTTCTTTACACTCTTTTGATATAATTTTTTTTGTATTAAGGTGTCAATTGAGTAAATTGATAGTTTGAATTGACATTGTAAATGAAATGGAAGTTTAGGATTAAAAAAAAAAAGTAATATTTCCTTATACACATTTTCAATTGCCAATAAATAAAGGAAAACTAAAGCCACATTATGTTGGAAAGACCATGAGACAAATGCAATTACCTATTTCATGTCAGCACTTATTATTCATATGAGAGTAAAAACACGAATTTATTATGCTCTCAAAGTATTGAATTTACTTTGAATAATTATACCATGTTGTAAGCAAATAAAAACACGCTTAAACAACTTCAAAGCACTATAAATAGTCAACTTAATTAGACAAGATCCTAAATAATTTTTCTCTCTTTTCATATGCTCCACAGCTACACCCATCCACACAAGACTTGAAAAAGGAATGAACGATCTCCCTAGTTTCCAATTTCATTTATCATGAGCCCCACACGGATTATAGTTGTCGGATGAGCAAACCTAAACCTGAATTAATTGCACAAACAGAATCTGATATCAGATCTTAGGCTCTTAGCTAAGCTAATTTAGACAATTTCCACAATAACATGGAAAGCAGATCACATTGCACATGGTGCACATGGACTGCAAGAAATACTTTTTATCTTTTTTTTTTTACTCAATGATAATAAATCAATTTGTACAGAAGATAATGGTTGAATCCTTATTTTCACCTTTTCTGAAAAAGAAAAAAAAAAAAGAGTAAATTCCAAGTTCCATAAAATTAGTGCTAAATCATTACTCTTTCTCTGTATCTAATCTATTTATTGGTTTTATCTAGAAAACTGTAATTAGCTAATCAAAATATATACCTGAAATTTAACACTCTGAAAGAGGCACTCAAAAAAAAAAATAAATATATATATATATATATATATATCTATCTTGGGTAAGAGATGCTATATACCCGTTATATATGGTAATACCTCACTGGACGAGTTTTTATTAGATTTTAGATATTGGTTAATTCCATGAGACAAAACTCAAATAAAAAATTTATAAAATTGATGTATTTGAATTATATGTTAAAAATCTATCAAATGAACTTATTGCAGATTTTGAAGGAAAAAATTTTCGCCTCAAGCAATATTCTAGGCAAGTACATTAATTTAAGCTGACGTGATACTTAATGACTATCTTAGCACCTAATATGGACAAAAAGCTTCTTCTATTTTTCTCCCCCAAACCCTTCATAATATTGGGTTTTTAAGCCAAATTTTAAAACTTTAAGTGATAAATTCAAAGTATCCTAAACTTGAAAGGTGTAATTTACAATCTTATCTCTTATCAAAACAAAAATATCAAAAAGGGGTGTTATGGGCTGATGATGCCGAAAAAACCACCAGTGAGCCACACGGTCCTCGCACACTCGAAACAGCACCTGCACAACACAAAAGCTGAAGACCTTAAGATGAGTACCGGTGTGGTACCGGCCGAATACCCTCCGAAGGTCAAGTTAGAACTTCTCACAACTCTAAAGTGCTAGAGTGGGGTCAATTATGCGTACCTTGATTTGTGAGGGTATTGGAGCTTTTATAGTAGTCGAGGGTTGACCACTCCTCCTTGGAATAGAAGTCTTTTCCTTATAGGAGTCTTTATGAGCGGAGATCGCGGAATCCTTTCCTTGTAGGAAACTAACATTCAGCGTGGGATACAAGTCATTTCCTTATATACTTATGCGTGGCGACCAAGCCAAGGTTTCATTGAAACCGTCAGCTTTAGGGTCGTCAGCTTCGCCTACTACCTCGTTAGGGTCGTCAGCTTTAGGGTCGTCAGCTTGCTTACTCCCTCATCAGGGTCGTCAGCTTCAGGGTCGTCAGCTTTGCCTACGACCTCATTAGGGTCGTCAGCTTTAGGGTCATCAGCTTTGCCTACGACCTCGTTAGGGTCGTCAGCTTTAGGGTCGTCAGCTTTGCCTACGACCTCGTTAGGGTCGTCAGCTTCGTCAGGGTCGTCAGCTTTGCCTACGACCTCGTTAGGGTCGTCAGCTTTAGGGTCGTCAGCTTTGCCTACGACCTCATTAGGGTCGTCAGCTTTAGGGTCGTCAGCTTTGCCTACGACCTCGTTAGGGTCGTCAGCTTCGCCTGCACCCTTTAGCTTTATTAGCGTCGGCTACCCATCTTCATTGCCTAAGGTCAACTTGTCGGCTATGCGGTGAGCTTCGTGGACTCCCTAACATTGTCACTTACTAATGGATCCCGACGGAGGTTTGCTTACCCTCTTCAGCTTACTATCTTCAGCTTATTGCCTTCAGCTTACCCTTCAGCTTACTGCCTTCAGCTTACTACCTTCAGCTTACTACCTTCAGCTTACTCCCTTCAGCTTACTATCTTCAGCTTATTGCCTTCAGCTTACCCTTCAGCTTATTGCCTTCAGCTTACCCTTCAGCTTACTGCCTTCAGCTTACTACCTTCAGCTTACTACCTTCAGCTTACTCCCTTCAGCTTACTATCTTCAGCTTACTACCTTCAGCTTACTACCTTCAGCTTACTCCCTTCAACTTACTATCTTCAGCTTATTGCCTTCAGCTTGCATAATAGAGCTGACGGGTCTTTAGAGATCAACAACTTTTATTTTTTCAATTAAAAATTTCCCTTATCAGTTGCCCCCCACTCCATAACCTCGTTAGCTTTAGCTGACGGGTTATGGAGTTAACATCGTCAGAAAGGTCACTCATGTGTGACGCCTCGAGTCGCCTTTATTAAATGCTTGAGCACATGGTGCGAACTGATTGGTTTCGTTTCCGGATGAGCCTCTACAGTCAACACCCGTGGGCGACACTATTTTTGAGGAAGGTGACGATCTTACCAAGTCCATGGCAGACCTAAAAGATGATAGCGTCCTTTTTGTGGACTGATGGATTTGTTCACGAATCCATCCATTTGTGGATAATGGCGTCAGCTTGCTTTTACTTGATGGACTCGCCCACTTGTGGGACAAGTCATACATTCATCCACTTTGTGGATAAGTTCATTCATTTTTGAGGGGTCGTCCGCTTTTTGGGCTCATCTACTTCGTAGGCTTGGTAATATGCTCGTCCACTTTGTGAACTTAAGCTAATTTGCTTTGTAGACTTTGGTCAAGTTGTGGATTTAAACTCGTCTACTTTGTAGACTTGGCAATAGGCTCATCCACTTTGTGGACTTACGCTCGTCTACATTGTAGACTTGGTAATAAATTTGTCCACTTTGTCGACTTAGCTTTAGACTTAATGATAAACTCGTCCACTTTGTGGACTTAATAATTTTTCATTTTCTTAGGGTGAGGTCGTCCACTTTGGACTCATCAATGTCGCCCACTTTGTGGATTTAATAGGGTCGTCCACTTTGTGGACTTATTGAGGTGACTAAGTGTTGGTACCTCGTCACCTTTTTGGTCGTCTACTTGTAGGCAACTTAGTATGGTGAACATCTACCCATAGGCAACTTTGGCCATGCGTCTACCCGTAGGCGACTTAGCATAGTGACCGTCCACTCGTAGGCGACTTAGCGTAGTGACCGTCCACCCGTAGGCGACTTTGGCCATGCGTCTACCCGTAGGTGACTTAGCATAGTGACCGTCCACCCGTAGGCGACTTTGGCCATGTGTCTAAATAAACTCGTCTTGTTATAATAAACCATGCATTCATAGAAAAAGTAGTTCTTAAAAAGAAAACAAAAATTTGCCCTTTGGGTTTTGTAGCAAAAACTAAAGTAAATAGAAAAACTGAGGAGTATAACTAAAATCCACTAAGGTAAACTAGAAATAAAGGGGTGCCGCTCTTCATGCCATCCTTTTTACTGGTAGTACTTCCGTAGGTGCTTGGTGTTCCGTGGGTGGTGTAGCTTCTGTCTGTCCAGCGTCTCCAGTTCTTGCCATCTTCCGCCCTCTGTCCTGTTGCGTATCCTCCTGTCTTTCTCTCTTCTCTCGAGTCAGAAGCGCGTCTTCAGCATTCATGTACTTGGTGGCCCTGTAGAGTACTTCCGACATGGTCTTGGGGTCGTTTTTGTATAGTGAGAACAAAAACTTACCCTTTCCCAACCCATTTGTGAAGGCTGCTACAAGTATTTTGTCGTCGGCTTCGTCAATCGATAGCGCTTCCTTATTGAAGCGTGTTATGTAGGATCTCAGCGTCTCATCCTCTCGTTGCTTGATACTCATCAAGCATGCCGTGGACTTCTTATACCTATGTCCCCCAATAAAGTGTGTAGTGAATTGAGCGCTTAGCTCCTTGAAAGTGCTGATGGAGTTCGGCGTCAGTCGACTGAACCATACCCTTGCGGGGCCCTTCAGCGTTGTGGGGAAGGCCCTACACATGATTTCGTCCACCACGCCTTGAAGGTGCATTAGAGTCTTGAAGGTCTCCAGATGATCCAGGGGGTCCTTCACCCCGTCGTAACTCTCAATATGGGGCATGCGAAATTTATGTGGTAGGGGGAAGGCATTGACGGCTACGGTGAATGGCGAATTGGTGCGGTTGACTAGATCATCAAGGTCGCTGGAAACTCGCCCTTTGAGTGCGTTCATCATGACTTCCATTTGTTCCCTCATCGCCTGCATCTCCGTGATAATATGTGGTGGAGTCGCATCCGTGAGAGATGGCATGCTTACGTTCTGTCCTTCCAGTTTGCTTGGGGCGTGGCTGCCTTCGGGCTTCTCCTGATTTTTCTTTGGAGCGCTGGTCCCTTCTTGATCCTCTTGTTGGTCGTTTGGTGCTGCATTCTTCAGGCGCAGCTGTTCTTCCAAATCATGGTTTTGTTTGGTGAGATGCTCTACGGCGGCGGCAAGAGTTCGAACTTGTCTCTCGAGCGCAGTCGTAGGCGGCTCTTCTTCCTGAATGTCGTTGTTGGTTGCCATTGATCGAGTGAGTACCATGCAACCCTTTAGTCTGGGAAACAATAGTATGGCTTAATCTGAATTTCGTGTTTCCCACAGACGGCGCCAACTGATGATGCCGAAAAAACCACCAGTGAGCCACACGGTCCTCGCACACTCGAAACAGCACCTGCACAACACAAAAGCTGAAGACCTTAAGATGAGTACCGGTGTGGTACCGGCCGAATACCCTCCGAAGGTCAAGTTAGAACTTCTCACAACTCTAAAGTGCTAGAGTGGGGTCAATTATGCGTACCTTGATTTGTGAGGGTATTGGAGCTTTTATAGTAGTCGAGGGTTGACCACTCCTCCTTGGAATAGAAGTCTTTTCCTTATAGGAGTCTTTATGAGCGGAGATCGCGGAATCCTTTCCTTGTAGGAAACTAACATTCAGCGTGGGATACAAGTCATTTCCTTATATACTTATGCGTGGCGGCCAAGCCAAGGTTTCATTGAAACCGTCAGCTTTAGGGTCGTCAGCTTCGCCTACTACCTCGTTAGGGTCGTCAGCTTTAGGGTCGTCAGCTTGCTTACTCCCTCATCAGGGTCGTCAGCTTCAGGGTCGTCAGCTTTGCCTACGACCTCGTTAGGGTCGTCAGCTTTAGGGTCGTCAGCTTTGCCTACGACCTCGTTAGGGTCGTCAGCTTCGTCGGGGTCGTCAGCTTTGCCTACGACCTCGTTAGGGTCGTCAGCTTTAGGTCGTCAGCTTTGCCTACGACCTCATTAGGGTCGTCAGCTTTAGGGTCGTCAGCTTTGCCTACGACCTCGTTAGGGTCGTCAGCTTCGCCTGCACCCTTTAGCTTTATTAGCGTCGGCTACCCATTTTCATTGCCTAAGGTCAACTTGTCGGCTATGCGGTGAGCTTCGTGGACTCCCTAACATTGTCACTTACTAATGGATCCCGACGGAGGTTTGCTTACCCTCTTCAGCTTACTATCTTCAGCTTATTGCCTTCAGCTTACCCTTCAGCTTACTGCCTTCAGCTTACTACCTTCAGCTTACTACCTTCAGCTTACTCCCTTCAGCTTACTATCTTCAGCTTATTGCCTTCAGCTTACCCTTCAGCTTACTGCCTTCAGCTTACTACCTTCAGCTTACTCCCTTCAGCTTACTACCTTCAGCTTACTACCTTCAGCTTACTCCCTTCAGCTTACTATCTTCAGCTTATTGCCTTCAGCTTGCATAATAGAGCTGACGGGTCTTTAGAGATCAACAACTTTTATTTTTTCAATTAAAAATTCCCCTTATCATGGGCAAAAATCTTGTATGCGCCAGGCGCATGAAATACCTTCTCATATTAAGAACAGTTTTAAAGTTTTGAATAAAACAACAATTAACATAAAAGGTCATAGAAACTTTGAAGTACCCTATCCATTCGATTATGCTAGCAACCATACTACTTTGTTTCGAATATAACTTTGCTCTCGAGTCTCTACCCACATGGGACGACCAGCTTCAACACCATCACCTAATCCTGTCAATGTACCTTACTAGTTTCAGTTTGTTTCTCCTCTACGTATTATGTTGGCCCTTTTTAGTTTTTAGAGCAAGTGGTCCTGTCTCACCCGTGTGTTGATCTCAATAAGAGTAGAAGAATTCATGTCATCATGTGCATCTATTTATAAGATGCTTTTGGGTGGCCATTCACCTATAAACATGTCCATACAAAGGGTTCTATTTGAAATGGATTCAAACCCCAAACAAAAGCTTCTTATACATGATAGACTCAACTTTAAGATTTGGTGCCAAGGAGTTCATCATAGTTATGGTCTGGTCACCCCTTTCTGCTGGATTGCAATATTTGAATTCCAAAGAAATATTCCTTCATTACAAAACTGAGTGACAATTTAATATGAAGAAACTAAGCATTATCGAAATAATCCATTTCAATTCATTAACATGTACCATTGTGAAATTATTTGTTGAACAGACACATTGACAGATTGCTCATGCAGTAGCAAGCATAAAACTTTATTCATTCATATAGGATGGAGCGTAATAATAATAGAATAATGTGGAATGTGGAGGGATTAAATTAATCAAAGTTTTTTTTCAAAAAAATAGAACATGAATTAAACTGAAGTTTCATGGTTTTGAGGATATAGGTATAGCTTTAGGGAGCTTCAAAGTTTTCGTGAAAAATTAAAATCTTACTATTCTCAATGAAAATCATGATGAGCAAATAAATTCTATTAAAACAATGATTATATGATTAAATTCATCAAACTTTTAATAGCTAAAGTAAAAAAAAAAAAAAAAAAAACCATGGTAACAGAACATACCGTCATGAATTTGAACCTTATTTCCACAGTTTTATTACATCTTGTTTCAAATTAAAGTGTCAATTGAGTAAATTGATAGTTTGAAGGGACACTATAAATAGGAAGAAAGTTTATGATGAATTTTTTTTTTTTTTTTTTCCTAATAAAATTTTCAATTGCCAATAAAGAAAGGAAAACTAAGCCACTGTTTGGAGGAAAGAGTAATGACCATGAAACAAATGCAATAACCCACTTCATGCTGGAACCAATGTTTATATGAGAAGAGGAATACATATTTATTATACTCTCAAATCACTAAATAATTACACCTTGTTGTAAGAAAAAAAAATTAAAAATTAAAACACGCTTAAACAACTTCAAAGCACTATTAATGGTCAACTTAGACAAGAACCTAACTAATTTTTTCTATTTTGATATGCTCCACAGCTACACGCCTACACCATGGATCCACATAACATTTGAAAAAGGAATGAACGATTTTCCTAGTTTCCAATTTCATTTATCATGAGCCCCACACGGATTATAGTTACATTGAAGCAGATCACACTGCACATGGTGCACATGGACTGCAAGAAATACTTTCTTTTTTTTTTACTCAATGATAATAAATCAATTTGTACAAAAGATAATGGTTGAATCCTTATTTTCACCTTTTCTGAAAAAAAAAAAAAAAAAAACAGAAAATTCCAAGTTCCATAAAATTAGTGCTAAATCGTTACTCTTTCTCTGTATCTAATCTATTTATTGGTTTTGTCTAGGAAACTATAATTAGCTAATCATATTTACCTTCGCAAAAGAAGGTGAATCTTACATATTAAAATTTAAAATTAAAAAAAAAAAAAAAAACGTATTTGTCAGTTATCACAAACCCTTTTTTGTTTGTTCAGAAAAAAGAAAAAAAAAAAAGAAAAAAAAGAAAAGAAAAGAAAAAAACAGTAAAAATTGTGCGAAGTCACTCTGATTTATATCAATTGCAAAAAAATCCTTAATTGAAAAACATGATTTTTTTATTGATTACAAAATTTTTTAAAGGACATCTTATTAATTACAATCATTAAAAGAAATCCTAATGTCATAAATTTTTTTAATGGAATGTTAATAATTGTGGGTTTGGTTGCTCGGCTACTACATAGGTAGAATAGTTGACTGATTGAATAAGATTTATCATAAAATCAATACTCACCATTCAACAACTAAAATAACTTGTCGGTTTCTCAAAAAAAAAAAAACTAAAATCACTTGTCAGTTCATTAATTAAAAAATAATAATAATAAAGTCATCTTCTTTGCTATTTAATTACTTTATAGTTAAACTCCAACAGCCAACCATTAATATCTGGTTATATCTAAGAAAAAAAATAGCTACTATATATCTTCCAAAGTAATGAATTGTCATCGGAAATGCTTTAAATCGAAAGCTTCAAATGTATGCATTTGCTTCATTTCAGAATGAAAGTTGTATAAAAGGCAATGGATTCAATGAGTTTCAATTAGTTCAATTGGTGAAGTTTTTAATGTTTGAAAAAAAGATTTAATGTTTAATATCTGACTATATAAAAAACTAATAAATTTCTTGATTTAATGATAAAAAATACAATTATCAAAAGCGAACGTTATAAACTAAAATTTTTTTATAAAAAAAATAAATAAAAATACCACATTAGTGGGTTCTATCATGAATCCCAATTAGTGAGACGGCGTGGAAGAAAGAAACCATTCATGAATCATGATGAAGAAATATCATTTTTGTTTCGACAATATATTTTTGTTATTCATTTTTCCACTTAGAGAATACCCCCAACATCAAGGAGCTAATTCAGGAAAACAATAATACTATTCATCTACTAAAATGGTCTAAATACAACAATAATTCCAGCTCTCAGCAACCAAAAAAAAAAAACAATAATTCCGGCATTCATGCACAAAAGAAGAGGAAATTTACCAAAATGTCTTTGTTTTTCAAGAGACAAATTTACCAAAATGTCACCGCTCTGTCATTAATTATGGAGAAAATGTTAGTTTTTATAGTCTGAGACAGACGGACATATTCACCAGGTTAAACAGTGGCTTTTTCAACGTGATTTAAGCGACCCTTTTTCTTCAGCATTTCCTAAGCCCACTTTTTCTTATCCAGCCTGAATATAAAAGGACTTCACAGCTCACTATACGGAAAACCCATTTCAGCTGCCTAGCTCTTTATCCTCTTGCCTAGTTTTCCTTATGGAAATGTCACTGAATATCACACTTTTGCTTGCTTCCTTCTTGCTGTTGTTCACTAGTACTGCTTTTGCAGCTACAGGTTTGGAAGGTAATGCTCACATCCAGCTCCTTTTGGCTTAGACTCTGATCTGTTTTGTTAAGCTGGATCTTGTTGCTTTTTACTTTGTTTTGCATTGTTATTGTGGTGGTTTTAGACCACATTACTTGAATCTATTTTGTTGGAAGTGTTTTTTTCCCTCATATTTGTGCTCTCTCTAACCCCATTTGGCTTAGTTATGGAGTTCATGGTTTTCTGATCTGTTCTACAAGTTGGGTTTCCATGTTATGTTGTGTACACTCTTTTGAAGTGGCTTTAGGATCTGTTCTGGTCTGTTGTTAGGTCCTCACTTTTTGCTCTCACTTTCACATACAGAGATTTGTTCAAAGATTTTGCCTTTTGCTCTCACTCTCTCTCTCTCTCTCTCACACACACACTCACTCACAGGTTTGTTGAAAGATTTTACCTTTTGTTCTGTGTCTCTCTCTCAAACACAGATTTTTGTGAAACATTTTCCTTTTGGACTATGAAGAGTTCCAAAAATCCTATCCATCTATTTTGAAATGAACAGATTAAATTTTGCCACGTTATCAGAACTTTAGATAAATACCATATTAGTGATAATCAACTTTTGTTTAAATGTTGAAGACGTGGTCAAATCCACTCCACATTTTTTTTCAAAATGGATGGATAGGATAGAACTCTAGAAGAGAGAGAGTTTACATTTGGTATCTTTCGAATACACACCAACCCTTCTTAATTTCTGGTGCTCTTCTATTTTTGTACAGGATTGATAGGAAATGGCAACTTTGAAGAGCAACCAAAATCCACTGACCTCAAGAAAACAGTACTCATAGGAAAATATGCACTGCCCAAGTGGGAAATCAATGGCTTGGTGGAATACATCTCTGGGGGGCCACAGCCTGGGGGCATGTACTTTGCTGTGGCACATGGTGTCCATGCTGTAAGGCTTGGCAATGAGGCCTCAATCTCTCAGAGTATCAAAGTTAAACCAGGCTCCCTGTATGCTCTAACCTTTGGGGCATCAAGAACATGTGCACAAGAAGAGGTTTTGAGGATCTCAGTGCCTCCTCAGAAAGGAGACCTTCCTTTGCAGACACTCTACAGCAGTAATGGAGGTGATACTTATGCTTGGGGATTCATTGCCACTTCTAATGTTGCTAACTTGACATTCCACAATCCTGGGGTTCAAGAGGACCCTGCTTGTGGACCACTCTTGGATGCAGTTGCTATCAAGGAGCTCTTTCCTCCAAGGCCCACAAGAGGTAAGCCATTCTATTCTATTTCTGGAGACAGACCTTGGTGGTGGTGTTAACTTTGCTGTTGGTATATCATACTTTACCTAGGCTTCCTTAGTTTGTGATGTCTTTCTGCAATATTACTTGTTCTAAAAATCCATCTGGGGGCTTCTTCTGTAGTTGTATGTACATGTATGTGCTACTTGTTACTTAAACCAAAAAGTGTAAAGGACTCTGCAACTTGTCAAGTTGGAATGCTAGATCTATGATATGGGTTATTGCTGTTCATTAAAAAAAAAATCAGAATCTAGTTATTAGAATAATTGTAAAATGATTAATTTCATCATTTCCTAACTACTTAAACTTTTGAGACAATTGGTAATTTGTCAATAATTTCTTCTGTTCACTATGAATTGCACGATGTGCTCATCATTGATTTGAGCTGTCTTTTTCTACCGATTTTTTTCTTGCATGATTTAGACACAGATTGACATCTATCTCCATGATGTGATCTTATACCCTATATATGTTTGCTCTGTTATTTCATCTGCTATTCTGTGTGCTTCTATCAGACCAAGCAATCTGTTATCTATAGCTAAGTTCTCACCTTAGAACAGTCTCAAATGAATAGCCTAGATGAGAACATTACCATCACTAAAGATCTAAAATTACACTCCCTGTGCTGTCTACCCTATTGTGCATGATTTACTCAATTGGCTTCTCAGTTGGCTCTCACAAATTGCCGTCTAATCACAGCTTATAGTTAGATTACTGCCTTAACATTATGTGGATATAGCCTAGTTAAGACCAAGAAATTTCACTATGATCTGAATTCCACTCTCTGCTCTGAACATTGTACCGTTATAGCATTATTACATGAGACTTGTGCTTGTTTCTTTATATCTATGGACAACTCTAGTTTTATCTTTAACTGTAAATAATTTTTTTCAGATAACTTGGTGAAGAATCCAGGCTTTGAAGAGGGTCCCCATCGTTTAATAAACTCCACCAATGGTGTTCTCCTCCCTCCAAGGCAAGAAGATCTCACATCCCCACTCCCTGGTTGGATGATTGAATCCCTTAAAGCCGTGAAGTTCATAGACTCAAAGCACTTCAACGTCCCTTTTGGACTCGCCGCAGTTGAGCTTGTTGCAGGTAGAGAAAGTGCCATTGCCCAGGTTCTCAGAACTGTTCCCAACAAGTTCTACAATCTTACATTCACTGTTGGCGATGCAAAGAATGGTTGCCATGGATCAATGATGGTTGAAGCATTTGCTGCTAAAGACACCTTAAAAGTACCCTTCAAATCTGAAGGCAAGGGCAGGTTCAAGACAGCCAGCTTCAAGTTCAAAGCACTGTCACCCAGGACCAGAATCACATTCTACAGCTCTTTCTACCATACTAGAAATGATGACTTTGGATCTCTTTGTGGCCCTGTGCTTGATCAAGTCCGGGTTTTGCCAATAGCTTAGATGTTATTTCTGTTATCTACTTCCCACTTGTTATCTTGATAGAGATTTTGCAACAGTTACTAGATCCTACTTTTTTTTGTAAATTAGACCGTTGATGAGGCCCAACTTCTACTTAAACTAGTTATCTAAACTGTTTGAATTCTGTTTTATGGTACTAGTAATATTCTATTGTCACTTGGTATCAGATTAGAAAGCTATGTGATTTCTATTCAGAGAAAAATGTAATGGGAAGATCTTGTGTATGTGATCCATGTAGTAATGCAGACTTGGCAAATGAAAAATTTTGAGTGACATGCATATGTAGAGGCTTTATTTTTAGGATGGTAAGTGCATATTCAATCTGAGATCTTATCATATCATTTTATACCTTATATGAATATGTGATACATAGCATCTCTTATTCAAATGAATGTTATTTGAATAATCAAGTGTTACAAAACATTAACAAGGCATACGAGGAAACACTTGATAAAACCACATTACATGAAAAGTTTTTTTTTTTTTTTTTTTTTTTTTAACATATGACGTTTAGAAATTAACAAGGGATTCAACCCCCTCCCATTAGCAACTATGGTAATTTGATGGGCATGTTAGAACATTTCTGAACCACTATTAGAGAAAATATAGACGTATACAGCATGATTCCACTAAGAAACTTTATGGAAAATACATGCCCAAATAAAATAATTTCCAAATGGCATGGTAAATATAACCCTACCATAAAAGGGGGTATCATTTCACAGTTACAATAATCTCGTACATCAAATGCAATATCTGTGCCAATCTGCTATGATTATGAATGGGGCCTAGAACCACCTCTTTATTATCCCCATTATTGCTGCTCTTCACTTGCTATCATCTAAAGTACCCACAAGGCACTTCTCTAGTAAAAATTCAGCATTCACCCAAGCATGGTATTTATCTAAAACGAACTTATTAAGGATTTGTAGTTGATTCTGACAATTTTCAATAGGTTATAAAGTAGGAAGAAGCAACATGTACGCAAGAGATGAAGTGCATCTGTTTGAGAACAACTTCTCTAGCTTTTTGTTGAAAGCATTTTGCTAAAAGTAAAAGGTAAAAGCTAAATAAAATAAGTAGAAGAGGGGGGGGGGGGGGGGGGGTGGGGGTGTTGTGGAGCAATAAGCTAGCTTATAATCAAAATTAAACCTTATATGGCACTGACTTATTGGTTCCAAGAGTTAGCTCGGAAATTGTAGCTCCTTCAGTGATGAGTAAATTATTTTGAGGCATTGGCTTTGACTAGGTTTTCAATAGAAATTTTAAGTTAAAAACCCAAAAAACAAAGCAAATTTTTTTGGCATAAATCACCTTGGGGGGGGGGGGGGGGGGGGGGGGGGGGGGGGGGGTTTGTGGTGTTGTCTAGCAAAAAGGTCCTCCTACAGATGAAAACTGAAAACCAAAGGGTCGAAAAAGAGTAAAATTTTTTACTCCAAAGAAACAAAACTACAATTTAGGCATGACCTGAAGAAACCATTGAATCTAAGAACATTCTGAAAAAGGATACTGAATAAGGATGTACAGTCTTTTCCCACTGCCTGCATCAGCATATCAACACCTGCAAAAAGAAATGTTGTCAAAAGAAAAGCACTAATTCATATTTATACCACATTAGACATGGATTTCTTGAATGAGGATGCAACCTAGCAACACATGAAGACATCATAAAGTATCTTTTGGAGGGGAATATACAGCTCCATACGTAAACATGTTTTCAGTGATAACATGACATAACTGTTCTTCAACAAATCACATAATCAAATACTGCAAGTTAGAGATTGGGGATGCTTTTGAGCATTACAACTCATAATTTTTGTCTCTTAACATTATTGATTGGCTATGAATAAGGGTATGCAACCTTCAAATAATTCAATTTCCTTGAAAATTTGAGAGCCCTCCCATCCAGCCTTTTAAGTTTTAAACATAAGTCATAAAGTGACACAGGAAAAATTAGGGAAAATCTGTCTACCTGCTTGTGGGGATAGTATGGGCTGGATTTGAGTTTGAAAAAGAGCTAGATGGTATGGGATTTAAAGGCAAAGAATAGGCTGAGAAGGAAACAGACATGTTGCAGGATTTCTAGGCAACAGTAAAATTAGGTTATATTAGGATTGTTCCATGGTTAGACTCACTAGACAACATAATTATTAAATTAGTGAGAATTTGGCCACAATCAATATAATACTTGAGCACATTAAGAATATAATAATAACAAAATTAGTTTAAAAAAATTTGAGTACGCTAAGATCATGAACATACCTCCAGGATGAAATCTCATGTATGGAGATATATTGTACACACGACCCTTTAATACAGTCCACACGGAACCTTCTTTCTGATGTTGTTTAACTTCATTCATAGAAATGAGCCTCTTATTTGACTGTCCCTTTAAATCTGGAATCAAGAAGCAGAGTCAGTAACGTTTCAATTACCATGTAAAAGCCATTACAATAAATCAAACTTGCTTTACAAGCTCATGCAGTACAACTAACAACCATTTAATTAATTAAAATTGTAAACACATATAAGTCTCTCTACTAGTTTATGTAGGAATTTCACAATATGGAGAAGCTAGATGCATAAGCAACCTTCAGATAACCCAACACCATCTAACTATAAGCAATAGACCCATTTCCTAACTAAAATTGCCCATAGTTGCCAGACACAACAAAGAGGAGGGAGAGCAAGCCCCACATGATTTTGGAAGGAAATTAATAGTGGAACAGATTGTTATGGTGTGTTGTTTTATTGGAGGCAAAAAGAAAAATAGAAGCAGAAATGCATATAAAAAAATAAAAATAATTTAAGCATATTTGACCATCTAAAAAAATTTGAAAAACCTATTTAGGTGGAAAAATGTCAAATAAATAATTTTGCATAAGTATATAAACTTATCAAAAACAGGACAAGACGCAGGTCATCAAAGAAGAATACAAAGAGACTACCTAAGAGAAGAAAAATTTTAAATGCAGATTCTAAAATGACCTGAAAGGAGGATGATGGGAGCAAAAATGTTAGGTGTCCATACATAAAAGAGGTTGTGAAGGAAAAAGGCTAAAGCTCCAAAACACTTCAGCTAAAGATACTAGCATGGAGCCAAAGGGAGAAAGCAGTTTAAAAAGCAATTCTTGCCAAGTAGATGAAGAATATTCTCTTCAAAGCAAATAATGCGTTAATCAAATTCAACAAAGTGTTCTACTCATGTAGCATAGAAGGATATCAAATACCATCACCAACAGATCATCACAGCAGCCCCATGTAACCTCAATTCAATTTCTAAAACTTCTTTTTCCTAAACCTAAACTTTCTTATATCACACCACCTCAGAAGATTTCAAAGGTTGAACCTTTCAAGGCTCCCATACATCATTGAGCCTTGCAAACTGCATATTAAGGATTAATCTTAAGCATTGCTTAAAAGGCAAACCTCAAGTTATAATAGCTTTATAAACTAAATATAATTGTGACAGAAACAGAAACAAATTAATTAGTATTTTATAGCGCACCCCTCAGAGCATTTTCAAAATTGCCAGAAAGGACCAAAGGAAGAAAAATAGTGTTCAATATGTGAAGCAAATTCACAAAGAAATATATTTTTCAAGTACCTGCAAGGTCAGGATTCGTTCGCGTAAGCTTAAGCCAGTCCATTTGGCTATATCCTTTCTCAAAAGGAACCTTGGCTCGAGGTGCAGGCTTCCTTGCAACAGTCCGTTCCTGAATTTTGTTGACAGAATCTCCAGTGCCTCCTGATGCTATTGGTCTTGGCAGTTCGCTTGACTGTTCACTTGACAGTTTTGGAGAGGGCGTATCAATAACATTGAAAGACAGAGAACCAACTTTATCCTGCCTCTTAGAGGCAGTATTTTTTGGAGCTTCATTCCACAGAAAACCACTACTCTGACTACTATTGCTGCCATTTGAGAATTCATCTTCTATAGTAATACCATGAACATCCGACACAAGCTTCTTTGTCTCATGATCTTCTTGGTCGGAAGGTGAGCTAACCTAAATTTTTAACCATAACCATCTACTTAGATAAATTCATTCAATTTAAAAGGCACCCAAAATCAAACTTATTTTAACATAGAAAATTCTTAATACAAGTTCAAGCCAATTCAATAAGGTAATTAAGCTATAAATTTATCATATCAAATGTAAGTACCAAACATACCTGACAAAATGTAAAATCATTATCATTGTCCATCTCACGCAGATTGCAGTTTCCAAATCGATTTAAGCAATATTTCCTGTGCAAAGTTACAATTATTAACAAGTATACTGTTTCACCAGCTGCATTTATTATGACTGCCTTAAAAAATATATATCTAACAATGTCTAACACACCTATCAACCAGAATTTTTAACAATGGGGGAAAAGACGAATGCACACTATATTGAATACAATTATTATAAAATAAGCAATAACCTATTCAGGTTCCCCAATTTCCATTGCTTATATAGTTCTCCATCTTTCTTATCACACCACACGTAAAGTTCTCTACAATCCCAACAGCCATCTCAGAAGGTTCACTGTGCTTAACTTTTTTGATAAGTTTTTGCCCCAAGAAAAAATTAATAATCACCATGCTTAACTTCACCTCCAAGTTCTTAACAATTATTCAAACTTCATGCCGCCAAATCACTGCACTTTAATGCCAAACCAAAATTTTCAAAATTCATTTCAGCATATCTCAAAATTTCACTTCATTTCAATCAAATAACTTTCTACATTGACAATAACAACAACTTAGCCTTAATCCCAAAATTTTGGGGTCAGCTTATGGATCCTCAATAGACTAATCCAGGTGGGACGCTTGCATTCTTTTCCACCATTCTTTTCTATCCAAAATCATATTCTTTGTTACCTCCTTAATCGGTATGTCCTTTTTTACTACTTCTAATCTTTCTCACCATTGCATTAGTCACTTTGCTTTGCACATAACCAAACCATCTCAAGCGACTCTCCCTCATCTTTTCATCGATAGGGGTCAGCCATATCTTTAAGCAAATTTCTCAATTTCAAAATCTTTCATCGTAATTACAATTTTCTATCTTGACATTCTCATTTCAGCTACATTGATTCTATGAACGTTGTGCTTAACAGCGCAACAGCATAGAGCATAGCTAATCTTATGGCTTTTTAAATTGACACCATCTTTAAAATCTTCGAAAACCTATAAAAAGTTCAACCCTCCCCAACATTTTATGGATGGATTTTTCTTTATTCAAGACATGAAAATTTTAAAACCAATACTATCTCTAAGCAGGGTTGCAGAAAAATTTCTCAAAATTTTTCAATAACCCAAAACAGCATCAAACATGAACATCCAAAATACAATCCTAATATTTTCCTCACAATTTTCTCAGCAACCAAACAGATTATAAACCTCAAATTACACTCATTCTTCAAGCATTAACAGTCAAATAATTCATCACAATAAAATAACGTAACAAAATTCAAGCCGCCAATCATAACAACACAACATTATTAACCTAAAAGACTATTTTTTTTGAGAATACTATGAATTTTTCAAAACCAAACAGAGCTTAGTGGAGATTGAGAAAACGTACGTATTGGAGAAAAGAGTTTGGATCGTATGGATTTTCCGAGTTCGACTTGTTTATTGTGCTCAGCCAATCGAGATCGTATCGGACAAGGTTCTGAATGAATGGGTCCGTGCGTGTTTTCTTTTTCCCTTTTGATGTCTTTTGCTGTAATGGTTGGTGGCTGAGGAGTATTTGACTAAACGATCCGTTATGGTTTGCCATGTCAGCAGAGCCACGTACACTTTTACTCTTTTTTAACAAAGATTAGTTATAAAATTTGTGGTAATCTTAGTTTACAATTTTATTAAATATTTTTTTATTAAAGGTAAATTTTAAAAAATTTACTATTGAATTATATTTTCTTTTTATATTCTCAATACTTATCAATTTTGTAGAAAATTAAAGATCAATAACTATGTCATCAATAAATTATTTAAATTACAAATTTTTGTAATTTAAAATTATACATAAAATATAAACTTATAAATTATATAGTTAACAATATCCGATTGACACAAAATTTGACATGTCTATTAAGAACGTAAAAAACATGTAATTTAAAGGTTAAATTTTCAAAATTGTAATAACGTTTTATTTTATTAAATAAGGTTGTAGTCTTAAATTATAACCAATTTTGCAGCTAAACTTTATCCTTTTATTATTATTATTATTATTATTATTATTATTTGGAGAGATGTCCACCCCTAGTTTTAAAAACCAGAATGGACAAGAATTGAAAAAAAACCGATCATTGGTTTTGTAGTTCGACTATGATAGTACTGTTGGTCGAACCGATGATGTCATAATTAATATTATTTAAATATTTAAGTATTTTGTATGTGAATTTTAATTTTTCATAAATTATGTTAAGAAAATATAAAAAATAGAAAGAATTTTTTGGCATACAATCTTTTCTTTTTTCTAGTTACTAATTGTTGAGAAAATATAGTTTGCCTTTTAAGTTTCATATTTTTATTTTTATAAATAATAGTTAAATAGTTTAAATTTAACTTTTAATTATTTATCTTTTAAACAAAATAATACCAGTACCACAATATTTTTTTTAAAAGTAATATTAGTGTTATAACGTATTATATCATTTTTGTCATAACTGGGCACGTGGTAAACCATGGTCAACGGTAAAAATGATATAAATTGTATTCAAAAGCCAAAACATCAACATGACTAGACAAGTCATTCCATCACAGTCACACGTTTGTTCTTCTTTTCTATTCTTTTTTTTTTTTTTTTCCTCCCTTAAATCTATCATCACCAAACACGCACACGCACACGTCGCCACCAGTACCACTGAACCTACCCTCATTCATATCAAATTCAAACTTTTTACTTCTCAGTTGTCTTCTTTCCCATACTCTTTCGTCAAAGCCAGTAGGCATTCTCCTCCACCTCCTCCCTCTCTCTCGACAGGTTCTTTTTCAAAATCTAATTCCGGTCAAAGCTCAAAGCAAAGCTCTCTCATGCATTTCATCCATGATCCAACACAAGTATTTCTTTAATTTTATTTTCACTCACAGATCTGAGATTTCCTCCAAATCTCATTTCAGTACAGATCAAATATGTTTTCACAATTTGGTTATAGCTTTTTTTTTTTTCCTTCTTCTTCAATATTTCAATAACCGGTTTAACCGCACCGGTTCTGGTTTTTCTTACTTTTTTCTTAATGGGAACCAGTCACCAATTCGGTTCAGTTTTTAAAATCATGGGCCTACCTAAACTTTTTTTTGTTACTCTGTTTTTGGCATGCGTAGGTTGGGTTTGGGTAATGAATACTTAAATTTAAAAGTTGTTTATCAAAACAAAAACAAAAAAATTCTAAAAGTCACAATTTTTTTTTTCTTTTTCCAAAAATATTTCGTAATTAAAAAAATTACAAATTGTAATGATAGAAAATAAAATAATATTAATAATTGGGTCCATATAAAGATCAATGACAACTTGACAACTTAAATGGTTGATGGATTCCATCCAGGTTATTATAAATAGAAATCTCATGGAGGTAGCAATCCTAAAATGTTAGTAAAAGATTTCGAACCCAAGATATCAAGAATATCATATAAGAACTAGTAAGCCAACCCCTTGGGGTTTTGATTTTGGTTCTTAAAATCCTACAATCCTATCCCCCACAAATGATCTAATCAGTGTGGAATCTTTCATGGGGTAGGATCAATATGAGACCACAATCCTCAATGATGGAACATAAGATCCTATCATCCTACTATATAGAATCCTTACAATCCTATCTCATAAAATCAATTTGAATTGGTGTAAAATTGTTCATATAATTTCTAAGCAATATAATCAACATTTGTTGAAATTATTAAAATTATTTACAATTATGTTTCTCTACGATGAAATTAGGATTGTCCAACCCTATTGATTAAATTATAAAGGGTTTTAAAGAGCTTGACATTTCTCATTATATTAATGCAATTGAAATATTTACAAAATCTTTATAACATTGGAATGAGAATGATTTTCCTTTTGTAGCCGATGTCGGATTTGTTAATTTGGAATTTTATGTATATTTTTTTATATTGGAATTTGTAAGTTCGAAATTTGTCATTTATTCATGTATTGGTAATTTGGTACTAATACATTTTATGAGTAAGTTAGGCCACATTTAATTTTGTTATTATAATTCTTTAAAATGTATTATTGTTACTGTTTTTTTTTTGGCAGAAAATTAAACTTATAATTCTCAATCCGATCTACAAAACTTCTCATCGATCCCACATAAGATCATAATCTTTACTACCTTGAGATTGTCAATAGCACTGCTCTTTGTGACTGTGAGTGAGAGAAAAGTTGAGCCAACTAAGAGAAAGAGATAATAATAACCGTGGAGTTAAAAAAATATATAGTTTCTTTTGGTCTTATTCAGTCCTCTTCAGTCTTAATTGGTTCTATTTGGTCTTATTTGGTCTTATTTGGTCCATTCAGTCCTCTATGGTCGTATTTGGTCATGTTGGGTGCATTCGTTCACGTTTAGTCCTATTTTGTCTTATTTGGTCCTTTTCGCTCTTATTAGGTCCTTTTTTCAGTCCATTCACTCCTATTTGGGCCATTCAGTCCTATTTAGTCTCATTCAATCCTATTTGGTCCATTCAGTCCTTTTCAATTTTATTTGGTCCTGTTTGGTCCATTCATTCATATTTAGTCCTATTCTGCATTATTCGGTCCTCTTCAGTCTTCTCTTCAGTCATATTTGGTTCTTTTCGGACTTGTTCGGTCTTACTCAGTCATGTTTAGTCTTAATTAGTTCTATTCAGTCTTAATTAGTTTTGTTCAGTCTTAGTTGGTCCATTTGGTCTTCTCTTATTCGGTCCACTCGTTCTCATTCAGTCCTATTCAGTCTTATTTGGTACTCTTTGCTCTTATTAGGTCCTTTCGGACCATTCGTACCTATCGGTCCATTTAGTCTTATTCTGTTATGTTCGGTCTTATTCAGCCCAATCAATCTTAATGGGTTTTGTTCAATCTTATTCAGTCCTTTTCAATCTTATTCGATCCTACTCAGTCTTATTTAGTCATGTTCGGTCCTCTTCGCTCTTATTATGTACTTCTTTGATGCATTTGTTCCTATTCGGTCTTATTTGGTCCATTCGGTTCTTATTTGGTCCTATTTAGTCCATTCGTTCATGCTTGGTCTTATTCGGTCTTATTTGGTCCTCTTTGCTCTTATTAGGACCTTTTCGGTTCATTCAGTCTTATTCGGTCATATTTGGTCCATTCGATCTTGTTCGGTCCATTCATTCGGTCCTCTTCGGTCTTATTTAGTCTTGTTCGATCTATTCGTTCATGTTCGGTCCTATTTTGTCTTATTTGGTCCACTTCGTTCTTATTCAGTTCTATTCTGTTTTGTTCGGTCCTCTTTGATCTTAAGCAGTCCTCTTCGGTCCATTTTGTCTTTTTAACAACCCTAGCTCTTTGGCTATTTTTCAATCTAAGCCAACCAACGAACTTGGGTTGAAAAATTTTCAACCTGACCTATAGTATCTTTAAAAACCAATTAATTGTAAGGTCTTTTGATTGGGATAATATATATATATATATATAAAGTCAAAATTGAGAGAAAATCCAATTAAATTATAAATTGATTGGATTTTAATTAAGATCCAATTTTGCACCACATTTCCTATTCAAGATTTTAACTTTTTGTACCAAGTTAATTACTCGTTGAAAAATACGAAGAGATTAGTATTAAATGAAGTATATAAAAAACCAAATACACCTAATCTAATCATTTTATTATATAAATTCAAATGATCTAAACCACCTTAAGATAGATCTTGGGATGATTTGTAGCATTTCATGGATCAGATATAGTATGTTATAATCATCATGTGGGAAACTGATAAGTTTCATTTTAGTATATAAAAAAAATGATAAATATTTGTTATTGACCAAATTGTAAGTATATACAAGTTAGTTAGGATCAAAACACCTCTTTGTAACTATATGATTGATTTTTTTTTTTTTTTGAGTGCTACCAAAAAATTACATGAAATTATCATGGTTTAAGTTAAAATAAAAAAATAAAAAAATATTAAAATATGATAGCTAAACATATGATCTTCAAATCTTTTATTTTTTTGGTAAAGAATCTATAGATCTTATTGTGGGTTACATGCTAGTTTCATATTAAACTAAAAGCTAAAAGAAAACCCAATTAGATTATAAATTGAATTTCAATTATAGACTAATTCTGTGCCATATGTCCCAAAAAAATTCTTAATTCTAGTGCCAAAAGGTGGAGATTGAAGACCACAATAATAATACTTACTTACTTATATAAGATAACCTTATTATTACCTCCCATCACTCTCAATAAAATAGTTATTACTCTAATTATTATTATTTTTTGTTAAAGGATTGTCTATATATATAGACGACAAAATTTGCCATTTAACATCATTTTAGAAACTCTTTAGTTAGTTAGCATGTTTCCTAAACATTTTAGCAAACTAGCATATCGAATCTCAAAGACTTGAGTTCAAAGAAGGAACTCAGGTTTCTAAGACTCGAGTTCCAAGTATTGGCAGTCTGGTGTGGAAAAAAGTACATGTGGAACTCAAGTCTTAGAGACTCGAGTTCCACAAAACAAAACCAAAAGACCAATTTCACTTTACCTTTAGCTCCTCACCCAACAAATGCACCACCGGATTCACAAAGCTCCTCACCTAACAAACGCACCACCTCATCCCAATCACAAACTACACACCCAAACCCAACAAACTCATTCGGATCGAAACTTGCAAAGAGAGGGAGAAAATTCCAAGAGAGATAGGGAATGAGATTGAGAGAGATAGGGAACAAGTTTGGCGACAAGTTCTTCGGTTGACAATCAAGAGAGCTGCCTCTCTATTTCTCTTTGTGGTGGTGGAGGAAAAGAGAAATGTTTGAGAAAGGGAAGAAAAGGAAGAATACTGTATGAGATATTATGAATCCATGGGATTGATTTTGATTTGGGTTTAGGGCTATTTTTAATTTAGGTTTGGAGAAAGAAGAATGAAGGAAGAAAAGGAAGAGTAGGTTTGTTTTTGATTTGGGTCTAGATTTGTTTTTTCTTTGGGTTTAGAGAAAGGGTTTGGAGAAGGAAGAACGAAGGAAGAAGAGGGAGAACATGAAAAGGAAGAACAAGAAAGAAACTTGAGTGTCTAAAACTCGAGTTCCATGTGGATTTTAAATCCACCTCAGCTTTGCCAGCACATAGAACTCGAGTCTCTTAAGCCCGAGTTGCTACAGTGAACTCAAGTCTAAAAGACTCAAGATGCTAGTTTGCTAATATGTTTTGAAAACCTGCTAAATAACAAAATTGTTCCCAAAATGGTGTTAAATGGCAAATTTGGTGCATATAAACAAATAGAGACAACTTCATGATGACTTGTATTTTAGTGGTTCATTCATTGAAATTCAATTCCTTCTATCTTTTTATTTATTTATTGGATGGTGCTGTGTTGTGAAATTTTAAAGTACTCACAAGTGTATGAACCGTACTGAAGTATAGTTTAACAAGAACGAGGTTAAACCCATAGGGACTTGAATGAATGTAGGAAAATTAATCAAATCTTAACCAAATTAATCCTAATCAAGTTTAATAAAAATTGGTTGTTTGCAATTAAATTTACTAAGCAAATAATTAAACTAAGCAAAGATATAATATAAAGCAGTAAAGAGATGTAAACAATCTAGAGAAATGAATTGATGTTTTGGAATTCGCCTAGTAAGTCATATCAGCATATATTTATGATCTTTAATTTTTCCCAACCACTACATGATAATCTAGAAATCAATCTTGCTACCATGGAAAATATTATCATTAAAAATTCTATTTAAATATCTAAAGCATGCTCTTCTTCACTTCCTAAGTATAAAATCAAATCATCAATTGTATCCGTAGCCAAACAAATCACAAGAGATATCCAATTTTAAAATCAAGAAATAATAAACCAAGCCTTCAATTAATTAAGACAAATCCTAAATCATGAGAAAAACATGATTGAACTCATATCTAGAATCTCATCTTAGTCAATTGATATGAAGCAAGAACAATTTAAATTATTAAAGAACAACTATTGTGGGAAAAATCAAATCACATAAACAATACTGATAATCCTTAACAAGGTTTTATCCTCAACCTTAATTATAAATTTAGCTACTCATAGTAATTGAAAGAAAACACAAAAATAAACTACTAAGCATTAAACTAGAGAAAATAAAATAGAGAAACAAATAGTCACAATGTTGTCATGGAGAAAAGCTACAGAGAAGCCACATGCAACACTGCCTCTTGCTCCAATTTTCTGTTTTGCATCCCAGCCCTAGCACTAGCCTCCTTTGAATTTTGCCCTAAATAGCCTTTAATAAGGTCAATGAATCCTATTACAAGTTGAATTCCCGTTTGAAGAAAATTCTAGATTTTTAGGCTTCACTTAACCGATGATTTTGGCCCATTTAACGTTACAATTTGGACTTTTGGTAAACTACAAATTTGTATCCCTTTAAGTTAAATTTCCAGCCCAACTTGAATCATCTCGATTGGACATCTGAGCTGAAAGTTATACTAAAAATACTAACTGATATGCAGGTTGGAATCCTAATCCGAATTGAACTTAGATTTGGTACAAATTTCCCTTTATTCCTTGTTCCAACTAGACTTAAATTTAATTGGGTTGGCTGTCTTTAACTTCATCATGGTCCTTGTAAAAGTAAAGTCCATTAGTTTTCTTCTTTGCACAAATCCACTTATTTAATTCCATTCTCTCACAAAAAACAAATTCACGCAATAAAATTCAATTAAGCACAAAATTGATTATTCAGCATTATTTCAAAACCAAATATAAAATGCATGAATTAACTCAAAATAAGTATAATAATGCTTTTTAACAATGATATAAATATGCAAAATTAAGTTATTATCAATGCACATCATGCTGAATCTGCTGATAATGATTCTTGCTTTACTCTACATCCAGGGACAATGTTGACATTAGTGACTTGACATGTATGTATTATAAAGAAAGGGTAATTATTGAGTACTCTTGGAGTACCATAAATGCGTACTCCTCCTTCTCACATAACTGTGAGTCCCACTAATTAAATTTAGGGTAAAATATCATTTTCGTCCTTAAACTATCACAAAAGTTCATTTTTCGTCCCTAAAATTTCAAAAGTTCGTTTTTCGTCCCTAAACTATCACAAAAGTTCTATTTTCGTCCCTAAACTTTCAAAAGTTCTATTTTCGTCCTTAAACTTTTCCAAATATATTGATTTTCATTCCTCCCACATCAGCACTCTGTCAAAGCCACGTTAGCACTCTAGAAATGTTTAGGGATGAAAATAGAACTTTTGAAAGTTTAGGGACGAAAAACAAACTTTTGTGATAGTTTAGGGACGAAAATGGCATTTTACCCTTAAATTTATGGTGGGACTCATAATTCATGTGAAAGGGAAGAGTACGCATTTATGGTAGGGGTGAGCAGAGTGATATCTGAGCTGACCCAACCAATCGACACCAATCAAACCGTACTGTCTCTGTCATCGACCGACTGAGCCGAGGTCGGCAATCGGATGTAGAATCCTGCTTCCACGTCGGTGTAGTGCTACAATTGGAACTGCAACTCCAAACCGAGTTGGTTACCGAACCGATCGATATGGCGATATTTTGTTTCATTTTGTAGGTGTTTTCATGTTTTGTGTTTTGTTGACAAAACAATTCGTTTCACTTAGTAATTAAAAAACAAAATATTTCAAAACAGCGTCGTTTTGAGTTAGGGTTGCTGATTTCTACCTAGTATAAATAGCGTTTTTCTACTCTCAGCCGCTCAACTCTCTCAGATGCTCTATCTCAATATCTCTCGCTCTTGCCTGAGTCCGTGGACTGTGACCAACAACTGATTGTGAGTCACTGAGTCGCCTCTTGCAGCTCGGCAGGCTCACCATTCACAGGTCACAACTAAGCCAAATACCTCACTTATGGAACCTTCAAAATTGGCCAAGTTAGTAATGAGGTGAACCTGATATCTTGCCATGTTTGTACAATTCTCAGTTTGTAAAGTGTGTCTTCATATTGGAGAAAGTCATGTTTTGTTGTCCCATACGTGAGGATATGTAAAATTCAAGTCAGTTGAAGAATATTTCTTCTATGTGTTCCTTATTCCTGCCTTGAGAATGCATAACTAGTGAGAGCTTCGACAATTGAAGAAAACAACTACATTGGGTTTGCAATAGGCTATTTTAAAGGTGTTTCCAAAGAAATGGCCCATAACGTAGCAGCCCAATGGCCCATAATTAACAATTAACACTTTAATTGTTAATCAAATCAATTATAATTTTAAGTTAGCTAACTTCTTTTTTTTTTTTTCTGCATTTTGATTGTTAGGGAGGGGAGACTGAGACTGAGAGAGTTCTCTCACTCTTCATATCTTTACTTCTTTGATTGGTCTGGTAGATTGGTTCAAGTGCTAGCCAAAGTATAAAAAGCACAAGTTAACACAAAGTACAAGAGTTAGTAACTACTTACTATATTATCAATCAGTTTTTGGGCATATCAATCTGTTTCTGGGCTAATTGCTTATATATCAATTTGTTTATATATCTGTTTTTGGGCATATTTCTTTATTGCTTATATATCAAATTATCAATTGTTTTAATATCAATATGTTTTTGGGCATATATATCAAATTATCAATTGGTTGAACATATTTTTTTTTTTAATAAAAAAACAAATAGAATTTTTAATGTTTCAAACTGATCAAACCGATTAAACTGCACACACTCCTAATTTATGGTACTCCTAGATTATTCAATAATTTTCCATAAAGAAAATAATTATTGAAACCTATAACAATACTAATAGGCTAACAATAAGGAGTTAGCTTACGGGATTGACAAATTGTTGAAATTAATTGGTACAGAGAATATTATAGGTGATAATTTTTCCAATTGGTTGACGAAAACTGGGAAAATTATACAACATGACCCTCTTTGTAATTTCATTTACTAAATAATGGTATTTTAATCCAAAAAATTTATTCAAAAACCTTTAACAAGGTTTGATATTTACTATTGATTTTTTAAATATTAAGTACAAGATTTAACAATTATGATTTGTGATATAAAATATAGGGAATATTAAAGTTATTATCAATTTTATTATAAAATCATTTACAAATTAAAATGATAATGAATGTAATTGGTGACACATCAAGGACAAAATAAATCAATTTTTTAGTTTATTTCTTTATTGAGTTTTAAAAGTTCAATTTAAAGTTAAGATTCCTTTCAATTATACTATAATTCTATATTAGTTATATTTTCATGCAAATTCATTCATCTAAACCTCAAAAATATAAAAAGGCTTAATTTAAATTTATGAATCTTTTATGTAATTATATGAATATGTACAATCCATTACTTACTAAGTATGAAAAAATATTTTGTATTAAATGATACCACATCATCCGTATCAAAACATAATAAATGAGAGATGTATGTGTAAAAATAACTGCCTACTAACACATGTCTTTCATTTGTTAGTATTTGTTAGTGGAGTAGTTATTTTTTACTGACATATCTTACATTTATTGGATTTTGATACCGCTAGCATGATATCATTTGATACCAAATACCTTCTCTATTAAGCATATGTATAAGATTATAAGCTAATTATCATAATTTACACAATTAAGAGTAATATTTCAAATTCTTCATAACCAAAGTTCAAAATGTCATAGTAAATCAAATTAATAATTTTTGTGAAACTCACTAGCCACTATTAAGTATTAACACTATTTATATATATATATATATATATATTTATATATATAAATCTAATATAACAAACCATATAAACGGTTGTGAAAACTTAGGAAAAAATTGTGTATCTCAAATTTATTTCATAAATATAATATAAATAACAATTTTTTCCCAAAAGTAATAAAAAAAAATTGGTAGATTAAATAGGCAACAAAACACCAAAAAAAAGTAATATGCTTTTTGCCTTTTTTTCAAATTTTTTCACAAAGAAGAAATCTAAAAATCTAAATTTGACTCAATCAGGATAGGTTGACAGTGAGGCCCGCTAGCTGCTCACACGTTTACAATCTTAGAATCTTTTAAATACACCCGGGTCCATTCTCCAACACCACTAAATAGTAATAGCCTTTGAGCACGCACTCACGCGCATGCTCAAAGGCTCTTCTATTTTTTGAGTAAAGGTTTTATTAGAGCATTTATTATAATTTGGAATTACTACATTTTTCAAAAAAAAAAAAAAAAAAACTTAGGGGTGTGATGAAAAATTATTTCACCGCACATAATACTCATCACACCCTAGGTTTTTTTTTTTTTTTTTTTTTTTTTTGTGATTGAAAAATGTAGTAATCTCAAATTATAATAAATGTTCTAAATTAACTCTTACCCAAAAAATTAGAAAAGCCTCTAAGCATATGCTCACAGGCTAGTAAAAAATAATGGTTAAAGCTTTATAAATATATTATATAAAACTAACCAGTATTAACATCAGAATTTATATGACTTGGTCCAGCCTCAAAGTCATTTGCCATTATAGTTGGATAGGTTGGAGGGAGACCTAAATTTAATATTATAAACATTGACTTAGTATCTTTGTATACATTGACATACAACTAACATGCCAGAAACTATGGATTTTCTCAAAATAATAAAATTACAAGCAATGAAGAATGTTATAAGATACAAAACTAGAATCTCACCACTGACTTCTTGCATAACCCTATGCTCAACTAGCATATTGCGTGCCAAGTTACGGATATGTCTAAGCCGATGACTTCGCCTAGCCTCGTGATTAAGTGGTATTAGTGATAGGTTTGTTGATGTTGAATTAGAATGTACAACATCTTCTTCATTTAAATTTGCTGGGCCTCCCACTTAAATGTGATCACCACCCAAAGTTTGTTGTCTTTGTCTTGAGTAATTAGCACAACCTCTTGCCAATCGAATATTTCTACTTTCATTGTCTTCTCAAGCGAGCATAATATCTCCATCGCTCTCAATGACATTCTATGTCATCGGTATTCACCATTGCTGTATTTTGTGAAGTCATTTCTACATAAAATTAAATTAAATTTATGGTGGTGGTTGCACATACATACACAATAATCAATAGATTTATCCTAGACACAAATAGGGTGTATTAAAACCTCAATAAAGTGAACTAATTTTGAACAAATTAATCACATGTAAGAATTGTAATAAATTTTTAGTAAAATAGGAGAAATAAGTTACACTTCTTAAAATTATTAAATTATTGTTTTAGGCAGAAGTTTTGAGAATATATTTAAATTTAGGTTATGAATTGTTAAATCAATATGACGAAAATATAATTTAGAAAATGTTTACTTTATTTCACAAAATCATTTATAGTTAAAATTAGATTAAATTTTCCGTACTCATTTCATACACTTTAAAACAAAACCATGCCATTTTGGTTAATTTGGATGAGAGAATAATGTGTCTGTTTGTAACTTTGTGTGTCTGTGTGTAAGTGTAAGAGAGAGAATATGTGGCTTAGTGAGTTCAAAAGTTGAGAGTTGTGGAGGTGATGAGGAAGATGAACTCGTTCAAGGGTATTTATAGGATTTGAATGTACATTTAATTTCTCACTTTACCGGATATGAATTTTGTAGGCTCACGTTTAGCATCCCAAGCCCAATGAGTATGGGGTTGTGGGTTAGTGAGCCCTAATACAATAAATTTGTACAGAATGAGTTGAAGAGTTAGGCCCTAGTTAGTGTTGCAACGGCTTGGAAGGGTTTGTAAGACAGACATGCAAGAAAAATATACGTAAGGTTCGGTCAATGTGTTGTCCGAGGAGGCCAATGTTCTTGTAGTCATTAGGAACTGATTACAAGAACTATTCTAGTTGGTATAGTGCTTTTTTCCATTCCTCTCTCCGCTAAATTATGGAGGGTCTCTCACGTTATATAGGCCTCTCTGGGTGATCTTGGCCTTCCACTTGTCGATCATTCAGGCTACCACTTGAGTGCTTGTTCCATCAGACACCCCTTCTGGCTCTCTGTGAGTTGCGGTGGCCAAGGAAGCACTGTTCAGAGGTCCTCTCCACATAAATGCGGCCAGAAAAGTAGCTGCATTGCATTCAATGCAAAGGTAGCAGCCTTCCCTTAGATATTTATAGGTTCCCTCCCTTCTCCTGTGTTTATAAGGTACACTCCTGACACTGGAGTTTCTATGGAGATCATTCCTGTTGGTGGAATACGTATCTGAGCCATATTTTCCATGGTTGAGGGTTGAATGCTCCTTGGACCTCCATTTACCCTTATATTCGCTCACGAGACTTTAAACTAGATCCCCTCATAAATATTCGTCCCTCCTCGGACAAGCTGATGCCCTCGAATTAGGCTCAAGGCCCAACATACGAATATGGGCTTCTGTCCCTACAATAGCCCCTCAAAACTCTGGTTTTTCCTTCCCGTCCGAGAAGAAAAAGTGGGGTTTTGACTTTTAAGAGGTAGAACCAATTATTTCTCTGGTTCACGCGTGTGGGAGTGCCGTTTTATGTGCCCTATAATTGCTTCTAACACTTTGCGCCTGGCGAGGCATCATTAATTGCTCCAAGCAGCTTGATGTTCCCTGCATCCAACGAAGTGTAGATCCAACGGCTGATACTCGTTCTTGGGTTTTGAGTGGTGTAACTCCCTTTCAACCTGGCCTCCTATATAAATCATTCGGATAACTCATTTCCTCTATTTTACACCTTCAAGCTCTCTAGAGATTCCAAGCACTCAAACTCACCAAGCTCTCTTAGTCGCTAAACCTCCTTAAATCTTTTCCTTAAGAAATTTCCAAGAATTTCTATTAAAGGTTCAAGATTTAGTACACCGTCTTCGTAAGTATTTGCCTCTCTAGACCTTCAATTTCTCCTCAGCTGAACTCCTCGGCCTTCTTCCTTTTTTGAAAACCTTTTACTTGTCATCAATATCTGCATAGATGGGTAGGTTTAAACACTTAGTGGACTCTCCGTCTAGTATGGAGGGTTTTAGGGCTAAGTACCACATCCCACAGGGAGTGACTTTTGAGTATTGTCCCCCGGAATGGATACTTACTGATAGAGAAGTGGGTGAAGTTGTCATCCCGATGATTGCTTTTATATAGGGAGGGTTGACGCTTCCCATGGGTAGGATAACCAGAGATTATCTGCTCAACCACAGAATATGCCCTCACCGGTGCGCTCCTAACACGTTTAGAGTCTTAGGGTGCGTAGACGCTTTGAACGACCAGATGAACTTAGGGCTAACATGGCACGACGTCATTCATACGTACGAGTGCCATTTCCTTGCTAGCGTGGGATATTACCTCAAGTCCCAATGCAACGTCGTTAGGTTGATATTCTGCCTTCCTAAGTCCAACAAAGGCTTGAAGGATGATTATCTGATTGCCTCAGGAGAGTAACACGACGGTTTTCCTTGCCCAACTCGGGCAGGAGAACCAGGTGGGGTACCTTAGGATTAGTCTCTTTAAGCAAGGGATTCAGCCCTTTTGCTCTTATTCTTCTTCCGATGGCGATTTCTCTACTTTGACCATGATTTTCTTCTTGGAAATTTTTGCAGATAAGAACCATGTCGCTCCGAGGCTCAGTCTTACCAACATTCAGGCTCTCAACTTCCTCTTAAGCTCGGAGATATTTGTGAGCGAGGATGGACAGCTACGAGCCGCTAATTTGATCTTGGATTATAAGCCTTTGTCTTGCATATTTTAGGACGCTGGCCAGGCAATAAGGGCTGGAAGCTCTCGGTTGGCTAGGATAGACGTTTCCAAGCCGAGATTTTTGGCTCGGAGGGACCTTCCGCTCGCTCCGCGTCCCCTTCAAGTGGTAGCTGCCCAGAGAGAGGAGGTAGCTTCTGTGTATTAATCCCTTGAGGCCGAGGTTGATTGGTTTCACTTTGAGGAGGACGAGGAAGAAATTGCAAGCCTTATAATCCAACTTGAGAGTTCTGAGGAGGAACTAGATAGGCATTCCACTACCCAATCTCCCAAGCTGGTTATTGCTAGTGTTGATCCTAGCTCCGAAGATGAAGAAAGAGACATGGACCTTAACCCAAAGAAGAGTTTAAGGGGTCTTCTTGCTGCAAGGGGCCAGGGGGGGTCGTCCAAGGATGCCCCCAAGTCTCAAGTTCCTACCAAGCTCCAGCTCCCTCCTCCTCAGATTCTCGCCGACCTTGGATTGAAGCCCATTGCTAACTTGACGAAGAAGAGGCCAATCAAGGTGCTTGAGAAGGCGAGGTGGGTCCCTAGATGGGGACAAAACAACAGAAGGTGGCCGAGAACTACTAGGACAAAAGATCTACTTCGGTTGACAACCGAGAGGACTTTCTTAGGGTTGAAGTGCATCGACCACCGCACACTTGGTCCCCCAGGTTGGAGGTGGATGTTGCCCTTATCCCCTAGGACTCTTCAGTCCAAAATTATCAAAGAGGGCACGCGGGCCACGTTGCCGAAGCCCTGAAGTAGCCTCTTCTCTTGCCAAGAGACATGGATGCTTACAGGCACTTCAAGCAGCCTGATCTCTTCTTATCCTTTAAGAGGGAATTTGACATGGTAAGTGTTCTGACCAATTTTTCTAATTAAACACTTAGTCGTTTTTATTTGTCCTTTTTCTTTTTCTTACGCGAAACCCTTATGGTTTTCGTGGCCAAGGAATGGGTCAAGGAAGCCTGTAATGAAGTTAAGGTAGAGGCCCAATCTCACGCCGAGGCTAAGAAGGAAGTGGGGGCTCTCAAGGAGGATCTAGCCAAATTATCCGAGGAGCTGAAGGAGGCGATCCATGCCAAGGATAGTGCAAAGGCAGGCCTGAAGACCGTAGAAAAGTAGGCTGAGAACCAGCGCCAAAAGCTGTTCATGACTGAGACAAACTTGGCCACCGAAAAACAACTGGTCCTAGACCTTAAGGCCGAGCTTCAGAAGGCTAAGGAGGTGGCTCAACTGGCTAAGGAGGCGGTGTAGGCTGAAAAGAAAGTGTCTTACTTACTCAGCGTAGAGGAGACGCAAATAAGGCTGGCCGAAGAGCTTTCTGAAGTATGCCAAGACTACTGTAGCGTATCATGGGGTAAGTCCCTTGATGCTGCAGGAGTCCCTGCAGACTTTGCTTTGAGGCAACCTAGGAGTATATATTATCACCCAGAGATTTGTGAACTCCCAGGTTCTGACTCTTTTACTCTTGAGCATGCTCCAAAGGAACTCGAGCAGTCCCAGACCGATCAAGTTATTCCTACTCTCCCTAAGGCCTCGAAGGGATCCGGTCAGGCTGGTGGTTAGGGTCAGGGTGATGAAGGGGCCCAAGACGAAGGCAAGGGCCAAGAAAAGACGAAGTCTCCTCCAGAGGCTAAGGGCAAAACCAAGGATGCTGCCATCTCCCAGCCTAGCCAGGTTGGTGACCTTCCAGCCCCCAAGGCCAAGACTTAGTCATTAGGACCCTTTCTTTTTTTGTAATATCGTTATTATTTTTTTTGTGGCTTTTGCCACCATATGTAATGAAATTAGTTTTTATTAATGAATGGAATTCCCTTTCAATTTCTTGTATCTTTGCTTTTCATACTCTTGGGCTTATTGTTTATCTCAAATAAACTTGTCTTGTGACTATTTTAGTTTTAACAAACTCTAGCAATAGTTGGCTATGGTTTTGGACAAATAATTCAAGAATTTACACTTGGATAAATAATTCAAGAATTTTAACTTAACCAGAGCCACCAATTTTGGATCTGCTTTGACACTTAGTAGGAGACAAGTGGATACCATGGACTGTTAACTTCTCCCCAGTTTATGATCCAAAGAGGCATACATAACTTAGGTTTTGTTCAAAAGATGCCACAATGTGTTAATTTCCCCACATCGTCTGGTTCGAGGACTTCAGGCATGATTGAGTTTTAGTTTAAACACTTATAAAAAATTGTAACAGAATGTTAACCTTTCCACATCATCTGATCCAAGGACTTCAGGCATGATTGAGTTTTAGTTTAAACACTTATAAAAATTTATAGCAGTGTGTTAACCTTCCCACATCATCTGATCCGAGGACTTCAGGCATGATTGAGTTTTAGTTTAAACACTTATAAAAATTTGTAACAGAGTGTTAACCTTCCCACATCATCTGGTCCGAGGACTTCGAGCATAATTGAGTTTTAGTTTAAACACTTATAAAGGAGGGATAATTGGAAATGCAATGCCCTTACATAACAAATGATCATTTGTGACAAAGGAAACTTTTATTAATTAATAGTAATACATTTTCAAGTTGTTTACATTCCACGGGCATGGTATTACATGTTCGTCTAGGTTTTCCAAAAAATACACTCCTATACCAGCCACCGAGGTGATGTGGTATGGTCCTTCCCAATTAGGCTTTAGCTTTCCCCATGCTGAGTTCTTTGTAGTACCTAAGACCTTTCTTAACACCAGATCGCCAGGCGCTAATGGTCTTAGCTTCACATTAGCATCATAACCCTGCTTGAGCTTATGTTGGTAGTATGCCAATTGAACCATTGCATTTTCCCTTTTTTCTTCGATTAGGTCTAGACTTTTTTTCCAGTAGCTCGTCATTAGTGGTCGGATTGAATGAGCTAGTTCTTAGCGTTGGGAAACTAGTCTTCAAAATGATAACAGCTTCGGCCCCATATGTCATTGAGAAAGGGGTCTCCCCTGTTGACCTGTGAGGTGTGGTCCGGTACATCCATAGGACATATGGCAGTTCATCCACCCACTTTCCCTTTGCGTCGTCCAACCTTTTCTTGAGTTTGCTTAGAATGACTTTGTTAACAGCCTCTGCTTGCCCATTCCCTTGGGGATAGGCCGAGGTAGAATACCTGTTTGTAATTCCCAGGTCATAGCAGTACCTCCTAAAGGATTTGCTATCGAATTGAAGACCGTTGTCCGAGATGAGGGTGCGAGGGACTCCGGATCGCATGACAATGTTCTTCCATACAAATTTCTTAGCATCCACGTCCCTGATGTTCACCAGCAGCTCGACCTCGACCCACTTAGTGAAATAGTCTGTGCCGACTGATAGGTACTTCTTGTTTCCAGCTGCCTTAGGGAAAGGGCCCACAATGTCTATGCCCTATTAAGCGAAGGGCTAAGGGCTGGACATTGGATTAAGGACTCCCCCTGGTTGGTGTATGTTGGGCACGAACCTTTAGCATTGGTCGCATTTCTTTACGTATTCTTGTGCTTTCTTTTGCATACTGGGCCATCAATAGCCTTGAGTGATGTCTCTGTGCACCAAGGATCTGCCTCCGGTGTGGCTCCCGCAAATCCCTTCATGTAACTCCTCTAGGAGCAACTGTTGCCTCAGGGTGCACGCATAGTAGGTACAAATTAGAAAATGAGCGTTTATACAACTTCTAGTCCTCGGACAGCCAGAACTGAAGAGCCTTCCTACGTATTTTGTCCACTTCTGATTTTTCCTCGAGTAAGGTGTCTTCTTTTAAGAATAATGCTATGGGGTCCATCCAGCTAGGCCCCACCCTGACTTGGTGAATATGAACCGCCCCACCGTTCGCCCCTGTAGGCTTGCATAGGTCCTCTACGAGGATGACCCGAGGTAGGCTCTATGTCGAGGAGGTTGCGAATGTGGCTAGAGAATCGGCATGGGTGTTTCCGCTCTTAGGGATGTGCAATAGGCTAAAAGACTCGAATTCTGATTGTAGGCACCTAACCTAGCCTAGGTTTTCTTGCATTCTATCATCCCTCGCCTCAAACTCTGCTTTGACTTGGCCAACGACTAATCTCGAGTTAGAAAACACCTCTACTGCCTTTTCGCCCATTTTTTGAACTATGGTCATTCCCTCTAGTAGAGCCTCATATTCGGTTTCGTTGTTGGTGGTCGAGAACCCCAATCTAAGTGACTTCTCAATGGTAATCCCTTTAGGGGATACTAGCACTAACCCCACTCCGAACCCCATTTGGTTTGTTGCACCGTCAACGTGCACTTTCCATGATAGGGGGCCATGTTGGGTGATCATGCTAACTGATTTTCCATCCATGTGCTGTGCTTTCATTTCTCCTTCTAATGGGGATTCGGCGAACTCGGCCACTAGATCTGCCAGGACTTGGCCCTTAATGGAAGTGTGAGGCATGTATTTAATGTTGAAAACCCCCAGGATTGTGGCCTATTTAGCGATCTTTCCCGTATAATCAACACTTCGAAATAGGGTCCTGAGCGGAAGTTGAGTTAGGATAATGACCATGTGCGCTTGAAAGTAGTGGGGGAGTTTTCATGTGGCATGTACTACTGCCAAAATAGCTTTCTCTAGCGGCAGATAACAGATCTCAGCCTCATGTAGTGACCTGCTCACATAATAAACAGGCCTTTGCGTGTCGTTGTCAACACGTATTAAGACCAAGCTTACAGCATGAGTAGCCACAGCGATGTAAGCGAACAAAACTTCGTCAACCTCAGGGCTGGACATGATAGGGGGTCGAGAGAGATAATCCTTAAGCTGTTGAAAGGCCGAGGCACACTCCTCGGTCCCCTCGAATCCCTTCCATTTGTTCATCAGTAGGAAAAAGGGTCTGCACCTATTCACTGATCGAGAGATGAATCGGTTCAGGGCAGCAGTCATTCTCGTTAACTTCTGGACTTCCCTGGGGTTCTAAGGTGGCTGCAAGCTGTTGATAACTTTAATCTGGTCGGGATTAACTTCGATTCCCTTGTGGGTTACCATATAGCCTAGAAATTTGCCTGATCTAACACCAAAGGAGCATTTGGAGGTGTTGAGGCGCAACTTGTATTTCCTCAGGATGTCGAATATGTCTCCAAAGTCCCCTAAGTGCTCGAACACCACCTTGCTTTTTACCACCATATCATCTATATAGACTTCAATGGTTTTGCCTAACTGCGGCTCAAACATCTTGGTCATCATCCTTTGATAGGTTGACTCCGCGTTCTTTAGACCGAACGGCATTACCTTACAGTGGTAGTTTCCGGTAGGAGTGACGAAAATGGTCTTTTCCTAATCTTCCAAGGTGAGTGGTATTTGGTGGTATCCCTGAAGGCGTCTTGGAAGCAAATCTGAGGATGGCCTACGGTTGTATCTACCAGCTGGTCTATTTTAGGCATAGGGAAAGGGTCCTTTGGGCAGGCCCTTTTCAGATCCGTAAAGTCTATACACACTCGCCATTTCCCACTCTTCTTCTTCACCACCATGGTATTAGCCAACCACTCAGGGCAAAATACTTCTTTGATAGCCCTTGTCTGCTTCAGTTTCTTCACCTCTTCTCTGACAACATCAGAGTGTTCCCTGGAAGATCACCGAGGAGGTTGCTTCTTGGGGACAACTGATGGATTGAGATTTAGATGATGGCAGATGAAGTTTGGATCCACTCCCGGGGCCTCGTAGCAGTCCACGTGAAGACATCAACGTTCCGTCTAAGAAACTTTACCAATTCTTCCTCCTCCGAGAGAGGCAGCTGGGTCCCAATCTGGAAGAATTTTTTCGCATTGTCATCGATGACAACCTTCACCAAATTCTCGCACTTCGTCTCCTCGGCCGACTTGTCAACGGACGACGCCGAGTCTGTTAATTGCTATAAACCTTCTTCAGTATAAGCCTCAGACTCGGCCTCGGAATGGTGATGGATGGCAGCCACCAAGCATTGTCTACCCACGAATTGGCTCCCAATGATCTCTTTAATCTGTCCCCCCGATGGGTACTTCACTTTATGGTGGAGGGTAAAGGAGACAACCCCTAGAGTATGAAGCCAGGGCCTTCTGACAATGGTTGTGTATGGGGAATATGCGTTCACCACAATGAAGTCCACCTCCACTACTTCTGAGTCAATCTGTATGGGCAACTTGATCTGACCCTTCGAGATGACGACCTTCCCAGCAAAGCTCACTAAGGGCGAGTTATAGGGTGTTAAGTCTTCTGGTCTCAAGTTCAACCCCTTGTATAGGTCGGGGTACATTATCTCAGCACCACTGCCCTGGTCTATCATCACCCTCTTCACATCATACCCCCCAATCTTGAGGGTGACTACTAAAGCATCTTCGTGGGGTTGGATGATTTCGATCTTATCCTCGTTTGAGAAGCCCAAAACCGATTGGATTTCCAGCCTCGCCTTCTTTGCTTCTTGCTTCGCATCCTCGGTGGATAGCCAAGCCACAGACATTATTCTGGAACGGTAGGATTCAGTTTTCCCCAGTGCAGTGAAAATGACATTTATCATTCCTAAGGGAGGTCTCTAGAATTCATCTCTCCGAGATCCCGAGTTCGTCTGGCCTCCCTGACCATTGGAGTGATGCAAGAGTTGCTTCAACTTTTCTTCACGGACGAGTTGATCTAGATGGTCTTACAAACTTCTACAATCTTCTGTAGTATGTTCGTGGTCTTGGTGGTATTGGCAATAAAGGTTATGGTTGCACTTTGCGGGGTTTCTTACCATTTTATCTGGCCATTTAAAGAACGGCTCGTTCTTGATTTTCTTCAAAACTTGATGCACTGGTTCTCGAAACATAGCATTAACTACTTGTGGATGAGCAAACCCTGATCGTCCGGCAAAGTCTCTCCGTGGCCGATCGTTATTGTGTCGGTTCGACCTGAAATCCCTCATCTCCTGAGGGATAACCTTCTCTTTTCCTTTTCCCTGCTGCTGGTCTTCCTTGACCTTTTTATACTTGTAAATTCGGTCCATGAGTTGGCGCACACTGGTGACTGGTTTACCAGTTAGGGATTTCCTCAGGTCGTGATCCGTAGGGAGCCCAAGTTTGAAGGTGCTGATGGCCACATCATCAAAGTCACCATCTATCTCATTGAACATCTCCCAGTACCTATATGAGTATGCTTTCAGTGTATCTCACTCTCACATGCTTTGGGATAGTAGGAAAGCTAGGGACAAAGGAACCCTGCAGCAGGTGACGAAGAGGAAGCAAAACACCTGAGTGAGCTTTTTGAAGGAGCTTATAGAATTTGTTCTCAGGCTATTGAACGATCTCATCGCGACAGGCCCTAAGTTGGATGGGAAAACTTTGCACATCAGGGCTTCGTGTCTGGAGTGGACAGCCATTCTCTGATTGAAATGGCTCACATGCTCCACGAGGTCTGTTCTACTGTTGTACATTGTGAAAACAGGTTGGGTGAATCGTCTGGGAAGTCTGGCCTCCTCGATCTTACGCGTGAAGGGTGACCTAGAGATCTGGTCCAAGGCTCTGCTCACAGCGTCGTTTCCCACGCCTTTATGAGGCAAGCTTTCAGCCCTCCATTCGTATCGATGCTCCTTTTTGTAGGAGAAAGACTTATTGGGTGGGGTTCGAGACCTTCTACTATAACTGACGTTCCTTTTGTCATTAGAAGAAGCATAAGAGTTAAAGGGAGTTTGCCTTCGTCGTGCATGGCGCAGTTCCCTCTTTAACCGATCAATCTCCAACTGCATGGCTCTATTAGGCTGGTCTTGAAAAACGTGACTTCTGACTTGAGTGTGACTTTTGCTCGTATGCATAGTGTGCACACTACCTTCTCGATTTTCTTCCCGCTCATAGTTGGTAAGGGGCTTTTCGCGTTGGGGTGTCATGGATTCTGCCTAGTGTGGACCTGATACTACCATCATTAACCGCTGCACTCACTATTACACAAGCTCTTCCCACAGACGGCAACAATTGTAGGCTCACGTTTAGTGGCCCAAGCCCAATGAGTATGGGGTTGTGAGTTAGTGAGCCCTAATACAATAAATTTGTACATAATGGGTTGAAGAGCTGGGCCCTAGTTAGTGTTACAACGGCTTGGAAGGATTTGTAAGACAAACAAGCAAGAAAAATATACGTAAGGTTCAGTCAATGTGTTGTCCGAGGAGGCCAATGTTCTTGTAGTCTGTGGGAACTGATTACAAGAACTATTCTAGTTGGTACAATGCTTTTTTTCCGTTCCTCTTTCCTCTAAATTATGGAGGGTCTCTCACATTATATAGGCCCCTCTGGGTGATCTTGGCCTTCCACTTGTCAATCATCCAAGCCACCACTTGAGTGCTTGTCCCATCAGACACCCCTTCTGGCTCTCTGTGAGTCGCGGTGGCCAAGGAAGCACTGTTCAGAGGTCCTCTCTACATAAATGCGGCCAGAAAAGTAGCTGCATTGCATTTAATGTAGAGGTAACAGCCTTCTCTTAGATATTTTTGGGTTCCTTCCCTTCTCCTGTGTTTATATGGCACACTCCTAACACTGGAGTTTCTATGGAGATCATTCCTGTCGGTGGAATACGTATCTGAGCCATATTTTCCATGGCCGAGGGTTGAACACTCCTCAGACCGCCATTTACCCTCATATTCGCTCACAAGACTTTAAGCTAGATCCCCTTATAAATATTCGTCCCTCCTCAGACAGGCTAATGCCTTCGGATTGGGTTCAAGGCCTAACATATGAATCTGGGCCTCTGTCCCTACAAATATAATATCAAACAAATACGCAAAGAGGCGCTGAAGTTTGAAAAGAAAAATATTGTTGTTTAACGTTAAAACTTTTCTAATCTCTTCTTTACTAAAGTACCCTTAATTATCCATAAAAGAAAATACCCTTAATTACGTGGAACATACTGATACATGGCTTGCATTTTTGGATTGGGATTTTGATGCTTCTACTAATTTTTACATTAGTGAATATCCAATGAGTTTTAAATTGACAGACTATCATTATCAATACTTATATTGTATAACATTTTCTATGCAGTAGTAAATTAATAAGATTTTTGTTACGAGAAATGCTCCTGAAAAGATCCTAAAATTTAGTAACTACCCATCTAGTTTTTTTTTTTTTTTTTTTTTTTGCCCTTTTGGTGTTGTTGATGTTGTTCTTTTGTTCAAATTTTATGTATGGCAGTTATCATTTTTTGTCTAATCCTAAAATGTAGTTTTTTAATCCTAAAATTTAATCATTTACTACACAGTCATAACTTAAGTAAATAAAAGCTTAAATTGAAAATTTTATGGCAAGAGATATACGTTAATTGTATAAAACCACAATTGTATTTTGAGATTTTTTTTTTAATAAAGTATTAAATGGTGCTTTAACCTTAACAAAAGGCTAATACAATTGGGTATTAATGATTAGAAGTATCTGGAAAAAAAACTGTATAAAAACTTCTTGATTGTTTGTTGAGAAGGAAAAAATAATAATAATACTATAAAGTATTATTAAAGGTGGTTTAACAAAAACCCAATAGTAATAATAATGAACTTTTATTTTAATTCCTCAATGCTTTTCTTCTAATTTTTTATTGAACAAAAGTACACTAAATGTAGTTTAAGTTCATAGCAGTAGGAACAGCATCCAAATCCCAATCCTAAATTTAGTTTACTAAAGTTACGACTTAAATCCTCACGTTTAAGTTCATAGCAATAGGAACAGTATTGTTCTGAAGCGTGTAAAAGGCTCAATTTTTTGTCTAATCCTAAAATGTAGTTTTTAATCCTAAAATTTAGCCATTTACTACACATCCATAACATAAGTAAATAAAAGCTTAAATTTAAAATTTTCTAGAAAGAGATACACGTTATTTTTGGTGGTGATGTTCTTTTAAAAAAAAATTAATAACATTTTTCAATTATTGTTTAATCCAAAATTTTAGTTTTTTAGTCCTAAAAGTTAGTCATTTACTACACATCCCTAACAAAAGTTAAAAAGAGTTTAAATTTCAAATATATCAACAACCTTTAAAACTGAGAAAAAGGTACGTAACATTTTTTTAAGTTGTACATTTTATCCAAAAAAAGGTATCCCTATTTTGAAAAAAAAAAAAAAAAAACATAAAATTATCCCACGTTTAAAAACTACCCGACCACCCTTTTTTTTTTTCTTCAAATTCACGAAGTTTATATAAAAAAAAAAATACACGTTTAAAAAAATCCCATGTTCTATCCATGTACTATTTAAAAAAAATCCCACTTTCTATCCACGTTTAAAAATTACCTAACTACCCTTTTTTTTTTTTTTTTCAAATTCAAGTTTTCCTCTTTTTTTTTTTTTTTTTTCTTTTAAATCTCTTCCATATTTTGGAAAAAAAAAAGTCTCCTACTATAAAACCACTACTATAACTTCTCCATCCATATCCTTATATTTAGGCACTAACATATCTGATTTTGTGCGAAAATAAAAGGCTAAATTTTAGGGAAATTTAAAAGATTAAGGTAGGGAATTGGTGTGACCCTATCCTTATTTAAAATTTTATCAAAAAAAGAAAAACTACACGTTTAAAAAAATCACATGTTCTATCCATGTACTATTTATAAAAATCCCACTTTCTATCCCACGTTTAAAAACTACCCAACCACCCTTTTTTTTTCTTCAAATTCACATTTTCCTCTTCTTCTTTTTTTTTCTTTTTAAATCTCTTCCATATTTTGGAAAAAAAAAAAAAAAAAAACTCCTACTATAAAACCACTACTATAACTTCTCCATCCGTATCCTTATATTTAGACAGTAACATATCTGATTTTGAAAGAAAATAAAATGCTAAATTTTAGGGAAATTTAAAAGATTAAGGTGGGGAATTGGTGTGACCCTATCCTTATCCTTATTTAAAAGTTTATCAAAAAAAGAAAAACTGTATGTTTAAAAAAATCTCAACTGGCATATTGCGAGCCAAGTTACAGATATTTGTCAGCCAACGACTTCGTCCAACCTCATGATTAGGTGGTATTAGAGATAGATTTGTTGATGTTGAATTAGAATGTACAACATCTTCTTCATTTAAATTTGCTAGGCCTCCCACTTAAATGTGATCACCAACCAAAGTTTCTTGTCTTTGTCTTGAGTAATTAGCACGACGTCTTGTCAATCGAATATTCCTGCTTTCGTTGTCCTCTCATTGTCTTCTCAAGCGAGCATAATATCTCCATCGTTCTCGATGACGTTCTATGTCATCGGTATTCGCCATCACTATATTTTGTGAACTCATTTCCACATAAAATTAAATTAAATTTATAGTGGTGATTGCACATACATACACAATAATCAATAGATTTTTCCTTGTCATAAATAGGGTGTATTAAAACCTCAATAAAGTGAACTAATTTTGAACAACTTAATCACATGTAAGAATTGTAATAATATGCGTAATTTTAATAAATTTTTAGTAAAATAGGAGAAATAAGTTACACTTCTTTAAATTATTAAATTATTATTTTAGGTAGAAGTTTTGAGAATATATTTAAATTTAGGTTATGAATTGTTAGATCAATATGACGAAAATATAATTTAGAAAATGTTTACTTTATTTCACAAAATCATTTATAATTAAAATTAAATTGAATTTGTTGTACTCAATTCACACACTTTAAAACAAAACCATGCCATTTTGGTTAATTTGGATGAGAAAATAATGTGTCTGTTTGTAACTTTGTGTGTCTGTAAGTGTAAGAGAGAGAAGAAATGGCTTAGTGAGTTTAGAAGTTGACAGTTGCAGAGGTGATGAGGAAGATGAAAGCATTTAAGGGTATTTAGAGGATTTGAAAGTACATTTAATTTCTTACTTTACTGGATAAAAATATAATACCAAACAAATACGCAAAGAGGCGCTGAAGTTTGAAAAGAAATATATTGTTGTTTTACGTTAAAACTTTTTTAATCTCTTCTTTACTAAAGTACCCTTAATTATCCATAAAAAAAATACCCTTAATTACGTGGGACATGCTGATACATGGCTTGCATTTTTGGATTGGGATTTGGATGCTTCTATTAATTTTTACATTAGTGAGTATCCAATGAGTTTAAAATTTGTAGACTATCATTATCAATACTTATATAGTATTTTATAAGGTACGTAACATTTTCTATGGAGTAGTAGATTAATAAGATTTTTGTTAAAGGAAATGCTCCTGAAAAGATCCTAAAATTTAGTAACTACCCATCCACGTCTTTTTTTTTTTCTTGTTGATGTTGTTCTGTTTTTCAAATTTTATGTATGGCAGTTATCATTTTTTTTCTAATCCTAAAATGTAGTTTTTTAATCTTAAAATTTAGTCATTTACTACACATCCATAACATAAGTAAATAAAAGCTTAAATTGAAAATTTTATGGCAAGAGATACATTTTAATTGTATAAAACCACAATTGTATTTTGAGATTTTTTTTTTCATAAAGTATTAAATGGTGCTTTAACCTTAACAAAAGGCTAATACAATTTGGAATTAACGATTAGAAGTATCTAGAAAAAAAAATTGTATAAAAACTTCATGATTGTTTGTTCAGAAGAAAAAAAAATAATACTATAAAGTATTATTAAATGTGGTTTAACAAAAATCCAATAGGAATAATAATGAACTTTTATTTTAATTCCTCAATTCTGTACTTCTAAATTTTTTACTGAACAAAAGTACACTAAATGTAGTTTAAGTTTATAGCAGTAGGTACAACATCCAAATCCCAATCCTAAATTTAGTTTACTAAAGTTAGACTTAAATTCTCACATTTAAGTTCTTAGCAGTTGGAACAGCATTGTGCTCACGTGTGTAAAAGGCTCAATTTTTTGTCTAATCCTAAAATGTAGTTTTTTAATCCTATAATTTAGCCATGGAGGAATTAAAATAAAATTATTTTTTATCATTTTTTGTCTAATCCTAAATTGTAGTTTTTTAATCCTAAAATTAAGCCATTTACTACACATCCATAACATAAGTAAATGAGAGCTTAAATTTAAAATTTTATAGCAAGAGATACACGTTAATTTTGGTGGCGTTGTTCTTTTTTGAAAAAATTAATAACATTTATCAATTATTTTTTAATCCAAAATTTTAGTTTTTTAGTCTGAAAAGTTAGCCATTTATTACACATCCATAACAAAAGTTAGAAAGAGTTTAAATTTCTAATTAAAAAGAGTTTAATTTCAAATATATCAACAACCTTTAAAATTGAGAAAAAGGTACATAACATTTTTTTAATTCGTACATTTTATCCAAAAAAGGTACCCCAATTTTGAAAAAAAAAAAAAACATAAAATTATCCCATGTTTAAAAACTACCCGACCACCCTTTTTTTTTTTTTTTTTTCAAATTCACGTTTTCCACTTCTTCTTCTTTTTTCTTTTAAATCTCTTCCATATTTTGGAAAAAAAAAAAAAGAAAAAGAAAAAGACTCCTACTTTAAAACCACTACTATAACTTCTCCATCCATATTCGTATATTTAGGCACTCACATATCTGATTTTAAAAGAAAATAAGAGGCTAATTTTTTGGGAAATTTAAAAGATTAAGGTGGGGAATTGGTGTGATCCTATACTTATTTAAAAGTTTATCAAAAAAAAGAAAAACTACACGTTTAAAAAAATCCCATGTTCTATCCATGTACTATTTTAAAAATTCCCACTTTCTATCCCACGTTTAAAAATTACCTGACCAGCCTTTTTTTTTTTTTTTTCAAATTCATATTTTCCTCTTTATTTTTTTTTCTTTTAAATCTCTTCCATATTTTGGAAAAAAAAAAAAAAAGACTCCTACTGTAAAACCACTACTATAATTTCTCTATCCATATCCTTATATTTAGGCACTAACATATCTGATTTTGAAAGAAAATAAAATGCTAAATTTTAGGGAAATTTAAAAGATGAAGGTAGGGAACTAGTGTGACCTATCCTTATTTAAAAGTTTATCAAAAAAAGAAAAACTACACGTTTAAGAAAATCTCATGTTCTATCCATGTACTATTTTAAAAAATCCCACCTTCTATCCCACATTTAAAAACTACCCCACTACCCCCTTTTTTTTTTTTTTCAAATTCACGTTTTCCTTTTCATCTTTTTTTTTTCTTTTAAATCTCTTCCATATTTTGGAAAAAAAAAAAGACTCCTACTATAAAACCACTACTATAACTTCTCCATCCATATCCTTAAATTTAGACACTAACATATATGATTTTGAAAGAAAATAAAATGCTGAATTTTAGGAAAATTTAAAAGATTAAGGTGGGGAATTGGTATGACCCTATCCTTATCCTTATTTAAAATTTTATCAAAAAAAAGAAAAAATGCACATTAAAGAAAAATCCCACGTTCTATCCATTTACTATTTTAAGAAGTCTCACTTTCTATCCCACGTCTAAAAACTTACTAGTATTAACATCAGAATTTATATGACTTGGTCCAGCTTCAATGTCATTTTCCATTCTAGTTGGATAGGTTGGAGGGAGACCAAAATTTAATGTTATAAACATTGACTTAGTATCTTTGTATACATTGACATACAACTAACATGCCAGAAACGATGGATTTTCTCAAAATATTAAGATTCCAAGCAATGAAGAATGTTTTAAGATACAAAACTATAATCTCACCACTGACTTCTTGCATAGCCCTATGCTCAACTAGTATATTGCGTGCCAAGTTATGGATGTGTGTAAGCCGATGACTTCGTCCAGCCTTGTGATTAGGTGGTATTAGTGATAGGTTTGTTGATGTTGAATTAGAATGTACAACATCTTCTTCATTTAAATTTGCTGGGCCTCCCACTTAAATGTGATCACCACCCAAAGTTTGTTGTCTTTGTCTTGAGTAATTAGCACGACATCTTGCCAATCAAATATTTCTACTTTCATTGTCTTCTCGTTGTCTTCTCAAGCGAGCATAATATCTCCATCGTTCTCAACAACGTTCTATGTCATCGGTATTCACCATCGCTGTTGTGGGTGGGGCAGCCCAACGCCACATGTTGGGCCTAAGGCCCAGTTCAAATACGACCATCTGTCCGAAGAGGTTAAAAGCATTAATGCTTCGCCATCCTGGTGGAAGTGCAACCCATAAGGGACAAACGCTCCATCCGAAGACAACCTGGTTGTGTCGAAGGAACCCTACCCCACGGAGCTGCCCAGAACTTGATCGAGTAGACATGCTGAATATCTCCCTGCCAAGAACTAAGCTTCAGGCATATCTAACTGCATAGCTATCATGAAATATCTTGACAACAAAGCTGTCACCGCCACATTTAATGCACTGCAGTAACTTTCCTGGCCGCATTTATGTGGAGAAGACACCTGAACAGTGAGCCTTCACCCACCACCACTCACTGCAGGTTAAAGCAAACGGCTGATGTGACCAGCACTCAAGTGGGCGCCTAGATAGAGAACAAGTGTACGGTGGAGATGAAAGAAGGGTGTATATATAAGAGAAGTAAGTCTCACAGAAGAAGAGGGGAGGAAAAAACTGTATTGATTAAGTTTTTGAATAGGAAGTCTCTTCGGACTAAAGGGATTTATCTTGTCGAATACTTGACTCTTTTTTTTTTATCATTGGTTTTGCTCATCCGGACCGTTGCTAAATCCACCGCTAGCCCAGTTGTTTAACCCACTCTCTACAAATTTATTGTTGGGAATTTGCTGGACTCGCCATACAGAGAGTTGGTGTTTGGCCCAACAAATTTGAACCCTACAGCTGTATTTTGCGAACTCATTTCTACATAAAATTTAATTAAATTTATAGTGGTGGTTGCACATACATACACAATAATCAATAGATTTTTCCTTGTCACAAATAGGGTGTATTAAAACCTCAATAAAGTGAACTAATTTTGAACAAATTAATCACATGTAAGAATTGTAATAATATGTGTAATTTTAATAAAATTTTAGTAAAATAGAAGAAATAAGTTACACTTCTTAAAATTATTAAATTATTATTTTAGGAAAAAGTTTTGAGAATATATTTGAATTTAGGTTATGAATTGTTAGATCAATATGACGAAAATATAATTTAGAAAATGTTTACTTTATTTCACAAAATCATTTATAGTTAATACTGGATTAAATTTGCCGTACTCATTCACACACTTTAAAACAAAACCATGCCATTTTGGTTAGTTTTGATGAGAAAATAATGTGTCTGTTTGTAACTTTGTGTGTCTGTGTGTAAGTGTAAGAGAGAGAAGAAGTGGCTTAGTGAGTTTAGAAGTTGAGAGTTGAAGAAGTGATGAGGAAGATGAAAGCGTTTAAGGGTATTTATAGGATTTGAATGTACATTTAATTTCTCACTTTACTGGATAAAAATATAATACCAAACAAATACGCAAAGAGGCGCTGAAGTTTGAAAAGAAAAATATTGTTGTTTTACGTTAAAACTTTTTTAATCTCTTCTTTACTAAAGTACCCTTAATTATCCATAAAAAAAAAAATACCCTTAATTACGTGGGACAGGCTAATACATGGCTTGCATTTTTGAATTGGGATTTGGATGCTTCTACTAATTTTTACATTAGTGAGTATCCAATGAGTTTAAAATTTGCAGACTATCATTATCAATACTTATATAGTATTTTATAAGGTACGTAACATTTTCTATGGAGTAGTAAATTAATAAGATTTTTGTTAAAGGAAATGCTCCTGAAAAGATCCTAAAATTTAGTAACTACCCATCCACGTCTTTTGTTTTTTTTTTTTTTTTTTGTTGATGTTGTTCTGTTTTTCAAATTTTATGTATGGCAGTTATCATTTTTTTTCTAATCCTAAAATGTAGTTTTTTAATCTTAAAATTTAGTCATTTACTACACATCCATAACATAAGTAAATAAAAGCTTAAATTGAAAATTTTATGGCAAGAGATACATTTTAATTGTATAAAACCACAATTGTATTTTGATATTTTTTTTTATCATAAAGTATTAAATGGTGCTTTAACCTTAACAAAAGGCTAATACAATTTGGAATTAACGATTAGAAGTATCTAGAAAAAAAAATTGTATAAAAACTTCATGATTGTTTGTTCAGAAGAAAAAAAAATAATACTATAAAGTATTATTAAAGGTGGTTTAACAAAAATCCAATAGGAATAATAATGAACTTTTATTTTAATTCCTCAATTCTGTACTTCTAAATTTTTTACTGAACAAAAGTACACTAAATGTAGTTTAAGTTTATAGCAGTAGGTACAGCATCCAAATCCCATTCCAAAATTTAGTTTACTAAAGTTAGACTTAAATTCTCACATTTAAGTTCTTAGCAGTTGGAACAGCATTGTGCTCACGTGTGTAAAAGGCTCAATTTTTTGTCTAATCCTAAAATGTAGTTTTTTAATCCTATAATTTTGCCATTGAGGAATTAAAATAAAATTATTTTTTATCATTTTTTGTCTAATCATAAATTGTAGTTTTTTAATCCTAAAATTAAGCCATTTACTACACATCCATCACATAAGTAAATGAGAGCTTAAATTTAAAATTTTATAGCAAGAGATACACGTTAATTTTGGTGGTGTTGTTCTTTTTTGAAAAAATTAATAACATTTATCAATTATTTTTTAATCCAAAATTTTAGTTTTTTAGTTTGAAAAGTTAGCCATTTATTACACATCCATAACAAAAGTTAGAAAGAGTTTAAATTTCTAATTAAAAAGAGTTTAATTTCAAATATATCAACAACCTTTAAAACTGAGAAAAAGGTACATAACATTTTTTTAATTCGTACATTTTATCCAAAAAAGGTACCCCAATTTTGAAAAAAAAAAAAAACATAAAATTATTTTATGTTTAAAAACTACCCAACCACACTTTTTTTTTTTTTTTTTTTTTTTCAAATTCACGTTTTCCACTTCTTCTTCTTTTTTCTTTTAAATCTCTTCCATATTTTGGAAAAAAAAATAAAGAAAAAGAAAAAGACTCCTAGTTTAAAACCACTACTATAACTTCTCCATCCATATCCGTATATTTAGGCACTCACATATCTGATTTTAAAAGAAAATAAGAGGCTAATTTTTTGGGAAATTTAAAAGATTAAGGTGGAGAATTGGTGTGATCCTATACTTATTTAAAAGTTTATCAAAAAAAAGAAAAACTACACGTTTAAAAAAATCCCATGTTCTATCCATGTACTATTTTAAAAATTCCCACTTTCTATCCCACGTTTAAAAATTACCTGACCAGCCTTTTTTTTTTTTTTTTCAAATTCATATTTTCCTCTTTATTTTTTTTTCTTTTAAATCTCTTCCATATTTTGGAAAAAAAAAAAAAAAAGACTCCTACTGTAAAACCACTACTATAATTTCTCTATCCATATTCTTATATTTAGGCACTAACATATCTGATTTTGAAAGAAAATAAAATGCTAAATTTTAGGGAAATTTAAAAGATTAAGGTAGGGAACAAGTGTGACCTATCCTTATTTAAAAGTTTTTCGAAAAAAGAAAAACTACACGTTTAAGAAAATCTCATGTTCTATACATGTACTATTTTAAAAAATCCCACCTTCTATCCCACATTTAAAAACTACCCCACTACCCCCCTTTTTTTTTTTTTTCAAATTCACGTTTTCCTTTTCATCTTTTTTTTTTTCTTTTAAATCTCTTCCATATTTTGGAAAAAAAAAAAAAAAGACTCCTACTATAAAACCACTACTATAACTTCTCCATCCATATACTTAAATTTAGACACTAACATATATGATTTTGAAAGAAAATAAAATGCTGAATTTTAGGAAAATTTAAAAGATTAAGGTGGGGAATTGGTATGACCCTATCCTTATCCTTATTTAAAATTTTATCAAAAAAAAGAAAAAATGCACATTAAAGAAAAATCCCACGTTCTATCCATTTACTATTTTAAGAAGTCTCACTTTCTATCCCACGTCTAAAAACTTACTAGTATTAACATCAGAATTTATATGACTTGGTCCAGCTTCAATGTCATTTTCCATTATAGTTGGATAGGTTGGAGGGAGACCAAAATTTAATGTTATAAACATTGACTTAGTATCTTTGTATACATTGACATACAACTAACATGCCAGAAACGATGGATTTTCTCAAAATATTAAGATTCCAAGCAATGAAGAATGTTTTAAGATACAAAACAATAATCTCACCACTGACTTCTTGCATAGCCCTATGCTCAACCAGTATATTGCGTGCCAAGTTATGGATGTGTGTAAGCCGATGACTTCGTCCAGCCTTGTGATTAGGTGGTATTAGTGATAGGTTTGTTGATGTTGAATTAGAATGTACAACATCTTCTTCATTTAAATTTGCTGGGCCTCCCACTTAAATGTGATCACCACCCAAAGTTTGTTGTCTTTGTCTTGAGTAATTAGCACAACATCTTGCCAATCAAATATTTCTACTTTCATTGTCTTCTCGTTGTCTTCTCAAGCGAGCATAAGATCACCATCGTTCTCAACAACGTTCTATGTCATCGGTATTCACCATCGCTGTATTTTGCGAACTCATTTCTACATAAAATTTAATTAAATTTATAGTGGTGGTTGCACATACATACACAATAATCAATAGATTTTTCCTTGTCACAAATAGGGTGTATTAAAACCTCAATAAAGTGAACTAATTTTGAACAAATTAATCACATGTAAGAATTGTAATAATATGTGTAATTTTAATAAAATTTTTGTAAAATAGAAGAAAGAAGTTACAGTTCTTAAAATTATTAAATTATTATTTCAGGCAAAAGTTTTGAGAATATATTTGAATTTAGGTTATGAATTGTTAGATCAATATGACGAAAATATAATTTAGAAAATGTTTACTTTATTTCACAAAATCATTTATAGTTAATATTGGATTAAATTTGCCGTACTCATTCACACACTTTAAAACAAAACCATGCCATTTTGGTTAGTTTTGATGAGAAAATAATGTGTCTGTTTGTAACTTTGTGTGTCTGTGTGTAAGTGTAAGAGAGAGAAGAAGTGGCTTAGTGAGTTTAGAAGTTGAGAGTTGAAGAAGTGATGAGGAAGATGAAAGCGTTTAAGGGTATTTATAGGATTTGAATGTACATTTAATTTCTCACTTTACTGGATAAAAATACAGTACCAAACAAATACGCAAAGAGGCGCTGAAGTTTGAAAAGAAAAATATTGTTGTTTTACGTTAAAACTTTTTTAATCTCTTCTTTACTAAAGTACCCTTAATTATCCATAAAAAAAAAAAAAAATACCCTTAATTACGTGGGACAGGCTAATACATGGCTTGCATTTTTGAATTGGGATTTGGATGCTTCTACTAATTTTTACATTAGTGAGTATCCAATGAGTTTAAAATTTTCAGACTATCATTATCAATACTTATATAGTATTTTATAAGGTACGTAACATTTTCTATGGAGTAGTAAATTAATAAGATTTTTGTTAAAGGAAATGCTCCTGAAAAGATCCTAAAATTTAGTAACTACCCATCCACGTCTTTTCTTTTCATTTTTTTTTCTTGTTGATGTTGTTCTGTTTTTCAAATTTTATGTATGGCAGTTATCATTTTTTTTCTAATCCTAAAATGTAGTTTTTTAATCTTAAAATTTAGTAATTTACTACACATCCATAACATAAGTAAATAAAAGCTTAAATTGAAAATTTTATGGCAAGAGATACATTTTAATTGTATAAAACCACAATTGTATTTTGAGATTTTTTTTTTCATAAAGTATTAAATGGTGCTTTAACCTTAACAAAAGGCTAATACAATTTGGAATTAACAATTAGAAGTATGTAGAAAAAAAAATTGTATAAAAATTTCATGATTGTTTGTTCAGAAGAAAAAAAAATAATACTATAAAGTATTATTAAAGGTGGTTTAACAAATATCCAATAGGAATAATAATGAACTTTTATTTTAATTCCTCAATTATGTACTTCTAAATTTTTTACTGAACAAAAGTACACTAAATGTAGTTTAAGTTTATAGCAGTAGGTGCAGCATCCAAATCCCAATCCTAAATTTAGTTTACTAAAGTTAGACTTAAATTCTCACATTTAAGTTCTTAGCAGTTGGAACAACATTGTGCTCACGTGTGTAAAAGGCTCAATTTTTTGTCTAATCCTAAAATGTAGTTTTTTAATCCTATAATTTAGCCATTGAGGAATTAAAATAAAGTTATTTTTTATCATTTTTTGTCTAATCCTAAATTGTAGTTTTTTAATCCTAAAATTAAGCCATTTACTACACATCCATAACATAAGTAAATGAGAGCTTAAATTTAAAATTTTATAGCAAGAGATACACGTTAATTTTGGTGGCGTTGTTCTTTTTTGAAAAAATTAATAACATTTATCAATTATTTTTTAATCCAAAATTTTAGTTTTTTAGTCTGAAAAGTTAGCCATTTATTACACATCCATAACAAAAGTTAGAAAGAGTTTAAATTTCTAATTAAAAATAGTTTAATTTCAAATATATCAACAACCTTTAAAACTGAGAAAAAGGTACATAACATTTTTTTAATTCGTACATTTTATCCAAAAAAGGTACCCCAATTTTGAAAAAAAAAAAAAAAAAACATAAAATTATCCCATGTTTAAAAACTACCCGACCACCCTTTTTTTTTTTTTTTTTTTTTTTTTTTCAAATTCACATTTTCCACTTCTTCTTCTTTTTTCTTTTAAATCTCTTCCATATTTTGGAAAAAAAAAAATAAAGGAAAAGGAAAAGACTCCTACTTTAAAACCACTACTATAACTTCTCCATCCATATTCGTATATTTAGGCACTCACATATCTGATTTTAAAAGAAAATAAGAGGCTAATTTTTTGGGAAATTTAAAAGATTAAGGTGGGGAATTGGTGTGATCCTATACTTATTTAAAAGTTTATCAAAAAAAAGAAAAACTACACGTTTAAAAAAATCCCATGTTCTATCCATGTACTATTTTAAAAATTCCCACTTTCTATCCCACGTTTAAAAATTACCTAACCAGCCTTTTTTTTTTTTTTTCAAATTCATATTTTCGTCTTTATTTTTTTTTCTTTTAAATCTCTTCCATATTTTGGAAAAAAAAAAAAAAAAAGACTCCTACTGTAAAACCACTACTATAATTTCTCTATCCATATCCTTATATTTAGGCACTAACATATCTGATTTTGAAAGAAAATAAAATGCTAAATTTTAGGGAAATATAAAAGATTAAGGTAGGGAACTAGTGTGACCTATCCTTATTTAAGAGTTTATCAAAAAAAGAAAAACTACACGTTTAAGAAAATCTCATGTTATATCCATGTACTATTTTAAAAAAATCCCACCTTCTATCCCACATTTAAAAACTACCCCACTACCCCCTTTTTTTTTTTTTTTTTTCATATTCACGTTTTCCTTTTCATCTTTTTTTTTTTCTTTTAAATCTCTTCCATGTTTTGGAAAAAACAAAAAAAAAAGACTCCTACTATAAAACCACTACTATAACTTCTCCATCCATATCCTTAAATTTAGACACTAACATATATGATTTTGAAAGAAAATAAAATGCTGAATTTTAGGAAAATTTAAAAGATTAAGGTGGAGAATTGGTATGACCCTATCCTTATCCTTATTTAAAATTTTATCAAAAAAAAGAAAAAATGCACATTAAAGAAAAATCCCACGTTCTATCCATTTACTATTTTAAGAAGTCTCACTTTCTATCCCACGTCTAAAAACTTACTAGTATTAACATCAGAATTTATATGACTTGGTCCAGCTTCAATGTCATTTTCCATTATAGTTGGATAGGTTGGAGGGAGACCAAAATTTAATGTTATAAACATTGACTTAGTATCTTTGTATACATTGACATACAACTAACATGCCAGAAACGATGGATTTTCTCAAAATATTAAGATTCCAAGCAATGAAGAATGTTTTAAGATACAAAACTATAATCTTACCACTGACTTCTTGCATAGCCCTATGCTCAACTAGTATATTGCGTGCCAAGTTATGGATGTGTGTAAGCCGATGACTTCGTCCAGCCTTGTGATTAGGTGGTATTAGTGATAGGTTTGTTGATGTTGAATTAGAATGTACAACATCTTCTTCATTTAAATTTGCTGGGCCTCCCACTTAAATGTGATCACCACCCAAAGTTTGTTGTCTTTGTCTTGAGTAATTAGCACGACATCTTGCCAATCAAATATTTCTACTTTCATTGTCTTCTCGTTGTCTTCTCAAGCGAGCATAATATCTCCATCGTTCTCAACAACGTTCTATGTCATCGGTATTCACCATCGCTGTATTTTGCGAACTCATTTCTACATAAAATTTAATTAAATTTATAGTGGTGGTTGCACATACATACACAATAATCAATAGATTTTTCCTTGTCAAAAATAGGGTGTATTAAAACCTCAATAAAGTGAACTAATTTTGAACAAATTAATCACATGTAAGAATTGTAATAATATGTGTAATTTTAATAAAATTTTTGTAAAATAGAAGAAACAAGTTACACTTCTTAAAATTATTAAATTATTATTTTGGGCAAAAGTTTTGAGAATATATTTGAATTTAGGTTATGAATTGTTAGATCAATATGACGAAAATATAATTTAGAAAATGTTTACTTTATTTCACAAAATCATTTATAGTTAATATTGGATTAAATTTGCCGTACTCATTCGCACACTTTAAAACAAAACCATGCCATTTTGGTTAGTTTTGATGAGAAAATAATGTGTCTGTTTGTAACTTTGTGTGTCTGTGTGTAAGTGTAAAAGAGAGAAGAAGTAGCTTAGTGAGTTTAGAAGTTGAGAGTTGAAGAAGTGATGAGGAAGATGAAAGCGTTTAAGGGTATTTATAGGATTTGAATGTACATTTAATTTCTCACTTTACTGGATAAAAATATAATACCAAACAAATACGCAAAGAGGCGCTGAAGTTTGAAAAGAAAAATATTGTTGTTTTACGTTAAAACTTTTTTAATCTCTTCTTTACTAAAGTACCCTTAATTATCCATAAAAAAAAAAATACCCTTAATTACGTGGGACAGTCTAATACATGGCTTGCATTTTTGAATTGGGATTTGGATGCTTCTACTAATTTTTACATTAGTGAGTATCCAATGAGTTTAAAATTTGCAGACTATCATTATCAATACTTAAATGGTATTTTATAAGGTACGTAACATTTTCTATGGAGTAGTAAATTAATAAGATTTTTCTTAAAGTAAATGCTCCTGAAAAGGTCCTAAAATTTAGTAACTACCCATCCACGTCTTTTTTTTTTTTTTTTTTTTTTTTGTTGATGTTGTTCTGTTTTTCAAATTCTATGTATGGCAGTTATCATTTTTTTTCTAATCCTAAAATGTAGTTTTTTAATCTTAAAATTTAGTCATTTACTACACATCCATAACATAAGTAAATAAAAGCTTAAATTGAAAATTTTATGGCAAGAGATACATTTTAATTGTATAAAACCACAATTGTATTTTGATATTTTTTTTTTCATAAAGTATTAAATGGTGCTTTAACCTTAACAAAAGGCTAATACAATTTGGAATTAACGATTAGAAGTATCTAGAAAAAAAAATTGTATAAAAACTTCATGACTGTTTGTTCAGAAGAAAAAAAAATAATACTATAAAGTATTATTAAAGGTGGTTTAACAAAAATCCAATAGGAATAATAATGAACTTTTATTTTAATTCCTCAATTCTGTACTTCTAAATTTTTTACTGAACAAAAGTACACTAAATGTGGTGTAAGTTTATAGCAGTAGGTACAGCATCCAAATCCCATTCCTAAATTTGGTTTACTAAAGTTAGACTTAAATTCTCACATTTAAGTTCTTAGCAGTTGGAACAGCATTGTGCTTATGTGTGTAAAAGGCTCAATTTTTTGTCTAATCCTAAAATGTAGTTTTTTAATCCTACAATTTAGCCATTGAGGAATTAAAATAAAATTATTTTTTTATCATTTTTTGTCTAATCCTAAATTGTAGTTTTTTAATCCTAAAATTAAGCCATTTACTACACATCCATAACATAAGTAAATGAGAGCTTAAATTTAAAATTTTATAGCAAGAGATACACGTTAATTTTGGTGGCGTTGTTCTTTTTTGAAAAAATTAATAACATTTATCAATTATTTTTTAATCCAAAATTTTAGTTTTTTAGTCTGAAAAGTTAGCCATTTATTACACATCCATAACAAAAGTTAGAAAGAGTTTAAATTTCTAATTAAAAAGAGTTTAATTTCAAATATATCAACAACCTTTAAAACTGAGAAAAAGGTACATAACATTTTTTTAATTCGTACATTTTATCCAAAAAAGGTACCCCAATTTTGAAAAAAAAAAAAAAAACATAAAATTATCCCATGTTTAAAAACTACCCGACCACCTTTTTTTTTTTTTTTTTTTTCAAATTCACGTTTTCCACTTCTTCTTCTTTTTTCTTTTAAATCTCTTCCATATTTTGGAAAAAAAAAATAAAGGAAAAGAAAAAGACTCCTACTTTAAAACCACTACTATAACTTCTCCATCCATATTCGTATATTTAGGCACTCACATATCTGATTTTAAAAGAAAATAAGAGGCTAATTTTTTGGGAAATTTAAAAGATTAAGGTGGGGAATTGGTGTGATCCTATACTTATTTAAAAGTTTATCAAAAAAAAGAAAAACTACACGTTTAAAAAAATCCCATGTTCTATCCATGTACTATTTTAAAAATTCCCACTTTCTATCCCACGTTTAAAAATTACCTGACCAGCCTTTTTTTTTTTTCTTTTCAAACTCATATTTTCCTCTTTATTTTTTTTTTCTTTTAAATCTCTTCCATATTTTGGAAAAAAAAAAAAGACTCCTACTGTAAAACCACTACTATAATTTCTCTATCCATATCCTTATATTTAGGCACTAACATATCTGATTTTGAAAGAAAATAAAATGCTAAATTTTAGGGAAATTTAAAAGATTAAGGTAGGGAACTAGTGTGACCTATCCTTATTTAAAAGTTTATCAAAAAAAGAAAAACTACACGTTTAAGAAAATATCATGTTCTATCCATGTACTATTTTAAAAAAATCCCACCTTCTATCCCACATTTAAAAACTACCCCACTATCCCCCCTTTTTTTTTTTTTCAAATTCACGTTTTCCTTTTCATCTTTTTTTTTTCTTTTAAATCTCTTCCATATTTTGGAAAAAAAAAAAAAAAAGACTCCTACTATAAAACCACTACTATAACTTCTCCATCCATATCCTTAAATTTAGACACTAACATATATGATTTTGAAAGAAAATAAAATGCTGAATTTTAGGAAAATTTAAAAGATTAAGGTGGGGAATTGGTATGACCCTATCCTTATCCTTATTTAAAATTTTATCAAAAAAAAGAAAAAAATGCACATTAAAGAAAAATCCCACGTTCTATCCATTTACTATTTTAAGAAGTCTCACTTTCTATCCCACGTCTAAAAACTTACTAGTATTAACATCAGAATTTATATGACTTGGTCCAGCTTCAATGTCATTTTCCATTATAGTTGGATAGGTTGGAGGGAGACCAAAATTTAATGTTATAAACATTGACTTAGTATCTTTGTATACATTGACATACAACTAACATGCCAGAAACGATGGATTTTCTCAAAATATTAAGATTCCAAGCAATGAAGAATGTTTTAAGATACAAAACTATAATCTCACCACTGACTTCTTGCATAGCCCTATGCTCAACTAGTATATTGCGTGCCAAGTTATGGATGTGTGTAAGCCGATGACTTCGTCCAGCCTTGTGATTAGGTGGTATTAGTGATAGGTTTGTTGATGTTGAATTAGAATGTACAACATCTTCTTCATTTAAATTTGCTGGGCCTCCCACTTAAATGTGATGACCACCTAAAGTTTGTTGTCTTTGTCTTGAGTAATTAGCACGACATCTTGCCAATCAAATATTTCTACTTTCATTGTGATGTCGCGGAAGCCTGAAGAGAAAGCACACACGATGCTCTCTTGATGGAACAGAAACTAAACTGTTAGTTCCTGGGTAGTAAACCTCGAATCCACGAGGGGTTCCTTGAATCCACAAGGTGATAGGTCTGGAATCCACCAGAGAATACAAAAGACACAAGTCTGAATTTTTATTGATAATAAACTATGAAAAACGTTTACAGACTTAGGGGCCTATTTAAGGGCTCCTTAAAACTTGACAGACAAGAAAATATAATCTAAAATAACTCCTAATTGATACCTAACCATAACAGGAATAAAATTTGACCTAAAAAGCATTAAATGCACCTAAAAACAAGGAAATAAACCACCTAAACCTAAAAGAACGAAAATTGCATAAAAAATACCAAATATAAAAGATTACAGAAATTAATTAGAATATTCTGTCCTACATCACATTGTCTTCTCGTTGTCTTCTCAAGCGAGCATAACATCTCCATCGTTCTCAACAACGTTCTATGTCATCGGTATTCACCATCGCTGTATTTTGCGAACTCATTTCTACATAAAATTTAATTAAATTTATAGTGGTGGTTGCACATACATACACAATAATCAATAGATTTTTCCTTGTCACAAATAGGGTGTATTAAAACCTCAATAAAGTGAACTAATTTTGAACAAATTAATCACATGTAAGAATTGTAATAATATGTGTAATTTTAATAAAATTTTAGTAAAATAGAAGAAATAAGTTACACTTCTTAAAATTATTAAATTATTATTTTAGGCAAAAGTTTTGAGAATATAATTGAATTTAGGTTATGAATTGTTAGATCAATATGACGAAAATATAATTTAGAAAATGTTTACTTTATTTCACAAAATCATTTATAGTTAATATTGGATTAAATTTGCCGTACTCATTCACACACTTTAAAACAAAACCATGCCATTTTGGTTAGTTTTGATGAGAAAATAATGTGTCTGTTTGTAACTTTGTGTGTCTGTGTGTAAGTGTAAGAGAGAGAAGAAGTGGCTTAGTGAGTTTAGAAGTTGAGAGTTGAAGAAGTGATGAGGAAGATGAAAGCGTTTAAGGGTATTTATAGGATTTGAATGTACATTTAATTTCTCACTTTACTGGATAAAAATATAATACCAAACAAATACGCAAAGAGGCGCTGAAGTTTGAAAAGAAAAATATTGTTGTTTTACGTTAAAACTTTTTTAATCTCTTCTTTACTAAAGTACCCTTAATTATCCATAAAAAAAAAAAAAAAAAACCCTTAATTACGTGGGACAGGCTAATACATGGCTTGCATTTTTGAATTGGGATTTGGATGCTTCTACTAATTTTTACATTAGTGAGTATCCAATGAGTTTAAAATTTGCAGACTATCATTATCAATACTTATATAGTATTTTATAAGGTACGTAACATTTTCTATGGAGTAGTAAATTAATAAGATTTTTGTTAAAGGAAATGCTCCTAAAAAGATCCTAAAATTTAGTAACTACCCATCCACGTCTTTTTTTTTTTTTTTTTTTTCTTGTTGATGTTGTTCTGTTTTTCAAATTTTATGTATGGCAGTTATCATTTTTTTTCTAATCCTAAAATGTAGTTTTTTAATCTTAAAATTTAGTCATTTACTACACATCCATAACATAAGTAAATAAAAGCTTAAATTGAAAATTTTATGGCAAGAGATACATTTTAATTGTATAAAACCACAATTGTATTTTGATATTTTTTTTTTCATAAAGTATTAAATGGTGCTCTAACCTTAACAAAAGGCTAATACAATTTGGAATTAACGATTAGAAGTATCTAGAAAAAAAAATTGTATAAAAACTTCATGATTGTTTGTTCAGAAGAAAAAAAATAATACTATAAAGTATTATTAAAGGTGGTTTAACAAAAATCCAATAGGAATAATAATGAACTTTTATTTTAATTCCTCAATTCTGTACTTCTAAATTTTTTACTGAACAAAAGTACACTAAATGTAGTGTAAGTTTATAGCAGTAGGTACAGCATCCAAATCCCATTCCTAAATTTATTTTACTAAAGTTAGACTTAAATTCTCACATTTAAGTTCTTAGCAGTTGGAACAGCATTGTGCTCACGTGTGTAAAAGGCTCAATTTTTTGTCTAATCCTAAAATGTAGTTTTTTAATCCTATAATTTAGCCATTGAGGAATTAAAATAAAATTATTTTTCATCATTTTTTGTCTAATCCTAAATTGTAGTTTTTTAATCCTAAAATTAAGCCATTTACTACACATCCATCACATAAGTAAATGAGAGCTTAAATTTAAAATTTTATAGCAAGCGATACACGTTAATTTTGGTGGCGTTGTTCTTTTTTGAAAAACATAATAACATTTATCAATTATTTTTTAATCCAAAATTTTAGTTTTTTAGTTTGAAAAGTTAGCCATTTATTACACATCCATAACAAAAGTTAGAAAGAGTTTAAATTTCTAATTAAAAAGAGTTTAATTTCAAATATATCAACAACCTTTAAAACTGAGAAAAAGGTACATAACATTTTTTTAATTCGTACATTTTATCCAAAAAAGGTACCCCAATTTTGAAAAAAAAAAAAAACATAAAATTATCCCATGTTTAAAAACTACCCAACCACCCTTTTTTTTTTTTTTTTTCAAATTCACGTTTTCCACTTCTTCTTCTTTTTTCTTTTAAATCTCTTCCATATTTTGGAAAAAAAAAATAAAGAAAAAGAAAAAGACACCTACTTTAAAACCACTACTATAACTTCTCCATCCATATCCGTATATTTAGGCACTCACATATCTGATTTTAAAAGAAAATAAGAGGCTAATTTTTTGGGAAATTTAAAAGATTAAGGTGGAGAATTGGTGTGATCCTATACTTATTTAAAAGTTTATCAAAAAAAAGAAAAACTACACGTTTAAAAAAATCCCATATTCTATCCATGTACTATTTTAAAAATTCCCACTTTCTATCCCACATTTAAAAATTACCTGACCAGCCTTTTTTTTTTTTTTTTTCAAATTCATATTTTCCTTTTTATTTTTTTTTCTTTTAAATCTCTTCCATATTTTGGGAAAAAAAAAAAGACTCCTACTGTAAAACCACTACTATAATTTCTCAATCCATATCCTTATATTTAGGCACTAACATATCTGATTTTGAAAGAAAATAAAATGCTAAATTTTAGGGAAATTTAAAAGATTAAGGTAGGGAACTAGTGTAACCTATCCTTATTTAAAAGTTTTTCGAAAAAAGAAAAACTACACGTTTAAGAAAATCTCATGTTCTATCCATGTACTATTTTAAAATATCCCACCTTCTATCCCACATTTAAAAACTACCCCACTACCCCCCTTTTTTTTTTTTTTCAAATTCATGTTTTCCTTTTCATCTTTTTTTTTTTCTTTTAAATCTCTTCCATATTTTGGAAAAAAAAAAAAAAAAAAAGACTTCTACTATAAAACCACTACTATAACTTCTCCATCCATACACTTAAATTTAGACACTAACATATATGATTTTGAAAGAAAATAAAATGCTGAATTTTAGGAAAATTTAAAAGATTAAGGTGGGGAATTGGTATGACCCTATCCTTATCCTTATTTAAAATTTTATCAAAAAAAAGAAAAAATGCACATTAAAGAAAAATCCCACGTTCTATCCATTTACTATTTTAAGAAGTCTCACTTTCTGTCCCACGTCTAAAAACTTACTAGTGTTAACATCAGAATTTATATGACTTGGTCCAGCTTCAATGTCATTTTCCATTGTAGTAGGATAGGTTGGAGGGAGACCAAAATTTAATGTTATAAACATTGACTTAGTATCTTTGTATACATTGACATACAACTAACATGCCAGAAACGATGGATTTTCTCAAAATATTAAGATTCCAAGCAATGAAGAATGTTTTAAGATACAAAACTATAATCTCACCACTGACTTCTTGCATAGCCCTATGCTCAACTAGTATATTGCGTGCCAAGTTATGGATGTGTGTAAGCCGATGACTTCGTCCAGCCTTGTGATTAGGTGGTATTAGTGATAGGTTTGTTGATGTTGAATTAGAATGTACAACATCTTCTTCATTTAAATTTGCTGGGCCTCCCACTTAAATGTGATCACCACCCAAAGTTTGTTGTCTTTGTCTTGAGTAATTAGCACGACATCTTGCCAATCAAATATTTCTACTTTCATTGTCTTCTCGTTGTCTTCTCAAGCGAGCATAATATCTCCATCGTTCTCAACAACGTTCTATGTCATCGGTATTCACCATCGCTGTATTTTGCGAACTCATTTCTACATAAAATTTAATTAAATTTATAGTGGTGGTTGCACATACATACACAATAATCAATAGATTTTTCCTTGTCAAAAATAGGGTGTATTAAAACCTCAATAAAGTGAACTAATTTTGAACAAATTAATCACATGTAAGAATTGTAATAATATGTGTAATTTTAATAAAACTTTAGTAAAATAGAAGAAATAAGTTACACTTCTTAAAATTATTAAATTATTATTTTAGGCAAAAGTTTTGAGAATATATTTGAATTTAGGTTATGAATTGTTAGATCAATATGACGAAAATATAATTTAGAAAATGTTTACATTATTTCACAAAATCATTTATAGTTAATATTGGATTAAATTTGCCGTACTCATTCACACACTTTAAAACAAAACCATGCCATTTTGGTTAGTTTTGATGAGAAAATAATGTGTCTGTTTGTAACTTTGTGTGTCTGTGTGTAAGTGTAAGAGAGAGAAGAAGTGGCTTAGTGAGTTTAGAAGTTGAGAGTTGAAGAAGTGATGAGGAAGATGAAAGCGTTTAAGGGTATTTATAGGATTTGAATGTACATTTAATTTCTCACTTTACTGGATAAAAATATAATACCAAACAAATACGCAAAGAGGCGCTGAAGTTTGAAAAGAAAAATATTGTTGTTTTACGTTAAAACTTTTTTAATCTCTTCTTTACTAAAGTACCCTTAATTATCCATAAAAAAAAAAAAAAAAAATACCCTTAATTACGTGGGACAGGCTAATACATGGCTTGCATTTTTGAATTGGGATTTGGATGCTTCTATTAATTTTTACATTAGTGAGTATCCAATGAGTTTAAAATTTGCAGACTATCATTATCAATACTTATATAGTATTTTATAAGGTACGTAACATTTTCTATGGAGTAGTAAATTAATAAGATTTTTGTTTAAGGAAATGCTCCTGAAAAGATCCTAAAATTTAGTAACTACCCATCCACGTCTTTTTTTTTTTTTTTTTTCTTGTTGATGTTGTTCTGTTTTTCAAATTTTATGTATGGCAATTATCATTTTTTTTCTAATCCTAAAATGTAGTTTTTTAATCTTAAAATTTAGTCATTTACTACACATCCATAACATAAGTAAATAAAAGCTTAAATTGAAAATTTTATGGCAAGAGGTACATTTTAATTGTATAAAACCACAATTGTATTTTGAGATTTTTTTTTTCATAAAGTATTAAATGGTGCTTTAACCTTAACAAAAGGCTAATACAATTTGGAATTAACGATTAGAAGTATCCAGAAAAAAAAATTGTATAAAAACTTCATGATTGTTTGTTCAGAAGAAAAAAAAAATAATACTATAAAGTATTATTAAAGGTGGTTTAACAAAAATCCAATAGGAATAATAATGAACTTTTATTTTAATTCCTCAATTCTGTACTTCTAAATTTTTTACTGAACAAAAGTACACTAAATGTAGTTTAAGTTTATAGCAGTAGGTACAGCATCCAAATCCCAATCCTAAATTTAGTTTACTAAAGTTAGACTTAAATTCTCACATTTAAGTTCTTAGCAGTTGGAACAGCATTGTGCTCACGTGTGTAAAAGGCTCAATGTTTTGTCTAATCCTAAAATGTAGTTTTTTAATCCTATAATTTAGCCATTGAGGAATTAAAATCAAATTATTTTTTATCATTTTTTGTCTAATCCTAAATTGTAGTTTTTTAATCCTAAAATTAAGCCATTTACTACACATCCATAACATAAGTAAATGAGAGCTTAAATTTAAAATTTTATAGCAAGAGATACACGTTAATTTTGGTGGCGTTGCTCTTTTTTAAAAAAATTAATAACATTTATCAATTATTTTTTAGTCCAAAATTTTAGTTTTTTAGTCTGAAAAGTTAGCCATTTATTACACATCCATAACAAAAGTTAGAAAGAGTTTAAATTTCTAATTAAAAAGAGTTTAATTTCAAATATATCAACAACCTTTAAAGCTGAGAAAAATGTACATAACATTTTTTTAATTCGTACATTTTATCCAAAAAAGGTACCCCAATTTTGAAAAAAAAAAAAACATAAAATTATCCCATGTTTAAAAACTACGAGACCACCCTTTTTTTTTTTTTTTTTTTCAAATTCACGTTTTCCACTTCTTCTTCTTTTTTCTTTTAAATCTCTTCCATATTTCGGAAAAAAAAAATAAAGAAAAAGAAAAAGACTCCTACTTTAAAACCACTACTATAACTTCTCCATCCATATCCGTATATTTAGGCACTCACATATCTGATTTTAAAAGAAACTAAGAGGCTAATTTTTGGGGAAATTTAAAAGATTAAGGTGGGGAATTGGTGTGATCCTATACTTATTTAAAAGTTTATAAAAAAAAAAAGAAAAACAACACGTTTAAAAAAATCCCATGTTCTATCCATGTACTATTTTAAAAATTCCCACTTTCTATCCCACGTTTAAAAATTACCTGACCAGCCTTTTTTTTTTTTTTTTTTAAATTCATATTTTCCTCTTTATTTTTTTTTCTTTTAAATCTCTTCCATATTTTGGAAAAAAAAAAAAAAAGACTCCTACTGTAAAACCACTACTATAATTTCTCTATCCATATCCTTATATTTAGGAACTAACATATCTGATTTTGAAAGAAAATAAAATGCTAAATTTTAGGGAAATTTAAAATATTAAGGCAGGAAACTAGTGTGACCTATCCTTATTTAAAAGTTTATCAAAAAAAGAAAAACTACACGTTTAAGAAAATCTCATGTTCTATCCACATGTACTATTTTAAAAAATCCCACCTTCTATCCCACATTTAAAAACTACCCCACTACCCCCTTTTTTTTTTTTTTCAAATTCATGTTTTCCTTTTCATCTTTTTTTTTTCTTTTAAATCTCTTCCATATTTTGGAAAAAAAAAAAAAAAAAAGACTCCTACTATAAAACCACTACTATAACTTCTCCATCCATATCCTTAAATTTAGACACTAACATATATGATTTTGAAAGAAAATAAAATGCTGAATTTTAGGAAAATTTAAAAGATTAAGGTGGGGAATTGGTATGACCCTATCCTTATCCTTATTTAAAATTTTATCAAAAAAAGGAAAAAATGCACATTAAAGAAAAATCCCACGTTCTATCCATTTACTATTTTAAGAAGTCTCACTTTCTTTCCCACGTCTAAAAACTTACTAGTATTAACATCAGAATTTATATGACTTGGTCCAGCTTCAATGTCATTTTCCATTATAGTTGGATAGGTTGAAGGGAGACCAAAATTTAATGTTATAAACATTGACTTAGTATCTTTGTATACATTGACATACAACTAACATGCCAGAAACGATGGATTTTCTCAAAATATTAAGATTCCAAGCAATGAAGAATGTTTTAAGATACAAAACTATAATCTCACCACTGATTTCTTACATAGCCCTATGCTCAACTAGTATATTGCGTGCCTAGTTATGGATGTGTGTAAGCCGATGACTTCGTCCAGCCTTGTGATTAGGTGGTATTAGTGATAGGTTTGTTGATGTTGAATTAGAATGTACAACATCTTCTTCATTTAAATTTGCTGGGCCTCCCACTTAAATGTGATCACCACCCAAAGTTTGTTGTCTTTGTCTTGAGTAATTAGCACGACATCTTGCCAATCAAATATTTCTACTTTCATTGTCTTCTCGTTGTCTTCTCAAGCGAGCATAATATCTCCATCGTTCTCAACAACGTTCTATGTCATCGGTATTCACCATCGCTGTATTTTGGGAACTCATTTCTACATAAAATTTAATTAAATTTATAGTGGTGGTTGCACATACATACACAATAATCAATAGATTTTTCCTTGTCACAAATAGGGTGTATTAAAACCTCAATAAAGTGAATTATTTTGAACAAATTAATCACATGTAAGAATTGTAATAATATGTGTAATTTTAATAAAATTTTAGTAAAATAGAAGAAATAAGTTACACTTCTTAAAATTATTAAATTATTATTTTAGGCAAAAGTTTTGAGAATATATTTGAATTTAGGTTATGAATTGTTAGATCAATATGACGAAAATATAATTTAGAAAATGTTTACTTTATTTCACAAAATCATTTATAGCTAATATTGGATTAAATTTGCCGTACTCATTCACACACTTTAAAACAAAACCATGCCATTTTGGTTAGTTTTGATGAGAAAATAATGTGTCTGTTTGTAACTTTGTGTGTCTGTGTGTAAGTGTAAGAGAGAGAAGAAGTGGCTTAGTGAGTTTAGAAGTTGAGAGTTGAAGAAGTGATGAGGAAGATGAAAGCGTTTAAGGGTATTTATAGGATTTGAATGTACATTTAATTTCTCACTTTACTGGATAAAAATATAATACCAAACAAATACGCAAAGAGGCGCTGAAGTTTGAAAAGAAAAATATTGTTGTTTTACGTTAAAACTTTTTTAATCTCTTCTTTACTAAAGTACCCTTAATTATCCATAAAAAAAAAATACCCTTAATTACGTGGGACAGGCTAATACATGGCTTGCATTTTTGAATTGGGATTTGGATGCTTCTACTAATTTTTACATTAGTGAGTATGCAATGAGTTTAAAATTTGCAGACTATCATTATCAATACTTATATAGTATTTTATAAGGTACGTAACATTTTCTATGGAGTAGTAAATTAATAAGATTTTTGTTAAAGGAAATGCTCCTGAAACGATCCTAAAATTTAGTAACTACCCATCCACGTCTTTTTTTTTTTTTTTTTTTTTTTCTTGTTGATGTTGTTCTGTTTTTCAAATTTTATGTTTGGCAGTTATCATTTTTTTTCTAATCCTAAAATGTAGTTTTTTAATCTTAAAATTTAGTCATTTGCTACACATCCATAACATAAGTAAATAAAAGCTTAAATTGAAAATTTTATGGCAAGAGATACATTTTAATTGTATAAAACCACAATTGTATTTTGAGATTTTTTTTTTCATAAAGTATTAAATGGTGCTTTAACCTTAACAAAAGGCTAAAACAATTTGGAATTAACGATTAGAAGTATCTAGAAAAAAAATTTGTATAAAAACTTCATGATTGTTTGTTCAGAGGAAAAAAAAATAATACTATAAAGTATTATTGAAGGTGGTTTAACAAAAATCCAATAGGAATAATAATGAACTTTTATTTTAATTCCTCAATTCTGTACTTCTAAATTTTTTACTGAACAAAAGTACACTAAATGTAGTTTAAGTTTATAGCAGTAGGCACAGCATCCAAATCCCAATCCTAAATTTAGTTTACTAAAGTTAGACTTAAATTCTCACATTTAAGTTCTTAGCAGTTGGAACAGCATTGTGCTCACGTGTGTAAAAGGCTCAATTTTTTGTCTAATCCTAAAATGTAGTTTTTTAATCCTATAATTTAGCCATTGAGGAATTAAAATCAAATTATTTTTTATCATTTTTTGTCTAATCCTAAATTGTAGTTTTTTAATCCTAAAATTAAGCCATTTACTACACATCCATAACATAAGTAAATGAGAGCTTAAATTTAAAATTTTATAGCAAGAGATACACGTTAATTTTGGTGGCGTTGTTCTTTTTTGAAAAAATTAATAACATTTATCAATTATTTTTTAATCCAAAATTTTAGTTTTTTAGTCTGAAAAGTTAGCCATTTATTACACATCCATAACAAAAGTTAGAAAGAGTTTAAATTTCTAATTAAAAAGAGTTTAATTTCAAATATATCAACAACCTTTAAAACTGAGAAAAAGGTACATAAAATTTTTTTAATTCGTACATTTTATCCAAAAAAGGTACCCCAATTTTGAAAAAAAAAAAAAACATAAAATTATCCCATGTTTAAAAACTACCCGACCACCCTTTTTTTTTTTTTTTTTTTCAAATTCACGTTTTCCACTTCTTCTTCTTTTTTCTTTTAAATCTCTTCCATATTTTGGAAAAAAAAAATAAAGAAAAAGAAAAAGACTCCTACTTTAAAACCACTACTATAACTTCTCCATCCATATCCGTATATTTAGGCACTCACATATTTGATTTTAAAGAAAATAAGAGGCTAATTTTTTGGGAAATTTAAAAGATTAAGGTGGGGAATTGGTGTGATCCTATACTTATGTAAAAGTTTATCAAAAAAAAGAAAAACTACACGTTTAAAAAAATCCCATGTTCTATCCATGTACTATTTTAAAAAATCCCGCTGTCTATCCCACGTTTAAAAATTACCTGACCACCCTTTTTTTTTTTTTTTAAAATTCATATTTCCCTCTTTATTTTTTTTCTTTTAAATCTCTTCCATATTTTGGAAAAAAAAAAGACTCCTACTGTAAAACCACTACTATAATTTCTCTATCCATATCCTTATATTTAGGCACTAACATATCTGATTTTGAAAGAAAATAAAATGCTAAATTTTAGGGAAATTTAAAAGATTAAGGTAGGGAACTAGTGTGACCTATCCTTTTTTAAAAGTTTATCAAAAAAAGAAAAACTACACGTTTAAGAAAATCTCATGTTCTATCCATGTACTATTTTAAAAAATCCCACCTTCTATCCCACATTTAAAAACTACCCCACTACCCCCTTTTTTTTTTTTTTTTTTTCAAATTCACGTTTTCCTTTTCATCCTTTTCTTTTTTTTTTTCATTTAAATCTCTTCCATATTTTGGAAAAAAAAAAAAAAAAAAGACTTCTACTATAAAACCACTACTATAACTTCTCCATCCATACACTTAAATTTAGACACTAACATATATGATTTTGAAAGAAAATAAAATGCTGAATTTTAGGAAAATTTAAAAGATTAAGGTGGGGAATTGGTATGACCCTATCCTTATCCTTATTTAAAATTTTATCAAAAAAAAGAAAAAATGCACATTAAAGAAAAATCCCACGTTCTATCCATTTACTATTTTAATAAGTCTCACTTTCTGTCCCACGTCTAAAAACTTACTAGTATTAACATCAGAATTTATATGACTTGGTCCAGCTTCAATGTCATTTTCCATTGTAGTTGGATAGGTTGGAGGGAGACCAAAATTTAATGTTATAAACATTGACTTAGTATCTTTGTATACATTGACATACAACTAACATGCCAGAAACGATGGATTTTCTCAAAATATTAAGATTCCAAGCAATGAAGAATGTTTTAAGATACAAAACTATAATCTCACCACTGACTTCTTGCATAGCCCTATGCTCAACTAGTATATTGTGTGCCAAGTTATGGATGAGTGTAAGCCGATGACTTCGTCCAGCCTTGTGATTAGGTGGTATTAGTGATAGGTTTGTTGATGTTGAATTAGAATGTACAACATCTTCTTCATTTAAATTTGCTGGGCCTCCCACTTAAATGTGATCACCACCCAAAGTTTGTTGTCTTTGTCTTGAGTAATTAGCCCGACATCTTGCCAATCAAATATTTCTACTTTCATTGTCTTCTCGTTGTCTTCTCAAGCGAGCATAATATCTCCATCGTTCTCAACAACGTTCTATGTCATCGGTATTCACCATCGCTGTATTTTGCGAACTCATTTCTACATAAAATTTAATTAAATTTATAGTGGTGGTTGCACATACATACACAATAATCAATAGATTTTTCCTTGTCACAAATAGGGTGTATTAAAACCTCAATAAAGTGAACTAATTTTGAACAAATTAATCACATGTAAGAATTGTAATAATATGTGTAATTTTAATAAAATTTTTGTAAAATAGAAGAAACAAGTTACACTTCTTAAAATTATTAAATTATTATTTTAGGCAAAAGTTTTGAGAATATATTTGAATTTAGGTTATGAATTGTTAGATCAATATGACGAAAATATAATTTAGAAAATGTTTACTTTATTTCACAAAATCATTTATAGTTAATATTGGATTAAATTTGCCGTACTCATTCACACACTTTAAAACAAAACCATGCCATTTTGGTTAGTTTTGATGAGAAAATAATGTGTCTGTTTGTAACTTTGTGTGTCTGTGTGTAAGTGTAAGAGAGAGAAGAAGTGGCTTAGTGAGTTTAGAAGTTGAGAGTTGAAGAAGTGATGAGGAAGATGAAAGCGTTTAAGGGTATTTATAGGATTTGAATGTACAATTAATTTCTTACTTTACTGGATAAAAATATAATACCAAAAAAATACGCAAAGAGGCGCTGAAGTTTGAAAAGAAAAATATTGTTGTTTTACTTTAAAACTTTTTTAATCTCTTCTTTACTAAAGTACCCTTAATTATCCATTAAAAAAAAAAAAATACCCTTAATTACGTGGGACAGGCTATTACATGGCTTGCATTTTTGAATTGGGATTTGGATGCCTCTACTAATTTTTACATTAGTGAGTATCCAATGAGTTTAAAATTTGCAGACTATCATTATCAATACTTATATAGTATTTTATAAGGTACGTAACATTTTCTATGGAGTTGTAAATTAATAAGATTTTTGTTAAAGGAAATGCTCCTGAAAAGATCCTAAAATTTAGTAACAACCCATCCACGTCTTTTTTTTTTTTTTTTTTGCTTGTTGATGTTGTTCTGTTTTTCAAATTTTATGTATGGCAGTTATCATTTTTTTTCTAATCCTAAAATGTAGTTTTTTAATCTTAAAATTTAGTCATTTACTACACATCCATAACATAAGTAAATAAAAGCTTAAATTGAAAATTCTATGGCAAGAGATACATTTTAATTGTATAAAACCACAATTGTATTTTGAGATTTTTTTTTCATAAAGTATTAAATGGTGCTTTAACCTTAACAAAAGGCTAATACAATTTGGAATTAACGATTAGAAGTATCTAGAAAAAAAAATTGTATAAAAACTTCATGATTGTTTGTTCAGAAGAAAAAAAAATAATACTATAAAGTATTATTAAAGGTGGTTTAACAAAAATCCAATAGGAATAATAATGAACTTTTATTTTAATTCCTCAATTCTGTACTTCTAAATTTTTTACTGAACAAAAGTACACTAAATGTAGTTTAAGTTTATAGCAGTAGGTACAGCATCCAAATCCCAATCCTAAATTTAGTTTACTAAAGTTAGACTTAAATTCTCACATTTAAGTTCTTAGCAGTTGGAACAGCATTGTGCTCACGTGTGTAAAAGGCTCAATTTTTTGTCTAATCCTAAAATGTAGTTTTTTAATCCTATAATTTAGCCATTGAGGAATTAAAATAAAATTATTTTTTATCATTTTTTGTCTAATCCTAAATTGTAGTTTTTTAATCCTAAAATTAAGCCATTTACTACACATCCATAACATAAGTAAATGAGAGCTTAAATTTAAAATTTTATAGCAAGAGATACACGTTAATTTTGGTGGCGTTGTTCTTTTTTGAAAAAATTAATAACATTTATCAATTATTTTTTAATCCAAAATTTTAGTTTTTTAGTCTGAAAAGTTAGCCATTTATTACACATCCATAACAAAAGTTAGAAAGAGTTTAAATTTCTAATTAAAAAGAGTTTAATTTCAAATATATCAACAACCTTTAAAACTGAGAAAAAGGTACATAACATTTTTTTAAGTCGTACATTTTATCCAAAAAAGGTACCCCAATTTTGGAAAATAAAAAAAACATAAAATTATCCCATGTTTAAAAACTACCCGACCACCCTTTTTTTTTTTTTTTTTCAAATTCACGTTTTCCACTTCTTCTTCTTTTTTCTTTTAAATCTCTTCCATATTTTGGAAAAAAAAATAAAGAAAAAGAAAAAGACTCCTACTTTAAAACCACTACTATAACTTCTCCATCCATATCCGTATATTTAGGCACTCACATATCTGATTTTAAAAGAAAATAAGAGGCTAATTTTTTGGGAAATTTAAAAGATTAAGGTGGGGAATTGGTGTGATCCTATACTTATTTAAAAGTTTATCAAAAAAAAGAAAAACTACACGTTTAAAAAAATCCCATGTTCTATCCATGTACTATTTTAAAAAATCCCGCTGTCTATCCCACGTTTAAAAATTACCTGACCACCCTTTTTTTTTTTTTTTTTCAAATTCATATTTTCCTCTTTATTTTTTTTCTTTTAAATCTCTTCCATATTTTGGAAAAAAAAAAAAGACTCCTACTGTAAAACCACTACTATAATTTCTCTATCCATATCCTTATATTTAGGCACTAACATATCTGATTTTGAAAGAAAATAAAATGCTAAATTTTAGGGAAATTTAAAAGATTAAGGTAGGGAAATAGTGTGACCTATCCTTATTTAAAAGTTTATCAAAAAATAGAAAAACTACACGTTTAAGAAAATCTCATGTTCTATCCATGTACTATTTAAAAAAATCCCACCTTCTATCCCACATTTAAAAACTACCCTACTACCCCCTTTTTTTTTTTTTTTTTCAAATTCATGTTTTCCTTTTCATCTTTTTTTTTTTTTTCTTTTAAATCTCTTCCATATTTTGGAAAAAAAAAAAAAAAAAGACTCCTACTATAAAACCACTACTATAACTTCTCCATCCATATCCTTAAATTTAGACACTAACATATATGATTTTGAAAGAAAATAAAATGCTGAATTTTAGAAAAATTTAAAAGATTAAGGTGGGGAATTGGTATGACCCTATCCTTATCCTTATTTAAAATTTTATCAAAAAAAGGAAAAAATGCACATTAAAGAAAAATCCCACGTTCTATCCATTTACTATTTTAAGAAGTCTCACTTTCTCTCCCACGTCTAAAAACTTACTAGTATTAACATCAGAATTTATATGACTTGGTCCAGCTTCAATGTCATTTTCCATTATAGTTGGATAGGTTGGAGGGAGACCAAAATTTAATGTTATAAACATTGACTTAGTATCTTTGTATACATTGACATACAACTAACATGCCAGAAACGATGGATTTTCTCAAAATATTAAGATTCCAAGCAATGAAGAATGTTTTAAGATACAAAACTATAATCTCACCACTGACTTCTTGCATAGCCCTATGCTCAACTAGTATATTGCGTGCCAAGTTATGGATGTGTGTAAGCCGATGACTTCGTCCAGCCTTGTGATTAGGTGGTACTAGTGATAGGTTTGTTGATGTTGAATTAGAATGTACAACATCTTCTTCATTTAAATTTGCTGGGCCTCCCACTTAAATGTGATCACCACCCAAAGTTTGTTGTCTTTGTCTTGAGTAATTAGCCCGACATCTTGCCAATCAAATATTTCTACTTTCATTGTCTTCTCGTTGTCTTCTCAAGCGAGCATAATATCTCCATCGTTCTCAACAACGTTCTATGTCATCGGTATTCACCATCGCTGTATTTTGCGAACTCATTTCTACATAAAATTTAATTAAATTTATAGTGGTGGTTGCACATACATACACAATAATCAATAGATTTTTCCTTGTCACAAATAGGGTGTATTAAAACCTCAATAAAGTGAACTAATTTTGAACAAATTAATCACATGTAAGAATTGTAATAATATGTGTAATTTTAATAAAATTTTTGTAAAATAGAAGAAACAAGTTACACTTCTTAAAATTATTAAATTATTATTTTGGGCAAAAGTTTTGAGAATATATTTGAATTTAGGTTATGAATTGTTAGATCAATATGACGAAAATATAATTTAGAAAATGTTTACTTTATTTCACAAAATCATTTATAGTTAATATTGGATTAAATTTGCCGTACTCATTCACACACTTTAAAACAAAACCATGCCATTTTGGTTAGTTTTGATGAGAAAATAATGTGTCTGTTTGTAACTTTGTGTGTCTGTGTGTAAGTGTAAGAGAGAGAAGAAGTGGCTTAGTGAGTTTAGAAGTTGAGAGTTGAAGAAGTGATGAGGAAGATGAAAGCGTTTAAGGGTATTTACAGGATTTGAATGTACATTTAATTTCTTACTTTACTGGATAAAAATATAATACCAAACAAATACGCAAAGAGGCACTGAAGTTTGAAAAGAAAAATATTGTTGTTTTACGTTAAAACTTTTTTAATCTCTTCTTTACTAAAGTACCCTTAATTATCCATAAAAAAAAAAAAAAAAAATACCCTTAATTACGTGGGACAGGCTATTACATGGCTTGCATTTTTGAATTGGGATTTGGATGCTTCTACTAATTTTTACATTAGTGAGTATCCAATGAGTTTAAAATTTGCAGACTATCATTATCAATACTTATATAGTTTTTTATAAGGTACGTAACATTTTCTATGGAGTTGTAAATTAATAAGATTTTTGTTAAAGGAAATGCTCCTGAAAAGATCCTAAAATTTAGTAACTACCCATCCACGTCCTTTTTTTTTTTTTTTTTTGCTTGTTGATGTTGTTCTGTTTTTCAAATTTTATGTATGGCAGTTATCATTTTTTTTCTAATCCTAAAATGTAGTTTTTTAATCTTAAAATTTAGTCATTTACTACACATCCATAACATAAGTAAATAAAAGCTTAAATTGAAAATTTTATGGCAAGAGATACATTTTAATTGTATAAAACCACAATTGTATTTTGAGATTTTTTTTTCATAAAGTATTAAATGGTGCTTTAACCTTAACAAAAGGCTAATACAATTTGGAATTAACGATTAGAAGTATCTAGAAAAAAAAATTGTATAAAAACTTCATGATTGTTTGTTCAGAAGAAAAAAAAATAATACTATAAAGTATTATTAAAGGTGGTTTAACAAAAATCCAATAGGAATAATAATGAACTTTTATTTTAATTCCTCAATTCTGTACTTCTAAATTTTTTACTGAACAAAAGTACACTAAATGTAGTTTAAGTTTATAGCAGTAGGTACAGCATCCAAATCCCAATCCTATATTTAGTTTACTAAAGTTAGACTTAAATTCTCACATTTAAGTTCTTAGCAGTTGGAACAGCATTGTGCTCACGTGTGTAAAAGGCTCAATTTTTTGTCTAATCCTAAAATGTAGTTTTTTAATCCTATAATTTAGCCATTGAGGAATTAAAATAAAATTATTTTTTATCATTTTTTGTCTAATCCTAAATTGTAGTTTTTTAATCCTAAAATTAAGCCATTTACTACACATCCATAACATAAGTAAATGAGAGCTTAAATTTAAAATTTTATAGCAAGAGATACACGTTAATTTTGGTGGCGTTGTTCTTTTTTGAAAAAATTAATAACATTTATCAATTATTTTTTAATCCAAAATTTTAATTTTTTAGTCTGAAAAGTTAGCCATTTATTACACATCCATAACAAAAGTTAGAAAGAGTTTAAATTTCTAATTAAAAAGAGTTTAATTTCAAATATATCAACAACCTTTAAAACTGAGAAAAAGGTACATAACATTTTTTTAAGTCGTACATTTTATCCAAAAAAGGTACCCCAATTTTGGAAAAAAAAAAAAACATAAAATTATCCCATGTTTAAAAACTACCCGACCACCCTTTTTTTTTTTTTTTTTTTAAATTTCAAATTCACGTTTTCCACTTCTTCTTCTTTTTTCTTTTAAATCTCTTCCATATTTTGGAAAAAAAAAATAAAGAAAAAGAAAAAGACTCCTACTTTAAAACCACTACTATAACTTCTCCATCCATATCCGTATATTTAGGCACTCACATATCTGATTTTAAAAGAAAATAAGAGGCTAATTTTTTGGGAAATTTAAAAGATTAAGGTGGGGAATTGGTGTGATCCTATACTTATGTAAAAGTTTATCAAAAAAAAGAAAAACTACACGTTTAAAAAAATCCCATGTTCTATCCATGTACTATTTTAAAAAATCCCGCTGTCTATCCCACGTTTAAAAATTACCTGACCACCCTTTTTTTTTTTTTTTAAAATTCATATTTCCCTCTTTATTTTTTTTCTTTTAAATCTCTTCCATATTTTGGAAAAAAAAAAGACTCCTACTGTAAAACCACTACTATAATTTCTCTATCCATATCCTTATATTTAGGCACTAACATATCTGATTTTGAAAGAAAATAAAATGCTAAATTTTAGGGAAATTTAAAAGATTAAGGTAGGGAACTAGTGTGACCTATCCTTATTTAAAAGTTTATCAAAAAAAGAAAGACTACACGTTTAAGAAAATCTCATGTTCTATCCATGTACTATTTTAAAAAATCCCACCGTCTATCCCACATTTAAAAACTACCCCACTACCCCCTTTTTTTTTTTTTTTTTCAAATTCACGTTTTCCTTTTCATCTTTTTTTTTTTTTTCTTTTAAATCTCTTCCATATTTTGGAAAAAAAAAAAAAAAAAAAAAAGACTCCTACTATAAAACCACTACTATAACTTCTCCATCCATATCCTTAAATTTAGACACTAACATATATGATTTTGAAAGAAAATAAAATGCTGAATTTTAGAAAAATTTAAAAGATTAAGGTGGGGAATTGGTATGACCCTATCCTTATCCTTATTTAAAATTTTATCAAAAAAAGGAAAAAATGCACATTAAAGAAAAATCCCACGTTCTATCCATTTACTATTTTAAGAAGTCTCACTTTCTATCCCACGTCTAAAAACTTACTAGTATTAACATCAGAATTTATATGACTTGGTCCAGCTTCAATGTCATTTTCCATTATAGTTGGATAGGTTGGAGGGAGACCAAAATTTAATGTTATAAACATTGACTTAGTATCTTTGTATACATTGACATACAACTAACATGCCAGAAACGATGGATTTTCTCAAAATATTAAGATTCCAAGCAATGAAGAATGTTTTAAGATACAAAACTATAATCTCACCACTGACTTCTTGCATAGCCCTATGCTCAACTAGTATATTGCGTGCCAAGTTATGGATGTGTGTAAGCCGATGACTTCGTCCAGCCTTGTGATTAGGTGGTATTAGTGATAGGTTTGTTGATGTTGAATTAGAATGTACAACATCTTCTTCATTTAAATTTGCTGGGCCTCCCACTTAAATGTGATCACCACCCAAAGTTTGTTGTCTTTGTCTTGAGTAATTAGCACGACATCTTGCCAATCAAATATTTCTACTTTCATTGTCTTCTCGTTGTCTTCTCAAGCGAGCATAATATCTCCATCGTTCTCAACAACGTTCTATGTCATCGGTATTCACCATCGCTGTATTTTGCGAACTCATTTCTACATAAAATTTAATTAAATTTATAGTGGTGGTTGCATATACATACACAATAATCAATAGATTTTTCCTTGTCACAAATAGGGTGTATTAAAACCTCAATAAAGTGAACTAATTTTGAACAAATTAATCACATGTAAGAATTGTAATAATATGTGTAATTTTAATAAAATTTTTGTAAAATAGAAGAAACAAGTTACACTTCCTAAAATTATTAAATTATTATTTTCGGCAAAAGTTCTGAGAATATATTTGAATTTAGGTTATGAATTGTTAGATCAATATGACGAAAATATAATTTAGAAAATGTTTACTTTATTTCACAAAATCGTTTATAGTTAATATTGGATTAAATTTGCCGTACTCATTCACACACTTTAAAACAAAACCATGCCATTTTGGTTAGTTTTGATGAGAAAATAATGTGTCTGTTTGTAACTTTGTGTGTCTGTGTGTAAGTGTAAGAGAGAGAAGAAGTGGCTTAGTGAGTTTAGAAGTTGAGAGTTGAAGAAGTGATGAGGAAGATGAAAGCGTTTAAGGGTATTTATAGGATTTGAATGTACATTTAATTTCTTACTTTACTGGATAAAAATATAATACCAAACAAATACGCAAAGAGGCGCTGAAGTTTGAAAAGAAAAATATTGTTGTTTTATGTTAAAACTTTTTTAATCTCTTCTTTACTAAAGTACCCTTAATTATCCATAAAAAAAAAAAATACCCTTAATTACGTGGGACAGGCTATTACATGGCTTGCATTTTTGAATTGGGATTTGGATGCTTCTACTAATTTTTACATTAGTGAGTATCCAATGAGTTTAAAATTTGCAGACTATCATTATCAATACTTATATAGTATTTTATAAGGTACGTAACATTTTCTATGGAGTTGTAAATTAATAAGATTTTTGTTAAAGGAAATGCTCCTGAAAAGATCCTAAAATTTAGTAACTACCCATCCACGTCTTTTTTTTTTTTTTTTTTTTCTTGTTGATGTTGTTCTGTTTTTCAAATTTTATGTATGGCAGTTATCATTTTTTTTCTAATCCTAAAATGTAGTTTTTTAATCTTAAAATTTAGTCATTTACTACACATCCATAACATAAGTAAATAAAAGCTTAAATTGAAAATTTTATGGCAAGAGATACATTTTAATTGTATAAAACCACAATTGTATTTTGAGATTTTTTTTTCATAAAGTATTAAATGGTGCTTTAACCTTAACAAAAGGCTAATACAATTTGGAATTAACGATTAGAAGTATCTAGAAAAAAAAAATTGTATAAAAACTTCATGATTGTTTGTTCAGAAGAAAAAAAAATAATACTATAAAGTATTATTAAAGGTGGTTTAACAAAAATCCAATAGGAATAATAATGAACTTTTATTTTAATTCCTCAATTCTGTACTTCTAAATTTTTTACTGAACAAAAGTACACTAAATGTAGTTTAAGTTTATAGCAGTAGGGACAGCATCCAAATCCCAATCCTAAATTTAGTTTACTAAAGTTAGACTTAAATTCTCACATTTAAGTTCTTAGCAGTTGGAACAGCATTGTGCTCACGTGTGTAAAAGGCTCAATTTTTTGTCTAATCCTAAAATGTAGTTTTTTAATCCTATAATTTAGCCATTGAGGAATTAAAATAAAATTATTTTTTATCATTTTTTGTCTAATCCTAAATTGTAGTTTTTTAATCCTAAAATTAAGCCATTTACTACACATCCATAACATAAGTAAATGAGAGCTTAAATTTAAAATTTTATAGCAAGAGATACACATTAATTTTGGTGGCGTTGTTCTTTTTTGAAAAAATTAATAACATTTATCAATTATTTTTTAATCCAAAATTTTAGTTTTTTAGTCTGAAAAGTTAGCCATTTATTACACATCCATAACAAAAGTTAGAAAGAGTTTAAATTTCTAATTAAAAAGAGTTTAATTTCAAATATATCAACAACCTTTAAAACTGAGAAAAAGGTACATAACATTTTTTTAAGTCATACATTTTATCCAAAAAAGGTACCCCAATTTTGGAAAAAAAAAAAAAACATAAAATTATCCCATGTTTAAAAACTACCCGACCACCCTTTTTTTTTTTTTTTAATTTCAAATTCACGTTTTCCACTTCTTCTTCTTTTTTCTTTTAAATCTCTTCCATATTTTGGAAAAAAAAATAAAGAAAAAGAAAAAGACTCCTACTTTAAAACCACTACTATAACTTCTCCATCCATATCCGTATATTTAGGCACTCACATATCTGATTTTAAAAGAAAATAAGAGGCTAATTTTTTGGGAAATTTAAAAAATTAAGGTGGGGAATTGGTGTGATCCTATACTTATTTAAAAGTTTATCAAAAAAAAGAAAAACTACACGTTTAAAAAAATCCCATGTTCTATCCATGTACTGTTTGAAAAAATCCCGCTGTCTATCCCACGTTTAAAAATTACCTGACCACCCTTTTTTTTTTTTTTTCAAATTCATATTTTCCTCTTTATTTTTTTTCTTTTAAATCTCTTCCATATTTTGGAAAAAAAGAAGACTCCTGCTGTAAAACCACTACTATAATTTCTCTATCCATATCCTTATATTTAGGCACTAACATATCTGATTTTGAAAGAAAATAAAATGCTAAATTTTAGGGAAATTTAAAAGATTAAGGTAGGGAACTAGTGTGACCTATCCTTATTTAAAAGTTTATCAAAAAAAGAAAAACTACACGTTTAAGAAAATCTCATGTTCTATCCATGTACTATTTTAAAAAATCCCACCTTCTATCCCACATTTAAAAACTACCCCACTACCCCTTTTTTTTTTTTTTTTCAAATTCACGTTTTCCTTTTCATCTTTTTTTTTTTCTTTTAAATCTCTTCCATATTTTGGAAAAAAAAAAAAAAAAAAAAAAGACTCCTACTATAAAACCACTACTATAACTTCTCCATCCATATCCTTAAATTTAGACACTAACATATATGATTTTGAAAGAAAATAAAATGCTGAATTTTAGAAAAATTTAAAAGATTAAGGTGGGGAATTGGTATGACCCTATCCTTATCCTTATTTAAAATTTTATCAAAAAAAGGAAAAAATGCACATTAAAGAAAAATCCCACGTTCTATCCATTTACTATTTTAAGAAGTCTCACTTTCTATCCCACGTCTAAAAACTTACTAGTATTAACATCAGAATTTATATGACTTGGTCCAGCTTCAATGTCATTTTCCATTATAGTTGGATAGGTTGGAGGGAGACCAAAATTTAATGTTATAAAGATTGACTTAGTATCTTTGTATACATTGACATACAACTAACATGCCAGAAACGATGGATTTTCTCAAAATATTAAGATTCCAAGCAATGAAGAATGTTTTAAGATACAAAACTATAATCTCACCACTGACTTCTTGCATAGCCCTATGCTCAACTAGTATATTGCGTGCCAAGTTATGGATGTGTGTAAGCCGATGACTTCGTCCAGCCTTGTGATTAGGTGGTATTAGTGATAGGTTTGTTGATGTTGAATTAGAATGTACAACATCTTCTTCATTTAAATTTGCTGGGCCTCCCACTTAAATGTGATCACCACCCAAAGTTTGTTGTCTTTGTCTTGAGTAATTAGCACGACATCTTGCCAATCAAATATTTCTACTTTCATTGTCTTCTCGTTGTCTTCTCAAGCGAGCATAATATCTCCATCGTTCTCAACAACGTTCTATGTCATCGGTATTCACCATCGCTGTATTTTGCGAACTCATTTCTACATAAAATTTAATTAAATTTATAGTGGTGGTTGCACATACATACACAATAATCAATAGATTTTTCCTTGTCACAAATAGGGTGTATTAAAACCTCAATAAAGTGAACTAATTTTGAACAAATTAATCACATGTAAGAATTGTAATAATATGTGTAATTTTAATAAAATTTTTTTAAAATAGAAGAAACAAGTTACACTTCTTAAAATTATTAAATTATTATTTTAGGCAAAAGTTTTGAGAATATATTTGAATTTAGGTTATGAATTGTTAGATCAATATGACGAAAATATAATTTAGAAAATGTTTACTTTATTTCACAAAATCATTTATAGTTAATATTGGATTAAATTTGCCGTACTCATTCACACACTTTAAAACAAAACCATGCCATTTTGGTTAGTTTTGATGAGAAAATAATGTGTCTGTTTGTAACTTTGTGTGTCTGTGTGTAAGTGTAAGAGAGAGAAGAAGTGGCTTAGTGAGTTTAGAAGTTGAGAGTTGAAGAAGTGATGAGGAAGATGAAAGTGTTTAAGGGTATTTATAGGATTTGAATGTACATTTAATTTCTCACTTTACCGGATATAAATATAATATCAAACAAATATGCAAAGAGGCATTGAAGTTTGAAAAGAAAAATATTGTTGTTTTACATTAAATTTTTTTTAATCTGTTCTTTACTAAAGTACCCTTAATTATCCATTAAAAAAAAAAATACCCTTAATTACGTGGGACAGGCTAATACATGGCTTGCATTTTTTAATTGGGATTTGGATGCTTCTACTAATTTTTACATTAGTGAGTATCCAATGAGTTTAAAATTGACAGACTATCATTATCAATACTTATATTGTATTTTATAAGGTACGTAACATTTTCTATGGAGTAGTAAATTAATAAGATTTTTGTTAAAGGAAATGCTCCTGAAAAGATCCTAAAATTTAGTAACTACCCATCTACATTTTTTTTTTGGTTTTTTTTTTGGCCTTTTTGGTGTTGTTGATGTTGTTCTTTTTTTCAAATTTTATGTACAGCAATTATCATTTTTTTTCTAATCCTAAAATGTTGTTTTTTAATCCTAAAATTTAGTCATTTACTACACATCCATAACATAAGTAAATAAAAGCTTGAATTGAAATTTTTATGGCAAGAAATACACGTTAATTGTATAAAACCACAATTGTATTTTGAGATTTTTTTTTAATAAAGTATTAAATGGTGCTTTAACCTTAACAAAAGGCTAATACAATTGGGAATTAATGATTAGAAGTATCTAGAAAAAAAATTGTATAAAAACTTCATGATTGTTTGTTGAGAAGAAAAAAATAATAATAATACTATAAAGTGTTATTAAAGGTGGTTTAACAAAAACCCAATAGGAATAATAATGAGCTTTTATTTTAATTCCTCAATGTTCTTCTTCTAAATTTTTTATTGAACAAAAGTACACTTAATGTAGTTTAAGTTCATAGCAGTAGGAACAGCATCCAAATCCCAATCCTAAATTTAGTTTAGTAAAGTTACGACTTAAATCCTCACGTTTAAGTTCATAGCAATAGGAATAGCATTGTGCTCACACGCGTAAAAGGCTCAATTTTTTGTCTAATCCTAAAATGTAGTCTTTTAATCCTAAAATTTAGCCATTGAGGAATTAAAATAAAATTACTTTTTATCATTTTTTTTCTAATCCTAAAATGTAGTTTTTTAATCCTAAAATTTAGCCATTTACTGCACATCCATAACATAAGTAAATGAAAGCTTAAATTTGAAATTTTATAGCAAGAGATACACATTATTTTTTATGGTGTTTTTCTTTTTAAAAAAAAGTTAATAACATTTATCAATTTTGGTTTAATCCAATAATTTAGTTTTTAAGTCCTAAAAGTTAGCCACTTACTACGCATTCATAACAAAAGTTAAAAAGAGTTTAAATTTCAAATATATCAACAACCTATAAAACTGAGAAAAAGGTACGTAATATTTTTTAAGTCGTGCATTTTATCCAAAAAAAGGTACCCCTATTTTGGAAAATAAATAAATAAAATTATTCCATGTTTAAAAACTACTTGACAACCTTTTTTTTTTTTTTTTTTTTTTTTTTTTTTTTTTTTCTAATTCACATTTTCCTCTTCTTCTTCTTTTTTTTCTTTTAAATCTCTTCCATATTTTGGAAAAAAAAAAGACTCCTACTATAAAACCACTGCTATAACTTCTCCATCCATATCCTTATATTTAGGCACTAACATATCTGATTTTGAAAGAAAATACGAGCCTAAATTTTAGGGAAATTTAAAAGATTATGGTGAGAAATTGGTGTGACCCTATACTTATTTAAATGTTTATCAAAAAAAAAAAAAAAAAAACTACACATTTAAAAAAATCCCATGCTCTATCCATGTACTATTTAAAAAAATCTCACTTTCTATCCCACGTTTAAAAACTACCGGACCACCTTTTTTTTTTTTTTTTTCAAATTCACGTTTTCCTCTTTTTCTTTTCTTTTAAATCTCTTCCATATTTTGGAAAAAAAAAAAAATACTCCTACTATAAAACCACTACTATAACTTCTCCATCCATATTCTTATATTCAGGCACTAACATATCTGATTTTGAAAGAAAATAAAAGGCTAAATTTTAGGGAAATTTAAATGATTAAAGTGGGAAATTGGTGTGACCCTATCCTTATTTAAAAATTTATAAAAAAAAAAAAGAAAGAAAGAAAAATTACACGTTTAAAAAAATCTAATGTTCTATCCATGTACTATTAAAAAAAATCCCACTTTCTCTCCCACGTTTAAAAACTATCCAACCACCTTTTTTTTTTTTTTTTTTTTTTTCAAATTCACGTTTTCCTCTTTTTCTTTTCTTTTAAATCTCTTCCATATTTTGGAAAAAAAAATACTCCTACTATAAAACCACTACTATAACTTCTCCATCCATATTCTTATATTTAGGCACTAACATATCTGATTTTGAAAGAAAATAAAAGGCTAAATTTTAGGGAAATTTAAATGATTAAAGTGGGAAATTGGTGTGACCCTATCCTTATTTAAAAATTTATAAAAAAAGAAAGAAAGAAAGAAAAACTACATGTTTAAAAAAATCTCATGTTCTATCCATGTACTATTTAAAAAAAATCCCACTTTCTATCCCACGTTTAAAAACTATCCAACCACCTTTTTTTTTTTTTTTTTCAAATTCACGTTTGCCTCTTTTTCTTTTCTTTTAAATCTCTTCCATATTTTGGAAAAAAAAAATACTCCTACTATAAAACCACTACTATAACTTCTCCATCCATATTCTTATATTTAGGCACTAACATATCTGATTTTGAAAGAAAATAAAAGGATAAATTTTAGGGAAATTTAAATGATTAAAGTGGGAAATTGGTGTGACCCTATCCTTATTTAAAAATTTATAAAAAAAAAAAGAAAGAAAGAAAGAAAAACTACACGTTTAAAAAAATCTCATGTTCTATCCATGTACTATTTAAAAAAATCCCACTTTCTATCCCACATTTAAAAACTATCCAACCACCTTTTTTTTTTTTTTTTTTTTCAAATTCACGTTTTCCTCTTTTTCTTTTCTTTTAAATCTCTTCCATATTTTGGAAAAAAAAATACTCCTACTATAAAACCACTACTATAACTTCTCCATCCATATTCTTATATTTAGGCACTAACATATCTGATTTTGAAAGAAAATAAAAGGCTAAATTTTAGGGAAATTTAAATGATTAAAGTGGGAAATTGGTGTGACCCTATCCTTATTTAAAAATTTATAAAAAAAAAAAAAGAAAGAAAGAAAAACTACACGTTTAAAAAAATCTCATGTTCTATCCATGTACTATTTAAAAAAAATCCCACTTTCTATCCCACGTTTAAAAACTATCCAACCACCTTTTTTTTTTTTTTTTTCAAATTCACGTTTTCCCCCTTCCTTTTTTTTTCCTTTTAAATCTCTTCCATATTTTGGGGAAAAAAAAAGACTCCTACTATAAAACCACTGCTATAACTTCTCTATCCATATCCTTATATTTAGACACTAACATATATGATTTTGAAAGAAAATAAACGGCTAAACTCTAGGGAAATTTAAAAGATTAAGGTGGGGAATTGGTGTAACCTTATCATTATCCTTATTTAAAAGTATATCAACAAAAGAAAAACTACACGTTTAAAAAAATCTCATGTTCTATCTATGTACTATTTTAAAAAAAATCCCACTTTCTATCCCACGTTTAAAAACTACCCGACTGCCCATTTTTTTTTTTTTCAAATTCAAAGTTTAAAAACTACATGTACTATTTTAATCCTAAAATTTAGCCACTTACTACACATCCATAATAAAAGTGAAAAAGAGTTTAAATTTCAATATATTTATTTTACGGTAAAATGATCAATAATAGTTTGCCACTTACTACACATCCATAACAAAAGTTAAAAAGAGTTTAAATTTCAAAGATATCAATTACCCTTAAAACTGAGAAAATATACGTAACATTTTTTATGGAGTAGTAAATTAATAATTAAAAAAAAATGTAAATTGAATTTCACATAGAATTATACAAATGATGAATATAATTTATGTTACAAAAGAAATTTTTTTACAACAATTTCTTAGATAACAACCACTTCATGTGAGGTTTAAATTGGGTAACTATTAACATGATACATCAAACATATAATAATACCCCCTAAAAAAAAGTGGCGTAAATTACATTTTTTTTTTAAAATAGCGTAAATTACAAGGAAAAACTTGTTTACATAATACCTCTTAAAAAAAGTAGTGTAAATTACATTAAAAAAAAAAAACAGCGTAAATTACCACATCAAGCAGCTTAATTCCCTTAAAACCCAACACCAAATTGATCAATAATGCACACATTCGCTTCAGCCTTCAATGCCTCCATAAATTCCTTGGTCCTAGACCTTGCAATTGGACCCAAATTGTTCATCAAATCTATAACCCAAAAACCAGGAAAAGTGTTAGCAATCTAAAATCACATTAAATATTAAGTTCTTAGACCAAAATAGAGAAGAATAATATATAAGTACCTGCATGCATAAATAGAGAGAGTCTTGTTGAATCGAATCTTATCCAAAACCTACACACATAAATGCAAAACCAATCAGTCTTAATTCTCATCCAAGTAGCTTAATTCCCTTAATAATAATACCCTAAATTCAAAAAAAAAAAAAATCAAAAAAGGAGTTTACCAATATTCTTTTTCAAGCAACCAGTTCAAGCACAAAACCTCCTAAAAAGCCACTGTGAAAATATAGAACCTAAAAAGTTATCAGAGCCTTTGATAGTAAATGTCTTCAATCTGAAGAAAAATAAAGGAGGGTGTAGAACTAAATTAAATGTCTTCAATCTAAAGAAGAATGAGAGATAGAAAGTGAGATAGAAACTGGTAGTGTATGTGAGTTTGTGGCTCTTAAAATGTAGGAGTTTTAATTTATATATTTATTCTCGTTAGTTGAAAACTTGTAAGTGGGCCTAATGAGAGTATTTTGTGCAATGTATTAGTGAGAGTTAGAGTTGCATTTTTACCGGATTGTCCTTTAGTTTTGTCTCTACTTAAACATAGGAGTGTAAGAACATTTTTGAACTAAAAAAATGAGGAATCCAAATAGAAGAAACCCCTTAAATAGTAGTATAGATACGTGCATGTGCAAATCTGACGTGGCAAATACCACTTATTCTTGCACACTCATTCATTGTCGTCAACCAAAAAGACACCCTCCTCCACCCTGTCTCTCTTGAGAAATTGATTCCACCACGTGATTTGTTCACAATTTTATTAAAAGACTTTCATTTGTTTAAAATTATTTAAAATACTCTTATTTTTGCGCACCCGTTGTCGTCAACCAAAGACACACACTTCTTCATATTGTCTCTTGAAAAACTAAGCGACAATTACAATAAGGCATTTTTTATATTCATGTATTAATTAAATTAATATTTTTATAAATTTTTGTATTCAAGTTCTTCTAACATCTCTTTTTCAATCGATAATATGGCTAAACTACTTAATCTTTCTTAGGACAATGTCAATCTTAGATATGATTTTATTAATTTTAATTTAAAAAAAAAAAAAAAAACTTCTTTCTGCAGAAACAATTATAACATGTATTTTTAGTAAAATTCTATAAGCAATGCATATAATTGGAAATGAATATAACCTTTTTATATAATTTAGTATGTCAATTGGAGTATATTCTTTTATTTGTAAAATTTCTTTTAAAACTTTTAATCCTAATCAATATCATAATAAATATTATGTTTGAGAAAAGATTCAAGATGAAGACAGCATTTTTGCAGGCTATCATCATCTCATATTTTTAGACTGGATTTATATTTTATCCGGTTGAATTTTGATTTATCTATAGGTTAATGATGATATTTTTTGGATAATTGATTTTGTTTAGACCAAATAAGTTTTGGGGCTACCAATGTTTACCAGAATGTACCAAATTTTTTGTTCTTTGGTGATAAGGATGTATCAGATTTTTTGGACTTGCATCTAAATTTTTTTTTTCCTACTATCCCTACTTTTTCAAAATTTTGGGGTCCCCTTCCACCTGGCGGCCCTAGGCAATGGCCTAATTGGCCTAGTGGAAGGGCTGGCCCTAAGATCATGTTACTTATCTACCATTCAACTAAAAGACTCCTATTTGTTTAAAATTTTTGAGTTAGTTTATGATTAAAAAAAATCAAATAGACTTGTTAAATTGACTAACCAATTTTGTTTTTTAGTAGTGTAAAGTTGTAATTTACAACTATGTTTTGTTGGCTTTTATTCCGTGCCAAATTTGATTGTAATTATGTTCAATCGTTTAAACCCTGTATTTGTTGTGGGATTTGTTGTAAGGGTTGTGTGATAGAGAGAGTGTTTGAAGACTCCAGCATTTGAAGAACTGAAGGATTCTCGCGGGTAACTCGCGACCTAGCATCCCGCGAAGTGAGCTATGTGCCAGGCACATGCTGGAATGCGAAGAGTCAGGCCAGGTGGAGACAACTGTGTCTCGCGAGTATCTCGCGGGTAAGGCCTTCCCGCGAGACACCCGCGAGACTAGCTGTTCTGCCAGCCTGTACTTTTTGAGTCACACCTTTTGCACCACTCCTATATATACCATCATTACCCACAATTGTTGAGGAATGCTTCAGAGAGAAAACCCTAGCCAAACACATTGGTAATTAGAGATTGTCTTCCCCACCTTTCTCTATACATTTGCTTGTGGTATTTCCTCAACCCTTCCCTCTCCATTATCCATATCTTTGAGAGGTTGATAGCCCAAACACTTACCACACCTTGTGAGTGCTGTGTGACGTTTTGGTGCTGCTGGGAAGCATTGGAAGAAGCCTTGAATGGCAGATGCAACATGGAGCTTGTTGCGGGATCCGGATAACTAGGACAAGACACGGTTCCGAGAAGCCTTGTTGGAGTAGGAGCTTGGAGGGCTTAGGTACAGCGGGTAGACTAGGCTTGGAGGGTCTTTTGCTAACCCATGTATCCCAACTGATTGTCTAGTGGATCGATTTCCGCTTGGAGGGCGACGGAGAGGTTTTTCGCCGAGTTCTTCGGTTTCCTCTTCGAGAACACGTTTCGGTGTTTTCTGTGTTTGCATCCTTCTTCCCTACTCTTGTTTAATTCCATTATACTGCTGTGTTGCTTAGTTTATGGATTAGAGTAGCTTACTTGTTCATCCGCTCGCTTTTACACTATTCCGCACTTTGTATTAAAGTTGTGTAAAATCTATTGAGCCGTAATTTTAATTTGGGGGTCTAAACAGCTTTTGTGTTTTTCAACACATTTTCGAGCTTTCAAGTAGAATAGTGGACAAGTAACGTGGTCCATAATAAAGACTTAATAATTTCTCCTATTGTTTTTTCATTTTCAGCTTGACAGGAACATAAAAGTTAACCCAATTTTTGCTGCACAGTTAGACATAATAAAGTTGTGAGTGGTCTAGAAAAAATAGTAAGTTCATACATATCCACATCTCCACCACTTACAACTTACTATATAACGAGTTGCGATGAAAATTATGTAATTTTCTTTTTTGGTACTAATATTGTTCCTTCCACATTTTTTTTTTTTTGAGAAAGATTGTTCCTTCCACTTGGAAAATAGAAAATTGAAAAAAATATATCTAAACAAAGCCGCCCAGAAATTATGTTTGTTTTAGTAAGAAAACGTATAACATGTTTCAAGTTTCAACTGTTTGTACCCTTCATTAATCGTGGTTGCACCTTGTGCTTAAAAAAGTTGTTTCCAGTTCATCACGGAGTAGGAAGAACCAGACAAGCCCCTATATTCTTAATTAAAAAAAAGGGAGAAAAGAAATTCAGGATATTAGCACCTCTCTGTAAAACTTAAAAGTCTATCTTTGGAAAAATATTACTATTTATGCTAATCTATTCACATGATGAAACTAATCTCACACGTCACAACTTATAAATATTTCCATAATGCAAACTTGAACAACCATGATCCATGGGCATTCTATGAGGGGAACGAACTTGGTATAATTTATCCTTTAAAAATTTATAATCCTTAGTTGTCATAGAAAACAATTTATCGCTCGCTCAAACAAAAGGTATAGTTATGTTTTTTTAATTTAAGAGTTTGACTTATGTTTAGTGTTTCTGAAAGGAAAATGATTCTTGGGTAACCTCCTGTATATTGCATTATTGCGTGGAACCAGCTGGGCATTAAATGAGGTTTATCACTACTCAAATTCATAATTTTTAGACTTGCAGGTATGATCCGGTACACGTACATGGACTTTTTATTGGGCACCTCCCTGAGTGGTTATTCTTCCTACTTAGATTAGGTATTACCAAAAAAAAAAAAATGTTAAACAATGTTTATTAGATACATTAAATAAATTTTTTAGAGAGAGCCATTTGACACCTAAAAACATTTATTTAAAAAAAAAAAAAAGTGTGACATAGCAATGAGTACTGTAGCGTGCATTTACGTTCCAATTGTATTGATTTGTAATTTTTAATTAGCTTAACTAGTAAAGTTTTTGACGATTGAATAAGAGATCTGAAGTTCAATCTCCGCTTATACCAAAAATTAATTAGTATTTTAGTCTAATGATAAAGAGCTATCAATAAGAAATCCTAATAATACCATCAAAAACTCCATAAAAATAATTTGCATTGATTCAGAGATCCTAATAATACCATCAGAAACTAAAATAAATGCAGGAGATTTTATTTTTTTATTTTTTATTTGGAAGCCGAAACCAAATGAATATCATTAATGAAGAATACTAGATTCCAAATACAGAGCATCAACTGCTGGTGGAGGATCCTCCTCTAACCATATAGTTTCATTATCACATAATCTAGTAAATCTAGCCTGCACATGAGCAACACCATTGACACCACACCTAACACAATTGACTGAAAAGGATCTAAAATAAATGCTAGAGACTTCTCACTTTAAATGTAAGAGGATTGAGCACAATTTTTTCAACATACCTAAGATATCTCACTTCTCTCTGTGTCTTCCTCGTACTCCACTTGAAAAACCTCTCCATTTCCTATCTGAGATCCTCTCTCCTCCTCCTCTTCCTTGTAAAAGATTCACACACTAAAACAATCTGCATTATATTGCAACAACAAAAAATTGAATATAATTCTAATGCTTCTTTTTTTTTTTTTTTTTCTTTTTTCTGTTTTTGTTGTTTTTGAGTAGTGTTATTTTTGGGAAAATCGCGATGTTGAAGGCAGAAGCATTGGATCTCGCATCGAGAATAGGTGGAAAGCTCGACAAAAATGAAGTTCTCTCCGCTGTTGATCAGTAACCACCATCTCTCTCTATCTAGATTAATGCTTTTCTTTTTTCAATCATTGTTTCTTGTTGCGGAAGCTTTGATACTAGATTGTTGAACAAAAGACTGAACAAGAGAATTTTTATTTAAAACTTAATTCTTTAAATTACAACGCTTAAAACTTATGGAAAGCTTAACGTCGCTCCACGTATGACACAATCACACAGCAAAGCTACTGTAGCACACTTAGCTTTTACAAGACACACACCAACTCTCTAGACACCTATGTGCTGACCCTACACAATAGCTCTTATTTATTTCTCCACTTCACACTACTCACTTGGCCTATGACACACTTCACCTCACACACTTCACTTGTCTCTCACTTCACGTCACACACTTCACCTTACACACTACTTCACATTACCTCACTTCACACATGTCACAAGTCTCTCACAGCTCATGGAGGAACCAAAAGGTTCCTATTTATACTTGCTAAAGGTCGGTTAAGTAACCGACATTGAAGCTTCTAGCTTCATCTAATTTCTGCCACAACAGAGTTCTAGTAGTTCTATGCTTTATTTTATTATTATTTTAATATCTAGCCCATGACAGCCTCTAGACTATTACAACAATTTGTGGCAGAGTTTCACTTCTACATAGAAGTCTCTAGAGAACTAAAGAGAGACATCTCATAGAGAATCTTGGAATGCAAGAGACTGTTCTAGAGAATGAGAGAGAGGCGGTGCTTGATTTTAACATTTCTCTCTCTAGAACTGTGTTTTCATTGTGTTTCTCTTTCTCCCTCTAGAATTTCGTTGAATCTGTTTTCTCTTTTTTTTTTTTTTTTCTAGAATTATGTGATTTTTTTGATATCACTGTTTCTCTCTTTAGGATTGTTATTGTTGTGAGAGTTTCAATCTGTTTCTCTCTCTAGAATGATGCTTCAGAACCTGATTCTCTCGCTGCATTGACAGGAATTTGATTTTTTTTTTTTTGAATCACTCTTTTCTCACTCTAGAATTTTTTAGACCCTGTTTAGTGGACAAGTTTCAACACACATTTTAATACATATTTTTACCTACACGTATATCAAAAACACCCGAACAACTTTACCAAACAGCTGAATCTGTTTTCTCTTTTTTTCTAGAGCTATGTATTTTTTTGATCACTGTTTCTCTCTCTAGAATGGTGCTTCAGAGCCTGATTCTCTCTCTAGAACTGCGATACGTGGATTTTCAATCCGATTCTCTCGCTTCAATGACATTCGAATCTCTCCAGGGCTCTAGAATGTTTCTCTCTCTCTAGAATTGTGGTTGTGAATTTTTTTTTCTCAGTCTGTTTCTCTATCTAGAATGATGTTTAAATCGCTCTTTCTCTCTCTAGAAACGTGTTTGGATCTTTCGCATCTCTCTCTCTCTACATCTTGGATCTTCATTCTCTCTCTCTCTAGAATGATAGATGTTTTAAATGCTTATCTTCATTCAAGTACTGATTTTGATGTTTGTGGGCTAATTAAGCTCCAAGATTCAAATAATCTTAATTATTGATGCTAAACACGTACTTACTACGATTTTGACCTTTGTGGATCACAACAATGGTGGGGATTGATGGATTCAATTCAACGACCTTTTTGTATGGGAATGTTAGGTTTGTGAAAGAAATAGTGATGGCTACATTGAAAACATCGTGTTTGTTTGGTTATGCCTAGTGGCTAGTCCTAACTCCTAAGTTATACTTGAGCTAGTGATTTAAGGAAATGGGTGAGGCTTATCAAGAAAAAATATGGGACCTTGGAACCTTGACTAAGAAATAATCGTTGGGCCCGCTTAACAACACGGTCAAAAGGTCAGATGTGTGGGCATAAGTTTTATTAGTTCTACTTTAGATACTGTCCTCTACGAGAAAATATACCATGCATTTGATGCATGTATCGCCTCTCGTATGGGGATGGACTACACATAAGAGGAAGGATACATGTACTAGATGCTATGCTATAAGTTATGAACGCATCTATTGAGTTTTGACTTTTGAATCTACTACCTTGGTCTATGTTGAGTACTAGGATACATCTACTACTTTTGACTTTTGTAACTCTGTTGCTGATGCACTGGCCAAAAAAGCGAGCACAGTGACAAGTCTTCAGGTCTGGTTGGAGGATTCTCCACCTGATATTATCCCTCTTGTTTTAAGGATGCTTTTGTTGTAAGGGATGCTCCCTGAACTTTCAAGTGTTTGAATAAATTCCCAGACTTTCTGGTCTGGTTTCTCAACAAAAAAAATAAAAAAAAAATGAGAGAGTTGAGAAGAAAATTTTAACTGGGAATTCACAATAAAAACTGATTTTTTACTTTTTATTGAGGTTGTGTTTTTCTGGCTTTTTTGGGGTTTCTTAGGTGAACTTCAATGGAATCTGAATTCATGGTAAATTTGTGCTTTAGTGAATTAAAAAAAAAAACTTGGGAAGCTTTGTGGTTGTTAGAGGTTGGAATAGTTGTTGTGAGGTTTGATTTCCATTCTGTATTTTTCTTCCTCTTTTACCCTTGATAGTACAACTGGAATTTCAAGCTCTGTTGTTTAGAGGATATGAAGCTTTTTCCAGTGTACCAATAATTTTAAATGAGTAAATGTAACGCAACAGGGAAAAAAATTTATATTGGATCCGTTGTGTGTCACATTGATTGTAAAGTTAGTATGCAATGCAACTGTAAAGTATCTGCATAACTGTGGATAAATGAGCTGCCACCCAGCCTTCTAGTATCTTTAGTCATTATTGAAGAATTTGTATACCATGAGTTCAAACATATATGCATGGCCTGCCTTTTTACTTGAATGTGGAATCACAAGGAACTGGCAGCATGTTTCATAATTTGTTGGGCTAATCGATTAAATATTAAAACATCAATTTTCTTATCCCAATGAGCTTTCACCCAAGTCTCACTACTTGTGTTTGTGTGATTACCAATTAGAAGAAAAAAAAGAAAAAAAGAAAAAAAGAAAAAAAAGAGGACAACATCAATCTTCTTATGCTCTGTAAATGTTAGTATTTCTAGAAAATCTTCTATGATACCCCTGGTGTGGCACACATAATGATGTGACTTTTCTGTCATTGACCATTTGTTTGCATAATTGGTTTTTGTGGTAAAAGTTTTGATTTGATGATTTAGGTATGAGAAGTATCATGCCTTATATGGAGGTGAAGAGGAAGAGAGGAAAGCTAACTACAGTGACATGGTGAGAGCTATTTCCTTTTTAATGGTCTTTTTATTGAAAAATCAAGGTGGTTGTGTATAAAGAATTAACTGCCCACTTATTCCGGCAAAAAAAAAAAAAAAAAAACTGCCCACTTGCAGCATGTTCTAAGCAATGCCATTGTATATCTGCCTCTGTAATTGTTCTGTAATAAGCTCTTTTCGTATTAGCTTTCTAAATCATGTTATAAGGTAATTTTACCAATGTGATGATAAAGCCTTGTACTGTATGTATAACGATGTGCAAGCTAGCAACCTGAGGGAATCAGTGACTGAGAGTCAGATTTATTTACGAGTTTTTGTTTGTTGGCAAGGTTGGCCATTGTTATGCTTATATTTGAGCATGAATCTTTTTTCTTTCTTCATTGCTTTATTGGTTAAAATGAGGATTAATGTACATTTTCTATTGGATTTAAAATCTAACACCTTCCGAATAAGAAAATTGAGCTGTCTCATGTGGATTTCAGGCAAATAAATACTATGATCTTGTTACCTGCTTTTATGAGATTGGATGGGGGGAGTCTTTTCATTTTGCACCCAGGTGGCCTTTCAAGCTGTGTAGTATAAATTCTTTTCACGAACTTTGCTGGTCAAATCTAATGATGTACATTACTTTTGTCCTTAAAGATGGAAGGGGGAGTCTCTTCGAGAGAGCATCAAGCGATATGAGCACTTCATTGCTTTACAACTAGGCCTTAAGCCTGGACAAAAGGTTTATTTTTCAGTAAAAGGTGGAGAAACTGACAATTTAGAGATTTACTGTTCAAATTTTGACATTTTTATTTGACATGATAGGTGTTGGACGTAGGATGTGGAATTGGTGGACCACTAAGAGAAATTTCTAAATTCAGGTGAATGGCAATTCATTTATTTACACTCTTTCCTCCCTTCCGGTTTCTACTATTTGATTAAACAAGAGTTTTATGGAGCTCCATCTTTCAACTTGTTTGTAGTTTTCATGTGCATTCTAGGTACATTCAAATCAGATTGGGTTGTGCTTTGTTGTTCTGGATGAATATTCAGTGGGTTACTAACAATAAAATAATAATATCAATCAGATTTTTGAGAAGAGAAAAGTGCATTGGTTGGGTTTTACTAGTTTGTAGGATTGAATTTTACAACCCGTTTACAAATTTCAGTTTTTCCTTTGAAGAAGCACTGTTACCATACCTTTTGGACTGATATATTATTTTGTTTAAGTTATGACTTATAGCTTCTTGTGTTCATACTAAGTGTAAGTGTTTTAAGTTGCTAAATTAAACCTTTTGGCCCATCCTTTGTGTACTTCCTGGGTACTTGGGTAGCGCCCCTTTCTTTTGATCATTTTTTAATGAATTGATTATATGTGTGTGCGTGTGTGTGTAAGTTTTTATATTTATTGAACTTTTATTTTTAAGAAAGAGCTTTTTGCTTATGTTTGCAATTATGAACCTTTTGGCCCATCCTTTGTGTACTTCCTGGGTACTTGGGTAGCGCCCCTTTCTTTTGATCATTTTTTAATGAATTGATTATGTGTGTGTGTGTGTGTAAGTTTTTATATTTATTGAACTTTTATTTTTAAGAAAGAGCCTTTTGCTTATGTTTGCAATTATGATTTGTCGCAGCTCAACATCAGTCACAGGATTGAACATCAGTGAATGTCAGATATCAAGGGGAAAGGTACATACTGATCTTTGAATCATTGATATAAAGATCAATTGCATTTAGAAATACTATTTTTACCTCTTGTTTTTATGATTTGATTAGTTGTTCAGAAACCCTGAATAGTGGTTGAGTTTTTCTTCCCTTTAAGACAATGCCGAAGTCATGGGTGGTGGAGGTTATAAGGACTTTCCTCAATAGGCTTTGTATTTATGACCACTGACATTCTAAAATTCTTAAATTAGCAATGACACCTGCAAGCTTCTGTTGCTCCACAGGAACTAAACCGCATTGCTGGAATGGAGAAAACCTGCAACTTTGTGAAGGTTGGTCATATTGCAGGCCAAGTTCATGTTTATGTAGTGCATTCCTTTACTTCCAAATGCTTTTGCCATTTTATATCATTCTTCTGTAAGTATTTTTTATTTATTTTACAAATGGGTTTATGGTCCAATGAGCTCTAACTCAAATGGCACCTTCTTTCCTTGCAAGAGCAAGGTTGACAGTGATTAGTGCATTCAAGATCCACTGATGCGTGTTTAACTTACCAATAAAAAATGGGGTTTATGGTGAAAGATCCGTGATTGTTATTGATTCTTGATGATGCAGGGTGACTTCATGAAAATGCCATTTCCTGACAATAGTTTTGATGCAGTATATGCGACTGAAGCTACTTGCCATGCACCGGATGCGGTAAGTATTCCTTATTCTAATATATTAAAACCTTGGCTAGGATGGCACATCTATTTCCACCTTTTGTAATCTCTCTCTCCCTTCTTCTCCTTTTCTTTCTGGTTATATTGGTTTAAACTTTGCTCCTTGTCTGGATAGTATGGATGCTACAAAGAAATACAGAGAGTATTAAAACCTGGACAATATTTTGCTGCATATGAGTGGTGCTTGACTGATTCTTTTGATCCCAATAACCAAGAACATCGAAAACTAAAGGTAAGATATGCTTGAAGCATGAAAAAGCTTTTTTTTTTTTTGGGGGGGGGGGGGGTTGGGGGTGTTCAAATTTTATCATGAATCTCATCTTAGGGAGTTATATTTTTTTAGTGTAACAGAATTTCATTGAAACAGGCAGAAATTGAGCTTGGTTATAGCCTTCCTGACATCAGGTTGACCGGAAAATGCCTTGAAGCTGTGAAGCAAGCTGGTTTTGAGGTGAGTGCTAGTTACGATTCTTTTTTCTGAATCTTTTCTTGTGATTTGCACAAGTGACAACCCATTTATTTATTCTGCCAAAGGTCATATGGGAGAAAGATCTTGCAGTGGACTCACCTGTCCCCTGGTACTTGCCTTTAGATACTAGTCACTTCTCACTGAGTAGTTTCCGTCTAACCACTGTTGGGCGTTTCATCATGAGAAACACGGTAAGATTTGTTTCATTCTAAGGTTGCATTAGTGTTGTTAGCTCCCTCTTCCCAAACTCTAAGTTTGTAAAAGCCATGCTTTTGGCTGGAATTGTATTTTGACTTTGAGATTTGAGAGAATTTGTACTTGTGCAATTCTAGAAAGGCAGTTGATAAGTGCGATTTTTTTGTTAGGTCAAGACCCTGGAATATGTGGGACTTGCCCCAAGGGGAAGTCAGCGTGTCCAAAGTTTACTAGAGCAGGCTGTGGAAGTGCTACTTGGAAGTGGAAAGTGAGTGTTCCCACTATCATACTTATTTTCTTGAGCACCATGCTAAATTTTTATATATTTTTCCTGAGTAACATGAAGTTAGCAAGAATTATATTTTTATTGGGGAAGTTTGTGGGCTCGTGCACAAGCTGTAAATCCAGCATTACATCAGATCCATCTATGTAGGGTTTATTCCTGTAACTAGTGCAAGTTTGTATTTTGAGTTAAGTCAATGGTCCTAAAATTTAAAGTGCACCCAAAGCTTGAAAGGATAGTGAGAAGAAATGGTGTTTGAAATTCTTATCTTGAAGTTGAATCATAGTTTCTTCTTTTTGAGTCATTGAGTTAATCTGTTAATATACTTGTGTACGCATGAGCTGCTCACGTCGTTATATTTCTGTCTTTCAGGAAAGGGATTTTCACACCAAATTATTTCTTCTTGGCCCGGAAGCCGCTTTCATATAATCTGTAATGTGGCAGTGTAAACTAATTAACCTGATACCATAGTCATGGAAATTTCCCAGGAATTCTGTCAGGTGGAAATGTATGTTAGAATTTGGTTTGTCCATGTTAATTGACTTTGTGTTTTGTATTTTCCTGAGTTTTTAGTTGCCATTTGAAAGTTGTTTGTCTGTGTTTAGTTATGTGTGGGTTCATCTGTACACCTCCAATGGCTTGAGCTATGAATTAGCCTTCAGCTTTATTGGGGTAGTGACTTCTATTTTATCTATCGAATGAAAATTTGGTTGTGCACGTTTTTTGTTGTTGGTAAATGTATATGATCACTTTCATTGCCTAGATTACAAGGAACATCATCCTCTCTATTCCCAAATTACTTGCAATAGAGTCAATTTCATGGTTAAAATTTTGTTTCTTGGATTTAACAATGTATACAGGGTGCCAAGTCAACGTTTAATTTTAAATGATGTGGCACCTGATATACCTTTAGATTGTGTTTGGGAAATTTGAATTTGAATTTGGATTTGGATTTTAAATTAATAAATTTAAAATGTCTTGGTTTCAAATCCATTGATTTTAGATATCATTGAAAATCCAAAGATTTTTTAAAGATTGGATCCATGGGGTTGAGTAAATTGAAATTCTTGATCTTTTAAAATTATTAAAACAGGTATTTGGATTTTAATTATTGAAATCCAAATCTAAATGTCCAAATCTTGTTAACCAAATGAATCATTGGATTTGTAATATTTAATCTAAATCATGAAATGAATCCATTTCAAATGGAGAGGATGCGAATACAAATTCCAAGAGCTTCCTTGTGGCATAATGGATTGGGTCCAGCAGCATGTGACAAATAAATTGTACAGTTCTGCTAATTAAAGAACTAATACCTTGTTTCTTGAACATTCTTATGTTTGCACATTTTTGGATATGATTAGTTTCGAGTCTTTCGACAATGTATCCTCATTGATGGTACTTAGCATGATGGGAAGAAAATGAATCATTAATGGTACTTAGTGTGATGGGAAGAAAATAGTTTTTTTTTTTTTTTTGGGTGTAAAAGGAATTCATTAACAGAAACTAAGAAGAGCACAAAGGCTCAAGACAAAAGCTGTTCAGATGCAGCCCAAGAAAATCTAAATCTAAAAACTTGACTAAGTCCACAAGCGGACAAGCAAGAAAAACAAAATCAGTGGCTTGACTTCCTCCCATACGAGCAAGGGCATCAGCACACCTATTAGCTTCGCGATAACAATGCCTAAATCGAACCTGAGGGATCCGGGACGCCAAGAGCTTGCAATCCTCCATGAAAGCATAAACAAACACATTAGTGTAACACGGATTGGCAATGGCCTCCACTATAACCTTCGCATCTAGCTCCACTTCCACAGCAGCAAACTTATAGTTAAGACACACATTAAGCCCATCACGAAGGGCCCATAGTTCAGCCATGAAGCTGGTTGTCAATCCTATCTTGCGAGCAAAACTAGCAATCCATTACCTTCCTCATCACGAATAAGACCCCCTCCCCCTACTACACCTGGATTTCCAAGAGAGCAGCCATCCGTGTTTAATTTAACCCATCCACAACCCAGTTTACTCCAACGGACAGGTAAGCAAACTCTAGTGATAGCCTCCTTATACGGACTAGCAAAGAAGTGGAGCTCTAAGGCTCTATGAGAAATATCCTTAGCTAAGCAAGGATTCAGCCTCTACCCCTTAAACACTACCTGATTCCTTTGCTTCCAAATCAGCCAAATAGCAAAAAGAAAAGTAATACTCCATGGCATAGCGTACCGATCAACATTACATTGTTGTGTACCATTCACCTCTAGCCAATCCTGTAAGTTACTGCTAAAGAAGGAGTTGCTGCCCCAATTCACACCCAGCTAAAACCAAACCTGTTTTACCACTTCACAGTCACGAAGGGCATGTAAAATGGATTCACTATACCTATGGCAAAGCGGGCATTGGCTATCAGCTAGCATGCCCCTTCAAATGAGGCATTCCTTCACCCCAATGCTCTCATGACAGCAAAGCCACACAAAGGATTGAATTCTAGGTAGAATCCTAACCTTCCAAATCCATTCACCCCTGAAAAAATTCGTGTTACCCTGCAATGTTGCTATCTTGTATGCTGATCCAAGGTTAAAGATACCATGCTCCGATTCCTTCCAAGTTAACTTATCATCTCCACGAGAAGCCAAGGCAAAAGGCATAGCTTGAAGCTCCTGCTTGATAGATTCAGGAAATTCAAAAAATGTAGCAGACCAATTCCACCCCGAAGCAGACACCACCTCTTTAACCCTCAAATTTGTAATCTCCATGGTCATGGGACCATATAGTTTTTGTCTCAAAGATCCAAAATTTGACCAATCATCGAGCCAAAAGTTGAGGATACTGTCTCTACCACAAGTCCACCTCTCTCCTTTTTGAAAAACTCCAAAACCCTTTTTCATTGTTGTCCAAACCCTCTAGCACAGAAGCTTATCTCTGTTTCTAAAGCTCAATCTTTGAGTGTTACAATATTTTCCTTTTAGAACCTTTGCCCATAAGGATTTTCCTTCAGTGTGGAACCGCCAATTAAGCTTTGACAAGAGAGCCAAATTCCTACCGTTAGCTGATTGGATTCCCAAACCCCCTTCATCCTTTGGTTTGGTGACTTTTTCCCAACCAACCCAATACATTTTCTTCACTGAATCCGTTGAACCCTATAGGAAGTTCCTATTAACTCGATCAATGCCTTCAATAATTTTATTAGGAAGATAGGCACATTGCATCACGTAGTTAGGAATGGTAGAAGAGACATGCCTCACAAGGACAAATCGGCCCGCCAAAGACAACAGATTGGCCTTCCAACCCACCAATTTTTGCTTAACTCTATCTAGCACAAAATTAAATCTTGTGAAGAGGACCTTGGATGCTTGATGGGAATACCAAGGTATTTTCCAAGATTAGGAGTGGATTGGAAATCCAGGATAGCACAAAAATCCTCCTTACTCTCCCTGTCAACATTCGGGGAGAAATAGACCCTAAACTTTGCTCCACTAACAGATTGACCCAATTTGCTACAGAAGAGATCCAACACCTCCCTAGTAGCAGCACAATTCTCTAGATCAACTTTAGCAAACAAAACTAAATAGTCCGCAAAGAAAAGATGCGAGAAAGCTACACCACTCCTGTTTGCTCTAACCTATTTCCATTTGTTAGTACTACACTTCTCTTCAATGAGTTGGCCAAGGAAGTCCATACAAAGTATGAAAAGATATGGGGAAAAGGGATCCCCTTGTCTAAGGACTCTTGAAGGCAAAATCTGATCTAAGGCTCCCCCATTCACCACAATGGAAGTGGACACTGTCGACACACAACTCATTATCAGCTTTATGATATTATGAGGGAGATTAGTTTTGATCAACATTTCTCTAATAAAACTCCATTCAAGCTTATCATACGCTTTTTCCAGGTCAAATTTAAGAGGAATGCTACGTCTACAACAATTTTACAACATTTTTACAACAAATCACAAGTGGTTAGTTGTTATTGGTTCAAATTTGAAACTAACACTAAGATTATTTTTTTGCCCAAACAATAACAACTAGTAACAACCTACCACTTATGATTTGTTGTAAAAATGTTGTAAAAATGTTGTAGACGTAGCATTTCTCTTAATTTAAATCGTGCATAACCTCATTATTATATATTAATATTCTTCTATTAAAAAAAAAAAAAAAGTTCATAAATTATAGTAATGGATGAATGAAAGTTAAAGGAAACAGATCTCAAAAATCTTGTAGCTCAATTGACCTTTTTAGAGTTTTCAATGGAGATTTTGTTCAAATATTTAAAAAATAAATATATAAAATAAAATAAACAAGTATTGTACTTGAAGTATAATTAAAGTATCAAACCCTCTTGCTCATCCCTTCATCACAAAATTTAGGAGGACAGCTAGCAATGAACTCTCTCAAGATTACACTTCCGTATAAAACATAATAAATTTCACAGTTATTGTGAGTAACATCTTCCATTCTTTTTGATAATCAAACAGAATATAGAATAAATTCTGTGGTTTCAACACCCCCATGAACAGCCTTGTTACCACAATAACGCATCTGGGTCGTTGACACATCGATGCTGCCCTTGGAAGCACCTCCATGTGATTGGTGGTTGTCCTCGGAGCCAGCCTGCGGGTGGTAGTACATGGGGCCGGTTTGTGGCCAGTGAGAATGAAATCTTGCTGCTATTCTCACCCCTGCATCTAACATCTCCACAATCTTCCCCATACTCATATTTCTTGCATATAACAAACAGCGTATTCAGTGCACAAAACTCGTCTAGTAAGAGGTGATTGATAGATGGTCTCTCCCTCGATCTTGAGTGTGTATGAGATGACCCTTTCTCTCTTTTTCCAAGAAAAAGAGAGAAAGGCAGAGGGAGAGAGAGAGGGAGAGAGGGTTCAAACTAGAAAGAATGAAAGATTTGTTAGAAGACGTCCCAAACGTTGGAACTCATGAAACGGTAGAGAAACACAGAAATTTTTGGAGTTTGGTGTGTTGGACAAAATAGAAGAGGGTAACATGTTTTATAGTTGGCTTTTCTCTGTCAACGTTGTTTTGTTTCGTATTTCCTTTCACATTTACCCACTAACAACTACACAGTCAAACTTCTTCCCAAGATTTTAGGTTCCTTTCACATTATGACTGGTGAAAAATATGGAAGGCTATGTATTTGTAAATTTTGTTATGGGAAGTGTTGACGGATGCTTTAAGGTCATTATGATAATAAACTATTTATAGAAATTTTTTATGAAAAAAAAAATGGTTACATTAAGGGATGCTTTAGGGCAATTGTTAATAAACTATGGGTCATGCTAATGAGTGCCGTAGGGCATTGATTAACGGTCCAATTAAAGAAAGATTTTATGGGAAAAGAAAAAAAAAACAATTAATGTTTTGACATCTTTTTTCATTTTCCATAAAAGTGATATCAAAACTTTCTTAAAATGAATTCTTAACCAATGCTCCAACAGCACTCGTTAACATTTCCCATAAACTATAATAGGAAGATTTTGACACAACTTTTATAAAAAAAATATAAAAAAAACTACCAACAACATTTATTGTTTTGTCAACTTTTTATATTTCCAATGAAAGTAATGTCAAAACTTTCTTAAAATGGTTTATCATATTAATAATTGCTCTAAGGATGGGAAAATTATTGAATACTTCGAGGTACCATAAATGTGTACTCCTCCCCTCACATGAATTGTGGGTCCCACCATAAATATAATTAATGGGACCGACAGTTATGTAAGAGGGGAGAGTACATATCTATGATACTCCGGGACTTATCATGACACCATTTTAATTTGCCACATACATATATTAAGAATTAATAAATGCTTAATTATGAGTTATAGTGCACTTATCATGACACTATTTTAATTTGCCACATACATATATTAATAATTAATAAATGCTTAATTATGAGTTATAGTGCACGTTAAAATAGAATAAATGTCACACGCATTTGTTAAGAATTATTAAATGCTCAATTATAATTTATAAGAGGAATGATATGTCTACAACATTTTTACAACAAATCCTAAGTGGTAGGTTGTTACTGGTTATTATTGTTGAGGCAAAAAAGTAATCTTAGTGTTAGTTTCAAATTTGAACCAATAACAACTAACCACATGTGATTTGTTGTAAAATTGTTGTAGACGTAGCATCTCTCAATTTATAATGCACATTTAAAAAAAAAATTGATTCATTGGATTATGCTATGCACGCAAATTTATTGAGGTTATGTATATTGTTTTGTTTTCCCATAAATCTTTTTGAAAATATTTCATAAATTAATGTTCTTAGGGCATCGATATATCTACTATTTGATTTTATTTTTTGAATAATATACAAGAATATTATTTAATAAAGTAATTTTTTTAAGAAAAATTTAATAAAGTACTACATGTACCTTTAAGTCCTTAACCACGGCAGTTTTAGGATGTTCTTTAACAAAAGCATAAAGTTTAATCCCAAAATTTTATGATTCCTTTCACATTGTGATGGGATAATATTAAAGAGGAGTTAATTTGGAAGGGGCATGTATTTGCATTTATACCCTAAAATCTTGTTATATTTTTATTTGTCAAATATACTTTTTGTACTTTGGATTTATTTATTTATTTATTTATTTATTTATTTATTTATTTGGTCTTATATCCTGGTCACTACTAACCACTGTCCTTAACCCTAAATAATAATAATAAAATTATTATTATACCACATAAAATATTGTTTATGTAGGGTCACGTTTTGGCGGCTCAAATCCAATGAGTATGGGGTTGTGGGTTAGTGAGCCAAATACAATGAATTTGTAGAGAGTGGATTAAAGAGTTGGGCTCTAGTCAATGCTACAATGGCCAAGACGAGTTTGTAAGACAGTTATGCAAGAAAAATGTGCATAGGATTGGATCAATATGTTGTCCGAGGAGGCCAACATTCTTATAATCTGTGGGAACTGATTACAAGTGCTATTCTAGTTGGTACAGTGCTCTTTCTCAGCTTTTTCGACCTCCCACCCATGGAGGGTCTTTCACATTATATAGGTCCCTTCTGGTGATCCTAGTCTTACACCTGTTGATCATCATCCGAACCACCACCACGTAAGTACCTGTCCCATCAGACACCCCTTCTGGCATTTTGTGAGTTGCGGTGGCCAAGGAAACATTGTTCGGAGGTCTTCTCCACATATGTGACCAGAAAAACAACTATAGTGCATTTAATGCAGAGGTAACAGCCTTTTCTTTAGATATTTTTGTATCTCTTTCCTTTCTCGTGGGTTTACGTGGTATGCTTCTGACACCAGTGCCCCCAATATTGAAGTCATTCTTGTTGCTGGTACATGTAAAGGAGCAGTGTTCATCTGGTCCGAGGAACCATTTCTCCTCGGACCATCCTATCTTCCTCTCTTATTTATGAGGCGCTGAGCTGGAATGACCCTTTACCCATTTGTCTCTCCTCAGACTCCAAAACGATCTCGGGTAAGGCCCAAGGCCCAGTGTACCCTCTTTGGGCCTTGTCCCTACAATTTATGTTTCCGAATCTTGTTAAGCGATTGATTAGCCTAAATTAATCGCTATCGTTATTAGGCATGGCAATTTATTTTAGTGAAGGGTCCATAGAACATAACAATACAATATATAATGAAACTTAGTACTAATTTTCAGAGATTTTGTGTTTGCAATTGCAATCAAGTATCCCATTCCATATTAGTTAATTTTAGTTTAATTTGATATTAAACTTGAATTTTTTTACTTTAAAAATATATAACTTAAGTATAAAAGTTAGACTGATACAGGTGATATTAAAAAAATTACTACGTAATGTTTCACGGATTACAAAGTGATAATACAAATATTTATTTATTTATTATTTATCAAAAAAAATATTTATTTATTAATTGTTAAATGATATTAGTCACATTCATTGAAAATTTATAAGTTTTTTGTAATGAAATTTGTAATAATTTTCAAAGTTTTTGTGTTCGTAATTACAATCAAGTATTGCATTCCATAATGGAGTAGTTAATTTTAATTTAATTTGATACTAAACTTGAAGTGTTTTATTTAAAAAAAGTATCACTTAAGTATAACTGTATAAAAGTTAGACTTATACTAGTGATATTAAAAAAATTACTATGTAATGTTTCACTGATTACAAAAAGGTAATACACATATTTATTTATTAATTGTTAAATGATATTAATCACCTTCGTTGTCAATTTATAAGTTTTTTTATAATAAAATTTATAATAACTTTGATATTTCTAAAAATTTAAGAAAAAAAACTTTAAGCTAAACTATGAGTTGGCAACTCAAACCATACAAAAAATATATATATTATTTTTTCTCAAGCATAAGCATTGATTCTCTCACTAGTCAAGTAGCAAAAGGGAGATGCATTATGGTAGCGACTAGATCTATTTTTAAATGGTCTTTATCTCTTTGATTTCATAACCTTTGAAATGAAATTGAGACAAACAAAGAATTCCATTCTTCATGGTACATACTAAATGATTATATTATATAACTTTTTTTTTTAAATGATTATATTATATAACTATTCAAAGCTTTTGTTAGACCTAAATATAGGGACCTCGTAGCAAGAATAAAACCTTAAATTTCTATATATATATATATATATATATTTGCTTTCATAATATTCTTCTGTGGGACCAATTGACAAAACCGCGTGAGAAAGAGAAATACAATGAACTTTGAATATGCGTTTAATGTTCGCCGCGTGATAATTGATAATAACTGGCAAACGCCGGTCATTAAGTTGGTGATAATCAATTAATTAATTAATTTATGTGAGAGCAATAACTATCGCACATGCTCAGTAGGTACATGTTCCTTGTTAATCATGTTTTTATTTTTGACGTGTTTAGTTAAAATTGTGAAATTGTATTTTCAAAATTTCAAGAGTAATGACTATCACACATACTTAGTATGTATATGCTCATTTTTAATTATGTTTTTTTTGACATGTTCAATTAAAATTGTAAAATCGTGTTTTCACTTTTCACAATTTCAGAGAAAGTGTATAGAGGGTTTTTTGCTAGTTGTGTTAATTTTGCAAACATATTAATTATATGGCTAAAATTGAAACATACTAGTTAAGTAGCATTATTTGAAAATTGAGTTCCAATGTGAAGAAATTGAGTTTTTGAAACTCGAATTCCATTAAGAACTTAAAAAAAAAAAAAAAAAAAAAAAAAAAAAAAAAAAAAAAAAACCATATATTAACTCATGTTTTTCTCCATGAAACTCGAGCCTTTGAGACTCGAGTTTTACATTTGGAACTCAATACATGAGTCTCAAGTTCCAAATGATGCTTCCTACCTAACTAATATGTTTTATTTTCGGCCACATAATTAATATGTTTGAAAAATGAAAAATCAGTTAAACTGGCAAAAAAGACTGGGTATAGAGTGTACAATAGTAAGTATGTAATAAGATTTTTCCTTAATAAAATATCTTATTACACACTTGCTATTGTACACTCCATACACACTCCCTTTTGAAATTGTGTTTTTAAAACATGATTTTAGTTTATGTGCAATTGTGTGTAAGTGAGCGTGTAACTATAATTACTCATTGATTAATTGGCATAGTTTACCGCTTCTCTCACCAAGATTTGTTGTAACTTCTAAAAACGTTTTTGTCCTTGTGCTTGTTCCTTCTCGTCCCACAAAATTGACTAACTCTTGTGTGTACATTTGGATAGTCACCCACCACTCGGCACCCTATTCATTTACGAATGTTCTATAAAAATATGACAACAAAGAAAAAAGGACAAGAAAAATGTCTCCTAGTATATATAGCTTTTTAAAAAAACTTATAATAATAAAAAAAATGCTACGTTTGGATTTGAGAATATAAAAATCAAGGGAATTGAAGAAAGATTACTAGTATAAGTTGGTTTACATAAATTTAACTAATTACGATGAAGTGAACTTTTGAGATTTTTCTGTAATAAAAACACTTATAATATAATTGAAATTGTTTCTCAAAATATATATATATATATATATAATTGAAATTGAATGAAAGAGCATCTTATGTCTAGTTATTTCAAATTCAAATTCACATATTGATAAAACTCAAATCTTTCTATAAATTTTATCAAATAAAAAAAAAAAAATATATATATATATATATATTATTCAGATTACTTAATCTTCATTTAAAATCTAAAATTCTCTTTAAATACTTTTATAACCATACCAACCACACTGGATTATCTATCCAAACCAGCCACAAGAATTTGAGAATTACACAATTTAGATTTTAGACTAGAATGAGAAGTCAAAAACTTTATAACTTGGTGAGTTTGCTTGGTCTCCTTTACTAGAAAAACTAATGTTCAAATATCTCTCTTCCATTATTTGTAGCAATTATAAAACGAAAAACAAAGGGATGGGGACTACGAGGACAAACAACACTAAATAAAATCGACTCCAAGGCCCACTTTCTGAGGGAGTGGGCTACTCTAGAGGCCCAACCAAGATGGCAGTGAGGGATCTCTAGTTATCTGTAATAACTAAACATCTAGTCTCCTAGCATAGCTTCATTGAAGGACCAATGGGAAAATCAGTTTTTATTTTCTTTGTTTTTGGTAGCAAAGGATGATAATAAACAGAGGGATAACAGTACAGTTCAAAACATGTCTTAATTAATACCAACAACCATATTAGAAAGGTGTATAGTTCATTACTTCCTATGATCAGAAACAAAAACAAAAGCACAACAAAATTTTTTGATATGAAGGTTGTCTTCTGGAAAAAACTTTTGCTTCCAAGCGATATATGAGCACAACATATCGGAGGATTATATCTGAGCAGGGAAACATGAAGATGATTGCACTCATTCTTCCATGGGTTGATTCTCTGCCTGTGTTTGAGATACCTTGACCTTGATCTTTGGAAGAGTGAGAGAATTGTCCTCCTTGAAAGCACCTGGGGCTTTGACCAAGTTGATGCTTTGCTCCAGCTCCTTTACTGCCTCTCTCTTTAGCTTGGCCTTCTTTCTGCAAAATGTTTTCAATTATATGTTAAATGATATCATCATCCTACCTAAATGCACTTTGAACAAATGATGAGAAGAACAAATTACCTCGTTTCAATGTGTTTGGCCTCCCTCCTGGATCTTACTTTATCGATTGTCTTAGTGGCCTTCAGAGTGTTTTCTGTGAGATTCCTGTCATATCTCTCTGGCCTATTGCGCTTCCTCTCAAACTCAAAGGTAGAATCCTACAAAATATGGAAACAGGAACAGGAAAAAACTGATAAACACCAAATCCTTTTTGGTCCAAGAAATGGTGGTCATGCAATGAGAAATACACTTAGTTAGATAAAAGATAAGGTGAATCAATCATATTTACTTGTGTCATGTCCTTTCCATGCAGCCGCCTATAGGCCTTGGTCCATTTCACCTTGTGAGGATTCCTCATCATCTTGAATTTCTAAACAGGAGGTGGGAAAGGTTCCTCAACAACCACTTACAATAGGGCTAAGTTAGGTTTTTGATTAGGTTCACAACAAATTCTGCTTCCAACTCAAATCTCTAAGTTAAAGATCCCCAAAAACAAAACAAATTGTACTAAGGTATGGAGGATCAAATGTACATTACTATGTCTATGACTGTGAGTGCTTTCATGTGGAGGGTCAAATCTACATAACTGGGAAAGCTTCTGTTCATACGTTGTGCCTAAATGTCCTCCCTCAGGGCATGAAAGATACCATTAGCTTTTCCTTTTAGGCACAAAAAATAATGGGATCCAAGTAATGAAGGATAACAAATTAACAAAGAACAAAACTTAATGAGTACACCTATTTCAATTGAATTGAACTGCATAGTTGTATTGACCAATGCAGTAAAAATAGTGTTATCTTTTCTAAGAAAAATTAAATTTAATCATGTGGTTCATTGTCAACCACATGGTTAAATCATATATATAATTAGAGAACCTAATGTACAACACAAAATTGTACTTAAATTTAACTCATAACAATAAATGGATCCAATAAGCTTTTCACATATTTTTCACTTTGTAATACATATATTTTTATTGTTGTATCTTAATAACTTGTTTGGATAGAGGGAGAGTAGAGTAGAGAGAGGGAGAGTACATTAAATTACTTTGTTTGGATTTCTTTTAAAGGAAGAGGGGAAGAGATTTGGAGGGGTTCTAACTACTTCTAACCTCTCATTTTTAATTCTCTCAAATTGGAGAGATTTGAAGAAAGAGTAAAGCATAGAAATGCTTAACCAAATGAATTACCAAATTTGTCCCTTACTATATTAACAAAATTACAAACTATAAAAAGACTAATTATTCCTCTTCCTTTTACTTAATTTTAAAAATATCTAAACAAGGTGAAGGATAACCATTCTCCTTTACTCTCCTCCCCTCTACTCTCTTTTACTCTCTTCTCCCTCCAAACTTCCAAATATAGAATTAAGGTACAACACCTAAAAAATTATAAGAAATTGTACCAAGTCTACTAAACATATTTTCAACTAAATTAGTTGAATTTAATCAGAGAACTTTAGGGAAAAATAATATTATTTGTGCTGTTTTTTTTTTTTTGAAAGCATTATTTGTGCTGTATTAAACAATATATTTATGTGATTGAGGGAATTTACAAAACCCTACGTAAGTATTTAGGCCTAAATTAATGGTGTTGATTCTTGATGGGCATGGTGTAGTTGAACTGTCTCCCAGGGCCTACTAACCCTCTTTCCACAAAACATTTGAGCCCCATTCCGACTAGGTCTTAGAAAAGACTTTCAAGATAAGCCCAAACTAGGTTTAGACTTGCCTTGGGTTGATCCATGATTAAAGCTTGGGCTTTTTCGCATCTATAGTAGTCTGACCAAAAAAAAATTGGAAGAGAAAAAGATAGCACTTACTACTAATACTCATAGTAGGAATTTTATTTCCAAATAACATTAAATATTAAAAAATTTAGTTAGTTGTCAACGTTTCAAAACAATGTTGAAAACTAGCATCTCAAGTGTCTAAAACTCGAGTTCCAAGATAAAAATCGAGTTTTTAAGTCTCGATTTGTATAGATGAAATGTTGGAAATCTAGTTTTTGAGACTCGAGTTTGGAAATCGAGTCTTAAAAACTTGATTTTCACTTCGGTTTTTGCTTTTTGGATCTCGAGTTTTAGAAACTCGAGATGCTAGTTTCCAACATTGTTACTAACGTGTCTTAACTTACTATATTATCCCTCCTCCCTATGCTATTCTGCACATTCCCCCCTCATAGTAGAATAGCTACTGAGAGGGAGGAGAAGGTTTTTTAAAGAAACCTTCTAAATATCAATTAAATTTTTAATATATATATATATATATATATTTTATGACATTATTTTCTCTAGGAATAATACTAGTTATCAACCAAGACTTTGCCTTCATTAATTAACAACTTAATATTAGAAAAAGAAACCTACCAGTTGCCCGTAAGAGTTTGATTAACAGTGAAGATTGTTGTACAGTATGTTCTGCGACGTGTAACTAATCTCTTCTATGTCATAAAAAATATATATATATATATATATATTAGAAAAAGAAACCTATCTTTAATTCAATTTTCTATTTTATTAATGAGATTAAATTCTATAAGGACGTGGTGTAAAACTCATGTTTTACCCCTCCAATCCCAACATGCCACATTATCTTATCACATATTTAAAAATAAACACAATCACACTCAATCAATTCTAATACCCATATATAAATCCAACCAAATTAGGAATCTATCAAAATGTTATTAGGTGTGGCAGGATATATTGAATTTTAATAAATTTTAAGTAAAATGCTAATGTGGCAATCACTTATTGGATGGTGTAAAACATAGGTTTTACACCCCATCCTTATAGAATTTAATCTCTTTATTAATCAATGTTCACTTTCCCTAACGTTGTTAAAGGGGTTTGGTTTGGATGGGCATATGTGCTAAGTTTCCACTCAAAAGTATTTATTCATTGTAACGTGTTTGACCAACTTATTTGCTGACAGTTTAGAGCATCCGCAGCCCAGCTTGTATATGCCAAATGTTAGGAACATTTGGCATTTAAGCCTCAAAACTCTCCACAATGGGAAGGGCATATTGCATATGCCAAAAAAATTTTGAGATTTAGCTACAGTACCATCTTAAATGTAAGATGGTACTGTAGCTGAATGTTATAAAAAAATATATTTTTTTAATGCTTTTTACCCGGCAAAATTTTCTCTCTTCTCTCATTTTTTCTCTTTCTTTCCTCTCTCTTCCTTCTCTCTTTCTCATCCCCTCTCTCTCTCGCCGAATCACCAAGCCGGATCGGAGCTCACGTCGGATTGAATTTCTAGATCGGCGTGGTGGCGAGCTGGTGGCGTGGCTGAGATCGGCGTGATGGCCGGAGGTTAGCGCGGTGGAGATCGGCCTTTGGTGGTGTTGACATGGTGACCGAGTCGTGCATGGAGATCGGTTTGGCGAGGTGGGTTTTGATTTTGGGTGGGTTCAGATGGGGTTTTGATCGGTGGAAGGAGATCGCATGGGTTCCGTTCCGATGGGGTTTTGATCGCGTGGGTGCTGTGGAGATCCGTTCCGTTCCGTTCCGATGGAGTTTGTTGGTTTATGGTTTAATGGATTTTTCTGGTGGGCGTGTGGCGTGGTGGTGGTGACTGGTGGTTTGTTGGGGTTCGGCGGCAGTGGCAAATCCGATCACTTTAAAGATCGGCATGGATTGTTGATGGTGGGTTTTTCTTCAAATTTTTGTTTTGGGATTGTTGTTGTGATTTGCTGGGGTGGCTGGTGGTGTAGCAGCAATTTGGGTCCGTGTTGTGAGTGATTGTTGCTAGGCAGAGGAGGTTTTTTCACGGTGAAGAGAGAAAAGAGATTTTTTATAGGGTGGTGGTGGTTGTGATCTTTTCTCTGGGTTTTTTTTTTTTTTTTTTTTTTTTGGTGTTGACGGTAATTTATGGGTGTGCAGCGGTGGTGAAGGTGTGCAGCGGTAGTGGTGATTGTGGTTCCTCAACAGAAGGAAAGAGAGAGAAAGAATAAATAATGTATAAATAATGTGTTGTATTATATAATGGTAGTTGTGAGTTATATTATTTTATTGTGTAAAAATATTATTTTAATGAGTAGGATTGTGAAATAAAAGTTGGGATGTTAGAGAATTGTAAAATTGTATTGTATAATTGATAAAGTGACTTTTTGAGATGGTAAAATAAGATAGAATATAGGATCCGGCTGTGGATGCTCTTATTTGCTTTTTGCGAGGAGAAAAAAGTGATTTTGACAAATAAATTGACTCATTTGAAATATTACCTTTTAAGGCCAAATATTACCATTTATTTTCTTCTTACATTTGATAGATTTTTGTAAGCAATACAACTGCCGAATACTGAGTAAGTCTAGTGTCACAAACTTTTTCATAATTTTACCACAATTTTATTATGTAGCGCCTTATGATTGGTGACAGAGCTATTCTTGAACTCGGAGGCAGTGGCCCCCCCAGATTTTCAAAAAAATTTTAAATATATATAATATATTATTTTTAACCATTTATTTCAATAAAATTGCAATTTGCCCCCTTAACAATATTATTAATATTTTTAAATGCTATAAAAAAAAATTAACCCAACAACAAAAATTAAACCCAAATAACACCTAAAAAAAATCAAAGCCGGTTCTAATTAAATATCTACCTAGCCTAGAGTAGGAAACACCCAACTTACCTCACACATATAATATAATAAAAGAGAAAAAAGAAAGAGATTTCTAAGCTGTACAACAACCAAAAAAAAAAAAAAAGGAAAACCTAACTTACGGCTGAACACAGTGAGGAATTCGGCAGCCAGCCAGTGGTAGAAGAACTGAAGAAGCAAAGCCAGTGGCAGTGGCAGTTAGGGACGCTGGGGCTGGGACGGAGAGACCTGAGAGTCTGAGACTCAAATGCAGAATATACTAGAGAGAAAGGGATAAAAGAAAGGTAAAAATCTGATCCAAAACTTGTCTTTAGCATTCTTTTATAAATGAAAAAGTTGCATCTGACAAGTGACAAACACAACAACACACGCAACAGTCAACACTTATTGCATTTGATTTTTTTATTTATTTATTTTGTTTTGTCTTTAGCAATGGTGAATAGGCCGTGATGTTTTGTGATTTTTTTTTTTAGTTTTGTCTTTAGTGTTCTTGCCGAGTGTCTTTTAAAACATTAAAGTTGGATAAATAATTAAAGAGATTATTTATAATTTTGAAATTTATTGGTTAGTTATTGAATGTTTATGTGTATAGTATTTGTCTATTGTGTGTAATAATTGTAGATTATTGACCATATAATAACATAATAATTTCAAATTATATTTTATTTGTAGATTATGAAAAAGTCAACTACCATATTTGATTTTTTCAAAAGAAAATTTTCAAATGATTTAGAAGCTAATACTAGTAGTGCAACATTGCCAACCACTAATATTGAGGAAAATCCTGATGTTCCAATTGAGGAAAATCTCGACGTCCCAATTGTTTATACTTTTGCCCCTCCTAACTCCAAGTCCTGGCTCTGTCCCTGTTGGTGGAAATAAAATAGTGGGTTTATGTGGGTTCATGATTTCACCAATCATGATTCGCCACGTAGCAAAGTTATGACAAAGTTGTAGAAAAGTTTGTGGCACTAGACTTGCTCCCGAATACTATATGATATAAATTAGGATTAAGATACTCTAGATTTCCTAGGGTACTCTACCAAATAGATTTCCTTAAATCTTAATCATTCTTTAATGATTTAATGATCTAGATTTTACCATATCAGTATTCCATTAATAATAATCTTAATTATTTTGTTTGCAACATTATTTTATTATTTTAAGAGTATTGTTAGTAGAATGCTAATATAACAAAATCTAGACCTTTAAATCATAAAAGAGTAATTAGGATTTAAGGAAATCTATTGGTAGAGTACTTTAGGAAATCGAGAAGATTTGAATCTTATAAATTACATGGTTAAATGTAATTGGGGATTCTAACGTACAACACCTAAGAAATTATACCTAAATTTTACTCATTAACAATAAGTAGGTCTAGTAAGCTTTTCACATACTTTTTGCTTTGTAATATAGATTTTTTATTGTCATACTATAATAAACTCTAACTTACGTATAACTTTTTTAGGTGTTGTACTTTCAATTTTTCAATTAATCACATGGTTGTTTTACTAAGAGCACAATTTAGGCATAATTTCTTATCTATTATACCTTAAATTTTCTATTTAAGTTCAAGCACATAGTTGTATTTATCTTCCCTATGCATATTTTAAATTTTCTATTTAAGTTCAACCACATGTTTGTATTTTTTTTATAAAAAAAATAGGGATGTTTATCTCACATTAGTTGTGTTTGTCTAGTGTTCGTTGTTTCTAACGTCAGTCTACAACTACAAAGGTTAAGCTTTTTGTAGTTGTACTCTGGTTATGTAATGTATTATAATCTCGGTTTAAAATACTATTATTATTTTTGTGTGTGTTCTAATAAATATTATTGTTTACTAAAAAAAAATTCAATTAGTTTATGCACAACATCACAAATGACATTTAAATTCATTTGGTCAATATAATTAAAGTTAACCATGTGACTGATTTGACTTATATAATACAAACAATTAGTAGCCAACTTAGGTATAGTTTCTTATCTATTATACCTTAAATTTTCTATTTAAGTTCAAGATTATACCTTAAATTTTCTATTTAAGTTCAAGCACACAGCTGTATTTATCTTCCCTATGCATATTTTAAATTTTCTATTTAAGTTCAACCACACGGTTGTATTTATCTTCCCTATGCATATTTAAATTCAATTAGTCCATGTACAACCTCACATAGGACATTTAATTTCAATTGGTCAATATAATTAAAGTTAACCGTGTGGCTGAGCTGACTAATATAATACAAACAATTAATAGCCAACTTAGGTATAGTTTCTTATCTATTATACCTTCAAATAATTCAATTTCCTTGAAAAATGGAGAGCCCTCCCATCCAGCCTTTTAAGTTTTAAACGTAAGTCATAAAGTGACATAGGAAAAATTAGGGAAAATCTGTCTACCTGCTTGTGGGGATAGGACGGGCTGGATTTGAGTTTGAATAAGAGCTGGATAGTATGGGATTTAAAGGCAAAGAATAGGCTGAGAAGCAAATAGACATGTTGCAGGATTTCTAGGCAACAGTAAAATTAGGTTATATTAGGATTGTTCTGTGGTTAGACACTTACTAGACAACATAATTATTAAACAAGTGAGAATTTGGCCACAGTCAATATAAAACTTGAGCATATCAAGAATATAATAATAATAAATTATTTTTAAAAAATTTAAGAATATAATAATAAATTATTTTAAAAAAATTTGAGTACGTTAAGATCATGAACATACCTCCAGGATGAAATCTCATGTATGGAGATATATTGTACACACGACCCTTTAATACAGTCCACATGGAACCTTCTTTCTGATGTTGTTTAACTTCATTCATAGAAATGAGCCTCTTATTTGACTGTCCCTTCAAATCTGGAATCAAGAAGCAGAGTCAGTAATGTTTCAATTACCATGTAAAAGACATTACCATAAATCAAACTTGCATTACAAGCTCATGCAGTACAACTAACAACCATTTTAATTAATTAAAATTGTAAACACATATAAGTCTCTCTACTAGTTTATGTAGGAAGTTCACAATATGGAGAAGACTTATCATTTTTGGTTTGTTTGTACCCTCCACATGTTAGATTGTCTCACTTGCAAAGTGAAATACCAGTTTGCAATTCTTAGGAAAAGCAAATTACATATCCTCTGATTAAAAAAAATTCACTGGTTATGGGGGGAGTTCGTAGCTTCTTCATAGAGTCCAAATTCTTTAGATTAGTTTTAGAGGAAGGGGGCCGTTACTTCTTGCTACGGATCTTTGAGAGGGGCAGATTCTTTATGAGATCAGTTTTCATGGGTAAGAATGCAGCAATATGGCTGATGAATAATATTGAAGACTTTGTTGTTGGGGAGAGTTCCAAGCAGTTTTTTATTTTTAGAGATGGGGACACTGCTTTTACTCTCCAAAGGAGCATCAACTCTTCTGGTCAGTTCTTGCTACTGACTGAACTCAAAGTGGGTGGATGTAGGAGGTCAGTTATTATCCCTGAAGGCAAAGAGAAGTTTGGTTGGAGGGCCTTTGGCCTTGAACTAAGAAAGCTGTTGAATCCTTCCCATTATGCGATGGCTGGTTCTGGTCTTCCAAGTTTTTTTCCTCAGGTGCAGAGGTATAACTTGGAAGCTCAAAACTCTAGAACTTTTGCTGAAGTTGTGCAAGGTTTCCATGGAAGAACAGGGGATAGTAAGCACCTTAAGCAGCTGGATGAGAAGAAGGGGGTGAATCTGAGACTTCAAGGTGCCAAGGAGGGGGTTTTTCCGGTGGGTAAGGCTGATAAGTTGGAGGTGGTGAGAAAGGACCGGAGGAAGCAGAGCATTAATGTGGAGGCAGAGGTTGGTGAGCAATATCTGGCAGACAGGAGGTTATGTTTCCCAAGCTTCAGTTTAAATTCAAAAGTTTATGAAAAGAGGAAGAAGAGTGATGTTGGGAGATCTTGCTGGTCAGGAAGAGGTCTTATCATTGAGGTTGATGGGATAGGGAGGAGGCGGGTTTCCTGGAACAGAAACAACGTGGGAGATATGAATTTCAGAGGGGATTCACGTGCAGCTTCGGATTGCAATATAGGAGCCACTAAGGCCCTTAAATGGGTTGAAAGGGAAACTAAACAGGCTGCACAAGTCTTGGGCCTTGCCACAAGCCCACTGTTGACTGACCCAGGTGTGGGTTTTTTTTAAATCCACTTGCTCTGGCCCAAGTCATTTTGAGGTGGGTGAGAGCTCCCGGTCTGGAGAAGAGAGACCAACCCAGTGTCGGATGAAGGAGGCGAGCCCTATGGCTCTTTCCCTGTGCTCCGACCTTGAGCCGGTGGTGCTGGGCCGGGTTTCTCAGCCTCCGTCGGCCAGGTCTGGAGTAGAGAGACCAACCCAAAGTCCGGTGAAGGAGGCGAGCCCCATGGCTCTTCCCCTGTGCTCCGATCTTGAGCCGGTGGTGCTGGGCCGGGTTCCTCTGCCTCCGACGGTGGCCGACGGCCCATTTTTCGCCGGAAGTAGCTCCGATGAGCCCAGTTTGACACCAGGTAAGGCTGAGCTGGAGATTTCGCGGTCATCGGTGGATGTTCTCTCTTTTTTTCTCTTCCTCTCTGGCTTCTTTTTGAGCTTTTCGAGGGCTGGGTTTGTGGACACACCCATAAAGGCAATGGGTGATGCCCCTGGGGAGGGAGTTTTGGTGATGGAAGAATTGGATAACTCAGATATGGGTTTGGATGTGTTTCACACGAAGGCAATGGGTGAGGCCACTGGGGAGGGAATTTTGGTGGTGGAAGAGTTGAACAATTCAGATTTGGATTTGGGTGCGATACCCACGAAGGCAGTAGGTGATGCCCCTGGGGAGAGTGCTTTGGTGGTGGAAGAGTTGAATAATTCAGATTTGGGTTTAGGAGGAGAGGATAGCTTATCAATCCCTCTGAGGTCTATCACTCCCTTTGGGCTGCCTTTGTCAGCTGAGTTGAATTGTGATTATGAGGCATTGGAGTGTGTGGATACGTTAGATATTTCTAGGTGGGTGAAGAATAGACTTCCTGGTTTTAGTAAGCTGGTTGGGCTTCCTCTGAGTCGACATGAGAAGTTATGTATTGCTTTGCTACAAAAGATTGAGAAGGAGACGGAGGATGTCAAAGTGTTGAACATGAAAGTTGCAATTCCTAGAAAAGCTCTCATTAAAAAGAATAGAGGGAAGAGAGAGTTGAGGAACTTGCAATCTTCGGTTAACTATGATGGCAAGTAGAGTGTAGGTTGCTGAACTAATTTATCAGTTGGGATTTTCATGTCTTTATGAATTTAAAAATTCTTTCTTGGAATGTTAGGGGTTTGAATGATTGTCGAAAACGGTCAGTTGTAAAAAATTTATTGCGTGGATGGAAGTGTGATGTAATTTGCCTTCAAGAGACTAAGCTTTCTGGCTTGGACAGACAAATGGTTGGCAGCTTGTGGAGCTGTCCTTTTGTGGATTGGGTGGCTTTAGATGCTGTCCAGACGGCGGGTGGGGTTTTGCTGATGTGGGATAAGAGGGTCTTGGAGAGGTTGGACTTTCTTCTGGGTTCCTTTTCTGTGTCTGTTCTGTGGAAAGGGGTGGGGGATGGCTTTACCTGGGCGTGTTCTGGGGTTTATGGCCCAATCGATAATAATGCGAGGGGTCTTATGTGGGACGAGTTGGTTGGTATTCAGCAATATTGGGACGTCCCTTGGTGTTGCATTGGGGATTTTAATATTGTTCGTTTCCCGAGTGAACGGTCGGGTAATTCTCGTCTTACTCCGGCTATGGAACTTTTTTCGGAGTTCATTGAGGATCTTAATTTGATTGATTTGCCTTTGGAGGGTGGGAGTTTTACCTGGTCTAGTGGCTCCGATCAGCCTTCAATGTCTAGGATAGACAGAGTGTTGGTGTCTCATGATTGGGAAGAGCAATACCCGGATGTGATTCAGCGGATTTTACCTCGTCCTGTTTCAGATCATTTTCCAATTCTGGTGGAGGTTGGGGGAATGGCGAGGGGGAAAAGTCCGTTTAGGTTTGAGAATATGTGGTTAAAGACGGATGGGTTCTTTGATAGAGTTCACTCTTGGTGGAATCGGCATTCTTTCTCTGGTACTCCTAGCTTTGTGTTTGCCAAAAAATTGAAGGCCTTGAAAGAAGATATCATTCAATGGAACCGTTCGGAATTTGGTCATGTCGGACGCAAAAAGTCTCAATTATTAGAGGCTTTGAAATTGCTTGATGCCAAAGAAGGGGAGTTTGGCCTCTCTGAAGCAGAGACAAGCGAGAGAATTGTGGTGAGATCCGAAGTAGAGAGTCTTCTCTCTTTGGAAGAAATCTCATGGAGACAGAAATCCAGAATGTTATGGATTAAGGAAGGAGATAATAATACTAAATTCTTCCATAAGATGGCTAATTCCCGTAGAAGGCTTAACCATCTAAGCACTTTGGAGGTGGATGGGGTGGTTTATGAGGAGGAGTCTGAGGTGGCTGCTCAAGTGGTCCAATTTTATAAAAATTTGTATCAGGAGACAGAGGAGTGGAGGCCTTTCGCGGAAGGCTTAGAGTTTGATCAGATAATTGGGTCGGAGAGGTGCTGGCTTGAAAGGAGGTTTGAGAAGGAGGAGATTCTTCTAGCTGTTAATGAGTTGGCTGGGGATAAAGCCCCAGGCCCAGATGATTTTTCTATGGCCTTCTTTCACCATTGTTGGAGAGTGGTGGAAAGAGATGTTCTAGCAGTTTTTGAGGAGTTCTATCTTCACAGTAAGTTTGAGAAATCTCTGAACGCTACTTTCATAGCCTTAATTCCTAAGAAGAATGATGCTTCCAATATCCGAGATTTCAGGCCTATTAGCTTGGTGGGGAGCTTGTATAAGATCTTGTCTAAGGTTTTGGCAAATCGTTTGAAGATGGTTTTAGACCAACTGATCTCTGAGTCCCAGAATAGTTTTGTGGGAGGTAGACAAATTCTTGACTCAGTTCTTATTGCTAATGAGTGTGTTGATAGCCGAGTTAAGAGTAAGATTCCGGGGGTTATTTGTAAGCTTGATATCGAGAAAGCTTATGATCACGTGAATTGGGAGGCTTTGCTAGATCTCTTGAAGAGAATGGGCTTTGGGGAGAAGTGGTGTAGATGGATCCGGACTTGTATTTCAACTGTTCAATTCTCTATTTTGGTTAATGGGACTCCAGCTGACTTTTTTAGGAGCACGAGGGGTCTGAGACAAGGGGACCCGCTATCTCCTATGTTGTTTCTGGTTATTATGGAGGTTTTAAGCAGAATGTTGAAAAGAGTTGAAGGTGCTGGTTTGATCCAAGGTTTTAAGGCTGATGGTAGACGGGGTGAAGGGGAATGTGTCTCTCATCTTCTGTTTGCGGATGACACTATTCTTTTTTGTGATGCGGAAGTGGAGCAGATCCTTCACGTTCGGATGCTTCTTCTTTGTTTTCAGGCTATGACAGGTTTGAAGGTTAATGTCCTGAAAAGCGAGATGGTTCCAATAGGAGAGGTTAATAATGTGCATGCCTTGGCAGAGATTCTGGGTTGTAGGATTGGGACTTTGCCTATGACCTATCTAGGTATGCCGTTAGGGGCTCCTTATAAGTCTCCCTCTATTTGGAATCCTATTTTGGAGAAATTTAAGCGGAAGCTAGCTGGGTGGAAGAAGCTGTATTTGTCGAAAGGTGGAAGACTGACGTTACTCAAGAGTACGCTAGCTAGCCTTCCTACTTATTATTTGTCTCTTTTTACCATCCCATCGCATGTGGCGAATAAGATTGAGAAGATGCAAAGGGACTTCTTGTGGGGGGATTCGAAGGCTCACTTGGTGGGGTGGGATAAGGTGTGTGCTCCTAAGGCGAACGGTGGTCTGGGTGTAAGGAAAATAACCACTTTCAATAAAGCCCTATTAGGAAAATGGTTATGGCGGTTTGGGGTTGAGGAGACTCGTCTTTGGAGGAGGGTTGTAGTTTCGAAGTTCGGGGAAGAGTGGGGGGGTTGGTCTTCTAAGCTGGGTAGGGGTGCCTATGGGTGTGGTTTATGGAGAAGTATTCGTAAAGGTTGGGAGGTGTTTAGTAATTGCATTCAGTTTGAGGTAGGGGTGGGGGATAGAGTGAAGTTTTGGACTGATAGGTGGTGTGGGGACTTACCACTCCATCGTTCCTTCCCTTTAGTGTATGGGATTGCTTCTAATAGAGAGGCATCGGTGGCCTTGTCTCTCGAAAGGTTGGGGATGGAGGCTCGGAGAAGCTGGAATGTTCGCTTATTAAGGGGTCCTAATGATTGGGAGATGGGTGAGGTGGACGAATTCCTTCGCACCTTGGGTTCTAATTTGCCTCGATCTGAGCTCGGAGACCGTATGAGGTGGAAGTTGACAAAGAAGGGGGATTTTGACATCCGGTCTTTTTACAACAAGCTTTGCCGCCCTTTGCCTATTATCTTTCCTTGGAAAGGTATTTGGAAGGTTAAGGCTCCTCCGCGCGTCTCTTTCTTTGTTTGGACTGCAACTTGGGAGAGGATTCTTACAGGGGACATTCTGAGGCATAGAGGAGTTGTTTTTGTTGACCGGTGCATTATGTGTCGTAGTAACGGGGAGACGGTGAACCATTTGCTTCTTCATTGTGAAAAAGCTTTTCAGCTGTGGAGCTTGGTTTTTAGAACTTTTGGGATCTCTTGGGTTCTGCCAAGATCGGTTGCTGATACGCTTTTTGGTTGGTGGAATTGGTTTGGAAAGCACTCTTCTAGCATTTGGAATTTAGCTCCTTTGTGCCTTATGTGGTGTATCTGGAGGGAGCGGAACTGGCGAACCTTTGAGGATACGGACAAATCCGATAATCAGTTGCTCGCTTTCTTTTGTGGTTCTCTTTTTGATTGGTCTAGGGCTTGGGGAATCACCTCTAGTGACTCTCTCCCTTCTTTCCTTAATTCTCTGCTCTGTACTTAGTTCTTTTGTTGGCTTTTGTTTGTTTTGTTGTCTTTTTTGTTGTTTGTTTCTTTCTCTGTACTCCTTGCTCTACCTTTTGTTTTTCTTGAGGTAGCTCTTTGAATATACATCTTTTTACTTATCAAAAAAAAAAACAATATGGAGAAGCTAGATGCATAAGCAACCTTCAGGCAACCCAACTCCATCTAACTATAAGCAATAGACCTATTTTCTAACTAAAATTGTCCATAGTTGCCAGACACAACAAAGAGGGAGAGCAAGCCCCACATGATTTTGGAAGGAAATCAATAGAGGAACAGATTGTTATGGTGTGTTGTTTTATTGGAGGAAAAAAGAAAAATAGAAACAGAAATGCATAAAAAAAATTAAAATAAATAAAATAAAAATTTAAGCATATTTGACCATCTAAAAAAATTTGAAAAACCTATTTAGGTGGAAAAATGTCAAATAAATAATTTTGCATAAGTATATAAACTTTTCAAAAACAGGACAAGACACAGGTACAGAAGCATCGAAGAAAAATACAAAGAGACTACCTAAGAGAAGAGAAATTTTAAATGCAGATTCTAAAATGACCTGAAAGGAGGATGATGAGAGCAAAAATGTTAGGTGTCCAAAACACTTCAGCTTAAAATACTAGCATGGATCCACCCACTTTCTAATATACTAGCATGGAGCCAAAGGGAGAAAGCAGTTTCAAAAGCAATTCTTGCCAAGTAGATGAGGAATATTCTCTTCAAAACAAATAATGTGTTAATCAAATTCAACGAAGTGTTCTACTCATGTAGCATAGAAGGATATCAAATTCCATCAGCAACAGATCATCACAGCAGCCCTGTAACCTTAATTCAATTTCTAAAACTTCTTTTTCCTAAACCTAAGCTTTCTTATATCACACCACCTCAGAAGATTTCAAAGATTGAACCTTTCAAGGCTCCCATACATCATTGAGCCTCTCAAACTGCAAATTAAGGATTAATCTTGAGCATTGCTTAAAAGGCAAACCTCAAGTCATAATAGCTTTATAAACTAAACATAATTGTGACAGAAACAGAAACAAATTAATTAGTATTTTATAGCACACCCCTCAGAGGGTTTTCAAAATCGCCGGAAAGGACCAAAGGAAGAAAAAAAGTGTTAAACACATGAAGCAAATTCACAAAGAAATATATTTGTCAAGTACCTGTGAGGTCAGGATGCGTTCGCGTAAGCTTAAGCCAGTCCATTTGGCTATATTCTTTCTCAAAAGGAACCTTGGCTCGGGGTGCAGGCTTCCTTGCAACAGTCCGTTCCTGGATTTTGTTGACAGTCTCCAGTGCCTCCTGATGCTACTGGTCTTGACAGTTCACTTGACTGTTTTGGAGAGGATGTATCAATAACATTGAAAGACACAGAAACAACTTTATTGGAGCTTCATTCCACAGAAAACCACTACCCTGACTACCATTGCTGCCATTTGAGAATTCATCTCCTATAGTAATATCACGAACATCCGAGTCATCCGACACAAGCTTCTTTGTCTCATGATCTTCTTGGTCTGAAGGTGAGCTAACCTAAATTTATAACCATAACCATCTACTTAGATAAATTCATTCAATTTAAAAAGCACCCAAAATCAAACTTATTTTAACATAGAGAATTCTTAATATAAGTTCAAGCCAATTCAATAAGGTAATTAAGCTATAAATTTATCACATCAAATGTAAGTACCAGACATACCTGACAAAATGTAAAATCATTGTCATTGTCCATCTCACGCAGATTGCAGTTTCCAAATCAATTTAAGCAATATTTCCTGTGCAAAGTTACAATTATTAACAAGTATACTGTTTCACTAGCTGCATTTATTATGACTGCGTTAAAAAATATATATCTAACAATGTCTAACACACCTATCAACCAGAATTTTTAACAGTGGGGGAAAAGACAAATGCACACTATATTGGGACTATCTGGCCTTTTGCCTTTAATTTTTAAAAAAATTAGCAATATGCCCCTATTTCGAAACTATATAGGGATATGTCCCTGTTTCGATACTCAATTACCCTAAAATTGAGTTTCAATGAAATACTCGATTCATATAAAATTGAGTTATGCCCGATCAAACTTTAAAATATATATATATATATATATTTGCATGTACCTCGACTTTGAGAAAATCAAGTTCCATGCAAAAAAATTTTTTATAAGTGTAAGCCCAATAATAGCGTTTTTAAGGCCTACAGTGACGTTTTAAAGCCCTATAGCGGCGTTTTCTTGCAAAAAAAAAATTTTATAATTGTTGTCACCCCCTACCAGGTTCAGGGAGCCCCTATAGTGGCGTTTTTAAGCTCTATAGTGATGTTTTAAATCCCTATAGTGGCGTTTTTGAACTCAATTTCCATAAACTCGAGTTCCATGCTTTTTTTTTTTTTTTTTTTTTTTTTTTTTTTTTTTAAGTTTGATCGGGCATAACTCGATTTTCTATGAATCGAGTATTTCATTGAAACTCGACTTTAAGGCAATTGAGTATCGAAACAGGGACATATCCCTATATAGTTTCGAAATAGGGGCATATTACTATTTTTTTTTTTAAATTAAGGGTAAAAGGCCAGATATTCCCACTATATTGAATACAATTATTATAAAATAAGCAATAACCTATTCAGGTTCCCCAATTTCCATTACTTATGTAGTTCTCCATCTTTCTTATCACACCACACGTAAAGTTCTCTACAATTCCAACAGCCATCTCAGAAGGTTCATTGTGCTTAACTTTTTTGATAAGTTTTCGCCCCAAGAAAAAAATAATAATCACTATGCTTAACTTCACCTCCAAGTTCTCAACAATTATTCAAACTTCATGCTGCTAAATCACTGCACTTTAATGCCAAACCAAAATTTCAAAATTCATTACAATCTTGAGCAAACACACCAACCTCCACATAACTTTGGACTTCAAATCTCAAAATTTCACTTCATTTCAATCAAATAACTTTCTACATTGACAATAAGAGTAACTTAGCCTTAATCCCAAAATTTTGGAGTCAACTTATGGATCCTCAATAGACTAATCAAGGTTTGACACATGCTTTCTTTTCCAAAATTCTTTTCTATCCAAAATCATATTCTTTGTTACCTCCTTAATCGGTATGTCCTTTTTTACTACTTCTAATCTTTCTCACTGTTACATTAGTCACTCTGCTTTGCACATAACCAAACCATCTCAAGCGACTCTCCCTCATCTTTTCATCGATAGGGGTTAGCCATATCTTTAAGCAAATTTCTCAATTTCAAAATCTTTCATTGTAATTACAATTTTCTATTTTGACATTCTCATTTCAGCTACACTCATTTTATGAACATTGCGCTTAACAGCACAACACCATAGAGCATAGCTAATCTTATAGCTTTTTAAATTGACGCCATCTTTGAAATCTTTGAAAACCCATTAAAAGTTCAACCCTCCCCAACATTTTATGGATGGATTTTTCTTTATTCAAGACATGAAAATTTTAAAACCAATACTATCTCTAAGCAGGGTTGCAGAAAAAATTCTCAAATTTTTCAATAACCCAAAACAGCATCAAACATGATCATCCAAAATATAATCCTAATATTTTCCTCCCAATTTTCTCAGCAACCAAACAGATTATAAACCTCAAATTACACTCATTCTTCAAGCATTAACAGTCAAAAACTTCATCATAATAAAAATAACGTAACAAAATTCAAGCCAATCATAACAACACAACATTATTAACCTAAAAGACTAATTTTTTTTTGTGAATACTATGAATTTTTCAAAACCAAACAGAGCTTAGTGGAGATTGAGAAAACGTACGTACTAGAGAAAAGAGTTTGGATCGTATGGATTTTCCGAGTTCGACTTGTTTATTGTGATTTTCGGAGTTCGACTTGTTTATTGTGCTCAGCCAATCGAGATCGTATCGGACCAGGTTCTGAATGAATGGGTCCGTGCGTGTTTTCTTTTTCCCTTTTGATGTCTTTTGCTGTAATGGTTGGTGGCTGAGGAGTATTTCACTAAACGATCCGTTATGGTTTGCCATGTCAGCAGAGCTAAGTACACTTTTACTTTTTTTTTTTTTTCTTTTTTTAATCAAAGTTTAATTATAAAATTAGTGGTAATTTTAGGTTACAACTTTATTAAATATCTTTTTATTGAATGTGCATTTATAAAATTATTGAATTATATCTTCTTCTTATATTCTCCATACTTATAAATTTTGTAGAAAATTAAAGATCAATAACTATGTCATTAATAAATTATTTAAATTGCAAATTTTTGTAATTTAAAATTATGCATAAATATATAAGCTTATAAATTATATAGTTAATAATATCCGATTGACATAAAATTTGACATATCTATTAAGAGTGTAAAAAAACATGCAATTTAACAGTTAAATTTTTAAAATTGTAATAATGTTTTATTTTATTAAATAAGGTTGTAGTCTTAAATTACAACCAATTTTGCAGTTAAACTTTATCATTTATTATTATTATTATTATTATTTGGAGAGAGGTCCACCCCTAGTTTTAAAAAACGAAATGGACAAGAATTGAAAAAAAAAATTGATCATTGGTTTTGTGGTTCGACTACGGTCATACTGTTGGTCGAACTGATGATGTCATAATTAATATTATTTAAATATTTAAGTAATTTGTATGTGAATTTTAATTTTTCATAAATTATATTAAGAAAATATAAAAAATAGAAAGAATTTTTTGGCATACAACCTTTTTTTTTTTTCTAGTTACTAATTGTTGAGAAAATATAGTACGCCTTTTAAGTTTCATAATTTTGTTTTTATAAATAATAGTTTAATAGTTTAAATTTAACTTTTAATTATTTATTTTTTAAACAAAGTAATACTAGTACCACAATATTTTTTTTAAAAGTAATATTAGTGTTACCACGTATTATATCATTTTTGTCATAACTGGGCACGTGGTAAACCATGGCCATTGATAAAAATGGTATAAATTGTATTCAAAAGCCAAAACATCAACGTGACTAGACAAGTCATTCCATCCCAGTCACACGTTTGTTCTTCTTTTCTATTCTTTTTTTTTTTTTTTCCTCCCTTAAATCTATCATCACCAAACACGCACACGCACACGTTGCCACCAGTACCACTGAACCTTCCCTCATTCATATCAAATTCAAACTTTTTACTTTTCAGTTGTCTTCTTTCCCATACTCTTTCGTCAAAGCCAGTAGGCATTCTCCTCCACCTCCTCCCTCTCTCTCGACAGGTTCTTTTTCAAAACCTAATTCCGGTCAAAGCTCAAAGCAAAGCTCTCTCATGCATTTCGTCCATGATCCAACACAAGTATTTCTTTAATTTTATTTTCACTCACAAATCTGAGATTTCCTCCAAATCTCATTTCAGTACAGATCAAATATGTTTTCACAATTTGGTTATAGCTTTTTTTTTTTTTTTTTCCTTCTTCTTCAATTTCAATAACCGGTTTAACCGCACCGGTTCTGGTTTTTCTTACTTTTTTTTTTAATGGGAACCAGTCACCAATTCGGTCCAGTTTTTAAAATCAAGGGTCTGCCTAAAGTTTTTTTTTTTTTTTACTCTGTTTTTGGCATGCGTAGGTTGGGTTTGGGTAACGAGTACTTAAGTTTAAAAGTTGTTTATCCAAACAAAAACAAAAAAAATTCTAAAAGTCACAATTTTTTTTTCTTTTTCAAAAAATATTTCGTAATTAAAAAAATTACAAATGGTAAATAGTAGAAAATAAAATAATATTAATAATTGGGTCCATATAAAGATCAATGATAACTTGACAACTTAAATAGTTGATGGATTCTATCCAGGTTATTATAAGGAGAAATCTCTTGGGAGTGGCAACCCTAAAATGTTAGTAAAAGATTTCGATTCCAAGATATTAAGAATATCATATAAGAACTATTAAGCCAACCCCTTGAGGTTCTGATTTTGGTTCTTAAAATCCTACAATCCTATACTCTGAAAATGATCTAATTGGCGTGGAATCTTTCATGGGGTAGGATCAATATGAGACCACAATCCTCAATGATGGAACATAAGATCCTATTATCCTACTTTATAGAATCCTTACAATCCTATCTCATAGAATCAATTTGAATTGGTGTAAAATCGTTCATATAGTTTCTAAGCAATATAATCAACATCTGTTGAAATTATTAAAATTATTTACAATTATGTTTCTCTACAATGAAATTAGGATTGTCCAACCCTATTGATTAAATTATAAAGGGTTTTAAAGAGCTTGACATTTCTCATTATATTAATACAATTGAAATATTTACAAAATCCTTATAACATTGGAATGAGAATGATTTTCCTTTTGTAGCCAATGTCAGATTTGTTAATTTGGAATTTTATGTATATTTTTATATATTGGAACTTGTAAGTTCGAAATTGGTCATTTATTCATGTATTGGTAATTTGGTACTAGTACATTTTATGAGTAAGTTAGGCCACATTTAATTTTGTTATTATAATTCTTTAACATGTATTACTGTTACTTTTTTTTTTTTTTTGGGCAGAAAATTAAACTTATAATTCTCAATCCGATCTACAAAACTTCTCATCGATCCCACATAAGATCATAATCTTTACTACCTTGAGATTGTCAATGGCACTGCTCTTTGTGACTGTGAGTGAGAGAAAAGTTGAGCCAACTAAGAGAAAGAGATAATAATAGAAACCGCGGAGTTAAAAAAAAAAAAAAAAAAAGTTTCTTTTGGTCTTATTCAGTCCTCTTTAGTCTTAAATGGTTCTATTTGGTCTTATTTGGTCCATTCAGTCCTCTATGGTCATATTTGGTCATGTTTGGTCCATTCGTTCATGTTTAGTCCTATTTTGTCTTATTTGGTCCTTTTCGCTCTTATTAGGTCCATTTTTCAATCCATTCACTCCTCTTTGGGCCATTCAGTCCTATTTAGTCTTATTCAATCCTATTTGGTCCTTTTCAGTTTTATTTGGTCATGTTTGGTCCATTCATTCATATTTAGTCCTATTTTGTATTATTCGGTCCTATTTAGTCTTTTTTGGCCCTCTTCGGCCATATTTGGTTCTGTTCGGTCTTATTCGGTCTTACTCGGTCATGTTTAGTCTTAATTAGTTCTGTTAAGTCTTAATCAGTTTTGTTCAGTCTTAGTTGGCCCATTTGGTCTTCTCCTATTCGGTCCACTCGTTCTCATTCAGTCCTATGCTGTCTTATTTGGTCCTCTTTGCTCTTATTAGGTCCTTTCGGACCATTCATACCTATCGGTCCATTTGGTCTTATACTGTTATGTTCAGTCTTATTCAGCCCAATCAGTCTTAATAGGTTTTGTTCAGTCTTATTCAGTCCTTTTCAATTTTATTCGGTCCTACTTAGTTTTATTTAGTCATGTTCGGTCCATTCGTTCATGTTCGGTGCTCTTCGCTCTTATTGTGTACTTTTTTGATCCATTCATTCCTATTTGGTCTTATTTGGTTCATTCGGTCTTAATCAGTTCTATTCGGTTCTTATTTGGTCCTATTTAGTCCATTCATTCATGCTCGGTCTTATTCTGTCTTATTTGGTCCTCGTTGCTCTTATTAGGACCTTTTCGATTCATTCAGTCTTATTCGGTCATATTTGGTCCATTTGATCTTGTTCGGTCCATTCATTCGGTCCTCTTCGATCTTATTTAGTCTTGTTCGGTCCATTCGTTCATGTTCGGTCCTATTTTGTCTTATTTGGTCTACTTCGGTCTTATTCAATTTTGTTCTGTTTTGTTCGGTCCTCTATGGTCTGAAGCAGTCCTCTTCGGTCCATTTTTTCTTTTTAACAACCCTAGCTCTTTGGCTATTTTTCAATCTAAGCCAACCAACGAACTTGGGTTGAAAAATCTTCAACCCGACCTATAGTATCTTTAAAAACCAATTAATCGTAAGGTCTTTTGATTGGGATAATATATATATATATATATATACATATATATATAAAGTCAAAATTGAGAGAAAATCCAATTAAATTATAAATTTATTGGATTTTAATTAAGATCCAATTTTGCACCACATTTCCTATTCAAGATTTTAACTTTTTGTACCAAGTTAATTACTCTTTGAAAAATATGAAGAGATCAATATTAAATGAAGTATATAAAAAACCAAATACACCTAATCTAATCATTTTATTATATAAATACAAATGATCTAAACCACCTTAAGATTGATCTTGGGATGATTTGTAGCATTTCATGGATCATATATAGTATGTTATAATCATCATGTGGGAAATTGATAAGTTTCATTTTAATATATTAAAAAATTATAAATATTTGTTATTGACCAAATTATAAGTATATACAAGTTAGTTAGGATCAAAACACCTCCTTGTAACTATATGATTTTTTTTTTTTTTTTTATTTAAGTGCTACCAAAAAATTACATGAAATTATCGTGGTTTAAGTTAAAATAAAAAATACAAACCTAAAAATATTAAAATATGATAGCTAAACATATGGTCTTCAAATCTTTTATTTTTTTGGTAAAGAATCTATAGATCTTATTGTGGGTTACATGCTAGTTTTACATTAAACTAAAAGCTAAAAGAAAACCCAATTAGATTATAAATTGAATTTCAATTATAGACTAATTTTGTACCATATGTCCCCAAAAAATTCTTAATTCTAGTGCCAAAAGGTGGAGAATGGAGACCACAATAATAATACTTACTTACTTATATAAGATAACCTTATTAGTACCCCCCATCACTCTCAATAAAATAGTTATTACTCTAATTATTATTATTTTTTATTAAAGGATTGTCTATATATATGGATGACAAAATTTGCCATTTAACATCATTTTAGAAACTATTTAGTTAGTTAGCATGTTTCTTAAACATTTTAGCAAACTAGCATCTCGAATCTCAAAGACTTGAGTTCAAAAAAGGAACTCGGGTTTCTAAGACTCGAGTTCCAAGTGTTGGTAGTCTGGGTTGGCAAAAAGTACATGTAGAACTCGATTCTTAGAGACTCGAGTTCCACCAGATTCACAAAGCTCCTCACCCAACAAACGCACCACCTCATCCCAATCACAAACTACAAACCTAAACCCAACAAACTCATTCAGATCAAAACTTGCAACGAGAGGGAGAAAATTCCAAGAGAGATAAGGAATGAGATTGAGAGAGATAGGGAACAAGTTTGGCGACAAGTTCTTCGACTAACGATCAAGAGAGCTGCCTCTCTATTTCTCTTTGTGGTGGTGGAGGAAAAGAGAAATGTTTGAGAAAGGGAAGAAAAGGAAGAATACTGTATGAGATATTATGAATCCATGGGGTTGATTTTGATTTGGGTCTAGGGCTGTTTTTAATTTGGGTTTGGAGAAAGAAGAATGAAGGAAGAAAAGGAAGAGCGGGGTTGTTTTTTATTTGGGTTTGGAGTTGTTTTTTGTTTGGGTTTAAAGAAAGGGTTTGGAGAAGGAAGAACGAAGGAAGAAGAGGGAGAACATGAAAAGGAAGAACAAGAAAGAAACTCGAGTGTTTAAAACTCGAGTTCCATGTGGATTTTAAATCCACCTCAGCTCTGCCAGCACATAGAACTCGAGTCTCTTAAGCCTGAGTTGCTACAGTGAACTCGAGTCTAAAAGACTCAAGATGCTAGTTTGCTAATATGTTTTGAAAACCTGCTAAATAACAAAATTGTTCCCAAAATGGTGTTAAATGGCAAATTTGGCGCATATAGACAAATAGAGACAACTTCATGATAACCTGTATATTAGTGGTTCATTCATTGAAACTCAATTCCTTCTATCTTTTTATTTATTTATTGGATGGTGCTGTGTTGTGAAATTTTAAAGTACTCACAAGTGTACAAATCGTACCGAAGTATAGTTTGACAAGAACGAGGTCAAATCCATAGGGGCTTGAATGAATGTAGGAAAATTAATCAAATCTTAACCAAATTAATCCTAATCAAGTTTAATAAAAATTGGTTGTTTGCAATTAAATCTACTAAGCAAATAATTAAACTAGCAAAGATATACTATAAAGTAGTAAAGAGATGTAAACAATCTAGAGAAATGAATTAATGTTTTGGAATCCACCTTGTAAGTCATATCAACATATATTTATGATCCTTAATTTTTCCCAACCACTACATGATAAACTAGAAATCAATCTTGCTACCATGGAAAATATTATCATTAAAAATTCTATTTAAATATCTAAAGCATGCTCTTCTTCGCTTCCTAACTATAAAATCAAATCATCAATTGTATCCGTAGCCAAACAAATCACAAGAGGTATCCAATTTTAAAATCAAGAAATAATAAACCAAGCATTCAATTAATTAAGACAAATCCTAAATCATGAGAAAAACATGATTGAACTCATATCTAGAATCTCATCTTAGTCAATTGATATGAAGCAAGAACAATTTAAATTATTAAAGAACAACTATTGTGGGAAAAATCAAATCACATAAACAATATTGATAATCCTTAACAAGGTTTTATACTCAACCTTAATTATAAATTTAGCTACTCATAGTAATTGAAAGAAAACACAAAACTAAATTACTATGCATTAAACTAGACAAAATAAAATAGAGAAACAAATAGTCACAATGTTGTCATGCAGAAAAGCTATAGAGAAGCCACATGTGGCACTACCTCTTGCTCCAATTTTTTGTTTTGCATCCCAGCCCTAGCACTAGCCTCCTCTAAATTTTGCCCAAAATAGCTTTTAAATAGGTCAAGAAATCCTATTACAAGTTGAATTCCAGTTTGGAGGAAATTCCAAATTTTTAGGCTTCACTTAACTGATGATTTTGGCCCATTTAACGTTATAATTTGGACTTTTGGTAAACTACAAATTTGTATCCCTTTAAGTTAACTTTCCAGCCCAACTTGAATCATCACAATTGGACATCTGAGCCGAAAGTTATGCAAAAAATACTAACTGATGTGCAGGTTGGAATCCTAATCCGAATTGAACTTAGATTTGGTACAAATTTCCCTTGATTCCTTGTTCCAACTAGACTTAAATTTAATTGGGTTGGCCGTCTTTAACTTCATCATGGTCCTTGTAAAAGTAAAGTTCATTAGTTTTCTTCTTTGCACAAATCCACTTATTTAATTCCATTCTCTAACAAAAGACAAATTCACACAATAAAATTCAATTAAGAACAAAATTGATTATTCAGCATTATTTCAAAACCAAATATAAAATGCATGAATTAACTCAAAATAAGTATAATAATGCTTTCTAACAACGATATAAATATGCAAAATTAAGTTATTATCAATGCACATCATGCTGAATCTGCTGATAATGATTCTTGCTTTACTCTACATCCATGGACAATGTTGACATTAGTGACTTGACATGTATGTATTATAAAGAAAGGGTAATTATTGAGTACTCTTGGAGTACCATAAATGCATACTCCACCCTCTCACATAACTGTGAGTCCCACTAATTAAATTTATGGTGGGACTCATAATTCATGTGAGAGGAAGGAGTACGCATTTATGGTAGGGGTGAGCAGAGTGATACCAAAGCCGACCCAACTGATGGGCACCAATCAAACCGTATCGTCTCCGTCACTGACCGATTAAGCCGAGGTCGACGATCAGATGGAGAATCCCGCTCGGACGCCGGTGCGGTGCTGCCATCAGAACTGCAACTCCAAACCGAGTTGGTTACCAAACCGACTGATATGGCAATATTTTGTTTCGTTCTGTAGGTGTTTTCACGTTTGGTGTTTTGTTGACAAAACGATTCATTTCACTTAGTAATTAATAAACAAAATATTTCAAAACAACGTCGTTTTGAATTAGGGTTGCTGATTTCTGCCTAGTATAAATAGCATTTTTCTACCGTCAGATGCTCTATCTCAGTATCTCTCGCTCTTGCTTGAGTCCGTGGACTGTGACCAACAACTGATCGTAAGTCACTGAGTCGCCTCTTGCAGCTTGGCAGGCTCACCATTCACGAGTCACGACTAGGCCAACTACCACACTTATGGAACCTTCAAAATTGGACAAGTTAGTAATGAGGTGAACCTGATATCTTGCCATGTTTGTACAATTCTAAGTTTGTAAAGTGTGTCTTCATATTGGAGAAAGTCATGTTCTATTGTCCTTACGTGAGAATATGTAAATTTCAAGTCAGTTGAAGAATATTTCTTCTATGTGTTCCTTATTCCTGTCTTGAGAATGCATAACAGGTGAGAGCTTCGACAATTGAAGAAAACAACTACATTGGGTTTGCAATAGGCTATTTTAAAGGTGTTTCCAAAGAAATGGCCCATAACGTAGCAGCCTAATGGCCCATAATTAACAATTAACACTTTAATTGTTAATCAAATCAATTATAATTTTAAGTCTGCTAACTTCTCTCTTTTTTTCTGCATTTTGATTGTTAGGGAAGGGAGACTGAGACTGAGAGAGTTCTCTCACTCTTCATATCTTTACTTCTTTGACTGGTCTGGTAGATTGGTTCAAGTGCTAGCCAAAGTATAAAAAGAACAAGTTAACACAAAGTACAAGAGCTAGTAACTACTAACTATATTATCAATCTGTTTTTGGGTATATCAATCCGTTTATGGGCTAATTGCTTATATATCAATTTGTTTATATATCTGTTTTTGGGCATATTTCTTTATTGCTTATATATCAAATTATCATTTGCTTTAATATCAATATGTTTCTGGGCATATATATCAAATTATCAGTTGGTTGAACAAGTTTTTTATTATAAAAAAAACAAATAGAATTTTTAATGTTTTAAACCAACCAAACCAATTAAACCGACCGCAAAAAACCGCACCGCTATAGGTCAGAAAACTGAGCCTAAGCAGTATGCATTGGTTTTAATTATGAGAAAACCGATCCCTATCGGTTTGGTAACAAATTTGAGAAAAAACCGAGCCGACCGAACCGCACACACTCCTATTATGGTACTCCTAGAGTATTCAATAATTTTCCATAAAGAAAATAATTATTGAAACCTATAACAATACTAATAGGCTAACAATAAGGAGTTAGCTTAAGGAATTGACAAATTGTTGAAATTAATTGGTATAGAGAATATTATAGGTGATAATTTTTCCAATTGGTTGACGAAAACTTGAAAAATTATACAACATGACCCTCTTTGTAATTTCATTTATTAAATAATGGTATTTTAATCCAAAAAATTTATTCAAAAACCTTTAACAAGGTTTGATATTTACTATTGATTTTTTAAATATTAAGTACAAGATTTAACAATTACGATTTGTGATATAAAATCTAGGGAATATTAAAGTTACTATCAATTTTATTATAAAATCATTTACAAATTAAAATGATAACAAATGTAATTGGTGACACATCAAGGACAAAATAAATCAATTTTTTAGTTTATTTATTTATTGAGTTTTAAAAGTTCAATTTAAAGTTAAGATTCCTTTCAATTATACTATAATTCTATATTAGTTATATTTTCATGCAAATTCATTCATCTAAACCTCAAAAATATAAAAAGGCTTAATTTAAATTTATTAATCTTTTATGCAATTATATGAATATGTACAATCCGTTACTTACTAAGTATGAAAAAAATATTTTGTATTAAATAATACCACGTCATCCGTATCAAAACATAATAAATGAGAGATATGTGTGAAAAGATAACTGCCTACTATCACATGTCTTTCATTTGTTAGTAGGATAGTTATTTTTTACTGACATATCTTACATTTATTGGATTTTGATACCGCTAGCGTGGTATCATTTGATACCAAATAGCTTCTCTATTAAGCAAATGTAGAAGATCATAAGCTAATTATCATAATTTACACAATTAAGAGTTATATTTCAATTTCTTCATAACCAAATTTCAAAATGTCATAGTAAATCAAATTAATAATTTTCGTGAAACTCACTAGCCACTATTAAGTATTAACACTATTTTTTTTTTTTTTTTATAAATCTAATATAACAAACCATATAAACGGTTGTGAAAACCAAGGAAAAAATTGTGTATCTCAAATTTATTTCATAAATATAATATAAAATAACAATTTTTTCGCAAAAGTAATAAAAAAAATTTTTGGTAGACTAAATAGGCAACAAAACCCCAAAAAAAAAGTCATATGATTTTTGCCTACTTTTCAAATTTTTTCACAAAGAGGAATTCTAAAAATCTAAATTTGACTCAATCAGGATAAGGTTGACAGTGAGGTCTGCTAGCAGCTCACATGTTTATAATCTTGAAATCTTTTAAATACACACAGGTCCATTCTCCAACACCACTAAATAGTACTAGCCTCTAAGCATGTGCGTGAGCGCGTGCTCAAAAGCTCTTCTATTTTTTGAGTAAGGGTTAATTTAGAGCATTTATTATAATTTGGAATTACTACATTTTCTAATCACAAAAAAAAAAAAAACTTGGGGATGTGATGAAAAATTATTTCACCACACATAATACTCATCACACCCTAGGTTTTTTTTTTTTTTTTTTTTTTTTTTTTTTTTTTTTTTATGACTGAAAAATGTAGTAATCTCAAATTATAATAAATGTTTTAAATTAACTCTTATCCAAAAAATAGAAGAGCCTCTAAGCACGCGCTCATAGGCTAGTAAAAAATAATGGTTAAAGCTTTATAAATATAGTATATAAAACTTACTGGTATTAACATCATAATTTATATGACTTGGTCCAGCCTCAAAGTCATTTGCCATTATAGTTGGATAGGTTGGAGGGAGACCTAAATTTAATATTATAAACATTGACTTAGTATCTTTGTATACATTGACATACAACTAAAATGCCAGAAACTATGGATTTTCACAAAATAATAAGATTACAAGCAATGAAGAATGTTATAAGATACAAAACTATAATCTCACCATTGACTTCTTGCATAGCGCTATGCTCAACTGGCATATTGCGTGCCAAGTTTTGGATATGTGTAAGCCAACAACTTCGTCCAACCTCATGATTAGGTGGTATTAGTGATAGGTTTGTTGATGTTGAATTAGAATGTACAACATCTTCTTCATTTAAATTTTCTGGGCCTCCCACTTAAATGTGATCACCGCTCAAAGTTTGCTATCTTTGTCTTGAGTAATTAGCACGACGTCTTGCCAATTGAATATTTCTGCTTTCATTGTCTTCTCAAGCGAGCATAATATCTCCATCGTTCTTGACGACGTTCTATGTCATCGGTATTCACCATCGCTGTATTTTGAGAACTCATTTCTACATTAAATTAAATTAAATTTATAGTGGTGGTTGCACATACATACACAATAATCAATAGATTTTTCTTTGTCACAAATAGGGTGTATTAAAACCTCAATAAAGTGAACTAATTTTGAACAAATTAATCACATGTAAGAATTGTAATAATATGTGTAATTGTAATAAATTTGTAGTAAAATAGGAGAAATAAGTTACACTTCTTAAAATTATTAAATTATTACTTTAGGCAAAAGTTTTGAGACTATATTTAAATTTAGGTTATGAATTGTTAGATCAATATGACGAAACTATAATTTAGAAAATGTTTACTTTATTTCACAAAATCATTTATAGTTAAAATTAGATTAAATTTGCCGTACTCATTTCATACACTTTAAAACAAAACCATGCCATTTTGGTTAATTTGGATGAGAGAATAATGTGTCTGTTTATAACTTTGTGTCTGTGTGTAAGTGTAAGAGAGAGAATATGTGGCTTAGTGAGTTCAGAAGTTGAGAGTTGTGGAGGTGATGAGGAAGATGAAAGCGTTTAAGAGAATTTATAGGATTTGAATGTACATTTAATTTCTCACTTTACCGGATATGAATATAATATCAAACAAATACGCAAAGAGGTGCTGAAGTTTGAAAAGAAAAATATTGTTGTTTAACGTTAAAACTTTTTTAATCTCTTCTTTACTAAAGTACCTTAATTATCCACCAAAAAAAAATAATAATAATAATACCATTAATTACGTGGGACATACTGATACATGGCTTGCATTTTTGGATTGGGATTTGGATGCTCCTACTAATTTTTATATTAGTGAGTATCCAATGAGTTTTAAATTGACAAACTATCATTATCAATACTTATATTGTATTTTATAAGGTATGTAGCATTTTCTATGGAGTAGTAAATTAATAAGATTTTTGTTAAAGGAAATGCTCCTGAAAAAATCCTAAATTTTGGTAACTACCCATCTACGTTTTTTTTTTTTTTTTTGGTGTTGTTGATGTTGTTCTTTTTTTCAAATTTTATGTATGGCAGTTATCATTTTTTTTCTAATCTTGAAATGTAGTTTTTTAATCCTAAAATTTAATCATTTACTACACATCCATAACATAAATAAATAAAAGCTTAAATTGAAAATTTTATGGCAAGAGATACACGTTAATCGTATAAAACCACAATTGCATTTTAAGATTTTTTTTTAATAAAGTATTAAATGGTGCTTTAACCTTAACAAAAGGCTAATACAATTGGGAATTAATGATTAGAAGTATCTAGAAAAAAAATTGTATAAAAATTTCATGATTGTTTGTTGAGAAGAAAAAAAAAAATACTATAAAGTATTATTAAAGGCGGCTTAACAAAAACCGAATAGGAATAATAATGAACTTTTATTTTAATTCCTCAATGCTGTTCTTCTAAATGTTTTATTGAACAAAAGTACACTAAATGTAGTTTAAGTTCATAGCAGTTGGAATAGCATCCAAATCCCAATCCTAAATTTAGTTTACTAAAGTTACGACTTAAATCCACACATTTAAGTTCATAGCAGGAGGAACAGCATTGTGCTCACATGCTTAAAAAGCTCAATTTTTTGTTTAATCCTAAAATGTAGTTTTTTAATCCTAAAATTTAGCCATTGAGGAATTAAAATAAAATTATTTTCTATCATTTTTTGTATAATCCTAAAATGTAGTTTATTAATCCTAAAATTTAGCCATTTACTACACATCCATAACATAAGTAAATAAAAGCTTAAATTTAAAATTTTAGCAAGAGATACACATTATTTTTGGTGGTGTTGTTCTTTTAAAAAAAATTAATAACATTTATCAAATATTGTTTAATCCAAAATTTTAATTTTTTAGTCCTAAAAGTTAGCTATTTACTACACATCCATAACAAAAGTTAAAAAGAGTTTAAATTTCAAATTAAAAAGAGTTTAAATTTCAAATATATCAACAACCTTTAAAACTGAGAAAAAGGTACATAACATTTTTTTAAGTCGTACATTTTATCCAAAAAAAGGTACTCCTATTTTGAAAAAAAAAAAAAAAAACACAAAATTATCCCATGTTTAAAAACTACCCGACCACCCCCTTTTTTTTTTTTTTTTTCAAATTCACGTTTTCTTCTTCTTCTTCTTCTTTTCTTTTAAATCTCTTCCATATTTTGCAAGAAAAAAAAGACTCCTACTATAAAACCACTACTATAACTTCTCCATCCATATCCTTAAATTTAGGCACTAACATATCTGATTTTGAAAGAAAATAAAAGACCAAATTTTAGAAAAATTTAAAAGATTAAGGTGAGGAATTGGTATGACCCTATACTTATTTAAAATTTTATCAAAAAAGAAAAGAAAAACTACTCATTTAAAAAAATCACATGTTCTATCCATTTACTATTTAAAAAAATCCCACTTTCTATCCCACGTTTAAAAATTACCCAACCACCCTTTTTTTTTTTTTTCCAAATTCACATTTTCCTCTCTTTTTTTTTTTTTTTCTTTTAAATCTCTTCCATATTTTGGAAAAAAAAAAGACTCCAACTATAAAACCACTGCTATAACTTCTCCATCCATGTCCTTATACTTAGGCACTAACATATCTAATTTTGTATGAAAATAAAAGGCTAAATTTTAGGAAAATTTAAAAGATTAAGGTGGGGAATCAGTGTGACCCTATCCTTATTTAAAAGTTTATCAAAAAAAGAAAAACTACTCGTTTGAAAAAATCACATGTTCTATCCATGTACTATTTAAAAAAATCCCACTTTCTATCCCACGTTTAAAAACTACCCAACCACCCTATTTTTTTTTTCCTTCAAATTCTCGTTTTCCCCTTCTTCTTCTTTTTCTTTTAAATCTCTTCCATATTTTGGAAAAAGAAAAAAGAAAAAGACTCCTACTATAAAACCACTACTAGAACTTCTCCGTCCATATCCTTATATTTAGACAATAACATATCTGATTTTGAAAGAAAATAAAATGCTAAATTTTAGGGAAAATTAAAAGATTAAGGTGGGGAATTGGTGTGACCCTATCCTTATCCTTATTTAAAATTTTATCAAAAAAAGAAAAATTGCACGTTTAAAAAAATTCCATGTTCTATCCATTTTAAAAAATCCCACTTTCCATCCATCCATCATTTAAAAACTTACCAGTATTAACATCAGAATTTATATGACTTGGTCTAGCCTCAAAGTCATTTGCCATTATAGTTGGATAGGTTGGAGGGAGACCTAAATTTAATATTATAAACATTGACTTAGTATCTTTGTATACATTGACATACAACTAACATGCCAGAAACTATGGATTTTCTCAAAATAATAAGATTCCAAGCAATGAAGAACGGTTTAAGATACAAAACTATAATCTCACCACTGACTTCTTGCATAGCCCTATGCTCAACTGGGATATTGCGTGCCAAGTTACGGATATGTGTAAGCCGATGACTTTGTCCAACCTCGTGATTAGGTGGTATTAGTGATAGGTTTGTTGATGTTGAATTAGAATGTACAACATCTTCTTCATTTAAATTTTCTGGGCCTCCCACTTAAATGTGATCACCACCCAAAGTTTGTTGTCTTTGTCTTGAGTAATTAGCACAACGTCTTACCAATTGAATATTTTTGCTTTCATTGTCTTCTCGTTGTCTTCTCAAGCGAGCATAATATCTCCATCGTTCTCGACGACGTTCTATATCATCGATATTCACCATCGCTGTATTTTGCGAACTCATTTCTACATAAAATTAAATTAAATTTATAGTGGTGGTTGCACATACATACACAATAATCAATAGATTTTTCCTTGTCACAAATAGGGTGCATTAAAACCTCAATAAAGTGAACTAATTTTGAACAAATTAATCACATGTAAGAATTGTAATAATATGTGTAATTGTAATAAATTTTTAGTAAAATAGGAGAAATTAGTTACTCTTCTTAAAATTATTAAATTATTATTTTAGGCAGAAGTTTTGAGAATATATTTAAATTTAGGTTGTGAATTTTTAGATCAATATGACGAAAATATAATTTAGAAAATGTTTACTTTATTTCACAAAATCATTTATAGTTAAATTTAGATTAAATTTGCCCTACTCATTTCACACACTTCAAAACAAAACCATGCCATTTTGGTTAATTTGGATGAGAAAATAATGTGTCTGTTTGTAACTTTGTGTGTGTCTGTGTGTAAGTGTAAGAGAGAGAAGAATTGGCTCAGTTAGTTTAGAATTTGAGAGTTGTGGAGGTGATGAGGAAGATGAAAGCGTTTAAGGGTATTTATAGGATTTGAATGTACATTTAATTTCTCACTTTACCAGATATAAATATAATATCAAACAAATACGCAAAGAGGCGCTGAAGTTTGAAAAGAAAAATATTGTTGTTTTACGTTAAAACTTTTTTAATTTCTTCTTTACTAAAGTACCATTAATTATCCATAAAAAAAAAAATACACTTAATTACGTGGGACATACTGATACATGGCTTGCATTTTTGGATTGGGATTTGGAGGCTTCTACTAATTTTTACATTAGTGAGTATCCAATGAGTTTTAAATTGACAGACTATCATTATCAATACTTATATTGTATTTTATAAGGTACTTAACATTTTCTATGGAGTAGTAAATTAATAAGATTTTGTTAAAGGAAATGCTCCTGAAAAGATCCTAAAATTTAGTAACTACCCATCCACATTTTTTTTTTTTTTTGGTTGCCTTTGTGGTCTTGTTGATGTTGTTCTTATTTTCAAATTTTATGTACGACAGTTATCATTTTTTTTCTAATCCTAAAATTTAGTCATTTACTACACATCCATAACATAAGTAAATACAAGCTTAATTGAAAATTTTATGTCAAGAGATACATGTTAATTGTATAAAACCACAATTGTATTTTGAGATTTTTTTTTTAATAAAGTATTAAATGGTGCTTTAACCTTAACAAAAGGCTAATACAATTGAGAATTATTGATTAGAAGTATCTAGAAAAAAAAAATTGTTTAAAAGCTTCATGATTGTTTGTTGAGAAGGAAAAAATAATAATAATACTATAAAGTATTATTAAAGATGGTTTAACAAAAACCCATTAGGAATAATATTGAACTTTAATTTTAATTCCTCAATTTTGTTCTTCTAAATTTTTTATTGAATAATAGTACACTAAATGTAGTTTAAGTTCATAGTAGTAGGAACAGCATCCAAATCCCAATCCTAAATTTAGTTTGCTAAAGTTACAACTTAAATCCTCACGTTTAAGTTCATAACAGTAGGAACAGCATTGTTCTCACACGCGTAAAAGGCTTAATTTTTTGTCTAATCCTAAAATGTAGTTTTTTAATCCTAAAATTTAGCAATTTACTACACATCCATAACATAAGTAAATAAAAGCTTAATTGAAAATTTTATGTCAAGAGATACATGTTAATTGTATAAAACCACAATTGTATTTTGAGATTTTTTTTTAATAAAGTATTAAATGGTGCTTTAACCTTAACAAAAGGCTAATACAATTGAGAATTATTGATTAGAAGTATCTAGAAAAAAAAAATTGTTTAAAAGCTTCATGATTGTTTGTTGAGAAGGAAAAAATAATAATAATACTATAAAGTATTATTAAAGGTGGTTTAACAAAAACCCATTAGGAATAATATTGAACTTTAATTTTAATTCCTCAATTCTGTTCTTCTAAATTTTTTATTGAATAATAGTACACTAAATGTAGTTTAAGTTCATAGTAGTAGGAACAGCATCCAAATCCCAATCCTAAATTTAGTTTGCTAAAGTTACAACTTAAATCCTCACGTTTAAGTTCATAACAGTAGGAACAGCATTGTTCTCACACGCGTAAAAGGCTTAATTTTTTGTCTAATCCTAAAATGTAGTTTTTTAATCCTAAAATTTAGCAATTTACTACACATCCATAACATAAGTAAATAAAAGCTTAAATTTAAAATTTTATAGCAAGAGATACAAGTTATTTTTGGTGGTGTTGTTTGTGGGGACATAGGCCCAAATGTATATTAGGCCTTGGGCCTTATCTGAGGAGGCACAATGGTCCGAGAATAGATCAATAGCAAGAAAGACGTAATACTTCGAACTTCTCGAGCAAACTATGACTGTAGAGGCCGAGAGAGGTTGTCCGAGGAGGAATATCCCTTCGACTAAATGTAACGAAGATCAAGATGTGCCTCCTATCATCCAGGGTGACGTTCCAAGAGGTTCTATTGATAAATACATACACTATGAACGTACAGGAAGAATGGGAGCTAGGAAATATCTAAGGAAAAGTTGCTGCCACTACATTGAATGCTCTGCAGCTAACTTTCTGGCTGCATTTATGTGGAGAGGACCCCTGAACAGTGCTGCCTTGGCTACCCCAACTCACAGAGGATCAAAGAGGGTGTCCGATGGGACAAGCACTCAAGTAGTAGCTTGGATGATCAACAAATAGAGGGCCAAGATCATTCAAGGGGAGATATATAATGTAAGAGACCCCTGAGGAAAGGTGAAATCGAAAAAAAAGGAGAAAAACACTAGAGCAACCAAGAACAAAACTTGTAATCAAACTTGAGGATTAATATATAAGAATTGATCTCCTCAGACTGTGCTGAGGATGATTTTCTTTAGTTTAAACTTGTCTATATTCATTCTCTTATCATCAAAATCTACTTTATTTGTTGTCTGATTCACTAAAGCCCAGTTTTCCAGCCCACTCTCTACAGATTCATTGTTTTGGACTTTTTGGGCCTAGGTCTATCCATCTTTTGGGCTAGGGACTCAAATCGGGTCCTTACAATTGGCGCCATCTGTGGGAATTACTAGTGTGATAGTGAGTTTAACGTTGAACGATGGTAGGTTCAGGTCCAAACCAGGCAGAATCTATGAGGTCTCAGCGTCAAGATCACTTTCGTGATCTCGAACAAAGAAGGGACCGGGAGGGGAGTATGCATACTACTCATACTACTAAAAGCTAGTCTCGAGGTAAGAGCCGCGTCTCTCATTAGAAAAATGCTAAGGACATGCAGCTGGAGATTGATCATTTAAAGAGGAGCTTACGCCATGAACGGCAAAAGTGAGCTTCCTCCAACTCTGACTTCTCTTCCGACAATGAAGAGGATGGTAGCTATAGGCGCAAATCAAGGACACATCATAGTGAGTCTTTCTCGTATAATGAGGACTACCATCATGAGCGCAGAAATAGAAATTCATCTTCAAGAGGCCTGGCAAATGATGCTATAAGTAGAGCACTCAACCAAATTTCCAGATCACCTTTTACCCGCAAAGTTGAAGAAGGGAGACTTTCTTGGCGATTCACTCAGCCCACGTTCACCATGTACAATAGTCGTACAGACCCTGTGGAGCATGTAAGTCACTTCAACCAGAGAATGACAGTACACTTCAAGAATGAGACCTTGATGTGAAAGGTATTTCCATCTAGCTTAGGGTCTGTGGCGATGAGGTGGTTTGATAGTCTTGGTGTAGGTTCTATTGACTCCTTCAAAGAGCTCACTCGAGCGTTTGGGTCTCGTTTCATTATGTGTAGTAGGGTTCCTCGGCCCATAGATTCTCTATTGTCCATATCCATGCGAGAAGGTGAGACTCTGAAAAGTACTCGGACAGGTATTGGGAGATGTTTAATGAGATTGATGATGATTTTGATGACATGGCTATAAGGACCTTCAAGGTCGGCCTACCCACTGAGCATGATTTGAGAAAATCCCTGACCAAGATGCTGGTGAGGAGTGTTCGTCGTCTTATGGATCGCATTGATGAGTGCAAGTGGGTCGAAGAAGACTAATAACAAGGCAAGGGAAAGAGTAAGTTTTTCCCTCAGGAGATGAGGGATTTCAGGTCGGACAGATACAACAATAATAGACCTCGAAGGGATTTTGCTAGACAATTTGGATCCACGACTCCTCAAGTGGTTAACACTGTGTTCCAAGAACTAGTGCATCAAGTCTTGAAGAAGGTCAAGAACGAGCCATACTTCAAATGGCCAAACAAAATGGGAGGAGACCCCTTGAGGCGCAACCAGAGCCTCCATTGCCAATACCACCAAGAGTAGGGGCATACCATCGAGGACTACAGTACTCTGTGAAACCATCTAGAGCAACTGGTCAGAGAGGGAAGGTTAAAACAGTTTTTGTATCGGCCCAACGGGAAAGAAGACCAACCAAGGTCAGGGGCTTAGGGGAACACTTCTTCGAGGCCACCGTTAGGAACAATTAAAGTCATCTTTGCTGCACTTGGGAGGACTGGTTCTCACCTTTCTAGGATGATGTATGTAGCTCAACTATTAGCCAAGGACTCTAATTTTGAGCCGAAGAGGGCTAGAGTGGAGATCTGACTGACATTAAGTTTTTCGGATGACGACAAGATGGGAACCATCCAGCTGCAAGATGATACTTTGGTAGTCACCCTCAGAATATGAGGGTACGATGTGAAGAGGGCGATGGTAGACCAGGGAAGTGATGCAGAAATTATGTATCCTGACTTATATAGAGGGCTAAACCTAAAGCCTGAAGATTTGACAACCTATGATTCACCTTTGATGAGTTTTGATGGAAAAGTTGTCATCCTAAGGGGTCAGATTAGGTTGCACGTGCAAGCAGGTTCAAAGGTGGTTGAAGTGGACTTCATTGTGGTGGATGTATACTCTCCCTACACAACCATTGTGGCCAAACCCTGACTTCATGCCCTAGGAGTCGTTTCTTCAACTCTACATTTGAAAGTGAAGTATCCATCAGGGGACTAGATTGAGAAGCTTGTGGGGCATCAATCCATAGCTAGGCAATGCCTCGTAGCGGCAATTATGCATTAGCCTGCGGCTGAGTCCTCGGCCTCTGTTGAGTGGGGCTTATAGCAGTGAAAGTATCCGGAGTTACTTGTCAACAGGCTAGCTAAGGAGGCAAAACGCGTGGATTTGGATAAAATTGTTGTGGGTGACGATCTGAAAAAGATTTTTCAGGTTGGAGCTTAGCTACCTCCTCAAGAGAAGGAAGAGCTAATAGAATTTCTTAGGAGGAACATTGATGTGTTTGCATGGAGCGCTTATGAAGCTCCGAGGGTGGATCCGAGCTTTATCTGCCATAATTTGAATGTCAATCCATCTGTCACCCCCAAAAAAGCAACCACCTTGGCTATCATCTAAGGATTATTCTGATGCTGTCAAAGACGAGGTGATGAATCTTAAGCAGGCTATGGCTATTAAGGAGGTTTTTTACCCTGAGTGGTTGGCCAATATCGTAGTGGTGAAGAAGAAAAGTGAAAAGTGGCGAGTGTGTGTAGATTTCACAGATTTAAATAAAGCTTGTCCAAAAGACCCTTTCCCTATGCCTTGGATAAACTAACTAGTGGACGCGACTATAGGTTATCCTCGGATGTGCTTCTTAGATGCCTTTTAGGGGTACCATTAAATACCACTAGCCTTGGGTGATTAGGAAAAGACAGCTTTTGTCACCCCTATTGGAAACTACCATTACAAGGTGATGCCTTTTGGATTGAAAAATGCGAGGTCTACCTATCAGAGGATGATGACTAGGATGTTTGAACTACAATGGAGCAAGAACATTGAAGTCTATATAGATGATATGGTGGTAAAGAGTAAGGTAGAATCCGAGCATGTTAATGACCTCGGGAATAGCTTTGGGATCTTAAGAAGACACAAGCTGCACCTTAATGCTTCTAAGTGTTCTTTTGGTGTTGGATTAGGAAAGTTCTTGGTGTACATGGTTACTCATTGTGGAATTGAAGTCAACCCAAGCCAGATTAAAGCAATCAACAGTTTACAGCCACCTCGGAATCCCAAAGAGGTCCAGAAGCTAACAGGGATGACTGCTACTCTAAACTGATTCATCTCCCAGTCAGCAAACAGGTGTAAGCCTTTCTTCCAGTTGTTGAATAAGTGGAAGGGATTTGAATGGACCGAGGAGTGTGTCTTAGCCTTCTAGCAACTGAAGGAGTATTTATCTCGGCTGCCCATTATGTCCAGACCTAAGATAGATGAAGTTTTGTTTGCTTACATTGCTGTAGCTTCCCATGCAGTAAGCCTGGTGCTTGTTTGGGTTGATAATGGTATACAGAGACCAGTATATTATATGAGCAAGTCACTACACGAGGCCAAGGTCCGTTACCTACCATCGGAGAAAGCCATTTTGGCAATTATTCATGCTACACGTAAGTTCCCCTACTACTTCCAATCACACACAGTTGTTGTCCTGACCAGCTTTCGCTTAGATCTCTACTCCGAAATGTTGATTGTACAAGAAGGATTGTTAAGTGGGGTACAATCCTAGGGGCTTTTGATATCAAGTACATGCCTCACATCTCTGTCAAAGGTTAGGTCCTCGCTGATCTGGTGGCTGAGTTTGCTGAAACCCCATTAGAAGAGAGAGTAGAGAAGCAAAACATGGATGGAAAATCAGTTGGGTTGGTATCCCTGCAAGAACCTTTATCCTGAAGGGTGTACGTTGATGGTGCGACAAATCATAAAGGATTTGGAGTTGGGCTAGTTCTGATATCTCCTGAGAGGTTCGTAATCGAGAAATCCTTGAGATTGAACTTCTCGGCCACAAACAATGAAGCTAAAGTTGAAGCTCTACTGGTAGAAATGACCATGGTTCAGAAAATGGGTGGAAAGGCAATAGAGATATTCTCAGATTCAAGCTGGTTCTGGGCCAGGTTTGGGGAGAATTGGAGGCCAATGACATGACAATGCAAGAGTACTTAAGGCAGGTTAGGCATTCATAGTCTGGTTTTGAGTCTTTCAATTTACAGCATATTCCTAGAAGTGGAAGCATCCATGCCGATTCCTGGCCACGCTCGCAACCTCCTCAGCACAGAGCTTGCCTCGGGTCATCCTTGTTGAAGGTCTGTGTAAGCCTACTAAGTTGAAGAATGAGGCGATCCATATCCATCAGATCAGGGTGGGGCCTAGCTAGATGGACCCTATAGTGCTATTCCTTAAGGAAGATATCTTACCCGAGGATAAGTTAGAAGCTAACAAGGTGTGAAAGAAGGCTCCTCGATTTTGGCTGTCCGAGGACAAAAAAATATACAAACGCTCTTTCTTTGGGCCGTACTTATTGTGCATACACCCTGAGGCATCAAAGCTGCTTTGGAGGAGTTGCATGAAGGGATTTGTGGAAGCCACACAGGAGGCAGATCCTTATCACATAGAGCCCTTACACAAGGATACTAGTGGTCAAACATGTAGAAGAAAGCACAAGAATATATGAAGAAGTGTGACCAGTGCCAAAGATTTGCCCTAAATATCCATCAACCAGAAGGGGTCCTTAATCCTCTATCCAACCCTTCGCCCTATGCTCAATGAGGTTTGGATATTGTTGGACCTTTCCCTAAGGCAGCAGGGAACAAGAAATTAGTCGGTACAGATTACTTCACCAAGTGGGTTGAAGCTAAACCATTGGCAAATATCAGAGACATGGATGCAAAGAGATTTGTTTGGAAGAACATTATCACTTGGTTTGGGATCCCTCATACACTCATCTCGGACAATGGACTTCAATTCGATAGTAAAGCCTTCAAGATGTATTGTTACAACTTGGGAATTACAAATAGGTATTCCACCCCGCCTTACCCACAGGGGAATGGACAGGTCGAGGCTATAAATAAGGTCATAGTGGGTGGACTCAAGAAGAGATTGGGTGATGCGAAGGGAAAATGGGTGGAAGAACTGTCACACATCCTTTAGACATATTAGACCACAACTCACAGATCAACAGGAGAGACGCCCTTTTCAATGACTTATGGAGCTGAGGCTGTTATTCTTCTAGAGACTGGATTCCCAACACTGAGAACAAGTTCTTTCACTCCGAGCGTCAATGAAGGGCTATTGGAAAAGAGCTTAGACTTAATTAAAGAACGAAAAGAAAATGCCATGGTCCAATTGGCCTATTATCAACACAAACTCAAGCAAGGGTATGATGCCAACGTGAAGCTAAGGTCACTAGCACTTGGAGACTCAGTGTTGAGAAAGGTTTTGGGTACTGCAAAGAACCCTGCATGAGGAAAGTCGGGACCCAACTGGGAAGGGTCATATCGTATCACATCCGTGGTTGGAATAGGTGCGTATTATCTTGAAGATCTAGAGGAAAAGGTCGTACCACACCTCTGGAATGTAAACAACTTAAGAATGTATTATTATTAATGAAAGCTTTGTTCACCACATTTGGGTTTATAATGTCGCATGTCATGTGTTCTACTACTTGTTTGAGTATCAAACAGAACCTTGGTCTTGCCTGGTCCCCTAAATCACATACCTTAGGTAAATCGATACTTAAGTTGTCTCACTAAGTGTTAAACAGAACTTCAGTCATGCCTGGTCTCTCAGACCACATACTTTAGGTAAATAAACACTTTAATTCATTTCACTAAGTGTTAAACAGAACCTCAGTCATGCCTGGTCTTTCGGATCACATACTTTAGGTAAATTAACACTTCAATTCATTTCACTAAGTATTAAACAGAACATTAGTTATGCCTGGTCTCTTGGACCACATACTTTGGGTAAATTAATACTTTAGTTCATTTCACTAAGTATTAAATAGAACCTCAGTCATGCCTGGTCTCTCGGACCACATACTTTGGGAAAATTAATACTTCAGTTCATTTCACAAAGTGTTAAACAGAATCTCAGTTATGCTTGGTCTCTCGGACCATATATTTTGGGTAAATTAACACTTCAGCTCATTTTTCTAAGTATCAAACAGAACCTTGGTCATGCTTGGCCCCCCGGACCACATACCTTGGGTAAATTGGTATATCAAGTTACTTCTCTAAGTATTAAACAAAACCTTAGTTATACCTGGTTTCTCGGACCACATGCCTTGAGTGAATTATCACTCTCTATTTACTTTTCTAAGTGTTGAACAGGTCCCAGGTTAAACCCAGCTTCTCGAATCACTTGCCTTGGGTAAGTTAATGTTCTTGTTTTTTTGCTTAAATGTTGGGTAGAATAAAGGTTGTTTGCCCTACTTATTCTTTTTATTAAGTGTATTGTTCATCTCCCTAAGGTCTAGTCCTCAATATGAGTCTATGACCATCTTATTTATAGTTTTTACTTGTTCAATTTATCTAAATTAGCAGCAATGCATTACTATTAGCCCTTATTAAAGAAAGAGTAGTAACAGTTTAGTACTGTTTGCCACATCATTGATCTTAGATCTTATCAAAGGGCAAAATAATGACTACACCAACTAGAAAATAAATATTACAAGAAAGAAAAACAAAGACACATAAAGTGAAAAGTGAAGTCCTTTCATTAACTGAAAGAAAAGGTACATTATACACAATGGCAGAATGCCACTACAAAAAAGAAAAAATATATATATACAAGGAAAGCTACAAAAAATAAATAAATAATAAAATAATAATAATAATAATAATAAATCCTAATACTAAGCCTTGGCCTTTGGAGGAGGAGGGTCTTCTTTCTTGCTCGGCTGAGAGGCAGGAGCATCTGTGGCCTTAGGATTAACCTCCCTGGATGTAGCCTCAGTTTCTTTCGCTTCGGCTACTGCATCCTTGGCCTTGGCAACGTCTTGGGACTCTGAGGGGGGCTTGACCTCCTTGCCCTTGCTTTTGTCCTTGGCCACCTTGGCTCTTTGGCTTTGATCACCAGCATGGCTGGATCCTTTGGAAGCCTCAGAAGGGGGAGGAATGGCTTGAGCAGTAAAGGGCCGCTCAAAGGACTCTAGGGCAAGGGTAGAGGGAGGTGGGAGGGCAGTTAAGGCTTCACGAATGTCAGGGTGATAATACACGCTCCTAGCCTACCTCCACTCCAAGGTAGTAGGGACCCCTACAAGGTTGAGGGCCTCTTTTCAGGTCTTCTTGCAGTAATCCCTGCATACCTCGGCCAGTTTCTCAGCCAGCCAGATCTCAGTTTCTTCTACCCCAAGGTTGTAAAATGCTTGCCTCGAGGCCTCTACAGCTTCTTCGGTCGCCCGAGTCGCAACTTTGGCCTTCTCCAGCTCTGCCTTGAGGTCCAGGACCAGCTGCCTCTGTGTAGCCAGCTCTATCTCAGTGAGATAAAGCTTTTTGCGCTGATCTTCAGCCTAATCCTGGGCACTCTTCAACCCAGCCTCAGCTCCTCTTTGCCCTCTCCTCAACCGTCAACTTAGTGGTCAACTCCTAGTTTTCCTGCTTCAGGGCTTCCAGGGACTTCTCAGCCTTAGCGCAGGAGTGGGCCTCAACCCTAGCCTCGTTATAGGCATCCCGAACCCACTCCTCGGCCACAAAAACCTGCTGGGTAACCTGCACAAAAAACAACAAAGGAATCCCACTTTGCATTGAAATTGGCAACCTAGCATTTATCTAAAAGATTTGATGGAGAACTTACCATGACAAGATCCCTCTTTAAGGACATGAAAAGGTCTGGCTGCCTCATGCGTCGAAGAGCGTCCATGTCTTTGGGCAGGAGGAGGGGTTGCTCAAGGGCTTCAGCAACGTAGATTGAGTGCCCTCTCTGGAACTCTCGGATGGAGGCGTTCCATGGGATGGCAACGCCATCCAACTCCAGCCAAGGAGCCCAAATGCACTGCTACTGGCGCATCTCAGCCCCACTTGGGTCCTCCCTACTTTCCACATATGAAACCCATTTGTCTTTAATAGTTTTTTGCTGCTTGGCCCCCTTTTGAGGAGCCACCTTAGCTTCCTCCACTTCCTGCTCCTTCCTTTTCTTCTTCAGGTTGGGGAGGGGGATTAGGCCAAGTGCAGTTGTGGGAGGAGGAAGGGGAGGGGGAAGATTGTCAGCAGCATGAGACTTAGGGACCTCTTTGGATAATGATCCTTTGTTCCTTTCGGCCATCAGGTCCCTCAAGCCTTTTCTTTGGTTCAACGCCATCTCCTCTTCTTCGTCCTTTGAGCTGTCGTCTAGGCATGCGACTACAAGGCCAGAGGGGCATACACCAGAGACTCTGTCAAGCTCACCCTCAGAGTCCGAGATCTCAACGGGCTTTTCTTGCACCTCTCCTTCTTCCTCGAGGTGAAATTAATCTATCTCAGCCTCTAAGGATAGGAGGGAGGATGCAGTCTCTTCCTTCGAGGTTACTTCAGGGAAAGCACGGGGGAGAGGAAGTTCAACTGGAAGGAGGTCTTCTCGAGCTAGAAAACCGAGCCATGAGACATCTATCCGACAAATTCTAAGGTCGCCTACCCTTATTGCTTGGCCACATCTTGGAATATATTTTACAAGGGCTCAAAGTCCAGTATTAAATGGATGGCTCATAGTTACCCATCTTCACTCACAAAAATCTCAGACCTCAGCACCTTGTTGAGACCTGCTACGTTAACAAGGCTAAGTCGAGGAGCGATGTGCCTTTTATTTACAAAAACAGCCGAGGAGCAGATCATGGTCAAACCAACAAGACCTATTACCAAAGGAAAACAAAACATTAAAAGAAGGCATTGAAAAGCTAAGAGAACTAAATCCCATGCCAAGGGACCTAAACCTAGTGTACCACACTTGGCTCTCCCTCCCAAGTTGGGCAATAAAGACCGACGTGCCACTCCCTGGAGGCGATCAGGTAGTCGTCATTCATGCTCTTGTTGGACTTGGGAAGATATAATACCAGCCGACCGGGAGTTAAGGTAATATCCTGCATTGGCAAGAGGATGACATTCGTACATATGAACAACGTTGTGCCATGTAAGTCCCAAGCTCATCAGCTCATTGAGAGCATCTACACTACCTAAGACCCTAAACAGGTTAAGAGCACACTGGTCGAGACATAACCTATGGTTAATTAGATAGTCTTGGGTCACTCTACCCATGGGAAGTGTCGTTTCTCCTTCTATGAAAGCGATCATAGGAATGACAACCTCCCCTTCTTTTCTATATGTAACTATTTAGTCTGGAGCACAATACCGCAGGGCTACTCCTTGCGGAATGTGGTACTTAGCCCTGAAGCCCTCCATATCGATGGTAGAGTCTACAAGGTGCTTAAACCTACCCATTTGGTTAAGCTAAAAGGAAATGGATGAAGTTTTCAAAGAAAGGAAATAGAGAATGGAAGGCCGAGGAGACTTGCCGAGAAGAAAATAACCTTGAAAAAAAAGACTTACAAGAATGAACACGTGTATTGCTTCTGGTACTTCTTGAAGATTCAATTTTCTTTTAGAGAAGGACTTGAAGACTTTGGAAACTCAGAAAGCCTTGAAGGTTTGAGAGTTAGGAATTTCTTGAGAACGCTAAGATTTGTAAAATGAGGAAAAGTGATTCCCCTGGGTGCCTTATATAGGAGGCGAAATTGAGTGGGAGTTATCCCGCTCAAAATTCAAGGAAAAAAGTCAGCCATAGGATCCACATGTCACTGTAGGATATAGGGAACATAGCGTCACTTGGAGCATTTAATGAGACATCGCGGGCTCCGAAGCATCAAGAATAGTTATGGGACATGCGAAGCGACATTCTCACATATGGAAATCAAAGGAACATAAGGGATTTGTGATTCAAACATCAAAACTCCATTTTTCCTCCTCAAATAGGAGGGCAAAATCTGAGTTTTGAGGGGCTATTGTGGGGATGCAAGCCCAAATGTATATTAGGCCTTGGGCCTTGTCCGAGGAGGCACAATGTTCCAAGAATAGATCAATAGCAAGAAAGACGTAATACTTTGAACTCCACGAGCAAACTATGACTATAGAGGTTGGGAGAGGTTGTTCGAGGAGGAATATCCTCTCGGCTAAATGCAGCGAAAATCAAGATGTGCCTCCTGTCATCCAAGGTGACGTTCCAAGAGGTTCTATTAATAAAGACATAAACTATGAATGTACAGGAAGAATGGGAGCTAGGAAATATCTACAGAAAAGCTACTACCACCACGTTGAATGCTCTGCAGCTAACTTTCTGGTCGCATTTATTTGGAGAGGACCCCTGAACAGTACTACATTGGCTACCCCAACTCACAGAGGGTCAGAGAGGGTGTCCGATGGGACAAGCACTCAAGTAGTAGCCTGGATGATCAACAAATGGAGGGCCAAGATCATTCAAGGGGAGATATATAATGTAAGAGAACCCTAAGGAAAGGTGAATAAAAAAGAAGGGGGAAAATCACTAGAGCAACCAAAAACAAAACTTGTAATCAAACTTGAGGATTAATATATAAGAACTGATCTCCTCGGACTGTGCCGAGGATGATTTTCTTTAGTTTAAACTTGTCTATCAAGATTCTCTTGTAATCAAAATCTACTTTATTTGTTGTCTGATTCACTAAAGCCCAGTTTTTCAGCCCATTCTCTACAAATTCATTATTTTGAGCTTTTTGGGCCAAGGTCCATCCATCTTTTGGGCTAGGGACACAAATCTGGTCCTTACATTGTTTTTTTTTTTTTTTTAAATTAATAACATTTATCAATTATTGTTTAATCCAAAATTTTAGTTTTTTAGTCCTAAAAGTTAGCCATTTACTACACATCCATAACAAAAGTTAAAAAGAGTTTAAATTTCAAATTAAAAAGAGTTTAAATTTCAAATATATCAAGAACCTTTAAAACTAAGAAAAAGGTACGTAACATTTTTTTAAGTCGTACATTTTATCCAAAAAGGGTACCCCTATTTAAAAAAAAAAAAAAAAAATTATCCCATGTTTAAAAACTACCTGACCACCCTTTTCCTTTTTTTTTTCAAATTCACGTTTTCCTCTTCTTCTTCTTCTTTTTTCATTTAAATCTCTTCCATATTTTGGAAAAAAAAGACTCCTACTATAAAACCACTATTATAATTTCTCCATCCATATCCTTATATTTAGGCACTAACATATCTGATTTTGAAAGAAAATAAGAGGCTAAATTTTAGGGAAATTTAAAAGATTAAGGTGGGGAATTAGAGTGACCCTATACTTATTTAAAAGTTTATCCAAAAAAAAAAAAAAAAAACTACACGTTTAAAAAAATCTCATGTTCTATCCATGTATTATTTAAAAAAAATCCCACTTTCTATCCCACGTTTAAAATTACCCGACCACCTTTTTTTTTTTTTTTTTCCTTTTAAATCTCTTCCACAATTTGGGAAAAAAAAAAGACTCCTACTATAAAACCACTACTATAACTTCTCCATCCATATTCTTATATTTAGGCATTAACATATCTGACTTTGAAAGAAAATAAAAGGCTAAATTTTAGGGAAATTTAAAAGATTAAGGTGGAGAATTGGTGTGACCCTATCCTTATTTAAAAGTTTATTAAAAAAAAAAAAAACTACACGTTTAAAAAAATCCTATGTTCTATCCATATACTATTTAAAATAATCCAACTTTCTATCCCACGTTTAAAAATTACCCAACCACCATTTTTTTTTCTTTCAAATTCACATTTTCCTCTTCTTCTTCTTCTTCTTCTTCTTCTTCTTCTTTTAAATCTCTTACATTTTTGAAAAAAAAAAAGACTCCTACTATAAAACCATTACTATAACTTCTCCATCCATATCCTTATATTTAGGCACTAACATATCAGATTTTGAAAGAAAATAAAAGGCTAAATTTCAAGGAAATTTAAAAGATTAAGGTGTGGAACTGGTGTGACCCTATCCTTATTTAAAAGTTTATCAAAAAAAGTAAAACTACACGTTTAAAAAAATCCCATGTTCTATCCATGTACTATTTTAAAAAAATCCCACTTTCTATCCCACTTTTAAAAACTACTCAACCACCCTTTTTTTAATTTTTTTTTCAAATTCACATTTCATCTTCTTCTTTTTTTTCCCCCCTTTTAAATCTCTTCCATATTTTGGAAAAAAAAAAAAAAAAAGACTTCTACTATAAAACCACTACTATAACTTCTCCATCCATATCCTTATATATATATATATATATTTTTTTTTTTTTAGAAACAAACACACACACACATAGGGGAGATGGAAAGGGGTTCTAACACAAAGGCACACCATAACTCCACTCAAAAGCCATGGTAACTTTTAAGGAATATATCCTTATATTTAGGCACTAACATATCTACTTTTGAAAGAAAATAAAATGCTCAATTTTAGGGAAATTTAAAAGATTAAGGTGGGGAATTGGTGTGACCCTATCCTTATCCTTATTTAAAAGTTTATAAATAAAAATTAAAAAAAAAATCTGCACGTTTAAAAAGAAATCCCAAGTTCTATCCATTAACTATTTAAAAAAAAATCCCACTTTCTATCCATCATTTTAAAAAACTTACCAGTATTAATATCGGAATTTATATGACTTGGTCTAGCCTCAAAGTCATTTGCCATTATAGTTGGATAGGTTGGAGGGAGACCTAAATTTAATATTATAAACATTGACTTGGTATCTTTGATACATTGACATACAACTAACATGCCAGAAACTATGAATTTTCTCAAAATAATAAGATTCCAAGCAATGAAGAATGTTTTAAGATACAAAACTATAATCTCACCACTGACTTCTTGCATAGCCCTATGCTCAGCTGGCATATTGCGTGCCAAGTTACAGATATGTGTAAGCCGACGACTTCGTCCAGCCACATGATTAGGTGGTATTAGTGATAGGTTTGTTGATGTTGAATTAGAATGTACAACATCTTCTTCATTTAAATTTGCTGGGCCTCCCACTTAAATGTGATCACCCCCCAAAGTTTGTTGTCATTGTCTTGAGTAATTAACACGACGTCTTGCCAATCGAATATTTATGCTTTCATTGTCTTCTCATTGTCTTCTCAAGCGAGTATAATATCTCCATCGTTCTCGACGACATTCAATGTCATCGGTATTCACCATCGCTGTTCACCATCGCTATATTTTGCGAACTCATTTCTACATAAAATTAAATTAAATTTATAGTGGTGGTTGCACGTACATACACAATAATCAATATATTTTTCCTTGTCATAAATAGGGTGTATTAAAACCTCAATAAAGTGAACTAATTTTGAACAAATTAATCACATGTAAGAATTGTAATAATGTGTGTAAATGAAATAAATTTTTAGTAAAATAAGAGAAATAAGTTACAGTTCTTAAAATTATTAAATTATTATTTTAGGCAGAAGTTTTGAGAATATATTTAAATTTAGGTTATGAATTGTTAGATCAATATGACGAAAATATAATTTAGAAAATGTTTACTTTATTTCACAAAATAATTTACAATGAAAATTAGATTAAATTTGCTGTACTCATTTCACACACTTTAAAACAAAACCATGCCATTTTGGTTAATTTGGATGAGAAAATAATGTGTCTGTTTGTAACTTTATGTGGGTCTGTGTGTAAGTGTAAGAGAGAGAAGAAGTGGCCTAGTGAGTTTAAAAGTTGAGAGTTGTGGAGGTTATGAGGAAGATGAAAGCGTTTAAGGGTATTTATAGGATTTGAATATACATTTAACTTCTCACGTTACCGGATATAAATATAATATCAAACAAATAGGCAAAGAGGCGCTGAAGTTCGAAAAGAAAAATATTGTTGTTTTACGTTAAAACTTTTTTAATCTCTTCTTTACTAAAGTAACCCTTAATTATCCATAAAAAAAAAAATACCCTTAATTACGTGGGACATGCTGATACATGGCTTGCATTTTTTGGATTAGGATTTGGATGCTTCTACTAATTTTTACATTTGTGAGCATCCAATGAGTTTTAAATTTGCAGACTATCATTATCAATACTTATATTGTATTTTATAAGGTACGTAACATTTTCTATGAAGTAGTAAATTAATAAGATTTTGTTAAAGGAAATGCTCCTGAAAAGATCCTAAAATTTAGTAACTACCCATCCACGTTTTTTTTTTTTTTTTTCTTTGCCTTTTTGGTGTTGTTCATGTTGTTCTTTTTTTCAAATTTTATGTATGGCAGTTATCATTTTTTTTCTAATCCTAAAATGTAGTTTTTTAATCCTAAAATTTAGTCATTTACTACACATCCATAACATAAGTAAATAACAGCTTATATTGAAAATTTTATGGCAAGAAATACACGTTAATTGTATAAAACCACAATTGTATTTTGAGATTATTTTTAATAAAGTATTAAATGGTGCTTTAACCTTAACAAAAGGCTAATACAATTGGGAATTAATGATTAGAAGTATCTCGAAAAAAAATTGTATAAAAACTTCATGATTGTTTGTTGAGAAGAAAAAAAAAATACTATAAAGTATTATTAAAGGTGGTTTAACAAAAACCCAATAGGAATAATAATAAACTTTTATTTTAATTCCTCAATGCTGTTCTTCTAAATCTTTTATTGAAGAAAAGTACACTAAATGTAGTTTAAGTTCATAGTAGTAGGAACAGCGTCCAAATCCCAATCCTAAATTTAGTTTACTGAAGTTACGACTTAAATCCTCACGTTTAAGTTCATAGCAGTGGGAACAGCATTGTGCTCACACGCGTAAAAGGCTCAATTTTTTTACCAATCCTAAAATATACTTTTTTAATCCTAAAATTTAGCCATTTACTACACATCCATAACATATGTAAATAAAAGCTTAAATTTAAAATTTTATAGCAAGAGATACACGTTATTTTTGGTGGTGTTGTTCTTTTTAAAAAAAAATTAATAACATTTATGAATTATTGTTTAATCCAAAATTTTAGTTTTTTAGTCCTACAAGTTAGCCATTTACTACACATCTATAACAAAAGTTTAAAAGAGTTTAAATTTCAAATTAAAAAGAGTTCAAATTTCAAATATATCAACAACCTTTAAATCTGAGAAAAAGGTACGTAACATTTTTTTTAAGTCATACATTTTATCGAAAAAAAAGTTACCCTATTTTGAAAAAAAAAAACATAAAATTATCCCATGTTTAGAAACTACCCGACCACCGTTTTTTTTTTTTTTTTTTTTTTCAAATTTGTGTTTTCCTCTTCTTCTTCTTTTTTTTTTTCTTTTAAATCTCTTCCATATTTTGGAAAAAAAAAGACTCCTACTATAAAACCACTACTATAATTTCTCCATCCATATCCTTATATTTAGGCACTAACATATCTCATTTTGAAAGAAAATAAGAGGCAAAATTTTAGGGAAATTTAAAAGATTAAGGTGGGGAATTAGAGTGACCCTATACTTATTTAAAAGTAAATCAAAAAAAAAAAAAAAAAAAACTACACGTTTAAAAAAATCCCATGTTCTATCCATGTACTATTTAAAAAAACTCCACTTTCTATCCCATGTTTAAAATTACCCGACCTCCCTTCTTTTTTTTTTTTTTTTTTTTTTTTTTTTCAAATTCACGTTTTCCTCTTTTTTTTTTTCTTTTAAATCTCTTCCACATTTTGGAAAAAAAAAAAAAAAAAAAAAAAAAAAAAAAAAAAAAAAAAAAAAAAAAAAAAAAAAAAAAAGACCCCTACTTTAAAACCACTACTATAACTTCTCCATCCATATTCTTATATTTAGGCACTAACATATCTGATTATGAAAGAAAATAAAAGGCTAAATTTTTGGGAAATTTAAAAGATTAAGGTGGGGAATTGGTGTGACCCTATCCTTATTTAAAAGTTTATTAAAAAAAAGAAAAACTACACGTTTAAAAAAATCCCATGTTTTATCCATGTACTATTTAAAGTAATCCAACTTTCTATCCCTCGTTTAAAAATTAACCGACCACCCTTTTTTTTTTCTTTCAAATTCACGTTTTCCTCTTCTTCTTCTTCTTCTTCTTCTTCTTTTCTTTTAAATCTCTTCCATTTTTGAAAAAAAAAAAGACTCCTACTATAAAACCATTACTATAACTTCTCCATCCATATCCTTATATTTAGGCACGAACGTATCAGATTTTGAAAGAAAATAAAAGGCTAAATTTCAAGGAAATTTAAAAGATTAAGGTGTGGAACTGGTGTGACCCTATCCTTATTAAAAGTTTATCAAAAAAAGTAAAACTACACATTTAAAAAAATCCCAAGTTCTATCCATGTACTATTTAAAAAAATCCCACCTTCTATCCCACGTTTAAAAACTACCCAACCACCCTTTTTTTTTTTTCAAATTCACATTTTCCTCTTCTTCTTCTTCTTTCCCCCTTTTAAATCTCTTCCATATTTGGGGAAAAAAAAAAAAAGACTCCTACTGTAAAACCACTACTATAACTTCTCCATCCATATCCTTATATATATATATATATATATTTTTTTTTTTTTTTTTTTTGAGAAACAAACACACACACACAAGGGAGAGGGAAAGGGGTTCTAACACAAAGGCACACCATAACTCCACTCAAAAATCATGATAACTTTTAAGGAACATATCCTTATATTTAGACACTAACATATCTACTTTTGAAAGAAAATAAAATGCTTAATTTTAGGGAAATTTAAAAGATTAAGGTGGGGAATTGGTGTGACCCTATCCTTATTCTTATATAAAAGTTTATCAAAAAAAAAAACTGCACGTTTAAAAAAAATCCCATGTTCTATCCATTTACTATTTAAAAAAATCCCACTTTCTATCCATCATTTTAAAAAACTTACCAATGTTAACATCAGAATTTATATGACTTGGTCTAGCCACAAAGTCATTTGCCATTATAGTTGGATAGGTTGGAGGGAGACCTAAATTTAATATTATAAACATTGACTTGGTATCTTTGTAAACATTGACATACAACTAAAATGCCAGAAACTATGGATTTTCTCAAAATAATAAGATTCCAAGCAATGAAGAATGTTTTAAGATACAAAACTATAATCTCACCACTAACTTCTTGCATAGCCCTATGCTCAACTAGCATATTGCGTGCTAAGTTACGGATATGTGTAAGCCGATGACTTCGTCCAGCCTCGTGATTAAGTGGTATTAGTGATAGGTTTGTTGATGTTGAATTAGAATGTACAACATCTTCTTCTTTTAAATTTGCTGGGCCTCCTACTTAAATGTGATCACCACCCAAAGTTTGTTGTCTTTGTCTTGAGTAATTAGCACGACGTCTTGCCAATCGAATATTTCTGCTTTCATTGTCTTTTCAAGCGAGCATAATGTCTCCATCATTCTCAATGACGTTCTATGTCATCGGTATTCACCATCGCTGTATTTTGTGAACTCATTTCTACATAAAATTAAATTAAATTTATAGTGGTGGTTGCACATACATACACAATAATCAATAGGTTTTTCCTTGTCACAAATAAGGTGTATTAAAACCTCAATAAAGTGAACTAATTTTGAACAAATTAATCACATGTAAGAATTGTAATAATATGTGTAATTGTAATAAATTTTTAGTAAAATAGGAGAAATAAGTTACACTTCTTAAAATTATTAAATTATTACTTTAGGCAGAAGTTTTGAGAATATATTTAAATTTAGGTTATGAATTATTAGATCAATATGACGAAAATATAATTTAGAAAATGTTTACTTTATTTCACAAAATCATTTATAGTTAAAATTAGATTAAATTTGCCGTACTCATTTCACACACTTTATTTCAAAACCATGACATTTTGGTTAATTTGGATGAGAAAATAATGTCTATTTTTAAGTTTGTGTGTCTGTGTGTAAGTTTAAGAGAGAGAAGAAGTGGCTTAGTGAGTTTAGAAGTTTAGAGTTGCCGAGGTGATGAGAAAGATGAAAGCGTTTAAGGGTATTTATAGGATTTGAATATACATTTAATTTCTCACTTTACCGGATATAAATATAATATCAAACAAATAGGCAAAGAGGCATTGAAGTTTGAAAAGAAAAATATTATTGTTTTATGTTAAAACTTTTTTAATCTCTTCTTTACTAAAGTACCCTTAATTATCCATAAATAAATAAAAATACCTTTAATTACGTGGGCCATGCTGATACATTGCTTGCATTTTTGGATTGGGATTTGGATGCTTCTACTAATTTTTACATTAGTGAGTATCCAATGAGTTTTAAATTGGCAGACTATCATTATCAGTACTTATATTGTATTTTATAAGGTACGTAACATTTTCTATGGAGTAGTAAATTAATAAGATTTTGTTAAAGGAAATGCTCCTAAAAAGATCCTAAAATTTAGTAACTACCCATCCACTTTTTTTTTTTTTTTTTTTTTTGTTTCTTTGCCTTTTTGGTGTTGTTGATGTTGTTCTTTCTTTCAAATTTTATGTATGGCAGTTATCGTTTTTTTCCTAATCCTAAAATGTAGTTTTTTAATCCTAATATTTAGTCATTTACTACACATCCATAACATGAGTAAATAACAACTTAAATTGAAAATTTTATGGCAAGAGATACACGTTAATTGTATAAAATCACAATTGTATTTGAGATTTTTTTTAGTAAAGTATTAAATGGTGCTTTAACCTTAACAAAAGGCTAATACAATTGGGAATTAGTGATTAGAAGTATCTAGAAAAAAATTGTATAAAAACTTCATGATTGTTTGTTGAGAAGAAAAAAAAAATACAATAAAGTATTATTAAAGGTGGTTTAACAAAAACCCAATAGGAATAATAATGAACTTTTATTTTAATTCCTCAAAGTTGTTCTTCTAAATTTTTTATTGAACAAAAGTACACTAAATGTAGTTTCAGTTCATAGCAGTAGGAATAGCATCCAAATCCCAATCCTAAATTTCGTTTACTAAAGTTACGACCTAAATCCTCACGTTTAAGTTCATGACAGTAGGAACAGCATTGTGCTCACGCGCGTAAAAGGCTCAATTTTTTGTCTAATCCTAAAATGTAGTTTTTTAATCCTAAAATTTAGCCATCAAGGAATTAAAATAAAATTGTTTTTTTATCATTTTTTGTCTAATCCTAAAATGTAGTTTTTTCATCCTAAAATTTAGCCATTTACTACACATCCATAACATAAGTAAATAAAAGCTTAAATTTAAAATTTTATAGCAAGAGATAACCGTTAATTTTGGTGGTGTTGTTCTTTTTTAAAAAAATTTAATAACATTTATCAATTATTGTTTAATCCAAAATTTTAGTTTTTTAGTACTAAAAGTTAGCCATTTACTACACATCCATAACAAAAGTTGGAAAGAGTTTAATTTTCTAATTAAAAAGAGTTTAATTTCAAATATATCAACAACCTTTAAAACTAAGAAAAAAGCATGTAACATTTTTTTAAGTCGTACATTTTATCCAAAAAAGGTACCCCTATTTTGAAAAAAAAAAAAAAATATATATATATATATAAAATTATCCCACGTTTAAAAACTACCCGACCACCCTATTTTTTTTTTTTCAAATTCATGTTTTCCTCTTCTTCTTCTTTTTTCTTTTAAATCTCTTCCATATTTTGGAAAAAAAAAAGACTCCTACTATAAAACCACTACTATAACTTCTCCATCCATATCCTTATATTTAGGCACTAACATATCTGATTTTGAAAGAAAATAAAAGGCTAAATTTTAGGGAAATTTAAAAGATTAAGGTGGGGAACTGGTGTGACCCTATCCTTATTTAAAATTTTATCAAAAAAAGAAAATCTACACGTTTAAAAAATTCCACGTTCTATCCATGTTCTATTTTAAAAAAAAAAAAAAATTCTACTTTCTATCCCACGTTTAAAAACTGCCCAACCACTTTTTTTTTCTTTTTTTTCAAATTCACGTTTTCCTCTTCTTCTTCTTTTTCTTTTAAATCTCTTCAATATTTTGGGGAAAAAAAAAAGACTCCTACTATAAAACCACTACTAGAACTTCTCCATCCATATCCTTATATTTAGACACTAACATATCTGATTTTGAAAGAAAATAAAATGCTAAATTTTAGGGAAATTTAAAATATTAAGGTTGGGAGTTGGTGTGACCCTATCCTTATCCTTATTTAAAATTTTATCAAAAAAAGAAAAACTGCATGTTTAAAAAAATCCTACTTTCTATCCCATGTTTAATAACTTACCAGTATTAACATCAGAATTTATATGACTTGGTCTAGCCCCAAAGTCATTTTCCATTATAGTTGGATAGGTTGGAGGGAGACCTAAATTTAATATTATAAACATTGACTTAGTATCTTTGTATACATTGACATACAACTAACATGCCAGAAACTATGGATTTTCTCCAAATAATAAGATTTTATATGACTTGGTCTAGCCCCAAAGTCATTTTCCATTATAGTTGGATAGGTTGGAGGGAGAACTAAATTTAATATTATAAACATTGACTTAGTATCTTTGTATACATTGACATACAACTAACATGCCAGAAACTATGGATTTTCTCCAAATAATAAGATTCCAAGCAATGAAGAATGTTTCAAGATACAAAACTATAATCTCACCACTGACTTCTTGCATAGCCCTATGCTCAACTGGCATATTGCGTGCCAAGTTACGAATATGTGTAAGCCGACGACTTTGTCTAGCCTCGTGATTAGGTGGTTTTAGTGATAGGTTTGTTGATGTTGAATTAGAATGTATAACATCTTCTTCATTTAAATTTGCTGGGCCTCCCACTTAAATGTGATCACCACCCAAAGTTTGTTGTCTTTGTCTTGAGTAATTAGCACGACGTCTTGCCAATCGAATATTTCTGCTTTCATTGTCTTCTCAAGTGAGCATAATATCTCCATCATTCTCGACGACGTTCATTGTCATCGGTATTCACCATCGCTATATTTTGTGAACTCATTTTTACATAAAATTAAATTAAATTTATAGTGGTGGTTGCACTTACATACACAATAATCAATAGATTTTTCCTTGTCACAAATAGGGTGTATTAAAACCTCAATAAAGTGAACTAATTTTGAACAAATTAATCACATGTAAGAATTGTAATAATATGTGTAATTGTAATAAATTTTTAGTAAAATAGGAGAAATAAGTTACGCTTCTTAAAATTATTAAATTATTATTTTAGGCAGAAGTTTTGAGAATATATTTAAATTTAGGTTATGAATTGTTAGATCAATATGTCGAAAATATAATTTAGAAAATGTTTACTTTATTTCACAAAATCATTTATAGTTAAAATTGGATTAAATTTGCCGTACTCATTCACACACTTTAAAACAAAACCATGCCATTTTGGTTAATTTGGATGAGAAAATAATGCGTCTGTTTGTAACTTTGTGTGTCTATGTGTAAGTGTAAGACAGAGAAGAAGTGGCTTAGTGAGTTTAGAAGTTGAGAGTTGCGGAGGTGATGGGGAAGATGGAAGCATTTAAGGGTATTTATAGGATTTGAATGTACATTTAATATCTCACTTTACCGGATAGAAATATAATATCAAACAAATACGCAAAGAGGCGCGGAAGTTTGAAAAGAAAAATATTGTTGTTTTACGTTAAAACTTTTTTAATCTCTTCTTTACTAAAGTTCCCTTAATTATCCATAAAAAAAAAAAAAAAAACCCTTAATTACGTGGGACATGCTAATAAATGGCTTGCATTTTTGGATTGGGATTTGGATGCTTCTACTAATTTTTACATTAGTGAGTATCCAATGAGTTTTAAATTGACAGACTATCATTATCAATACTTATATTGTATTTTATAAGGTACGTAACATTTTCTATGGAGTTGTAAATTAATAAGATTTTTGTTAAAGGAAATGCTCCTGAAAAGATCCTAAAATTTAGTAACTACCCATCTGCGTTTTTTTTTTTTTTTTTTTTTGGTGGTGTTGATGTTGTTCTTTTTTTCAAATTTTATGTACGGCCGTTATCATTTTTTTTTCTAATCCTAAAACGTAGTTTTTTAATCCTAAAATTTAGTCATTTACTACACATTCATAACATAAATAAATAAAAGCTTAAATTGAAAATTTTATGGCAAGAAATACACGTTAATTGTATAAAACCACAATTGGATTTTGATTTTTTTTAATAAAGTATTAAATGGTGCTTTAACCTTAACAAAAGGCTAATACAATTGGGAATTAATGATTAGAAGTATCTAGAAAAAAAAATGTATAAAAACTTCATGATTGTTTGTTGAGAAGAAAAAAATAATAATAATACGATAAAGTGTTATTAAAGGTGGTTTAACAAAAACCCAATAGGAATAATAATGAACTTTTATTTTAATTCCTAAATGTTGTTCTTCTAAATTTTGTATTGAACAAAAGTACACTAAATGTAGTTTAAGTTCATAGCAGTAGGAACAACATTGTGCTCACGCACGTAAAAGGCTCAATTTTTGTCTAATCCTAAAATGTAGTTTTTTAGTCCTAAAATTTAGCCATTGAGGAATTAAAATAAAATTATTTTTTATCATTTTTTGTCTAATCCTAAAATGTAGTTTTTTAATCCTAAAATTTAACTATTTACTACACATCCATAACATAAGTAAATAAAAGCTTAAATTTAAAATTTCATAGCAATAGATACACGTTATTTTTGGTGGTGTTGTTCTTTTTTTAAAAAATTAATAACATTTATCAATTTTTGTTTAATCCAATAATTTAGTTTTTTAGTGCTAAAAGTTAGCCATTTACTACACATTCATAACAAAAGTTAAAAAGAGTTTAAATTTCAAATATATCAACAACCTATAAAACTTAGAAAAATGTAACATTTTTTTAAGTCGTACATTTTATCCAAAAAAAGGTACCCCTATTTTGAAAAAAAAAAAAAAAAAACATAAAATTATTCCATATACATAAAATTATAGTAGGAGTCTTTTTTTTTTTTTTTTTTTTTTTTCAAATTCACGTTTTCCTCTTCTTCTTCTTCTTCTTTTCTTTTAAATCTCTTCCATATTTTTGGGAAAAAAAGAGACTCCTACTATAAAACCACTACTATAACTTCTCCATCCATATGCTTATATTTAGGCACTAAAATATATGATTTTGAAAGAAAATAAGAGCCTAAATTTTAGGGAAATTTAAAAGATTAAGATAGGAAATTGGTGTGACCCTATTCTTATTTAAATGTTTATCAAAAAAAGAAAAAGAAAAACTACACGTTTAAAAAAATCCATGTTCTATCCATGTATTATTTTAAAAAATCCCACTTTCTATCCCACGTTTAAAAACTACCCGACCACCTTTTTTTTTTTTTTTTTTTTTCAAATTCACGTTTTCCTCTTTTTCTTTTTCTTTTTCTTTTCTTTTAAATCTCTTCCATATTTTGGAACAAAAAGACTCCTACTATAAAACCTACTATAACTTCTCCATCCATATTCTTATATTTAGGCACTTACATATCTGATTTTGAAATAAAATAAAAGGCTAAATCTTAGGAAAATTTAAAAGATTAAAGTGGGGAATAGGTGTGACCTTATCGGTATTTAAAAGTTTATCAAAAAAATAAAAACTACACGTTTAAAAAAATCTCATGTTCTATCCATGTACTATTTTAAAAATTCCCATTTTATATCCCACGTTTAAAAACTACCCAACCACCTTTTTTTTTTTTTTCAAATTCATGTTTTCCCCTTCCTTTTTTTTTTCCTTTTAAATCTATTCCATATTTTGGAAAAAAAAAAAAAAAAAAGACTCCTTATAAATTCTCCATCCATATCCTTATATTTTGACACTAACATATCTGATTTTGAAAGAAAATAAAAGGCTAAACTTTAGGGAAATTTAAAAGATTAAGATGGGGAATTGGTGTGACCCTATCCTTATCCTTATTTAAAAGTTTATCAAAAAAAGAAAAACTATACGTTTAAAAAATCCCATGTTCTATCCATGTACTATTTTAAAAAATCCCACTTTCTATCCCACTTTTAAAAACTACCCGACCACCCTTTTTTTTTTCAAATTCAAATTTTAAAAACTACATGTACTATTTTAATCCTAAAATTTAGGCACTTACTACACATCCATAATAAAAGTGAAAAAGAGTTTAAATTTCAAATATATTTATTTTAAGGTGCAAGGATCAATAATAGTTAGCAATTTACCACACATCCATAACAAAAGTTAAAAAGAGTTTAAATTTCAAAGATATCAATTACCCTTAAAACTGAGAAAATGTATGTAACATTTTTTATGGAGTAGTAAATTAATAATTATAAAAAAAAAATGGAAAATGAATTCCACATAGAATTATACAAATGATAAATATAATTTATGTTACAAAAGAAATTTTTTTACAACAATTTCTTAGATAACAACCACTTCATGTGAGGTTTAAATTGGGTAACTATTAACATGATACATCAAATATATAATAATACCCTCTAAAAAAAGTGGTAAATTACATTTTTTTTTTTTTAAAGCGTAAATTATGTGAAAAACTTGTTTACATAATACCTCTAAAAAAAAGTAGCGTAAATTACATTAAAAAAAAAAATAGCGTAAATTACCACTTCAAGCAACTTAATTCCCTTAAAACCCAACACCAAATTGACCAATCATGCACACATTCGCTCCAGCCTGCAATGCGTCCATAAATTCCTTGGTCATAGTGTAGGAAAAATACATGTACGCAGCGGAAAAATTAACGGATCTACTTCATTCGCAATTGATAACATGCACTATGTAAGTTTCAGAATTAGAGAACAAGAAAGCGTACCTTGGTGTGGTGAAAATCAAAACCGAAGATCAAACGTTCTTGGGAAGACCTTTAATCTTCATCTCAATTCCACATGGTGCCTAAGATGTGTGGTCTCGCAATCAGTCTTTTGTACATAGAGTCTCAAAGAAAAAACCTTCTTTTTCTCCTTGTGAAGAAAAACTGATTTCTTTTCTTTTCATCATACGTACGTTAAAACTATTCTTTTAGTTTCTTTATTTAATAACTCTTATTAAATAATGACTGATTATCTAATTGGGTTAGCCTTTTGAGCCTACCCAATTGGGCTTTAGTTTGTGGCTTGAGATGAGACCAAAGGGAACAAATAAGACTCTAGTTCCAATGGGTCTTGGGCTTTTCCGTCAACTCTTGACAAGTCTAAAGTTACCATTAATTATATTCAATACCACTCTAAAAATATAATTGCACTCTAGGCCTTATTAATAAATTATATCCCAAGACTTTATTATACATACAACCCCTTCATTAAAATATTCGTAGTAATATAAAGTCATGAAATGTTGACTGCCACTTTGTAAATTACTATATCTTAATCCTTGAGTACCCGGTTTAATCCTTTATGTTATTCAATATATATTTATGAAATCCAATTTCACAAATATATATATATATATACTTTAGTAACTCCTTACTAAAGTAGTTGGGCCCAACACTCTGAATAACCAAACTCATTAAACTTATCTCAAAGGAATATTTTATATCTCCGTTAAGAGATTATGAATTCTATCTTGAGAATATATGTTCCATCAACACTAAATATGGCTGCCCAACATACTGAGGTTTTGATCGTGATTTTAGATCTCACTCCTGATATATCAAAGCAACCTACACCTCATGATCAGGTCCATTATTCTCTCAGAATTTAGAGTTCATACAAATAGAAGTCGTGAGATTTATTATTCATTTGACAGTCGTTAGGAGAATAATAAATCTTACAGCGGTCCAGTTCAATATGTTTTAACTCTTAAAACATATCAACATACCAACTAGAAGTCTCCACTTCTATGATCAAGACAAATCATCGTAGTTGATATGTTATAGTCTTCGCAGATGAAACGCCCAATTTCAACACCAACTACGAACTAAAATTCTGAGTTTACAAAGAACTTGTGATTTATATCTTCTGTGACTAAATCACATATTATGCATCTCATGGACCAAGATAATGTCCCATTAGTTCATTTATAAATAGTCTCATATAATTAAACTATTTAATTATTTATGTCATGCCAATAAATCGGATTTTAGGGCATAAACCCCAACAATCTCCCACTTGCCCTCAAAGACAATTTACCATATATCCGACACTTATCTCCCTTTAGGGTAATTCATAGTCACTCTAAGGCAAGGTTTGGAAACAAATTTCAACCAAATTTATTGCATAAATTATCTTTTTGACTACTACTTCTTAAGTACTTATATCTCTCTAATGAGATAATACTTACGCTTAATGTGTATCTTCACCACCTAGGATGAACACATATCTTGAAGTCCAACTTCATGAATCACAATCAAACTACAAGTCAGTATTTGTACATCCAGTAACTATCAAAACTTCACTTTTGTGGACAAGCATATAATCCCTCATTGTCCTAAGATAGATGAGTATATGCTTTACTCCTACTAAATTAAGTGATCTTTGATTCAATTGATATTTGCTTACCATATCCACCACAAAATAAATATTTAGCCTAGTATTTAGCATAGCATAAAGACTTCCTATCGATTTGATATAAGGAACCATCTTGATATGCTCTTCCTTTTATATGTCTAAAGACCGTAGTCCTATATAAAGGAACTTCAAACTTAAAAGGAAAGAATCCTTTCTTGAAGTATTACATGCTATACTTGGCTAGAATCTAATCTATTTAAGCAGTTTGAGATAGACTCAACATCCTAATTTCTGAATTTTAACAAAGTTTAATTCTTAGGATGTGACTAGTTTTTCCCAAGTACTTTATATCAATTTGGATTAGACAACAAAAATTATATTCATGACAATAACTCTACATCATTCTAAATGATTAGAATGTCATCAACATACATTATGAGATTTATTATACTATATAGCTTTACACACATAAGGTCTTTTAATACTTGATCAAAATCAAACAATTTGATTTCTTGATCAAAGATGATATTTTATGATTCATATGCTTGCTTTAGTCCATAAATGGAATTTAAGCAACTTGCATACTAAACACTATTGTTTATTTGCTATGTACAAGTCTAGGTACATCATATAGATGTCTTCCTCAAGATTGCTACTAAAAGAAGCTTTCTTGATATCCATTGCCATATTTCATCCAAATGAAATATAATGGATAAGAGAATCTAGATAGAGTCAAACTTAACTATAGGTGAAAAAATCTTTTCATAATCGAACTATTTCTTTTTGAATAAATTTTTTCGCCACTAGTCTTGACTTTGAAGGTTTGCACCTTCAAATCTATTAATCTCAATTTTTTGTAGACCTATTTGAGAACAATAGGCTCAATGTCAATAGGCGCCTCTACAAGTTCTAGACTTTAAATAGAATCTAATTCTATTCACATAACCTTGATCCAATAATTCATATTCATATCATCTATTGCCTCTACGTAGGACCGAGGATCAAATTCATATCCTTGTGGAATGACTTCAAAAGTTTATCCCAAAAGTATGAATTTACAATCCTCCCACTACGATATTGTACCGGTGTACTAGCTATATATATATATATATATATAGAATAATACCTTGTGGTGTATCTAATACAACCATCTCATTTCTAAATGTATTTTATAGTTGTCTTACAAAAAATTCTGACATTTTCTTCTAGAACAATTCTTTAAGATTATTCACGTAGTCATCATCAAGAACTTTGTATTTGTACTTTACAAACATCTTGTAAGAACTTTGTATTTGTACTTTACAAACATCTTGTCTTCTTTATGACCATCAAAATAATCTTATGCAATTTCTTTTGGATACCCATCATAAACACACATTTTTCTACCTTTTGATTTCAATTTGTTAAACTTCCTTTCTAGCACAAGTGCTGGACATCTCCAAAAGTGGAAGTATCATATACTAGGTTTTCACCCAATCCACAATTTGATAAATGTCATAGGAACAAACTTTTGAAATCAATTTTAGAAAATGTAGAGTAATTATTAGAGTATATCTTCAAAAGAAATAAGCAAATGGAAATACTTATCATGTACTTTACTATTTCTAAAAGAGTCTTATTCCTCCTTCATGTATGAACTGACTTAAAGAAGTCATTAATACTATATTCCTTTACAATAAAGGAGTCCTAGATTATATTATCATCTAAATAGAATTCATAAATTGGAATATAACAAAATAATGGTTCTAAAAGCCTATCTTTCACCAATCTTGAATACCATTTAGATTAATAAGATCTAGACTTAAGTGCCAAAACATACAACACCAAAGGATGGAAACTTTCTCATTAAGAAGTAAAACATGTAAATCTCCATCTAGAAAACAATCATGGACAAAGCTTAGTTTAACCAAACCAGAAACACTTTCTTTTGGTGATACTTTTAAGTCTAATTTCCTTTTGACAACTACTAGGGCAACTTGCTTGCCAAATTGTTTGGTATTATAATTCTTCTTCTTACCACCCTTACCTTTCGGTTTAAGCTAAGAATTTGAATTAAATCATATTGATTCTAGCTTTAGCTTTTAGGATGTCTTCCGTTGCGTAGAACTCACTCATCAATTCAGATAATAAAAATAATTTATTTTCAAAACAATCTGAATTGATCAAATGATTCTATCAAGAACTTTGGATCATATCCATATCAGATTAACAATTAATCTCTACATCCAAGAATTCCAATTCATTTTAATATTAAAATATTTTCATAAAATGACATAGAATTGGAACTCCTTAAGCTTTTCTTTGCACTCAATATGATTTATATCGAATATCGTCTAGTAGCACGATATTTCATACCAAAAGATCTCATTTAGACTTAACATAAAATCTAAGTCTAGTACTAATTCTTGCATCTCATGCTGTAGCACAATTGAGATAGAAGCCAATGAACATTTTAGCATTTCAATGGAGACTATGATCATATCATAAGCTACCTTCCATAAATGCATCATGTATAGGAAAATATGACAATGCTGAATCGAAACATGAATATGTACTTCAGCTCCTCTAAGCACTATGTCCAAAATTATTTCTTAGTTAATGTGATTCAACTAAAATAGTAGTTAGAGGACAAAATTTATGACAACTTTATATTGAGACCATGAACTTAAATACCTGGACATTATCATTTTGCATCCATAACCATATAATATGGAACCCGAAAACCATACTATACTAGGTGCAACGACAACCCAATTCATGTCTATAATTCCTTGGTAGCAAGTTTATTATAAACACATTAATTGATTGAGAATTATTCTCATTATTAGTGCTATCATGATAACTCTTATCATACACTAATAATATGCCGTAATACCTTCAACCTCTAAGTAATAATGACATAGCTCCTTTGGGAGGTTAACATTATACTTAGTCTAGTGTACACCATTATCTAGAATCATGTGTAGCCACATTTCATCTCCTTTTATAGTGTTTAAACTTGTAGTACCATGAAGCAAAACACCCTCCTTTGGGATCGCGAGGCATTTACGCCAAAACGAGGTGCTTGTTCACACTACTTTAAACAGGTAAGTTCAATCTTGTAGTACTATGAAGTAAACACCCTCCTTTAGGATCGCGAGGCATATACGCCAAGACGAGGTGCTTACCCACACTACTATGAACTGATAATGGAGGCCGTGAGATCCAACCCTTGTATCTCTCTCCCACTAGAAATTTTAAAACAAGTGGATTGTCTTGAAATCATTGTGATCTAATCACAATTTTAACCCTACATATCAAATGTGTTTAATTGTTTAAATTCAATGTGATGTAACTAAGTCACGTCACAATAGCATAACGAACATTCGCGCAATCACAAAGAAGTTTAACCTTGTAATCTATGAAGTAAATACCCTTCGCATGAAATGCAAGACTCAAAGTCAAGATGAGGTATCTACTCACATTACAATAAACTTAACAAAAGGGTTGTTTCAAGAACTCCCACTCACTATTTGGGTTTTTCTTTAAATAATTGTGATCCCATCACAACTAATAACCTTACACTTGATAAAGACTCTAATCTCATTAGAATCACTAACTAAAATGGAAGTCCTAAACTATGTAGGATTCCTTAAACACTAATGAATCAAAAATTAGTTATATAGAACTCTATTCTTAACTCATTTGATTAAGAATTCTAATCTCATTAGAAACTACATACCTTTTAATTAAGCTTTAATCTCATTAAAACTTCTAATTAAAATAAATTAAGTTAAAGACTTTTAATCATAAAACAATTCTAATCTGATTAGAATGTTTCTTAAAAGACAAGTCTCAAATTATTTAGGACTAAGAGTTCTACTTAACTAATACCTTTGATCTCATTAGATTTTTTAGTTAGAACCATGTGTAATCTAATCACACATAACCTTGCTCTTAAAAAACTTGAAAACACTTAGAAAAAATTCTAATTTTTCTTCTTTCGATCGATCGAATGTGCCTCTCGATCGATTGAAAAAATTAAAAAATTCTTACTTGACCACCTGACTTATTCGATCGATACTCGATTGCCTCTCGATCAATCGAAAAACAAATTCGATCGATCGACTATCAATCGAAAATCAATCTATTTAAAAAGTTTGATCACTGTTTCACTCGATCGATTGAAAGTAATTTTCGATCGATCGAAAATCGCAAAATTCGAATTTCCAGAATTTTCCTAAGGCAATTTTCTTCGTTTTTCATGAACAAACATTCAACATATGAACATTACAGATAGAGATTGATGTCAAAACTGAATTCTATTGATACTATAGCCTTAAGATTCAAATTAACGTACTTAAATTTAAATTTAAACAACATCATAACACCAATTTCAATTTTCATCAAATCATAGTTTCAACAACATGCAGAAAATTAAAAAACATAATCTTCTAACAATATGAGACTATCATCTCTAATTCTAAAACTTCACGAAACATGTTATACAGATTGGAAATTGAAGACCACTCTGATACCAATTGTAGGAAAAATACATGTATGCGGGGGAACAATTAACGGATCTACTTCATTCGCACTTGATAACATGCATTATGTAAGTTTCAGAATTAGAGAACAAGAAAGCGTACCTTGGTGTAGTGAAAATCAAAACCGAAGATCAAACGTTCTTGGGAAGACCTTTAATCTTCATCTCAATTCCACATGGTGCCCAAGATGTGTGGTCTCTCAATCAATTTTTTGTACATAGACTCTCAAAGAAAAAACTTTCTTTTTCTCCTTGTGGAGAAAAACTAATTTCTTTTCTTTTCATCATACGTACGTTAAAACTATTCTCTTAATTTCTTTATTTAATAACTCTTATTAAATAATGACTGATTATCTAATTGGGTTAGCCTTTTAGGCCTACCCAATTGGGTTTTAGTTTGTGACTTGAGATAGGATCAAAGGGAACAAATAAGACTCTAACTCCAATAGGCCTTGGGCTTTTTCGTCAACTCTTGACAAGTCCAAAATTACCATTAATTATATTCAATACCACTATAAGAATATAATTGCACTCTAGGCCTTATTAATAAATTATATCCCAAGACTTTATTATACATACAACCCCTTCATTAAAATATTCGTAGTAATACAAAGTCATGAAATGTTGACTGCCACTTTGTAGATTACTACATCTTAATCCTTGAGTACCCGGTTTAATCCTTTATGTTATTCAATATATATTTATGAAATCCAATTTCACAAATATATATATACTTTAGTAACTCCTTACTAAAGTGGTTGGGCCCAACACTCTGAATAACCAAACCCATTAAACTTATCTTAAGGAAATATTTTATATCTCCGTTAAGAGATTATGAATTCCATCTTGAGAATATATGTTCCATCAACACTAAATGCGGCTGCCCAACATACTGAGGTTTTGATCGTGACTTTAAATCTCACTCCTGATATGTCAAAACAACCTACACCTCATGATTAGGTCCATCATTCTCTCAAGATTTAGAGTTCATGCAAATAGAAGTCGTGAGATTTATTATTCATTTGACAGTCGTTAGGAGAATAATAAATCTCACAGCGGTCCATTTCAATATGTCTTAACTCTTAAAACATATCAACATACCAACTAGAAATCTCCACTTCCATGATCAAGACAAATCATCGTAGTTGATATGTTATAGTTTTCGCAGTTGAAACGCCCAATTTCATCACCGACTACGAACTAAAATTATGAGTTTACAAAGAACTTATGGTTTATATTTACTATGACTAAATCACATACTATGCATCTCATGGACCAAGATAATGTCCCATTAGTTCATTTATAAATAGTCTCATATAATTAAACTATTTAATTATTTATGTCATGCCAATAAATTGGATTTTAGGGCATAAACCCCAACACATAGACCTTGCAATTGGACCTAAATTGTTCGTCAAATCTATAACCCAAAAACTAGGAAAAGTGTTAGCAATCTAAAATCACATTAAATATTAAGTTCTTGGACCAAAATAGAGAAGAATAATATATAAGTACCTGCATGCATAAATAGAGAGAGTCTTGTTGAATCGAATCTTATCCAATACCTACACACATAAATGCAAAACCAATCAGTCTTAATTCTCATCCAAGTAGCTTAATTCCCTTAATAAAAATACCGTAAATTCAAAAAAAAAAAAATCAAAAAAGGAGTTTGCCAATATTCTTTTTCAAGTAGCCAGTTCAAGCACAAACCCTCCTAAAAAGCCACTGTGAAAATATAGAACCTAAAAAGTTGTTAGAGCCTCTGACAGTAAATGTCTTCAATCTGAAGAAAAATAAAGGAGGGCGTAGAGCTAAATTAAATGTCTTCAATCTGAAGAAGAATGAGAGATAGAAAGTGAGATAGAAACTAGCAGTGTACGTGAGTTTGTGACTCTTAAAGTGTAGGAGTTTTAATTTACATATTTATCCCCGTTAGTTGAAAACTTGTAAGTGGGTCTGATGAGAGTATTTTGGGCAATGTATTAGTGAGAGTCAGAGCGGCATTTTTACTGGATTGTCATTGAGTTTTGTCTTTACTTAAACATAGGGGTGTAGGGACATTTTTGAACTAAAAAAAAATGAGAAATCCAAACAGGGGAAGCCATTTAAATAGTAGTACAGATACGAGCATGTGCAAATCTGATGTGGCAAACACCACTTATTCTTGTGCACTCATTCATTGTCGTCAACCAAAAAGACACCCTCCTCCACCCTGTCTCTCTTGAGAAATTGATTCCACCACGTGATTTGTTCACAATTTTATTAAAAGACTTTCATCTGTTTAAAATTATTTAAAATACTCTTTTTTTGCGCGCTCGTTGTCGTCAACCAAAGACACACACTTCTACATATTGTCTCTTGAAAAACTAAGCAACAATTAAAATAAGGCATTTTTTATATTCATGTATTAATTAAATTAATATTTTTATAAATTTTTGTATTCAAGTTCTTCTAACATCTCTTTTCAATTGATAATATAGCTAATCTACTTAATCTTTCTTGGGACAATGTCGATCTTAAATATGATTTTATTAATTTTAAGTTTAAAAAACTTATTTCTGCAAAAACAATTATAACATGTATTGTTAGTAAAATTCTATAAGCAATGCATGTATTTGGAAATGAATATAACCTTTTTATATAATTTAGTATGTCATTTGGAGTATATTCTTTCATTTGTAAAATTTCTTTTAAAACTTTTAATCCTAATCAATATCATAATAAATATCATGTTTGAGAAAAGATTCAAGATGAAGACAGTATTTTGGCAAGCTATCATCATCTCGTATTTTTAGACTGGATTTATATTTTATCCGGTTGAATTTTGATTTATCTATAGGTTAATGATGATATTTTTGGGATAATTGATTTTGTTTAGACCAAATAATTTTTTGGGCTACCAATGTTTACTAGAATGTACCAGATTTTTTGTTCTTTGGTCATAAGGATGTATCAGATTTTTTGGACTTGCATCTAATTTTTTTTTTTTTCCTACTGTCCCTACTTTTTCAAAATTTTGGGGTCTCCTTCCACCTGGCAGCCCTAGGCAATGGCCTAATTGGCCTAGTGGAAGGGCCAACCCTAAGACCATGTTACTTATCTACCATTCAACTAAAAGACTTCTACTCGTTTAAAATTTTTGAGTCAATTTTTGATTAAAAAAATCAAATAGACTTGTTAAATTGACTAACCAATTTTGTCTTTTAGTGGAATTGTGGTGGTCCATAATGAAGACTTAATAATTTCTCCTCTCATAGTTGTTTTTTCCTTTTCAGCTTGACAGGAACATAAAAGTTAACACAATTTTTGCTGCACAGTTAGACGTAATAAAGTTGTGAGTGGTCAAGAAAAAATAGTTAGTTCATACAGATCCACATCTCCATCACTTATAACTTTCTATATAACGAGTTATAATGAAAATTATGTAATTTTTTTTTTTTTGGTACTAATATTGCTCCTTCCACCTGGAAAATAGAAAATTGAAAAAAATATATCTAAAGAAAGCCGCCCAGAAATAATCTTTGTTTTATTAAGAAAACGTATAACATGTTTCAAGTTTCAACTATTTGTACCCTTCATCAATCGTGGTTGCACCTTGTGCTTAAAAAAGTTGTTTCCAGTTCATCACGGAGTAGAAAGAACCAGACAAGTCCCTATTTAATTTTAGTATATTCTTAATTAAAAAAAGAGAGAAAAGAAATTCAGGATATTAGCACCTCTCTGTAAAACTATAAAGTCTATCTTTGGAAAAATATTACTATTTATGCTAATCTATTCACATGATGAAACTAATCTCACACGTCACAACTTATAAATATTTCCATAATGCAAACTTGAACAACCATGATCCATGGGCATTCTATGAGGGGAACGAACTTGGTATAATTTATCCTTTAAAAATTTATAATCCTTAGTTGTCATAGAAAACAATTTATCGCTCGCTCAAACAAAAGGTATAGTTATGTTTTTTTAATTTAAGAGTTTGACTTATGTTTAGTGTTTCTGAAAGGAAAATGATTCCTGGGTAACCTCCTGTATATTGCATTATGGCGTGGAACCAGCTGGTCATTAAATGAGGTTTATCACTACTCAAATTCATAATTTTTAGACTTGCAGGTATGATCTGGTACACGTACATGGACTTTTTATTGGGCACCTCCCTGAGTGGTTATTCTTCCTACTTAGATTAGGTATTACCAAAAAAAAATGTTAAACAATGTTTATTAGATACATTAAATAAATTTTTTAGAGAGAGCCATATGACTCCTAAAAACATTTATTAAAAAAAAAAAGCGTGACATAGCAATGAGTATTGTAGTGTGCATTTACGTTCCAATTGTATTGATTTGTAATTTTCAATTAGCTCAACTAGTAAAGTTTTTGACGATTGAATAAGAGATCTGAAGTTCAATCTCCGCTTATACCAAAAATTAATTAGTATTTTAGTCTAATGATAAAGAGCTATCGATAAGAAATCCTAATAATACCATCAAAAACTCCAAAAAAATAACTTGCATTGATTCAGAGATCCTAATAATACCATCAGAAACTAAAATAAATGCAGGAGATTTTTTTTTTTTTTGGAAGCCGGAACCAAATGAATATCATTAATGAAGAATACTAGATTCCAAATACAGAGCATCAACTACTGGTGGAGGATCCTCCTCTAACCATACGGTTTCATTATCAGATAATCTAGCAAATCTAGCCTACACATGAGCAACACCATTGGCACTACGCCTAACACAACTAACTGAAAATGATCTAAAATAAATGCTAGAGATTTCTCACTTTAAATGTAAGAGGATTGAGCACAATTTTTTCAACATACCTCAGATTTCTCACTTCTCTCTGTGTCTTCCTCATAGCCTCCACTCGAAAAACCTCTCCATTTCCTATCTGAGATCCTCTCTCCTCCTCCTCTTCCTTGTAAATGATTCACACACTAAAACAATCTGCATTATATTGCAACAACAAAAAATTGAATACAATTCTAATGCTTTTTTTTTTTTTTTTCTATTTTTGAGTAGTGTTATTTTTGGGAAAATCGCAATGTTGAAGTCAGGAGCATTGGATCTTGCATCGGGTGTCGGTGGAAAGATCGACAAAAATGAAGTTCTCTCCGCTGTTGATCAGTAACCACCATCTCTCTCTGTCTAGATTTATGCTTTTCTTTTTTCAATCTCTATTTCTTGTTGCGGAAGCTCTGATATTAGATTGTTGAACAAAAGACTGAATAAGAGAGTTTTTATTTAAAACTTGACTCTTTAAATTACAACGCTTAAGACTTATGAAAAGCTTAATGTCGCTCCACGTATGACACAAGCACACAGCAAAGCTACTGTAGCACACTTAGCTTTTACAAAACACACACCAACTCTCTAGACACATATGTACTGACACTACACAATAGCTCTTATTTATTTCTCCACTTCACACTACTCACTTGGCCTGTGACACACTTCACCTCACACACTTCACTTGTCTCTCACTTCACGTCACACACTTCACCTTACACACTACTTCACATTACCTCACTTCACACATGTCACAAGTCTCTCACAGCTCATGTAGGAACCAAAGGTTCCTATTTATTCTCGCTAAAGGTCGGTTAAATAACTGACATTGAAGCTTCTAGCTTGATCTATTTCTGCCACAACAGAGTTCTAGTAGTTCTAGGCTTTATTTTATTATTATTTTAATATCTAGCCCATGATAGCCTCTAGATTATTACAACAATTTGTGACTGAGTTTCACTTCTACATAGAAGTCTCTAGAGAGCTAAAGAGAGACATCACATAGAGAAACCCGGAATGCAAGAGACTGTTCTAGAGAATGAGAGAGAGGCGGTGCTTGATTTTAACATTTCTCTCTCTAGAACTGTGTTTTCATTGTGTTTCTATTTCTCACTCTAGAATTTCGTTGAATCTGCTTTCTCTTTTTTTTTTTTTCCCTAGAATTATGTGATTTTTTTTATATCACTGTTTCTCTCTCTAGGATTGTTATTGTTGTGAGAGTTTCAATCTGTTTCTCTCTCTAGAATGATGTTTCAGAACCTGATTCTCTCGCTGCATTGACAAGAATCTGATTTTTTTTTTTTTTTGAATCACTCTTTCTCACTCTAGAATTTTTTAGACCCAGTTTGGTGAGCAAGTTTCAACACACATTTTACATTTTAAATAATATTACACACATTTTAATACAATTTTCCACTTACACGTATATCAAAAACACTCGAACAACATTACCAAACAGCCTTGGAATCTGTTTTCTCTTTTTTTCTAAGTTATGTATTTTTTTGATCACTGTTTCTCTCTCTAGAATGATGCTTCAGAGCCTGATTCTCTCTCTAGAACTGCGATACGTGGATTTTCAATCCGATTCTCTCGCTTCAATGACATTCGAATCTCTCTCCAGGGCTCTAGAATGTTTCTCTCTCTCTAGAATTGTGGTTGTGAATTTTCTTTTCTCAGCCTGTTTCTCTATCTAGAATGATGTTTAAATCGCTCTTTCTCTCTCTAGAAACGTGTTTGGATCTTTCGCATCTCTCTCTCTCTACATCTTGGATCTTCATTCTCTCTCTCTCTAGAATGATAGATGTTTTAAATGCTTATCTTCATTCAAGTACTGATTTTGATGTTTGTGGGCTAATTAAGCTCCAAAATTCAAATAATCTTAATTATTGATGCTAAACACGTACTTACTACGATTTTGACCTTTATGGAACACAACAATGGTGGGGATTGATGGATTCAATTCAACGACTTTTTTGTATGGGAATGTTAGGTTTGTGAAAGAAATAGTGATGGCTACATTGAAAACATCGTGTTTGTTTGGTTATGCCTAGTGGCTAGTCCTAACCCCTAAGTTATACTTGAGCTAGTGATTTAAGGAAATGGGTGAGGCTTATCAAGAAAAAATATGGGACCTTCGGACCTTGACTAAGAAATAATCGTTGGGCCCGCTTAACAACACGGTCAAAAGGTCAGATGTGTGGGCATAAGTTTTATTAGTTCTACTTTGGATACTGTCCTCTACGAGAAAATATACCATGCATTTGATGCATGTATCGCCTCTCGTATGGGGTGGACTCCACATAAGAGGGAGGATACATGTACTAGATGGTATGCTGTAAGTTATGAACGCACCTATTGAGTTTTGACTTTTGAATCTACTACCTTGGTCTATGTTGAGTACTAGGATACATCTACTACTTTTGACTTTTGTAACTCTGTTGCTGATGCACTGGCCAAAAAAGCGAGCACAGTGACAAGTCTTCAGGTCTGGTTGGAGGATTCTCCACCTGATATTATCCCTCTTGTTTTAAGGATGCTTTTGTTGTAAGGGATGCTCCCTGAACTTTCAAGTGTTTGAATAAATTCCCAGACTTTCTGGTCTGGTTTGTCAACAAAAAAAATAAAAATAAAAATGAGAGAGTTGAGAAGAAAATTTTAACTGGGAATTCACAATAAAAACTGATTTTTTACTTCTTACTGAGGTTGTGTTTTTCTGGCTTTTTTGGGGTTTCTTAGGTGAACTTCAACGGAATCTGAATTCGTGGTAAATTTGTGCTTTAGTGAATTAAAAAAAAAAACTTGGGAAGCTTTGTGGTTGTTAGAGGTTGGAATAGTTGTTGTGAGGTTTGATTTCCATTCTGTATTTTTCTTCCTCTTTTACCCTTGATAGTACAACTGGAATTTCAAGCTCTGTTGTTTAGAGGATATGAAGCTTTTTCCAGTGTACCAATAATTTTAAATGAGTAAATGTAACGCAAAAGGGAAAAAAATTTATATTGAATCCGTTGTGTGTCACATTGATTGTAAAGTTAGTATGCAATGCAACTGTAAAGTATCTGCATAACTGTGGATAAATGAGCTGCCACCCAGCCTCCTAGTATCTTTAGCCATTATTGAAGAATTTGTATACCATGAGTTCAAACATATATGCATGGCCTGCCTTTTTACTTGAATGTGGAATCACAAGGAACTGGCAGCATGTTTCATAATTTGTTGGGCTAATCGATTAAATATTTAAACATCAATTTTCTTATCCCAATGAGCTTTAACTCAAGTGGCACAGTGTCCACTTGTACGAGTAAGGTATAGGGTGAAGTTGTTAGTTCAAGACTCACTACTGTGTTTGTGTGATTACCAATTAAAAAAAAAAAAAAAAAGAGGACGACGTCAATCTTCTTATGCTCTGTAAATGTTAGTATTTCTAGAAAATCTTCTATGTTACCCCTGGTGTGGCACACATAATGATGTGACTTTTCTGTCATTGACCATTTGTTTGCATAATTGGTTTTTGTGGTAAAAGTTTTGATTTGATGATTTAGGTATGAGAAGTATCATGCCTTCTATGGAGGTGAACAGGAAGAGAGGAAAGCTAACTACAGTGACATGGTGAGAGCTATTCCCTTTTTAATGGTCTTTTTATTGAAAAATCAAGGTGGTTGTGTATAAAGAATTAACTGCCCACTTATTCCGGCAAAAAAAAAATAAAATAAAACTGCCCACTTGCAGCATGTTCTAAGCAATGCCATTGTATACCTGCCTCTGGAATTGTTCTGTAATAAGCTCTTTTCGTATTAGCTTTCTAAATCATGTTATAAGGTAATTTGATCAATGTGATGATAAAGCCTTGTACTGTATGTATAACGATGTGCAAGCTAGCAACCTGAGGGAATCAGTGACCGGAAGTCAAATTTATTTACGAGTTTTTGTTTGTTGGCAAGGTTGGCCATTGTTATGCTTATATTTGAGCATGAATCTTTTTTCTTTCCTCATTTCTTTATTGGTTAAAATGAGGATTAATGTTCATTTTCTATTGGATTTAAAATCTAACACCTTCTGAATAAGAAAATTGAGTTGTCTCATGTGGATTTCAGGTAAATAAATACTATGGTCTTGCTACCAGCTTTTATGAGTTTGGATGGGGGGAGTCTTTTCATTTTGCAAACAGGTGGCCTTTCAAGCTGTGTAGTATAAATTCTTTTCACGAACTTTGCTGGTCAAATCTAATGATGTACATTACTTTTGTTCTTAAAGATGGAAGGGGGAGACTCTTCGAGAGAGCATCAAGCGATATGAGCTCTTCATTGCTTTACAACTAGGCCTGAAGCCTGGACAAAAGGTTTATTTTTCAGTAAAAGGGGGAGAAACTGACAATTTAGAGATTTACTGTTCAAATTTTGACATTTTTATTTGACATGATAGGTGTTGGACGTGGGATGTGGAATTGGTGGACCACTAAGAGAAATTTCTAAATTCAGGTGAGTGGCAATTCATGTATTTACACTCTTCCCTCCCTTCTGGTTTCTAGTATTTGATTAAACAAGAGTTTTATGGAGCTCCATCTTTCAACTTGTTTGTAGTTTTCATGTGCATTCTAGGTACACTCAAATCAGATTGGGTTGTGCTTTGTTGTTCTGGATGAATATTCAGTGGGTTCCTAACAATAAAATAATAATATCAATCAGATTTTTGAGAAGAGAAAAGTGCATTGGTTGGGTTTTACTAGTTTGTAGGATTGAATTTTACAACCCGTTTACAAATTTCAGTTTTTCCTTTGAAGAAGCACTGTTACCATACCTTTTGGACTGATATCTTATTTTGTTTAAGTTATGACTTATAGCTTCTTATGTTCATACTAAGTGCGAGTGTTTTAAGTTGCTAAATTAAACCTTTTGGCTCATCCTTTGTGTGCTTTCTGGGTACTTGGGTTGCGCCCCTTTCTTTTGATCATTTTTTATGAATTGATTATGTGTGTGTGTGTGTGTGTATGTAAGTTTTTATATTTATTGAACTTTTATTTTTAAGAAAGAGCCTTTTGCTTATGTTTGCAATTATGATTTGTCGCAGCTTAACATCAGTCACAGGATTGAACATCAATGAATATCAGATATCAAGGGGAAAGGTACATACTGATCTTTGAGTCATTGATATAAAGATCAATTGCATTTAGAAATACTATTTTTACCTCTTGTTTTTATGATTTGATTAGTTGTTCAGAAACCCTGAATAATGGTTGAGTTTTTTCTTCCCTTTAAGACAATGCCGAAGTCATGGTTGGTGGAGGTTATAAGGACTTTCCTCAATAGGCTTTGTATTTATGACCACTGACAATCTAAAATTCTTAAATTAGCAATGACACCTGCAAGCTTCTGTTGCTCCACAGGAACTAAACCGCATTGCTGGAGTGGAGAAAACCTGCAACTTTGTGAAGGTTGGTCATATTGCAGAACAAGTTCATGTTTATTTAGTGCATTCCTTCACTTCCAAATGCTTTTGTCATTTTATATCATTCTTCTGTAAGTATTTTATATTTATTTTACAAATGGGTTTATGGTCCAATGAGCTCTAACTCAAATGGCACCTTCTTTCCTTGCAAGAGCAAGGTTGAGAGTGAGTAGTGCAATCAAGATCCACTGATGCGTGTTTAACTTACCAATAAAAAATGGGGTTTATGGTGAAAGATCCGTGATTGTTATTGACTCTTGATGATGCAGGGTGACTTCATGAAAATGCCATTTCCTGACAATAGTTTTGACGCAGTATATGCAATTGAAGCTACTTGCCACGCACCGGATGCGGTATGTATTCCTTATTCTAATATATTAAAACCTTGGCTAGGATGGCACATCTATTTCCGCCTTTTGTAATCTCTCTCCCTTCTTCTCCTTTTCTTTCTGGTTCATATTGGTTTAAACTTTGTTCCTTGTCTGGATAGTATGGATGCTACAAAGAAATACACAGAGTATTAAAACCTGGACAATATTTTGCTGCATATGAGTGGTGCTTGACTGATTCTTTTGATCCCAATAACCAAGAACATCAAAAACTAAAGGTAAGATATGCTTGAAGCATGAAAAAGCTTCTTCTTTTTTTTGAGGGGGGGGGGGGGGGGGGGGGGGGGTGTGTGGTGTTGAAATTTTATCATGAATCTCATCTTAGGGAGTCAGATTTTTTGAGTGTAACAGAATTTCATTGAAACAGGTAGAAATTGAGCTTGGTGATGGCCTTCCTGACATCAGGTTGACCGGACAATGCCTTGAAGCTGTGAAGCAAGCTGGTTTTGAGGTGAGTGCTAGTTACGATTCTTTTTTCTGAATCTTTTCTTGTGATTTGCACAAGTGACAACCCATTTATTTATTCTGCCAAAGGTCATATGGGAAAAAGATTTTGCAGTGGACTCACCTGTCCCCTGGTACTTGCCTTTAGATGCTAGTCACTTCTCACTGAGTAGTTTCCGTCTAACCACTGTTGGGCGTTTCATCACGAGAAACATGGTAAGATTTGTTTCATTCTAATGTTGCATTAGTGTTGTTAGCTCCGTCTTCCCAAACTCTAAGTTTGTAAAAGCGATGCTTTTGGCTGGAATTGTATTTTGACTTTGAGATTTGAGAGAATTTGTACTTGTGCAATTCTAGAAAGGCAGTTGATAAGTGCCGATTTTTTTGTTAGGTTAAGACCCTGGAATTTGTGGGACTTGCCCCAAAGGGAAGTCAACGTGTCCAAAGTTTTCTAGAGCAGGCTGCGGATGCGCTAGTTCGAGGTGGAAAGTGAGTGTTCCCACTATCATACTTATTTTCTTGAGCTCCATGCTAAATTTTTTATATATTTTTCCTGAGTAATATGAAGTTAGCAAGAATTATATTTTTATTGGGGAAGTTTGTGGCCTTGTGCACAAGCTGTAAATCCAGCATTACATCAGATCCATCAATGTAGGGTTTATTCCTGTAACTAGTGCAAGTGTGTATTTTGAGTTAAGTCAATGGTCCTAAAATTTAAAGTGCACCCAAAGTTTGAAAGGATAGTGAGAAGAAATGGTGTTTGAAATTCTTATCTTGAAGTTGAATCATAGTTTCTTCTTTTTGAGTCATTGAGTTAATCTGTTAATATACTTGTGTACGCATGAGCTGCTCACGTCGTTATATTTCTGTCTTTCAGGAAAGGGATTTTCACACCAAATTATTTCTTCTTGGCCCGGAAGCCGCTTTCAGATAATTAACCTGATACCATAGTCATGGAAATTTCCCAGGAATTCTGTCAGGTGGAAATGTATGTTAGAATTTGGTTTGTCCATGTTAATTGACTTTGTGTTTTGTATCTTCCTGAGTTTTTAGTTGCCATTTGAAAGTTGTTTGTCTGTGTTTAGTTATGTGTGGGTTCATCTGTACACCTCCAATGGCTTGAGCTATGAATTAGCCTTCAGCTTTATTGGGGTAGTGACTTCTATTTTATCTATCGAATGAAAATTTGGTTGTGCACGTTTTTTGTTGTTGGTAAATGTATATGATCACTTTCATTGCCTAGATTAGAAGGAACATGATCCTCTCTATTCCCAAATTACTTGCAATAGAGTCAATTTCATGGTTAAAATTTTGTTTCTTGGATTTAACAATGTATACAGGGTGCCAAGTCAACGTTTAATTTTAAATGATGTGGCACTTGATATACCTTTAGATTGTGTTTGGGAAATTTGAATTTGAATATGGATTTGGATTTTAAATTAATAAATTTAAAATGTCTTGGTTTCAAATCCATTGATTTTAGATATCATTGAAAATCCAAAGATTTTTTAAAGATTGGATCCATGGGGTTGAGTAAATTGAAATTCTTGATCTTTTAAAATTATTAAAACAGGTATTTAGATTTTAATTATTGAAATCCAAATCTAAATGTCCAAATCTTGTTAACCAAATGAATCATTGGATTTGTAATATTTAATCTAAATCATGAAATGAATCCATTTCAAATGGAGAGGATGTGAATACAAATTCCAAGAGCTTCCTTGTGGCATAATGGATTGGGTCCAGCAGCATGTGACAAATAAATTGTACAGTTCTGCTAATTAAAGAACTAATACCTTGTTTCTTGAACATTCTTATGTTTGCACATTTTTGGATATGATTAGTTTCGAGTCTTTCGACAATGTATCCTCATTGATGGTACTTAGCGTGATGGGAAGAAAATAGATTTTTTTTTTTTTTGGGTGTAAAAGGAATTCATTAACAGAAACTAAGAAAAGCACAAAGGCTCAAGACAAAACCTGTTCAGATGCAGCCCAAGAAAATCTAAATCTAAAAACTTGACTAAGTCCACAAGCGGACAAGCAAGAAAAACAAAATCAGTGGCTTGACTTCCTCCCATACGAGCAAGGGCATTAGCACACCTATTAGCTTCGCGATAACAATGCCTAAATCGAACCTAAGGGATCCGGGACGCCAAGAGCTTGCAATCCTCCATGAGAGCATAAACAAACACATTAACACATTAGTGTAACACGGATTGGCAATGGCCTCCACTATAGCCTTAGCATCTAGCTCCACTTCCACAGCAGCAAACTTATAGTTAAGACACACATTAAGCCCATCACAAAGGGCCCACAGTTCAGCCACGAAGCTGGTTGTTAATCCTATCTTGTGAGCAAAACTAGAAATCCATTACCTTCCTCATCACGAATAAGATCCCCTCCCCCTACTACACCCGGATTTCCAAGAAAGCAGCCATCCATGTTTAATTTAACCCATCCACAACCCGGTTTACTCCAACGGACAGGTAAGCAAACTCTAGTGATAGCCTCCTTATACGGACTAGTAAAGAAGTGGAACTCTAAGGCTCTACGAGAAATATCCTTAGCTAAGCAAGGATTCAGCCTCTACCCCTTAAACACTACCTGATTCCTTTGCTTCCAAATCAGCCAAATAGCAAAAAGAAAAGTAATACTCCATGGCATAGCATACCGATCAACATTATGTTGTTGTGTACCATTCACCTCTAGCCAATCCTGTAAGTTACTGCTAAAGAAGGAGTTGCTGCCCCGATTCACACCCAGCTGAAACCAAACCTGTTTTACCACTTCATAATCACGAAGGGCATGTAAAATGGATTCACTATACCTATGGCAAAGCAGGCATTGGCTATCAGCTAGCATGCCCCTTCGAATGAGGCACTCCTTCACCCCAATGCTCTCATGACAGCAAAGCCACACAAAGGATTGAATTCTAGGTAGAATCCTAACCTTCCAAATCCATTTACCCCTGAAAAAATTCGTGTTACCCTGAGATGTTGCTATCTTGTATGTTGATCCAAGGTTAAAGATACCATGCTCCGATTCCTTCCAAGTTAACTTATCATCTCCACGGGAAGCCAAGGCAAAAGGCATAGCTTAAAGCTCCTACTTGATAGATTCAGGAAATTCAAAAAATGTAGCAGACCAATTCCACCCCGAAGCAGACACCACCTATTTAACCCTCAAATTTGTAATCTCCATGGTCATGGGACCATATAGTTTTTGTCTCAAAGATCCAAAATTTGACCAATCATCGAGCCAAAAGTTGAGGTTACTGTCTCTACCACAAGTCCACCTCACTCCTTTTTGAAAAACCCCAAAACCCTTTTTCATTGCTGTCCAAACCCTCTAGCACGAAAGCTTATCTCTGTTTCTAGAGCTCAATCTTTGAGTGTTACAATATTTTCCTTTTAGAACCTTTGCCCATAAGGATTCTCCTTCAGTGTGGAACCGCCAATTAAGCTTTGACAGGAGAGCCATATTCCTACCCTTAGCTGATTGGATTCCCAAATCCCTTTCATCCTTTGGTTTGGTGACTTTTTCCCAACCAACCCAATGCATTTTCTTCACTGAATCCGTTGAACCCTATAGGAAGTTCCTATTAACTTGATCAATGCCTTCAATAATTTTATTAGGAAGATAGGCACATTGCATCATGTAGTTAGGAATGGTAGAAGAGACATGCCTCAGAAGGACAGATCAACCCGCCAAAGACAACAGATTGGCCTTCCAACCCACCAATTTTTGCTTAACTCTATCTAGCACAAAATTGAAATCTTGTGAAGAGGACCTCGGATGCTTGATGGGAATACCAAGGTATTTTCCAAGATTAGGAGTGGATTGGAAACCCAGGATAGCACAAAAATCCTCCCTACTTTCCCTGTCAACATTCGAGGAGAAATAGACCCTAAACTTCGCTCCACTAACAGATTAACCCAATTTGCTACAGAAGAGATCCAACACCTCCCTAGTAGCAGCACAATTCTCTGGATCAGCTTTAGCAAACAAAATTAAATCATCCGCAAAGAAAAGATGCGAGAAAGCTACACCACTCCTGTTTGCTCTAACCTGTTTCCATTTGTTAGTACTACACTTCTCTTCAATGAGTTGGCCAAGGAAGTCCATACAAAGTATGAAAAGATATGGGGAAAAGGGATCCCCTTGTCTAAGGACTCTTGAAGGCAAAATCTGATCTAAGGCTCTCCCATTCACCACAATGGAAGTGGACACCGTCGACACACAACTCATTATTAGCTTTATGATATTACGAGGGAGATTAGTTCTGATCAACATTTCTCTAATAAAACTCCATTCAAGCTTATCATACGCTTTTTCCAGGTCAATTTTAACCACCATAAAACCATGCCTTCCCTTCTTTCTACTAATCGTGTGGATAAGTTCCTGCACAATGATGGCATTGCCCGTTCCCCTTCTACCAAGAATAAATGCAGATTGACATGGTGAAATGAGTTTACCAAGCAAAGGCCTCAGTCGAGCAACTAAGATCTTAGAGACAATCTTATACACTGTATTGCACAAGCTGATAGGCCGGTAATTATTAAGAGTTTCCAGCCCAAGAATTTTTGGAATAAGAGTAATGTGCGTCCTATTTAACTCCTCAGGTAATTCCATAGCAGCAAAGATCTTTCTAACTTCTTCCACCACTGAATTGCCCACAACAAGCCAAAACCGTTGGAAGAACCCGGCATGCAGACCATCAGGACCTAGGGCTTTGAAGGCCTTGAGAGACCACAACCCCACCTTAATCTCATCATTTGAAACCCCTCCCTCAATACTATCTCGCTCCTCATCAAAGAGTCGGGCTTGCCAAGTAGAGCCAGCCAGAACATTAAGAACGGAATAACTATGGGAAGTAGTGTATAGCTCAAAAAATCCAAACTGGATAGCCCCCTTTACTTCCCTTTTAAAATGCAGCCACTCTCCAGAACTGGACATAATAGCTGTAATGGAGTTTCTTTTCCTTCTGACCAACGTAGAAATATGGTAGAAAGAAGTATTTCTATCTCCAAGTAGCATCCAATTAACTCTAGACTTAAGCGCCCATAACTCCTCCTCTTGGCTAAGTACACAACATCTGCCTGAAGCTTTCTTTCCAAATCCACAAGAGACGCTGAAGGCCAGTCAGCTAAAGCCTTCTGAATCCCTCCCAATCTAGCCATAATTCTTCTCTTTTTCTCAAAAATGTTCCCAAACTGCTCCTTGTTCCAATCCAATGCATCCCTGGAGAACTTACTAATGGCTTCCTGGAGGCAATCAGCCCTTGCCCAAGCTTTTTGGACCACTTGGGGAAAAGAGGGGTCCAATAGCCAAAAGCTTTGAAACTTGAAGAGCCTATTCTGCCTTGCCCAACTAGTAGGATTTATTTCCAACAAAACCGGATTGTGATCAGAGTGGCATCTGGTTAGATAAGTCACTCTGGCTTCAGGATATAGAGAGCAACAGTCAGTATTGACGAAAAACCGGTCAATTCTTTCTTGGATGAGAACATGTGCGTCTCTCTTGTTAGTCCACATGAAACGTGAACCCGAATAACCCAGATCAACCATGTTACATTTATCTAGGCACTCTTTCAGTAAAAGAGATCTTCTGATGCTCACCTCTCTGCCCCCCAACTTATCAACACTACTGAGAAGCTCATTAAAATCCCTTGCAGTCATCCAGGGCATACTATGCAATTCCGCAGTGTGCATTAGATTATTCCAAAGAATTGTCCTCTCAGCAAGTCTAGGACTAGCATAAATTGCTGAAAATAACCAGACAAGATTAGAAGCACGTACCTTAATGGTGATGTGAATTTCTTGCTTAGTCTTGGCCAAAGGAGTAACTTCCACCTTGTCAGCATTCCACATTAGCCATAAACCCCCAGTATAACCAACTGTATCCACATGAATCGCTCCATCAAAAGGCAGCCGATCCGTAATATTCTTAGCTCTCTTCCCTCCCGAACAAGTTTCCATTGCCACAAAAACAGCTGGATTGTGTACACACACCAACTCCCTCACATGTTTCTGAAAATTAGGCTTCAGAGTGCCCCTACTATTCCAAATTATTATCTTCATTACATAAACAATATCGGGAAGACACAACACTTTAGCAAGGATTTGGCATATTGTCTCCTCCTTCAAACTCCATTCCATTTGCCTCAACCTCACCATCAATTGACCTCTCCTCAGTATTAGAAATCGCCAGTCCACATGTAGTCCCAACGCCACCTTGGTGCTCAGACAGAGAAGGATGATCTCTATCGAGACCTGTACTACCTGTCTGTTGCTTCTGACCCCTATAGCTGATATCTCCATCTTCATTAGCCTCCTCTCCACTAGCCTTTCCACTTGGAGCACTTTGCTTGGAATCGGCCTTGTCAAGATTGTGGCCTAACTCGTTGCTAGCTGAAGCCGTCAACAAGAAGTGTGGATCGCTTGGTGCACTGATCCCATTGCTGAGCTTAACGGTAGAGACAAAAAGGGGAAGTTTAGAGGAGCTTCTGGTACCTTTTGCAGTCTTATCTAAAGTAATAGGTGCTTTGCTACATGCAGATCTTTCTTGCTTTTGACCGACACACTTTGGGCTTGAGCTGTGGCACTACCAACATTAAATGAGCCCACTTGGTTAGCTTCCATGAGATCCGGCCCCAAAGCAAAGCCCAATCGATGATCACCACGGTCCATAGACAAATCCTCATGAGATTGGACAGGTTTCTTGGATGGGTCTTATTTGGCTTTCTTTTTCCTACTCTCATGTCATTGCTTCTCGACCCCACATGCAGGTAAGCATTCCCACCACTTACTCTGAGATATCCCGTTCCACTACCTTTTGTCTTATATCTGGCACCTCTGTTACTTTGTCTCTTCCTAATTACCACCAACCACGGACTAAAGCTGTCCTCTTACTCAGTCGACCGCATTGCATCCCCTTGCTTGGGGTCCATCACATCACACTCAACGTGTGAGTTGCTGACCTAGATGTCCTCCCTCGCCTCAGCATCCTTGTCCGCCTTGGATGGACTCTGCAGAACGTAGGGGCACACATCCCTCCGGTGGCCAATCCGGCCACATGAAAAACAGAGCCTATGAACTCCTTCATAATTTACAGGCTGATAGAGATCACCAATAAGAATGTTAGTCACCAATGGCTTGTCAATATCCACCTGTACGCAAAGCCTCACAAACTGACCCCTTGCTTTAGCCGCAGTGTGAGTATTGATCATGAGGATCTAGCCTATGGTATTCCCTATCTGTTTTAAAACTTCCACTTCATAATATTCAATGGGCAACTCATTTAATCTGATCCATACCGCGATGGAAGAGACATTTGTCATGGAGGGCTTAAAATTTGGCTCCCATGGCGGTATCGATAGAAAATGCTCCCCTATGAACCACGGTCCATTTCTGAGCACCTTATCATGATCCTCTTTGTAGTAAAAATGTGTTAGGAAAAACTCCTTCCCTAGATCAATAACATCCAACCTACCCGTAGGCTTCCAAAGAGCATTGAGTTTGGCTTGGATATAGTTGAACCCCACGGACCTCCCATACACTTTGACAATGAGAGATGATGCCCAGGCCACTCTAATACGCTATTTCACATCTTTGGAGAGTTTCACTACTGCAAACCCTTCCCTAAGCTCTTCACCTCCTCATCAGAATCAATATCAGCTTCAATTTTTCCATCAAAAGCAAAATCTTGGTTGTAGGCCCCTGGTATTTCCCCCAGTAGTTTATCTTTAAATGACGAGCTCTCTCCGATGCAAGGAGTCTCATTGCACCCCTGAGGATGAGAGCGGTTTTCATGGCTTGCTGTGAAATCAGCATGTCGTACATTCTTAACCTTTTCATTGCTGCGTTCAAGCTCCTCTTCCTTTTCTCTAGAGAGAGCACGGTTTTTTGTACGGAACGTCATGCCACCTGGAAGAAAATAGTTTGTGCTGCGATTATGTTGTGCAAGACACATCTAGACAAGACATGGAACAACCAGAGTCTGTCTTTTATGGGTGCCGGAATATGCAACATTATTTGTATCTATTTCCCTCTATAAATTTCATAAACACTATTACACACCTTGCTTTAAAAATCAAAGGATAGTTATTGGTTTGCCCCTTTCACCTCTCTTATTTAGTTAATTGTTGACAGTAGACTACATCTAAGATAATTTAAGAAGCCTCTTAGTTGAGTGTGATGGTGTAGGTAGCCATAACTAAACCAAAAGGAATACGAGGTAGAATTAGCAAATTTTTTAGCCCTATAGTATTTTATTAATTCTCTGTTGCAGCCAACCTGTTATGACAAATGACCAAACTGTGAGTTCTGAAAGTATATATTCGCTGTCAATTTTCTTATTCAAATATTTGTAAAAAAAAAAAAAAAACAAGTAATAAAAAAGATTTTGAAGTGTTAGCTGTAGTTCATGTGAAAGAAGAGACACTTCTTTATTTTAGAGGATTAAGCAATTCCGTGTCATAGGAATATACTCTTTCAGATTGACACTTCTTTATTTAAGATCACAAGCATCCAAAGAATTTATAAAATAAAAGGAATTGTGTGATCCAAATCCAAGTTTGTATGAAGACCTAGTTATAGTGGTGGCCAATGGCTATCTCTAATATTTTACCTAAACCAATTGTTGCTATGGTAGAAGCTAAGAATTGGCTATGGCAAAGCTTGGATTCTCCAAGACCCTGAAAATGAAAGGATATAATGATTGTAAAATTCCTTGTACTATGAGAAATGCTATGTTGTGCATAACCAAAAAAAAGATCTCTAATATGAATAGCTGAACAAATGAAAGAGAAGCTAATGTATCAGCCTACAATTGTGATGAATGGACTATGACTATTTCATTTCGTGAGTCACATGTAAGACTTGAAACTAAGTTGTAAGATGTCTTTTCTTGAAAAATTCAGACTTCAAAAGAAAAAGAAAAAAAAAAGGGAGGAAATGACGAATTTGAACAAAAAGCATCAAGAAATCAAAGACTAAAAGAATATCCGTGACTTGCACCCAAAAAAGGAAGAAGAAGGAGAAGAAGAATATGCTTGAAGGAATAAGGCAAGGGAACCATCAAATTTGGCTTGCTTGCTGAAGCTAGAAGCTATAAGCATTTGACTCTTTTACATTTTTATATGAATGTATATTTCACCCTTCTTGCCAAAAAAGAGAAGCGTTCCCACAAAAAGTAAAACTTTTCTTATGCAAGATAATCAAGTGAAAATTTTTAGAAAAAATTAAAAAAAATTAAAAAAATTAAAAGATAAATCATAAAAATCAGCTCCTAGGAGTCGCTTACTCGCTTGGAATCAACACCAAGCAAGAAACTTAGGCAGTGTTAGCACCCAATATAGTGGAAAATCTCAAATAAATTTTTTTAATAATCAATAGTCTAATAAAACATAGGACAAAACTTAGATACAATACCTTAGGTGCTATTACTTAGGTTCCCCTCTTAAAATTTAGCCATGTGGCTACTTTACTTAAAAATACATTTTCATTCCATGAGAAAAAATCCACATGGCAGAATTTTAAGAGAGGAACTTAAGGAACAGAAGGAACAACACCTAAATACTATACCTAAGTCCTACCCTAAAACAGAAGCCATTGCAAGTACAAGAATTCATAAATCATTAAACTCTAAACTGATAATAATCTATAAAACTAATCCTTATTTGAACTCAAAATAAAATGGAATCCTAAAATAATTCTAGTACATAAAAAAATCCAATTTAATAAGGTGTGTTTTCCTCATCACTTCCCGTCCCTCTCTCTCCTCTTATTCTTGATGAATGAGTAAAAAACCTCTCAATTTAACATATGGGCTATAATTTTGTAGGTTGTTTGTGGTTACATAAGTAACTTCTTATAATATCACATTTTGTATTATCTAAGTTCTATTGTCACCTCTTAACAAATACTGGCCTAGTTTTGATTCAAAAGTGTGCAAAGTTTATAGTTCAAAATCATCTCTCAAGTTGATTCTTGCAGAATTGGTCAATTAAATTACTTGTGATCCTCTAATGAATCCATTTTTTAGAATACAATGACCTACCATTATCGATCAAAATTTAGAAGTGCCTAACCACGATTTTTAGATGAAAATTTCACACTAGTATTTGTTTTAATGAAAAAGCAAGGTCATAATATATGGCAATATATCAAAAGTGTGTCCAAATTATGTGTCACAGACTCAGTTGAAAAGCACCACACAAAGTTGATTTTTGTAGAACTAGACAATTAAATATCTTTGATTCTTTCTCATAAACTTGGGACAAAAGGGGCTTCTGCCCTTTTCAGGAAAATTAAATAGGAAAATGCCTCTCTTTTAAAACTCGATTTTTGATAAATCGAGTTAGGCCCTATAGTGGCGTTTTTAAGGAGCTTATAGTGGCGTTTTAAAGACCTATAGTGACGTTTTTTAACTGGACTTCAATAAAATCGAGTTATAGGCAATGAAATCAACCTATAGTGGCATTTTTTTACCTATAACTCGATTTCTTTAAAGTCGAGTTAAAAAACGTCGCTATAGGTCTTTAAAACGTCACTATAGACTCCTTAAAGCGCCACTATAGAGCTTTAGAAAATTTTTTTTTCTAACTCGATTTATCAAAAATTGAGTTTTAAAAGAGGGGCATTTCCCTATTTAATTTGGAAAGGGAGGCATTTTCCTATTTAATTTGCCCAAAAATGGCAAAAGCCCTTTTGTCCCATAAACTTGTGATTTCTAATGAATTCATTTGAGAATACAATGACCTACCTCTAGTCCATTACCATCCATTAATTTTAAAGCGTGCATAACCTCATTATTATATATTAATATTCTTCTGTAAAAAAAATAAAATAAAATAAAAAAAAGAAGTTCATAAATTATAGTAATGGATGAATGAAAGTTAAAGGAAACAAATCTCAAAAACCTTGTAGCTCAATTGACCTTCTTAGAGTTTTCAATGGAGATTTTGGTTCAAATATTTAAAAAATAAATATATAAAATAAAATAAACAAGTATTGTACTTGAAGTATAATTAAAGTATCAAACCCTCTTGCTCATCCCTTCATCACAAAATTTAGGAGGACAGCTAGCAATGAACTCTCTCAAGATTACACTTTCCATATAAAACATAATAAATTTCACAATTATTGTGAGTCACATCTTCCATTCTTTTTGATAATCAAACAGAATATAGAATAAATTCTGTGGTTTCAAGTTTTAACACCCCCATGAACAGCCACTACAACAAACTTTAGTTATTTCAACCCTCTTTTGTGTCGATACAATCTATAAATACAAATGTGCTGGCTATATTACTCAACTTTATTTCAAATGTTATTTGGTCCCTCAAAATAACTTAAAACACCCTTGAAATAAATGTGAAAAAAAAAAAAAAAAAAAAAAAAAAAAAACCACCAGTTTTTTCAGCCCACAACCCTCGATAAAATATTACAAATTTTTCACCCCTTGAAAAAAGCCCACAACAAAATTTTCATCCTGGAAAAAAGCCCAACAAAATTTAAAAATATAGCCCAAACGTAACCAACAAACACAAAGCTCTTATCACTCTTTAGCTGAAAACCTGAAAAACTGAGAAAGCATAGAAATCACAGAGCTCGACGATCATGGAGATCTCATAAAGCTCGACGATCATCGATTAGGTACGATCTCAGTTCTGTGACTCTTCATCTCTCTTGGCGTTGTGTTTCTAAACTCCAATTAGGTACGAATCACAAACCCTAATTTCGTCTTTGATTTTTTTGTTTTTTTGGTTTTCTCACACTTTTTCATCGATTTCTCCATGATTTTCGTTTCACATTTCTCAGAAAACTGAGCTCATCATCGATTTCCCTATTTCGATTTCTAATTGATCAATTGCTTTCGAATCTCACTGTAACGTAATCATCTTCCTCAGGTTGTAGCACAGAAAGTGAAGGAAGCTGAAATCACTGAGCAGGACTCGCTTCTTCTGGTAATCATCATCAGAATTCCGATTTTCTGTCTTTCAACTTCAATTACGGACAATCGCATTTGAATTTCTTTAGCAGAAATTTACATTTGAGCATATTTTCCTTGTTTATGTGATCAGATTCAATTTTCTTTTAGAAAATTCATGGAATTATTTTTCGTTACTTCATACTCTGTTTCGAATTCTCCATGTAAAATTTGGTTCAAACAAATGGAAATTATTTCTCATTTAATTTTTTGCTAGATCTTAGAGATTTAAGATCGAGAAATTTAATGGTTGTGTTATGCTAATTGAAATTTGAAACAGACGAGGAATCTGCTCCGATTGTATAATTTTTGTTTTTTCTTTTAGTGGCTGAGAATTTGATGCTTGGAGTACTCGAAATTACTATTACTATTACTCTTTCTCTCCATTTTCTTCATACAGATTTTGGGATTTTTTTTTTTTTTTTGCTTCACTGTGTGTGACTGACTCACTGTGTCTCTGTTTGTTTGTTACCATTTCTTTTTCTTTGGGATAAGATGAGATGGGATGGGAGCTGTTTGTTTAAATTAATGGAATGGAATGTGGTTTTGGAAATGGGTTATATCAAATGTGTGTTCTAAACCTCTATTTGGTTGCGGACAATAACAATAAATTGAGTGTTTAGGCGTTTGGGTTGTGTTTGGTCGCATTTCATTAACTCATCAACTGTTTATTGTTCATGGAACTTTAGCTGCTATACTATTAGAATTCTGAAGCTCTGCTGTGCTCTACGAGCAGGAGCCAAGCAGACTCCTATATCATAATATTGATAATTTTACTGAAAAGGTAAAGATGTGCAGTCCTTATTGCCGTTCTGCTTCTTCTATTGTTGATTCTTTGACAGATTCAACATCAACTTGATAGTCATCTTAACCACCCTCCCCCACCACAGGAAAAAAGTAAATAAATACATTGACAATCTAGTTCAGCTCTTTCCCACAGTAGAAAACGAATTGCAATGCACAGAAAGTGCTACATACATTGCTCATGCTTATAATTACAAAGTTTCTCAAAATGTTGTTCAAGTTGAAATACAGCTTACTTGAACAAAGTCAACTTTCCCCGAACCAATAACAAAGTAGTTGAGCTTATCAAATCGGCCAAAATCTACATATCCCTGCATAAGTATAAGCATATTCACACCATGTGAATCGTATTTGTTAAAGAGAAGAATATGCAGGAAGTTTTTATTTGTGTGTGTGTATAAGTAAAGAAAATGCAGGAAGCATACAGTGACAAAGAATTTTTTTTTCCCTTTTCACCATATAGCAATTCATAAGCACACACAACTCTGATATTATCTCACATTACAATATATATGATCTCACAGTACAATACATATGATCCTCATGAATGATTCTTAAAACTGTCAACGAGCTCTAGCTCAATTAGCACTTCCTCCTTCCATAAAAATGGGATGGAATGTAAGATCATGAGTACATAACTCACAGCTTGTGTAATTTACTAATACAGAAAAAATGAATGATATTTTAAACCAATCAATTTTACTTGAACAAAAGGCCATGACACAATGGGCTGTTACAACAACTTGGAGCTTAAATACACACACGCACACACCTTTAGATTTAAGTGGCAGATGGTATGTTTTCAATCCAAAATATTATGCATACAATTGCAGTTCTTAGTTACTGGGATGAACAACTGTAGTCCAACATTGAAAGGCTAGCCTTGTTACCACAATAACGCATCTAGGTCGTTGACACATCGATGTTGCCCTTGGAAGCACCTCCATGTGATTGGTGGTGTTGTTGGTGGTTGTCCTCGGAGCCAGCCTGCAGGTGGTAGTACATGGGGCCGGTTTGTGGCCAGTGAGAATGAAATCTTGCTGCTATTCTCACCCCTGCATCCAACATCTCCACAATCTTCCCCATACTCATATTTCTTGCATATAACAAATGGCGTATTCAGTGCACAAAACTCATTTAGTAAGAGGTGATTGATAGACGGTCTCTCCCTTGATCTTGAGTGTGTAGGAGATGACCCTTTCTCTCTTTTTCCAAGAAAAAGAGAGAAAGGCAGAGAGAGAGAGGGAGAGAAGGTTGAAACTAGAAAGAATGAAAGATTTGTTAAAAGACGTCCCAAACGTTGGAACTCATGAAACGGTAGAGAAACACACAGAAATTTTTGGAGTTTGGTGTGTTGGACAAAATAGGAGAGGGCAACATGTTTTATAGTTGGCTTTCCTCTGTCAACTTTGTTTTGTTTGGTATTTCCTTTCACATTTACCCACTAACAACAAAACAGCCAAACTTCTTCTCAAGATTTTAGGTTCCTTTCACATTATGATTGGTGAAAAATATGGAAGGCTATGTATTTGTAAATTTTGTTATAGGAAGTGTTGACGGATGCTTTAAGGTCATTATGATAATAAACTATTTATAGAAATTTTTTATGAGAAAAAAAAAAAAAGAAGGTTATATTAAAGGATGCTTTAGGACAATTGTTAATAAATTATAATAGGAAGATTTTAACATAACTTTTATGGAAAATATAAAAAGCTGCCAACAACATTTATTGTTTTATCAACTTTTTATATTTCCAATAAAAGTGATATCAAAACTTTCTTAAAATTGTTTATCATATTAATAATTGCTCTAGGGACGAGAAAATTATTGAATACTCTGAGGTACCATAAATGTGTACTCCCCCTTTTCACATGAATTGTGAGTCCCACCATAAATATAATTAATGGGACCGACACTTATGTAAGATGGGAGAATACGCATCTATGATACTCTAGGAGTTATCATGACGCTATTTTAATTTGCCACATACATATATTAAGAATTAATAAATGCTTAATTATGAGTTATAGTGCACGTTAAAATAAAATAAATGTCACATGCAATTTGTTAAGAATTATTAAATGCTCAATTATAATTTATAATGCACATTTAAAAAAAAAAATTTGATTCATTGGATTATGCTATGCACACAAATTTATTGAGGTTATGTATATTGTTTTATTTTCCCATAAATTTTTTTGAAAATATTTCATAAATTAATGTTCTTAGGGCATCAATATATCTACTATTTGATTTTATTTTTTGAATAATATACAAGAATATTATTTAATAAAGTAATTTTTTTTAGAAAAATTTAATAAAGTACTAAATGTACCTTTAAGTCCTTAACCACGGCAGTTTTAGGATGTTCTTTAACAAAAGCATAAAGGTTAATCCCAAAATTTTATGATTCCTTTCACATTGTGATGGGATAATAATAAAGAGGAGTTAATTTGGAAGGGGCATGTATTTGCATTTATACCCTAAAATCTTGTTATATTTTTATTTGTCAAATATGCTTCTTGTACTTTGGATTTATTTATTTATTTATTTGGTCTTATATCCTGGTCACCGCCAACCACTGTCCTTAGGCCTAAAAAATAATAATAAAATTATTATTATACCACACAAAATATTGTTTATGTTTCCGAATCTTGTTAAGCGATTGATTAGCCTAAATTAATCGCTATCATTATTAGGCATGGCGATTTATTTTAGTGAAGGGTCCATAGAACATAACAATACAATATATAATGAAACTTAGTACTAATTTTCAAAGATTTTGTGTTTGCAATTGCAATCAAGTATCCCATTCCATATTAGTTAATTTTATTTTAATTTGATATTGAACTTGAATTTTTTTACTTTAAAAATATATAACTTAAGTATAAAAGTTAGACTGATACAGGTGATATTAAAAAAAATTACTACATAATGTTTCACGGATTACAAAGTGATAATACAAATATTTATTTATTTATTATTTATCAAAAAAAATTTATTTATTAATTGTTAAATGATCTTAGTCACATTCATTGAAAATTTATAAGTTTTTTGTAATGAAATTTGTAATAATTTTCAAAGTTTTTGTGTTCGTAATTACAATCAAGTATTGCATTCCATAATAGTTAATTTTATTTTAATTTGATACTAAACTTAAAGTGTTTTATTTATAAAAAGTATCACTTAAGTATAATTGTATAAAAGTTAGACTGATACTACTGATATTAAAAAAATTACTACATAATGTTTGACTGATTAAAAAAAGGTAATACAAATATTTTTTATTAATTGTTAAATGATATTAATCACATTCGTTGTCAATTTATAAGTTTTTTTATAATAAAATTTATAATAACTTTAATATTTCTAAAAATTTAAGAACAAAAAGTTTAAGCTAAACTATGAGTTGGCAAGTCAAACCATACCAAAAAAAAATATTATTTTTTCTCAAGCATAAGCATTGATTCTCTCACTAGTCAAGTAGCAAAAGGGAGATGCATCATGGTAGCGACTAGATCTATTTTTAAATGGTCTTTATCTCTTTGATTTCATAACCTTTGAAATGAAATTGAGACAAACAAAGAATTCCATTCTTCATGGTACATACTAAATTATTATATTATATAACAAAGAACAAAACTTAATTAGTACACCTATTTCAATTGAATTGAACTGCATAGTTGTATTGACCAATGCAGTAAAAATAGTGTTATCTTTTCTAAGAAAAATTAAATTTAATCATGTGGTTTATTGTCAACCACATGGTTAAATCATATATATAATTAGGGAACCTAATGTACAACACAAAATTGTACTTAAATTTAACACATAACAATAAGTGGATCCAGTAAGCTTTTCACATATTTTTTACTTTGTAATACAGATATTTTTATTGTTGTACCTTAATAGCTTGTTTGGACAGAGGGGGAGTAGAGTAGAGAGAGGAAGAGTACGTTAAATTATTTTATTTAGATTTATTTTAAAGGAAGAGGGGGAGAGATTTGGAGGTGTTTGAAAGGGTTCTAACTACTTCTAACCTCTCATTTTTAATTCCCCCAAATTGGAGAAATTTGAAGGGAGAGTAGAGCATAAAAATGCTTAACCAAATGAATTACCAAATTTGCCCTTACTATATTAACAAAATTACAAACTATAAAAAGACTAATTATTCCCCTCCCTCTTATTTAATTTTTAAAATATCTAAACAAGATGGAGGATAATCATTCTCCTTTATTTCTCTCTACTCCCCTTTACTCTCTTCTCCCTCCAAACTTCCAAACATAGCATTAAGGTACAACACCTAAAAAATTATAAGAAATTGTACTGAGTCTACTAAACATATTTTCAACTAAATTAGTTGAATTTAATCAGAGAACTTTAGGGGAAAATAATATTATTTGTGCTGTATTAATCAATATATTTATGTGATTGAGGGAATTTACAAAACTGTACCTAAGTATTTAGGCCTAAATTAATGGCGTTGATTCTTGATGGGCATGGTGTAGTTGAACTATCTCCCAGGGCCTACTAACCCTCTTTCCACAAAACATTTGAGCCCTATTCCGACTAGGTCTTGGAAAAGACTTTCAAGATAAGCCCAAACTAGGTTTAGACTTGCCTTGGGTTGATCCATGATTAAAGCTTGGGCTTTTTCAGATCTAATAGTAGTCTGACCAAAAAAAAATTGAAAGAGAGAAAGATAGCACTTACCATTAATACTCATAGTAGAATAGCTACGGGAAGAGAAGTGCAGGTTTTTTAAAGAAACTTTCTAGATATCAATTAAATTTTTTAATATATATATTTATTTATTTATGACATTATTTTCTCTAGGAATAATACTAGTCATAAACCAAGACTTTGCCTTCATTAATTAACAACTTAATATTAGAAAAAGAAACCTACCAATTGCCCGTAGGAGTTTGATTAACAGTGAGAATTGTTATACAGTATGCTCTGCGACGTGCAACTAATTTGAGTGAAGTTCTTTTATGTCATCAATATATATATATATATATATTAGAAAAAGAAACCTATCTTTAATTCAATTTTCTATTTTATTAATCAATGTTCACTTTCCCTAACGTTGTTAAGGGGGTTTGGTTTGGATGGGCATATGTGCTAAGTTTCCACTCAAAAGTATTTATTCATTGTAACATGTTTGATCAACTTATTTACTGACAGTTTATTTGCTTTTTGCGAGGAGAAAAAAGTGATTTTAACAAATAAATGGACTTATTTGAGATATTACCTTTTAAGGCCCGGCCCAATATTACCATTTCTTTTCTTCTTACATTTGATAGATTTTTGTAAGCAAGACAACTGCCGAATACTGAGTAAGTTTAGTGTCACAAACTTTTTCATAACTTTACCATAACTTTATGACGTGATAACTCGTGATTGGTGGAAATAAAATAGTGGGTCCATGTGGGTTCATGATTTCACCAATCATGATTCGCCACATAGCAAAGTTATGATAAAGTTGTAGAAAAGTTTGTGGCACTAGACTTACTCCTGAATACTATATGATATAAATTAGGATTAAGATACTCTAGATTTCCTAAGATACACTACTAAATAGATTTCGTATGAATGTATTAAATAACTAATCTGAGTCTTAACTCATGAGTTGAAAATCTTGGGTTTGTGTGCATTCTCTATCTTTGCCAAGCTGCCAGCACTTTGATCAACCTTATAAAAACAAAAGGAATGTCAAGGGAAGAACTTGAATGCAAATAGTCTATTCCTCATTTGTTATGAGAGAAACAAAATGTCAAAACTGGAGGTGGTAAAGATTCCTCAACAACTAATTACAATAGGACTAAGTTAGGTTCTTGATTAGGTTCACAGCAAAGTTTGCTTCCAACTCAATCTCTAAGTTAAAGATCTCCAAAAACAAAACCAATTAGTATGGCTATGACTATGAAAAATTTCATATGGTGGATCAAATCTACATAATTAGGGAAGCTTCTGTTCATAAGCTGTGCCCAAGTGTCCTCCATAAGGGCATGTAAGATGCCATTATCTTTTCCTTTTAGGCACAAAAAATAATGGGGTCCAAGTAATGAGAGTCAACAAATGAACAAAGAACAAAACATTCTCCAATTGTATTCAACCACGTGGTTGTATTTATCAATGCAACAAAAACAATGCTATCTTTTTCAAGAATAATTAAATTCAACTGTGTGGTTAATTGTCAACCACATGGTTAAATGTAACTAGAGAATCTAATGTACAACACCTAAGAAATTGTACCTAAATTTTACTCATTAACAATAAGTAGGTCTAGTAAGCTTTTCACATACTTTTTGCTTTGTAATATAGATATTTTTATTGTCATACTATAATAAACTCTAACTTCGGTATAACTTTTTTAGGTGTTGTACCTTCAATTTTTCAATTTACTAAGAGCACAACTTAGGTATAGTTTCTTATCTATTATACATTAAATTTTCTATATAAGTTCAAGCACATAGTTGTATTTATCTTCCCTATGCATATTTTAAATTTTCTATTTAAGTTCAACCACATGGTTGTATTTTTTTTTTATAAAAAAAATAGGGATGTTTATCCCACATTAGTTGTATTTGTTTAGTGTCCGCTGTTTCTAACCTCAGTCTACAACTACAAAGGTTAAGCTTTTTTGTAGTTGTACTCTAATTATGTAATGTATTATAAACTCGGTTTAAAATACTATTATTATTTTTTTGTGTGTTCTAATAAGTATTATTGTTTACTCAAAAAAAAAAAATCAATTAGTTTATGCACAACATCACAAATGACATTTAAATTCAGTTGGTCAATATAATTAAAGTTAACCATGTGACTGAGTTGACTAATATAATACAAACAATTAGTAGCCAACTTAAGTATAGTTTCTTATCTATTATACCTTAAATTTTCTATTTAAGTTCAAGCACACAGTTGTATTTATCCTCCCTATGCATATTTTAAATTTTCTATTTAAGTTCAACCACACAGTTGTATTTATCTTCCCTATGCATATTTAAATTCAATTAGTCTATGCACAACCTCACATAGGACATTTAATTTCAATTGGTCAATATAATTAAAGTTAACCATGTGGCTGAGCTGACTAATATAATACAAACAATTAATAGCCAACTTAGGTATAGTTTCTTATCTATTATACCTTCAAATAATTCAATTTCCTTGAAAAATGGAGAGCCCTCCCATCCAGCCTTTTAAGTTTTAAACGTAAGTCATAAAGTGACATAGGAAAAATTAGGGAAAATCTGTCTACCTGCTTGTGGGGATAGTACGGATCGGATTTGAGTTTGAATAAGAGCTGGATGATAGTATGGGATTTAAAGGCAAAGAATAGGCTGAGAAGCAAATAGACATGTTGCAGGATTTCTAGGCAACAGTAAAATTAGGTTATATTAGGATTGTTCTATGATTAGCCTCACTAGACAACATAATAATTAAACAAGTGAGAATTTGGCCACAGTCAATATAAAACTTGAGCACATTAAGAATATAATAATAATAAATTATTTTAAAAAAATTTAAGAATATAATAATAAATTATTTTAAAAAAATTTGAGTACGTTAAGATCATGAACATACCTCCAGGATGAAATCTCATGTATGGAGATATATTGTACACACGACCCTTTAATACAGTCCACATGGAACCTTCTTTCTGATGTTGTTTAACTTCATTCATAGAAATGAGCCTCTTATTTGACTGTCCCTTCAAATCTGGAATCAAGAAGCAGAGTCAATAACGTTTCAATTACCATGTAAAAGACATTACCATAAATCAAACTTCTTTACAAGCTCACGCAGTACAACTAACAACCATTTTAATTACTTAAAACTGTGAACACATATAAGTCTCTCTACTAGTTTATGTAGGAAGTTCACAATATGGAGAAGCTAGATGCATAAGCAACCTTCAGGCAACCCAGCACCATCTAACTATAAGCAATAGACCTATTTTCTAACTAAAATTGTCCATAGTTGCCAGACACAACAAAGAGGAGGGAGAGCAAGCCCCACATGACTTTGGAAGGAAATCAATAGTGGAACAGATTGTTATGGTGTGTTGTTTTTGATGATGCCGAAAAAACTACCAGTGAGTCACAGGGCACTCGCACACTCTAAACAACACCTGCATAGCAAAAAAAGGGAAAAATCTTGCAGAGAGCACCGGTGTGGTGTCAACCAAATACCCTCCGAAGGTCAAGTTAGAACTTCTTTCAGCTCTAGAGTGCTAGAGATGGGTTAATTATGCATACCTCGATGTGTGAGGAAATTGGGATTTTTATAGTGGTAGAGGGTTGACCTCTTTTTCTAGGAGTAGAAGTTTTTTCCTTATAGGATTCCTCATGAGCGCGGATCACGGAATCCTTTCCTTATAGGACTCTAACACTAAGCGTGGAATACAAGTAATTTCCTTATTAAACATGCGTGGTGGTCAAGCCATGGGTTTATCCCAACCCGTCGGCCTTAGGGCCGTCAGCTGTCTTTATCCTCTTCAGCTATGTCGGCGTCAGTTCCTTATTACGTTCGATGGATGGCCCAAGAGTGCCGTAGTACTATCCGTCAGCCTTGGAACCTTCAGTCTTCTTTAGTGGTCTATTCCCGTCAGCTTAGACTATAGGGTCACTTGCACATGGAAACTGACGGGTTGAAGCCTAGTTTTATTTGGCGTATCAGTTTTATTGGAGAAAAAAAGAAAAATAGAAACAGAAATGCATAAAAAAAAAATAAATAAAAAAAAATTTAAGCATATTTGACCATCTAAAAAAATTTGAAAAACCTATTTAGGTGGAAAAATGTCAAATAAATAATTTTGCACAAGTATATAAACTTTTCAAAAACAGGACAAGACACAGGTACAGAAGCATCGAAGAAGAATACAAAGAGACTACCTAAGAGAAGAGAAATTTTAAATGCAGATTCTAAAATGACCTGAAAGGAGGATGATGAGAGCAAAAATGTTAGGTGTCCAAAACACTTCAGTTTAAAATACTAGCATGGATCCACCGACTTTCTAAGATACTAGCACGGAGCCAAAGGGAGAAAGCAGTTTCAAAAGCAATTCTTGCCAAGTAGATGAGGAATATTCTCTTCAAAACAAATAATGCGTTAATCAAATTCAACGAAGTGTTCTACTCATGTAGCATAGAAGGATATCAAATACCATCAGCAACAGATCATCACTGCAGCCCTGTAACCTTAATTCAATTTCTAAAACTTCTTTTTCCTAAACCTAAGCTTTCTTATATCACACCACCTCAGAAGATTTCAAAGATTGAACCTTTCAAGGCTCCCATACATCATTGAGCCTCTCAAACTGCAAATTAAGGATTAATCTTGAGCATTGCTTAAAAGGCAAACCTCAAGTCATAATAGCTTTATAAACTAAACATAATTGTGACAGAAACAGAAACAAATTAATTAGTATTTTATAGCACACCCCCCAGAGCATTTTCAAAATCGCCAGAAAGGACCAAAGGAAGAAAAAAAGTGTTAGTTAAACATGTGAAGCAAATTCACAAAGAAATATATTTGTCAAGTACCTGTGAGGTCAGGATGCGTTCGCGTAAGCTTAAGCCAGTCCATTTGGCTAAATCCTTTCTCAAAAGGAACCTTGGCTCGGGGTGCAGGCTTCCTTGCAAAGTCCGTTCCTGGATTTTGTTGACAGAATCTCCAGTGCCTCCTGATGCTACTGGTCTTGACTGTTCACTTGACTGTTCACTTGACTGTTTTGGAGAGGATGTATCAATAACATTGAAAGACAGAGAACCAACTTTATCTTGCCTCTTAGAAGCAGAATTTTTTGGAGCTTCATTCCACAGAAAACGACTACTCTGACTACTATTGCTGCCATTTGAGAATTCATCTCCTATAGTAATATCACGAACATCCGACACAAGCTTCTTTGTCTCATGATCTTCTTGGTCGGAAGGTGAGCTAACCTAAATTTATAACCATAACCATCTACTTAGATAAATTCATTCAATTTAAAAAGCACCCAAAATCAAACTTAATTTAACATAGAAAATTCTTAATATAAGTTCAAGCCAATTCAATAGGTAATTAAGCTATAAATTTATCATACCAAATGTAAGTACCAAACATACCTGACAAAATGTAAAATCATTATCATTGTCCATCTCACGCAGACTGCAGTTTCCAAATCGATTTAAGCAATATTTCCTGTGCAAAGTTACAATTATTAACAAGTATACTGTTTCACCACCTGCATTTATTATGACTGCATTAAAAAAATATATCTAACAATGTCTAACACACCTATCAACCAGAATTTTTAACAGTGGGGGAAAAGACAAATGCACACTATATTGAATACAATTATTATAAAACGAGTAATAACCTATTCAGGATCCCCAATTTCCATTACTTATGTACTTCTCCATCTTTCTTATCACACCACACGTAAAGTTGTCTACAATTCCAACAGCCATCTCAGAAGGTTCACTATGCTTAACTTTTTTGATAAGTTTTCGCCACAAGAAAAAAAATAATAATCACTAAGCTTAACTTCACCTCCAATTTCTCAACAATTATTCAAACTTCATGCCGCAAAATCACTGCACTTTAATGCCGAACCAAAATCTTCAAAATTCATTTCAATCTTGAGCAAACACACCAACCTCCACATGACTTTGGACTTCAAATCTCAAATTTCACTTCATTTCAATCAAATAACTTTCTACACTGACAATAACAGCAACTTAGCCTTAATCCCAAAATTTTGGGCTCAACTTATGGATCCTCAATAGACTAATCAAGGTTTGACAAATGCATTCTTTTCCACCATTCTTTTCTATCCGAAATCATATTCTTTGTTACCTCCTTAATCGGTATGTCCTTTTTTACTACTTCTAATCTTTCTCACCAGTGCATTAGTCACCCTGCTTTGCACATAACCAAACCATCTCAAGCGACTCTCCCTCGTCATTTCATCGATAGGGGTCAGCCAAATCTTTAAGCGAATTTCTCAATTTCAAAATCTTTCATTGTAATTACAATTTTCTATCTTGACATTCTCATTTCAGCTACACTCATTTTATGAAGGTTGCGCTTAACAACACAAAACCATAGAGCATAGCTAATCTTATAGCTTTTTAAATTGACACTGTAGACAACTAAATTTCTTAGCTTGAAATAAATCAAACAAGTAAAATAGTTTCACAAATGCGAATTTGTATTGATGATTGTGTGGTACAATTCTCTGTGATTACAAAAGAGTGATCCTCTGATTCGATCTCCTTGCAAGACTTATTAATTTGGATTTGTGGTAATGTGATTTTGACTTGAACACAAAATATCCTTCAATTTGGTTGAGGGATGGATTGAAGATTGTTGAAACGGAATTACAATGAATCTCTGGCTATGAGCTTGTTAGAAATCCTTTGTTCTTCACGTTCTTCGTGTTCTTCGTGTGTTCTTCGTCTTCGAAGGTTTGTGGTGGAAGTTCTTCGAGGCTTTAGAAGCTTGGATCCGTAGAGCTTCACTGATTTGTGATTTGTTGATGTTTTCGGATACTTTAGGCTTGATTCCCGCAAACTTTTGGATCTAGGCAGATAGTTTGGATGATTCTACTTCGAATGTTCTTCGATTTTGAGGTTGAAGTTCTTGAAGGCTTTGAGGCTTGATTCCTGCAGAGCTTCTATACTTCTGATGCTTCTGAATCTTCTCTGATGCTGCTTGTGCTTCAGATGGCTTGGTCCCCTCCTAAATGTCTTAGGAAGGCTTCTATTTATAGGAATTTGGAGGTGGATGAGCGACACGTGGCGAAGTCTGATTGGTGACACATGTCACAGCCTAATTCGTCCGCTTATGTCATCACTTACATGTGCTGGACTGATTATATCATCACTTACACGTGTGAGGCTGCCTATGTCATCGCTTACACGCGCTGATGCGTGATTGGTTTTTGCAAGACACTTGGCAAATTTCTGTTGGTTTCTCAGTAGTGATAGTAAAACCTAGCAACAATACGTGGCACTTTGTAATTGACTGTATTTTGTGGACTTGGTAGCATGACGTGTCAGCTTGTGATAGGTCAGAAATTTTTCCTCTCTACAAATGCCCCCTCGAGACTCGTTCACACACACAGTTTCGGAGTGTGGTGTGGGATTGAGTTTCAAAAATGGATTCTTACACTTGGCTCTTTAAGTGAAGTAGTTGAAGATGGCAGAGCTTTCAGAAGGATGAGATAATTTCCGAAGAGTAGACCCACCCATATGAAAGGATTTGATGAGACCGAAAACGGGTCTGCCAGTATTTGAATGTACTTGCATGACCGAGCCTTCTCGACAAAAGTTAAGTCGAAGTAATTTCAAAAAGAGTGTTTCATGGTATTTGAAGTGGGTTGGTGAGGGGGAAAGTTATTTGCAAGAAGTTAGATGTACTTGCAAGACTGACTCATTTTGGTAGAGGTTAAGTCGAGGTAATTTCAAAAGAGTATTTTGGATCGTTGGCAGCAATCACAGGGTGTAGAAGATGGGGAAGATGTGAGGATAGTGGCTGGGTACAGCATGCAAAGTCATGGGGCTAGCCTCGTGTTTTTAAAAACTTCTAGTGAAGTTATCTCAGAAAAGTATACTTCGGATTAAGGCGAGGCCACATGGGAATGTGGTTGAATGTGCGTGTGTTATTGCATCATTCAGGTTAAGTTGAGGTAATTTCAAAAGCTTAGGGATTTTGGGGATACTGATGTTGGTGGTGAAGAAGATGGGGATGAAGCAAAGTGAATGGGTGAAACATACGCCACCATGGCGCTGACCCTGTATGTCGGGGATCCTCTGGTGTAGATGTTTCTGGGAAGTACACCTTGGGATCTAGGACTGACTGCATGCTGAATGAGGTCCGGCGGCAAGTCATTGAATGCGCCTGTGTGATGGGACCATGCCGATGGACATTAAGTTAAAGTAATTTCAGAAGAGTACCTTCTAAAATACTTCAAGCTAAATTTAAGTTGGAGTAATTCCAGAAAGTGTGCTTTGAGGTACCAGCAACGATGACCTTTGGGTCCCACACTGGTAAGGACATGGAAAATGGCTTTGGTGACCATTTACCGGCTTCAAATGCTGAATTCTAATGAGCTGGTGCCTTGGAGGTTGTTTTAAGTGTTGGATGAAAGACAATATGTAGGATACCCCAACACTTTTTACCATCTTCATTTACTGCTACTTGTTGGAAAAGCACAAAAAAATGAAAGATGGAGCTAACTTGTGATTCTGGTCTCAGAAACGAGCCAAGTTGCTGTTTGTTCCGAACCGCTGCTTCTGCTGGAAGACAAGCAATTGGAGAGAGACTATAGGAGACCTGAGGTTAGGAACAGGTGTCTCAACTGGACTTGGATTTCCTGGCCAACCAAATTCACGGAAGCATGGAAGGATGACACAGACCTTGTTATGAGTAATTTTATGGACAATTGTGGTCGTTAAGGGGAGAAACAAAATTTGTTTGGATCTCAAAACTACAATGATGTTGTGAAGAGGGTTTCTACCAAACCATGATAGGGTTGATTTCAAATGGATTATGAAGCAATATTGGTTGCTACGTGCTGAGAATGATGAGGTCATAATGAGAAATGGCTGTGAGAAGGAGGACTTGAAAATTTGAAAGAAGCAAATCTTCATTTCATGATTAAGTGTTTTTCTTGATGAGTTTTTGATGAATCCGGCCATTTTATTTATAGCGGAGAGACGAAGAACGGTAGTTGGGGTAGTTGAGAATGGCGGATGAAAATTTTTGGTGAGACCGGTGGATGAGAACGGTAGGCACTGAATAGGAATGGTAGGTTGGAGATTGGTAGAGAACGAGAATGATAGATGGGAGACTGGCAGGCACCGAACGAGAACAGTAGGCTAAAGTGGTGACCCAATGTAATTTCAAATTTAAGACACACTTGCAAGAGTTCATCTGTTCTTTGAAAGGGAAGCCTTGATGAAGTCTAGAGAATAACCCTGAAGGAATCCAGATCACGTGGATGAATCTCAAATTTTGATCTTGAGAGCTTAAGTTTTGGACACCACTAGTACTTCGGAGAAGTGTGTCACATTGGTGATTTCCAAGTCACGAAAAATTGAGCAAGACAAGTCTGGCTTAAAAATCTTGACTTTAGGTCGACTTCAACACAAAAGACAATTATCTTGGAATTGAGTTATTTGTACAATTTTCGAGTCTTAAATGACGAAACGGACTCCAAAATTGGAATGTATGCGAAAAATTGAGCAAGATAGGTCCATCTTAAAAATTTTGACTTTTGGTCAACATTTACGCAAAAGTTAACTTTCTGGAAATTGGATGTTTGCACAATTTTCGAGCTTCGAATGGGGAAACGGATCCCAAAATCAGAATGTACTCAAAAAACTGAGTGGGACAGGTCCATTTTGAAAATTTTGACTTTTTGGTCAAAGTCAAAGTTCAACTTAGTCAAAGCATTTTCTTTTCTTTTTTTTTTTTTTTTTGGTAGGCGGTTCGGACCGGGTCAGGATGAACGGATCTGTCCGGGTCAAACGGGTCAAACCATAGTGGGGGATGACGTCATCCATGACGTCATAGCTCTGAGGCGCGTGTCAGCGCATGGCGCGTGCGCACGCGTGAAGAATCTTCCGGCGCGTGTGATCATCTGGCAGCGCGTGGGAGCGCGTGAAATGGAAGCTTTTGAAGCCTGATCTTATGGTGGCACGTGGAGGCGCGTGGAAACTCTTTTGATCACGAAATTTTTGGGTTTTGTCCATCACAGGCCGTAGAAGACCATGGTATTATTAGTTTTCTAAAACAACGAGCAAATTTGCACAGTTTTGAGGAGCTAAATCGTTGGTCATTGCGAATCTGTGGTGGCGCATGGAGGCGCGTGAGGGCTGTGTTGTTGACGGGTTTTCTGCGTTTTGCACATCGAGGCCCGCTGGATTGAGTGGTAAGCTTAGTTTTTCTCAGTTGGTGATTCGATTTGCACAGATGTGAAGGAGGAGGCCAAGATCTTTGAAGCCTATGGTGGCGCGTGGAGGCGCGTGGCTTGGCATCTGGACCTGAAATTTTTTTTGATTTTGTAGATTGAAGGTCGTAGAAGACTTCTATGGCATTGGTCTCTGACAGTGTTGACATTGATAAATCAGCAAGTGTCTCTGCTTTTAAGGTTGGCAACACAAGTTGCTTTGAACAATACACAAGCTAGAACTTCATCCCAAGTCTAGTGCAGTAGTATTTTAGATGACATGTGTACTTTTGCAGGCCTATAAGCCTTTTTTTTCTGAGGTTTAGTGCAGTATTTTTCTTCCTGACACCATGATGCATTTATTGGCTCTTAATTTTTTTCAAGGTTGGTACGGGATTTTTTGAAAGTAGGATATTTTAACTACCAAGATCTTTTTCTCTTTTTGTCTGTTAGTTTCAGAAGTTTCCCTATATAAGGCCATCCGAGGCATGCATTAATCTATACAAGCGTAGTCTTCAATGGGTATCGTAATACTGTGTAGAAAAACTCTGCCTTTTCACTTTAGTGGGTAGCATGATGAGTAGAGAAATTATGCTTCTTTTTCTTTTCTTTTTTTTTTCTTTTTTTTTTTTTTTCGCATGCTTGGTTTGTACTAACTTCTTCTTTTTTCACAGGCTAGAGATTACAATTGAAGTTCTCTCTTTCTCTAATTTTTTTTTTCTTTCTTTCTTTTTTTTGTTTAGACGTGCCATAAGATTTTCTTCTAACAAGTTCTTTGTTATTGCTCATTTTTGTTATGCAGTAGGCTTTCCTTTATTCTTTGGGCTTAAACATCGAGCTTTACACCAACGTTCTTATAGCAACAGTCATCTAGGCAACAATGTTATCAAAGGTGTTCATGATTCAATGATGCTATTTCTAGTACTTGACCTTGGAGTTGTACTGGCCTTTGTCTTGGCAATTAAGCTGTACCAACACTTGTATTTTCAACGCAACCATCTCAACGGTCCTTGCAACGTAGCCACATCGAATGTCTTTACCATGAAGCCGTGCTAGCATTTGTCCTTGTACTGAAATAATGCCAACATTCATCTTCGTCATGAAGCAATATTTGCACTCGCCTTCGCAATGAAGCTGCATGCATCATTTGTACTGAAGCCGCGCCAACATTCATCTTTGCCATGAAGCAATATTTGCACTGAAGCCAGATATCAAGATTTTAAAGATGCTAACAAGACGTTGAAGATGTAAGGAGTCCCTATCAAGACTTTTGAAGATGCAAGGAAATGTCAACAAAACCTTGAAGATGCGGGAAAAAATGACGCCAAAACCTTGAAGACGCCAGAGTATGCTGTCAAGACTTTGAAGATGTGAGAACATGCTACCAAGAATTTGACATTGCACGAATATGCCCATAGAAGCAAGGTGATGTAACCCCAACTTCAAATATATGATCTATTATCATTCTAGAGGAAGTTGATGTCGTCCAGATTTCAGAGACATGATGTGAAACGACACCACTCAAAAGGGAGATGATGTGGTTCAAATTTCAGAAATATGAAGTGACACCACCTAGAAGAGAGACGATGTAGCTTAGACTTGCAAGGTACAAGAAGATGCCCCCAGGAGATAAGCGATGCAAAGCATACTTCAGAAATGTGGGAGAATGTCCATAGAAGATGGGCAATGCCATGCAGACTTCATTTCTTGCAAAAGATGTTGAAGATTTTATTTTGCTCCACAACCAAGAATCAACTTATGTTTCTCATCATTTCAAGGAAAGCTAAGCAACGTCAACTCCTTACAGTCTTCATCTTTGACTACAACGATCTTCGATCATCCTATTGAGCCATTGACCGTCTTTAAACAATGCCTTGCTAACCAAAGGGACCTTAAAAGCATACTGATGACTGTTGGAAGACTCTTCAAGCTAGATTGGCAATCCTTCTTCTTTTCATGTGACTGAACTTAGTGACAAGTACTAAGCTGCCTACGTACCCCGAAAAGGGATCAAGTCCTCACGTAATTCAACAGATTTTTTTTTTTTTTTGATGATTTTTTTTATAGTTTCTTTTTGGATGAATTTTTTTTTTTTGTTTCTTTATTTTTTTTTTTTTGTTATTTTTTGTTATTATCTTTTTTTCTTTATTTTTTTGTTATCTTTTTTTTTTTTTTTTGAGTGTGTGACTGAACTTAGCAAAAGATACTAAGTTGCCTACATACCCTTGAGAGGGATCAAGTCATCACGTAGTTCAAAAGATTTTTTTTTTTATCATTTTTTTTTTTTTTTGTTTTTTGCAAAAAGGAGAGTTCAGTGTGTAATAGTGGGTATCACCATTAATCGAACCCGAGACCCCTCAAGGGCGACATAGGCATCCAACCACTATGCCACACAAGCAATTGGTGACATAGAATGGGATTAATTTCTCCTTATTGGTACGCTTTCAAAAGTATTGGGAAGACATCATATACTCTTGAAGCGCTACAGTGGGCAGTTTAAACTCTTACCAAGGAGCAATCCTCGACTTTCAAGCATAGAAGCATTTGAGGAACTTCCCATTGATGGGGCCGATCCTTACACCATCATTATCAATCAACTTGTAAGCTCCATTAGTGTAGACTTCTTGCACAACATAAGGTCCGTCCCATTTTGAAGTGAACTTATTGCCTATACGATGAGTTGTGATGATAGGTCTTCGAACGGCAAGGACTAAGTCACCAACTTGGAATGATCGTGGTTTAACTCTTTTATTGAATGCGCTTGAAAGACAAGCTTGATAGCACTCAAGGCGTTGTTGGGCCTCAAGCCTTTTCTCATTAAGTGCCTCTAACTCTTGCAGTCTGAGCTTGGCATTTTCTTCTCCAGTCAATCCTTCTTGAATGGCAATCCGTAATGATGGGATTTAATGTTCCAAAGGAAGGACGACTTCCACTCCATAGACAAGAGAATATGGCATTGCTTGAGTAGGCGTTCGAAATGTTGTTCGATATGCCCATAATGCTTCTCCGATTCTTTCATGCCAGTCTCGCTTTGTCTTGGACACCACCTTCTTCAACAAACTGCCAAGTGTTTTGTTAAATGCTTCAACTAGTCCATTCGCCGGGGCATTGTACATGGAGGAATCGTATTGTTTGAATTCGAACTTCTCACATAGTTCTGTCATCAGCCTGTTGTAGAATGGTTTTCCATTATCGGTTATGACATAACGAGGGACACCATACCGACAGATTAAATGAGTTCGAATGAAATTGACCACTGACTCTTTTTTCACTTCCCTAAGGGGTACAGCTTCCGCCCACTTCGAGAAGTAATCAGTTGCGACCAAGATGTACAAATGGCCACCGGATGACTTTGGTAATGGTCCTATCGCGTCAAGCCCCCACGCATCAAAAGGCCAAGAAGCTACAGTTAGGTGTAGAGGTTTTGGCAGCTGATGGATGAAGTTCGCATGATATTGACAAGCTTCACATTTCTTAGTGCACTCCATGGAATCTTGCACTATTGTAGGCCAATAGTAACCCATTCATTTGATCCTGTAATGTAACTTAGGACCCGACTGATGTGCGCCGCATATTACAAAGTGAGCCTCCTCTAGGGCTTGTTTAGCTTCCTCCTCTCCTAAGCAACGAAGAAACAATCCATCAAATGAACAACGAAAGAGAGTGTCCTTATAGTAAATGAATCGAGCAGCCCTTCGCCGAACTTCAGTCTTGTTGTGTCTATCATCCAGGAGTCTTCCATGTTGAAGATATTCAATGATCACTTGTTGCCAATCTTCTTTTTCAACAACGCATACAGAGATAATGTTGGCTTGCTCTTTTTCTTCTTCTTCTTCAACCATGAGAGGTACCACCCACCTTTGGGAAATAGCAACTTTGGTTGTCTCTTCTTGGGATAATGCTAAGGCAGTAGCCAAATTAGCTAAAGCATCAGCTTGTCTATTCTCATTCCTTGGTATATGCTCCAATGTGATAGCCTCAAAATTTGCTAGCAGCTTCTTCATATATTTGCAATAGGGGATGAGGTTTCCTTCTTGACATTATACTGCTCCAAGATTTGGTTGATAACTAATTTGGAATCCCCAGAGATCTCAAGTTGCGATATGCCCATCTCAATGGCCATTTATAGACTAATAATCAATGCTTAACATTCGGCTACGTTGTTAGAGCAAAGTTTGCTTAATGACAACGAGTATAGAAGTATTTGCCGTTGTGGAGAAACAAACACTACACCTGCCCCTGCTCCTTCTCGACGTGCAGCTCCATAAAAAAACATCATCCACGGTGGCAGTACTTCAATGTAAAACACGTCTTCATCCGGGAAATCATTGGAGAACTCCCAATCAAATGGAACTGGGTGATCGGCTAAGAAATCTGCCAATGCTTGTCCTTTGACAGCTTTTTGTGGAACGTATGTAAGGTCATATTGTTGTAGCAGGACTGCCCATCGAGCTATACGACCTGAAACCACTGGCCTGGAGAGGACATATTTAATTGGGTCCACCTTTGCTATCAAACGAACCGTATATGTTGCTCCAGTTTGTCTATGGCAAAGAAAAGAGCGAGACACATCTTTTCGATAGGAGAATAATTTAATTCAACCCCATTGAGAGTTTGACTTAGATAATAAAGGGCTCTTTCTTTCCCCTCTTTATTTTCTTGCGCCATAAGAGCACCTAGAGACTTTTCTTGTGCCGTGATATACAGCACCAAAGGCTTTCCTGGGATAGGAGCACCTAAGACTGGAGGATTAAACAGGTATCTTTTGATGCGTGCAAAAGCATTACTACAAGCCTCATCCCATTCAAAGTGCACATCATTCTTCATCAATCTATTGAAAGGTTGACATCGACCAGCCAAGTTCAAAATAAATCGTCGTATGTAGGCTAGTTTTCACTGCAAGCCTCTAAGTTCTCGCAGATTCTTGGGCTCCAGCATTTTTTGGATAGCTTCAATTTTGGACTGGTCAATTTCAATGCCGCGGTGCCTTACAATGAAACCAAGAAACTTCCTAGATGTTATGCCAAAAGCGCATTTGCGGGGACTCATTTTAAGCTGATACTTTCTTAGGCAGTTGAACACGGATCATAGCTCTACCAGATGGTCTTCCCTCCTTTTTGTTTTAACCACCAGATCATCGACATAACACTCCACGTATTTATAAAGTACATTATCAAAGATCTTTTGCATGGCCTGTTGATAAGTAGCACCAGCGGTCTTTAGTCCAAAAGGCATCACTTTGTAACAGTAAATGCCCTTAAAGGTACGAAAAGCTGTAAGCTCTTCATCCTTAGGATTCATTTGAATTTGGTTGTAGCCTGAAGAACCATCCATGAAAGATAAAGCTTCATGACCAGTAGTGGCGTCAACCATGACCTTAGTGATGGGTAATGGAAAATCATCCTTGGGACATGCATTGTTCAAATCATGGAAGTCAACGCACACTCGGATTTATCCATTCTTCTTTTTGACAGGGACGATGTTAGCGATCCATTCTGGGTACTGTACTTCACGAATGAAGCCTGCCTCGATTAGCTTATTAACCTCAGTTTCTATTTGAGGGATAAGCTCCGGCCGAAAGCATCTTTGGGCTTGTTTAACTGGGCGCATGCCCTTCTTTATTGCCAAATAGTGTGGAGCAATACTTGGATTGAGCCCAGGCATTTCCTTGTAAGTCCACGCAAACACATCTTTGTATTCTTCTAGGAGCTTGAGGTACCCTTCTTCTTCTTTAAGGGTAAGAAGCGCACTGATGAAAGTTGGCCGAGATTCTTCGGCAGTTCCTAAATTGATCTCTTTAAGTTCATCAACTGTAGCTTGTCCTCTATCTTCCAAGACTGGAGGAGCTTCATCTACCTCTTCATTGGCTATTTCAGCATCTGAAAGTGTATCTTCTTCTATTGTAATGTGAAACGAGGATGATACCTCTTCAATTTGCTCATTGTGGATGAGTGACTGACTTGTGTGCACAATCATTCGTCTTTTGACTCTGAGCGATCCTTCAGTGCTGATATCTAGGGTAGAGTTACGTTTCATGCGTGAAGGAATGCTACTACGGATCTCATCATTAGCTTTCTTTTCCTTTTGAACCTCAAAGTTTACTGAGTTTTGAGAGCAACCATCAACAGGCCTTTTTGTTGCCCCTAATCGATCAAAGACTGATCTACAAGCAAGAGTGTCACAATTTTGTGTTAAGCAAGTTATATTTAACCTGTCGAACATTGTGATTCATGACAATGAGGCCTCAATGCGATCAAACACCGAGACGTGCGATGAAGAGCGATCTTTTCTTTGATTCAAACTTTAGCCGACCTCCACTATTATGTATTGGGAACTTAAAGCATTGCTTCTCCTCTTAATCCATATATGAGCTGGTTGTTCTAGAGTATAACCTAATCCGGCCTTTGGGATAGGAATTTTATGCCTTTCGAGCCACATTTTCCTTTGTGTTTTGCTAAGGCTATGCATCTTTTCTCCGGTGGCTTCTGGAATTAGTTTCCCTAAGTCGCCTTGTCTTGAGGAATCGTAGCATGCTTTGGCTAACAGTCTATATGCCTTTAGGTCGAACCATTCTTTCATTCGCTCACTTGGTAGAATACCATGCTCTGTCAGACTTTGTGAAGACCTCACGAATCCATTTAGTGGCTTCGAGGGCAAAGGATTTGTGGATGAAGTTAAAAGCATGACACGATTTTCTTTCAATATGACTACATCCTCCATTGTGAGCTTTGCAGGAGGCCTTCCAATGTCTTCCGTAGATTGAAGGCATTCCGCAAATGGTGATTGTCCATTCTTGCGGCGTGATAATGGTACGTACCGAAGGAATGGCGGGTTATTGGAAGGTGTTGAAATTTTCGCTCTCACTGCATCACTGGTAGATTCACTAAAATGATCATTCCCATATTCTAGACCTTTCTTTAGGGGAGAAACATCCTTTCTAGTGATGAATTTAACATGCTTCTTTTCACCCTGCTTGCTTTCCATGGACGGGATCTCAACTGGGAGAACTTCACTAGGAATGTCATCTTCTACATAACATTTTGCGTCAGCAAAGTGAGCTTCAGTCTCAGCAAAAGGCTTCAATTCGGCATTGACTTTCTTTATTCCACTTTGAAGGTACTTGAAACACTGATGCAAAGTTGACGGCACTATTCTGTTTCCATGGATCCATGGACATCCTAACAACATGTTGTAGGTTGTCTTGGCATCAATGACATGGAACAAAACGTTGCTCGTTAATTCTCCAATGATTAATTCCAAGTGTATCATGCCAATTGCGCGTTGTCCTCCTTGGTTAAAACCTTGAAGGAACAAACGACTGTGCACTAATTCCTCCATAGTAAGACCAAGTCGTCTCATTATCATTTTTGGTAGTATATTAACAGCTGAACCTCCGTCAATGAGAATGCGATCAATCTTTTATTCACAAGCATAACCAGAGACATAAAGTGGACAATTGTGGGGCTTTGAATCTAACAACAGATCCTCATCAGTGAAAGTTAAGTTTGGAGAGCACGCATAACATTCCTGGGTTTGTTGAAGCGTGTTGGTAGAAGGAGTGTATATCTCTGGCTTTTCAAGAGCTTGGGTGAGCACTTCTTTTGGTGAGATGGAGGATTGCAAGGGTTCAACTTCATTGACCTGAGATTGGAGTCGCTCCAAAGATAACAAAGTCTCACTTGGACCACCATGGTCAACATCCTCATTTCCATCTTGAATTTCGCAAGAAGAGACCGTGTGAACGGCCTCGGCTAAGTTATTTTGAAAAAATTCTTTGGGGAAGAATTTTTCCAATGTGATGAGATTTTGAAGTTTTTGGCTTTGTGCCGAATCGTCATACATTTTTGTTCCCAGTCTTTCTTTCCTTTCATCACTCCTTCTTTTTTACCAAGGCTGAATCTGGTTTTGTGCTCTTTTGGACTCTTAGGTGATCAAATGAAGAGGGAATGCTCGTCTCTTCTTCCATCTCCTACGAGTAACCATCATCCAGCCTTCTTCCTCATCCATTGTTGACCTTTTATCATCATTTGAATTATGATCAGGTGCTTTTTATGAGAGCTGAACTTGAACAGGTTCCAGAGAACCAAACTGGACGAGAGTGGTATATGCCCCTTCCTTAGTAGTTGGAGACATGCAACTAGGTAACCCACAAGCAAATGTTGCAATGTTTGCTTGAGCAACATCATTAAAATCCAAGTCGATTTTCCTTTCCTTGGCTAGCTTCATGATGAGTTCTTTAAGAACAAAGCATTTTTGGATTGGATGGCTTATGATGCGATAATACTTACAATAGTTCAGGTTATCAGCTTTTCCCATCTCTTCCGGTCGTTTGCATTCTGGCAATTTAATTAATTTCAACTTGAGCAGTTGTTCTAGCATTTCGGGCATATCGGCATCTAGGATAGGATACACCTTTTGTTCCCATTCCTTAAGTGATGAGCGACGTGTCTCACGCTGTTGGCCTACCTCAGGCCTCTTCTCATTAGCCTTCACATTTCTTGTTGAAATTTTGACTGGGGCAGGGTTGACATTCATTGAGTCTTTGATATTACTTTTCGCATTCCTGTCATTTTTCCTTATTTCCCGTCTTTCTTTCCTTTCCTCAGGTACAGGAGGTTTCGTATTTCCATGGCTAGAGATACTCAATTCCATGTTATGCGCACGAGTTGCCAACTCTTCAAATGTTTGGAGCTTTATCCCTTAGAGGATGTAAAGAAGTCCCCAATGCATGCCTTGGATGCACATTTCTACAGTAGATATTTCAGAAAGTCTATCCTTGCAATCTAGACTCAAAGAACGCCACCGATTGATATAATCAACGACGGGCTCATCTTTCCACTGTTTTGGTATTGGTGAGCTCCATCATGCCTACCGTGCGTCGTATGCTGTAGAATCGGTTAAGAAACTCTCTTTCAAGTTGTTCCCAACTATCAATTGACTTGGGTTCTAAGTCTGTATACCAATCAAAGACATTCCCTTTTAGTGAACGGACAAACTGCTTTACAAAGAGGCCTCTTTAAGTCCCTGCATTCTCACAAGTTTCTACAAAGTGAGCAACATGTTGCTTAGGGTTTCCTTTGCCATCAAATTGCAAGAACTTGGGGGGTTGATACCCATTTGACATCCTCATATTATCGATGTGCTTTGTATATGGTTTCGAATATATGAGAGAACTTGTAGAAGAACCTCCATATTGTGCTCGAATAGTATTCGTTATCATGTCCTGCAATTGTTGGACAAATATCGAGGCCATTGAGGTGGAATGTCTTTGTTGAAAAGTGCCTTCACCTCCTTTTCCTTTATCAACCTTGGGATTTTCTCTTTTGAAGGTAAAGCCAGGTGGGTGCTCAGGGCCATGACTTTATTCACCCGAATCTTGTACCTCCAGTTAGTTCATTAGGGTTGCAATTTTGACGTCCTTTTCTTCAAGTGCTTTGGTGAGAAGGATGACCCTTTGTTCCATTTCAGCCATCTTTTCTTCCATGGTAGAGGTGTTAGTCATCATCACTGGCATGACCTCTAGATATGATGGAGAAAGTGATGAAATAAGACGAGTCAAAGGTACTTCTTTCCTTAAGTTTCTCATCACAGGTGAAGAGTTGATGGAAAAGATCTTTGTTGGGAATGATTCATTACTAATCTCCAAATCTTTCGAGACAGATGAATCCTTAGTGGTAGCTTTCCTATTTGCAAGAAAGTCCGAAGAGATGGTAGTATAAAGCTTGCCCTCTTTGGTTGGTTGGGGTTGAAGTCAATCAAGAGCTTTGGATCGACTACGAGTGGTTGGGCCGACATAATCATCAGCACTGGAAGCATCAACTACTGATTTTCGGACATTCTTGCTAGAGGCCATTGAAGCTGATAGCAAAATTATGTCGAATTTCTTTTCTTTTGAAGGAGAAAGAGATGAGAGGCAGAGAGGTCCCACTGGGTGTGCCAAAATATGTAGACGACTAAATTTCTTAGCTTGAAATAAATCAAACAAGTAAAATAGTTTCACAAATGCGAATTTGTATTGATGATTGTGTGGTACAATTCTTTGTGATTACAAAAGAGTGATCCTCTGATTCGATCTCCTTACTAGACTTATTAATTTGGATTTGTGGTAATGTGATTTTGACTTGAACACAAAATATCCTTCAATTTGGTTGAAGGATGGATCGAAGATTGCTGAAACAGAATTACAATGAATCTCTAGCTATGAGCTTGTTAGAAATCCTTTATTCTTCACGTTCTTCGTGTTCTTCGTGTGTTCTTCGTCTTCGAAGGTTTGTGGTGGAAGTTCTTCGAGGCTTTAGAAGCTTGGATCCGTAGAGCTTCACTGATTTGTGATTGTTGATGTTTTCAGACGCTTTAGGCTTGATTCCCGCAAACTTTTGGATCTAGGCAAATAGTTTGGATGATTCTGCTTCGAATGTTCTTCGATTTTGAGGTTGAAGTTCTTGAAGGCTTTGAGGCTTGATTCCTGCAGAGCTTCTATACTTCTGATGCTTCTGAATCTTCTCTGATGCTGCTTGTTCTTCAGATGGCTTAGTCCCCTCCTAAATGTCTTAGGAAGGCTTCTATTTATAGGAATTTGAAGGTGGATGAGCGACACATGGCGGAGTCTGATTGGTGACACATGTCACAGCCTGATTGGTCCGCTTATGTCATCGCTTACACGTGCTGGACTGATTATGTCATCGCTTACACGTGCAAGGCTGCCTATGTCATCGCTTACACGCGTTGATGCGTGATTGGTTTTTGCATGACACTTGGCAAATTTCTATTGGTTTCTGAGTAGTGATAGTAAAACCTAGTAGCAATACGTGGCACTTTGTAATTAACTGTATTTTGTGGACTTGGTAGCATGACGTGTCAGCTTGTGATAGGTCAGGAATTTTCCCTCTCTACAGACACCATCTTTGAAATCTTCGAAAACCCATTAAAAGTTCAACCCTCCCCAACATTTTAAGGATGGATTTTTCTTTATTCAAGACATGAAAATTTTAAAACCAATACCATCTCTAAGCAGGGTTGTAGACAAATTTCTCAAAATTTTTCAATAACCCAAAACAGCATCAAACATGATCATCCAAAATATAATCCTAATATTTTCGTCCCAATTTTCTCAGCAACCAAACAGATTATAAACCTCAAATGACACTCATTCTTCAAGCATTAACAATCAAAAAATTCATCACAATAAAAATAACGTAACAAAATTCAAGCCAATCATAACAACACAACATTGTTAACCTAAAAGGCTAATTTTTTTTTTGTGAATACTATGAATTTTTCCAAACCAAACAGAGCTTAGTGGAGATTGAGAAAACGTATGTACTAGAGAAAAGAGTTTGGATCGTATGGATTTTCTGAGTTCGACTTGTTTATTGTGCTCAGCCAATCGAGATCGTATCGGACCAGGTTCTGAATGAATGGGTCTGTGCGTGTTTTCTTTTTCCCTTTTGATGTCTTTTGTTGTAATGGTTGGTGGCTGAGGAGTATTTGACTAAACGATCCGTTATGGTTTGCCATGTCAGCAGAGCTACGTACACTTTTACTTTTTTCTTTTTTCTTTTTTCTTTTTTAAATAAAGTTTAGTTACAAAATTGGTAGTAATCTTATGTTACAATTTTATTAAATATCTTTTTATTGAATGTGAATTTTAAAAAATTCACCATTGGATTATATTTTCTTCTTATATCCTCCATGCTTGCAAATTTTGGAGAAAATTAAAGATCAATAACTGTCACCAATAAATTATTTAAATTGCAAGTTTTTGTAATTTAAAATTATGCATAAAATATAAGCTTATAAATTATATAGTTAACAATATCCGATTGACACAAAATTTGACATGTCTATTAAGAACGTAAAAAATATGTAATTTAACGGTTAAATTTTCAAAATTGTAATAATGTTTATTTTATTGAATAAGGTTGTAGTCTTAAATTACAACCAATTTTGTAACTAAATTTTATTCTATATTATTATTATTATTATTATTATTATTATTATTATTATTATTATTATTTGGAGAGAGGTCCGCCCCTAGTTTTAAAAACCAAAACGAACAAGAACTGAAAAAAGATCGATCATTGGTTTTATGGTTCGACTACGGTCGTACTGTTGGTCAAACCGATGATGTCATAATTAATATTATTTAAATATTTAAGTAATTTTTATGTGAATTTTAATTTTTCATAAATTATATTAAGAAAATATAAAAAATAGAAAGAATTTTTTGGTATACAACCTTTTTTTTTTCTAATTACTAATTGTTGAGAAGATATAGTTTACTTTTTTAAGTTTCATATTTTTTTTTATAAATAATAGTTTAATATTTTAAATTTAACTTTTAATTATTTATTTTTTAAACAAAGTAATGGTCGTACTACAATATGTTTTTTTTAAAAGTAATAATATGCGTTATCACATATTTACCAAAAAAAAAAATATGTGTTAACACATATTAGAGCATTCACAGCAGTGGTGCTAAATAGTTATATTGCTAAAAATATAGCTATTTAGCACCACTAATCACAAAAATAGAGCCGCAGCAGTGGAGGTAAAGCTAAAAAATTTAGCTTCTCCGCTACAGTACACATCTAAAGATAGATGTGTACTGTAGCTCAAAGGTAAAAAAAAAAATATATATATATATATATATATTTTTAATTGGTTTCTCTCTCTTCTTTTATTAAATTAAGCTTTTCTCTCTCCTTCTTTCCTTTCTCTTTCTTTTTCACATTCCCTCTTTCTTCCTCACCGAACCAAACCCAGCACTTCTCTCTTTCAAATTTTTTTTTTTTGTTCCTTCCTTCAACCATTTTTTCTCTATTTTTTCTTTCTACTTCACCTTTCTTCTTCACTGAACCCAGCCCTCCTCTTCTCTACCTTCATTTTTTTATTTCTTTCTTCCTCCCAACTCCTCACCACTCCTTAGCCACTGCCCGCCAAGCTGCCAGCGACCCAAGTCCTAAGCCGTTGCCGACACAAGTCCCAAGCCGCCGACGACCCAAGCCTGGTGGTGGTGGTTTTTTTTTTTTCTTTTTAAATCAGAGTTGTGGGTGGTGGTTGTTGAGGTTGGTTTGTGGTGGTGGTGGTGGGTTGTTGATTGGGTTGTGTTCGTGGGTTGTGTTTGTGGTCTGTGTTCGTGGTGGTGGTGGGTTGTGCCAAGCCATTACTGTGGGTGGTTGTTATTGGCTGTAGCAGTGGCGTGGGTTTTTTTTGTTGGTTATCCCTGGGTTTTTTTGTTGCTGGATTTATGGGTTTGTTGAATTTTGGTTGTTTTCATGTGTGATTTTGGTTGGTTTTTGAGATGATTTTGTTGCAAATTTGTTGGATTTAGGTTATGTTAATGGTGGCCTGTAGACAGTGGAGGTGGTTGTGGGTGGCGGTGGAGGTGGCTTGGGTTTTGGGTTTGCTTATTATTCTTCAGAATCTTCAATAATCGGTTTGTGGTGGTTTTTTTTTTTTTTTGTAGTGGGATTTATTATTTTATTGTAGTAGATATATTATTTTATTGTGATATTTATATTATTTTATTGTGTTGAAAACTAAAATAGATCCATTGTTGTGGGATGTTTTTGTAAAATAAGTAGGTAAAATAGATAAAATAACTTTTTATAGTACTAAATAACTAAAAAAATGACTCCACTACTGTAGATGCTCTTATACCATTTTTGTCGTAACTGGATAAACTATGGTAAAAATTGTATTCAAGAGCCAAAACATCGACATGACTAGACAAGTCATTCCATCCCAGTCACACGTTTATTCTTCTTTTCTATTCTTTCTTTTTCTTTCTTTTTTTTTTTTTCTTTTTTTTTTTCCTCCCTAAAATCTATCACCACCAAACACACACACACGCACACGTGACCACCAGTACCACTGCACTTACCCTCGTTCATATCAAATTCAAACTTTATACTTTTTAGTTGTCTTCTTTCCCATACTCTTTCGTCAAAGCCAGTAGGCATTCTCCTTCTCCTCCTCCCTCTCTCTCGACAGGTTCTTTTTCAAAATCTAATTCCAGTCAAAGCTCAAAGCAAAGCTCTCTCATGCATTTCATCCATGATCCAAAACAAGTATTTCTTTAATTTTATTTTCACTCACAGATCTAAGATTTCCTCCAAATCTCATTTCAGTACAGATCAAATATGTTTTCACAATTTGGTTATAGCTTTTTTTTTTTTTTTCCTTCTTCTTCAATTTCAATAACCGGTTTAATCGCATCGGTTCTGGTTTTTCTTACTTTTTTCTTAATCGGAACCAGTCACCAATTCGGTCCAGTTTTTAAAATCATGGGTCTACCTAAAGTTTTTTTTTTTACTCTGTTTTTGGCATGCGTAGGTTGGGTATTGGTAATGAATACTTAAGTTTAAAACTTGTTTATCAAAACAAAAACAAAAAAAGTTCTAAAAGTCACAATTTTTTTTTCTTTTTCACAATATATTTCGTAATCATGAAAATTACAAATTGTAAATGATAAAAAATAAAATAATATTAATAATTGGGTCCATATAAAGATCAATGACAAGTGACAACTCAAATGGTTGATGGATTCTATCATATTATTATAAGGAGAAATCCTATAGGGTGGCAACCCCAAAATGCTAGTAAAAGATTTCGAACCCAATATCTCAAGAATATTATGATGTTTTAAGAACTATTAAACCACCTTTGGGGTTTTGATTTTGGTTCGTAAAATTCTACAATTCTACCCCATAAAAATGATCTAATCGGTATGGAGTCTTTCATGGGGTAGGATCAATATGAGACCACAATCCTTAATGATGAAACATAAAATCCTATTATCCTACTCTATAAAATCCTTACAATCCTATCTTATAGAATCAATTTGGATTGGTGTAAAATCGTTCATATAAGAAGCAATTTAATCAACATATATTGAAATTATTAAAATTATTTACAATCATGTTTCTCTACAATGAAATTAGGATTGTCCAACCCTATTGATTAAATTATAAAGGGTTTTGAAGAGCTTGACATTTCTCATTATATTAATACAATTGAAATATTTACAAAATCTTTATAACATTGGAATGAGAATGATTTTCCTTTTGTAGCCAATGTCAGATTTCTTAATTCGGAATTTTATGTATATTTTTTTATATTGGAACTTGTAAGTTCAAAAATTTTCATTTATTCATGTATTAGTAATTTGGTACTAAGTAGTTAGTACATTTTATTAGTAAGTTAGGCCACATTTAATTTTGTTATTATAATGATTTTTCTTTACAATCATGTTTCTCTACGATGTATTATTGTTATTAATTTTTTTTTTTTTTTTTTTGCAGAAAATTAAACTTATAATTCTCAATCCGATCTACAAAACTTCTCATTGATCCCACATAAGATCATAATCTTTACTACCTTGAGATTGTCAATAGCATTGCTCTTTGTGACTATGAATGAGCGAAAAGTTGAGCCAATTTGGGAGGAGGGAATAGAATGGAAAGGAATTAAAAAAATAATTAATTTTATAATATTCTTCCCTTCCCTTGTTTAGGATTTTTAATGGAGAGAATGGAAAGCTCATTCCCTTATTTAGGAGTTTAAGTGGGAGGGAATGGAATGGGTAGAAGGGAACTCATTCCTCTTTGTACGGCACTCAGTACCCGAACCCATTTGGGCCTAAGGCTCTGACACGAAGGTGCGGCCCGTGAACCTAGCCCCTACCTACCCAAAAGCCCAGCCCGAGCCCACGCAAACTGCAGGCCCAAGTTTTGCTACCTAGTCCTTGCTCGAAAAACTTTTCCCGAGCAATGAAGAAAGAATGACGTTCAAACGCACCATCCCTTGCATACCCGGCAGTGCCTTAGGAAACATCACTGCTGAGCATATCTACGAAAGTGGGAACCAAGTTTCAAAGCCACCCTCACCTAACCACCCACTTATGATCAATAATATTGGACCTCCCATTGCACTAACCATGGAAGTGATGATGGTTCCTCCACTAATTTAGAGCTATAAATATGAGAAGTTGGAGGAGGAAAGGGTTGTTGAAAGGTTCTCAAGGAACAGATAATATAGAGAGAAAAGAGTGACTAAGAGGGAGGGAGAGAGAGAGAGAGAGAGAGAGAGAGAGCTTCATTGAGTCTCAGTGTCGAGAACAACCCATAGTAGGAAATCCCAAACCCACTTTACAAATAAGTTGTGAGCCCAAGTGAGGTTAGGCCTAATAGCCTCATTTTAGGCGCGCACACTCTTTATTCCCTTAAAACCTCAAATTTTCATTGCCTCCAAAATTGGGAGAAATGGGGGGGAATGATTCTATTCAATCCATTATTTTAAAATAGGGGTCTAATAGTAATATTGTCATAAAATGATTCTATTCCATTCCCTCCATGTTGCTCCCAAACAAGATTACTTACATTCCATTCATTTTTATTCCTTTCCATTCTTTTACTTTAAAACATCCAATCAAGGTTACTTAATTCCATTCCATTCATTTCCATTCCCTTATGATTCAATTTCATTCATTTCCATTCCATTCCATCCCCTTCTCCCAAACGAGGCCTAAGAGAAAGAGATAATAATAGAAACCATGGAGTTAAATAAAATATATTGTTTCTTCTGGTCTTATTTGGTCCTCTTTAGTCATAATTGGTTCTATTTGGTCTTATTCGGTCCATTCAATCCTCTATGGTTGTATTCAGTCCTATTCGGTCCATTCGTTCATGTTTAGTCCTATTTTGTGTTATTTGGTCCTTTTCGCTCTTATTAGGTCCTTTTTTCGGTCCATTCATTCCTATTTGGCCCATTCAGTCCTATTTGGTCTTATTCAATCCTATTTGGTCCATTCAGTCCTTTTCAATCTTATTTGGTCATGTTTGGTCCATTCATTCATGTTCAATCCAATTTTGTATTATTCAGCCCTCTTCAGTCTTTTTCGGCCCTCTTTAGTCATATTTGGTTATGTTCAGTCTTATTCGGTCATGTTTGGTCTTAATTAGTTTTGTTCGGTCTTATTTGGTCCATTCAATCTTAATCAGTTTTGTTCGGTCTTAGTCGGTCCATTCGGTCTACTCCTGTTGGGTCCATTCATTCTCATTTGGTCCTATTCTGTCTTATTCGGTCCTCTTTGCTCTTATGAGGTCCTTTCAAACCATTCGTACCTATTAGTCCATTCGGTCTTATCTTGTTATGTTTCGTCTTATTTGGTCTTATTCAGTCCAATCGGTCTTAATAGGTTCTGTTCAGTCTTATTTGGTCCTTTTCGATCTTATTCGATCCTACTGAGTCTTATTTAGTCATGTTCAGTCCATTCGCTCATGTTCGGTCCTCTTCGCTCTTATTGTGTACTTTTTCGATCCATTCATTCCTATTCGGTCTTATTTGGTCCATTCGGTCTTAATCGATTCTATTTGGTCTTATTTGGTCCTATTTGGTCCGTTCGTTCATGTTCAGTCTTATTCTCTCTTATTTGGTCCTCTTTGCTCTTATTAGGACCTTTTTCGGTTCATTTAGTCTTTTTTGGTCTTGTTCGGTCCATTTAGTCTAAGTCGGTTATGTTCAATCTTGTTCGGTCCATTCGTTCATGTTCGTTCCTATTCTGTCTTATTTGGTCCTCTTCACTCTTATCAAGTCCTTTTTTGGTCCACTAGTTCTTATTTAGTCTTGTTTGATCTTATCCGATCCATTTAGTCTTATTTGGTCCTTTTCAGTCTTATTTAGTTTAGTTCCATTTTGTTCGGTCCTCTTCGGTGTTAAGTGGTCCTATTCGATCCATTTTGTCTTTTTAACAACCCTATCTCTTTGGCTATTTTTCAATCTAAGCCAACCAACAAACTTGGGTTGAAAAATCTTCAACCCAACCTATAGTATCTTTAAAAACCAATTAATCGTAAGGACTTTTGATTGGGATAATATATATATAAAGTCAAAATTGAGAGAAAATCCAATTAAATTATAAATTGATTAGATTTTAATTAAGATCCAATTTTGCACCATGTGTCCTATTAAAAATTTTAACTTTTTATACCAAGTTAATTACTCATTGAAAATACGAAGAGATCAGTATTAAATGAAGTATATAAAAAACCAAATACACCTAATCTAATCATTTTATTATTATATAAATACAAATGATCTAACCCACCTTAAGATTGATCTTGGGATGATTCATGGCATTTCCTGGATCATATATGGTATGCTATAATCATCACGTGGGAAACTAACAAGTTTCATTTTAATATATAAAAAAATGATAAATATTTGTTATTGACCAAATTATAAGTATATACAAGTTAATTATAATCAAAACACCTCCTTGTAACTATATTATTGATTCTTTTTTTTTAAGTGCTACCAAAAAATTACATGAAATTATCATGGTTTAAGTTTAAAAAAAAAAAAAAAAAAAAAAACCTAAAAATATTGAAATATGATAGCTAAAACATATGATCTACAAATCTTTTATTTTTTTGGTAAAGAATCTATAAATCTTAGTGTGGGTTACATGTTAGTTTTATATTAAACTAAAAGCTGAAAAAAAAAAAATCCAATTAGATTATAAATTGAATTTCAATTGTAGGCTAATTTTGTGCCATATGTCCCGAAAATTTTCTTAATTCTAGTGCCAAAAGGTGGAGAATGGAGACCACAATAATAATACTTACTTACTTATATAAGATCACCTTATTATTACCCCCCATCAATCTCAATAAAATAGTTATTACTCTAATTATTATTTTTTTTTTATTAAAGGATTGTCTATATATATAGACGACGAAATTTTCCATTTTACATCATTTTAGAAACTATTTAGTTAGTTAGCATGTTCCTAAACATTTTAGTAAACTAACATCTCGAGTCTCAGAGGCTTAAGTTCAAAGAAGGAACTCGAGTTTCTAAGACTCAAGTTCCAAGTGTTGGCAGTCTGACGTGGAAAAGAAGTACACATGGAACTCGACTCGAGTTCCACAAAACAAAACCAAAAGACTAGATTCACTTTACCTTTAGCTCCTCACCTAACAAACGCACCACCTCATCCTAATCACAAACTGCAAACCTGAACTCAACAAACTCATTCGGATCGAAACTTGCAAAGAGAGGGAGAAAATTCCAAGAAAGATAGGGAACAAGATTGAGAGAGATAGGGAACAAGTTTGGCAACGAGTTCTTCGACTGACGATCAAGAGAGTCGCCTCTCTCTTTCTCTCTGTTTCTTTTTGTGGTGGTGGAGGAAAAGAGAAATGTTTAAGAAAGGGAAGAAAAGGAAGAATAGTGTATGAGATATTATGAATCCGTGAGGTTGATTTTGATTCGGGCCTGGGATTGTTTTTAATTTGGGTTTGGAGAAAGAAGAATGAAGGAAGAAAAGGAAGAGTGGGGTTGTTTTTGACTTGGGTCTGGAGTTGTTTTTTATATGGGTTTAGAGAAAGGGTCTGGAGAAGGAATAATGATTGGTCTAGAGAAGGAAGAACGAAGAAAGAAGAGGGAGATCATGAAAAAGGAAGAACAAGAAAGAAACTCAAGTGTCTAAAACTCAAGCTCCATGTGGATTTTAAATCCACCTTAGCTCTGTCAGCACATAGAACTTGAGTCTCTTAAGCTCAAGTTGCTACAGTGAACTCTAGTTTGCTAATATGTTTTGAAAACTTGCTAAATAACAAAATTGTTCCCAAAATGATGTTAAATGGCAAATTTGGCCCATATAGACAAATAGAGACAACTTCATGATGACCTGTATTTTAGTGGTTCATTCATTGAAATTCAATTCCTTCTATCTTTTTATTTATTTATTTATTTATTGGATGGTGTTGAATCTGCTAATAATGATTCTTGCTTTACTCTACATCCATGGATAATGTTGACATTAGTGACTTGACATGTATGTATTATAAAGAAAGGGTAATTATTAAGTACTCCTGGAGTATCATAAATATGTACTCCTCCCTTTCACATAACTGTAAGTCACTAATTAAATTTATGATGAGACCCACAATTAATGTGAAAGAGGGAAGTACGTTTTTATGGTACTCACGAAGTATTCAATAATTTTTCATAAAGAAAATAATTATTGAAACCTATAACAATACTAATTGGCTAACAATAAGGAGTTAGCTTAAGGAATTGACAAATTGTTGAAATTAATTGGAATAGAGAATATTATAGGTGATAATTTTTCCAATAGGTTGGAGAAAACTTGGAAATGTATACAACATGACCCTCTTTGACATTTCATTTATTAAATAATGGTATTTTTAATCCAAAAATTTATTCAAAAACCTTTAACAAGGTATGATATTTACTATTGATTTTTTAAATATTAAGTACAGGATTTAACAATTATGATTTGTGATATAAATCAGGGAATATTAAAGTTACTACCAATTTTATTATAAAATAATTTACAAATTATAATGGTAACGAATGTGATTGGTGACACATCAAGGACAAAATAAATCAATTTCTTAGTTTATTTCTTTATTAAGTTTTAAAGGTTCAATTTAAATTTAAGATTCCTTTCAATTATACTATAATTATATATTAGTTATATTTTCATGCAAATTCATTCATTTAAACCTCAAAAATATAAAAAGGCTTAATTTATATTTATTAATCTTTTATGTAATTATAGGAATATGTACAATCCGTTACTTACTAAGTATGAAAAAGTATTTTGTATCAAATGATACCATGTCATCCATATCAAAACCTAATAAATGAGGGACATGTGTTTAAAAATAATTGCCTACTAACACATGTCTTTTATTTGTTAGTGGAGTAGTTATTTTTTGCTGACATTTCTCACATTTATTGGATTTTGATGCCATAAGTATGGTATCATTTGATACCAAATACCTTCTCTAATAAGCATATGTATAAGATTATAAGCTAATTATCATAATTTACACAACTAAGAGTAATATTTCAATTTCCTCACAACCAAATTTCAAAATGTCATAGTAAATCAAATTAATAATTTTTGTGAAACTCACTAGCCACTATTATGGGTCTGTTTGAGATCCGTTAATTTTGCTGAAACTGTAAACTTTTTGCTGAAACTAAAAACTTTTAAATAAAAGTACTGTAGATAAAAGTAAAAGTTAGATAAAAAAGTACAGTGTGACCCATAAATAATACCAAAAAATGCAATAAAATCCATGAATAGTAGTAAAAATAAGCTGAATAGTAAAATAAACCAACTTTTTAAGCTATAGCTATATGCACACTAAGTGACTATTTGGATTCAGCGTTTACTTGCGTCTCAGAGTTCGCGTTTTTATTTTAGCTGGGACCCACGCTACAGTACATGCACGATAAACGTTGAGATGAAAAGAGCTGAAACGCAGGAATGAAATTTAAGACGCACCGTTTCATTAAAAACTCCAAACACGTGTGCGTGTGCTATTCATGGACACAAGCCAGCAAAATTCATTGCATAAGCACAGCTGATCTGATCAAAACAGTGATTCATTGCACAAGCATAGAACATGATGAACATGATGAACCCAGAACATGACCAAACTCAAAACATGATTCATTGAACACGAAAAGCGAAGCTTAATTTTTCTTCAACGCGTGTACTGTTTCAATCAAACTGGGCAACATGTATTGTTCCTTTTCTTTTCATTATTTATTTTTTGGAAGAACTTATACTAGTACTAGTCATCAACCTAGAAGCTTCTTCATCCAAGACCACCAACACCGCACCAATCAACAGTGCCACCAAGATGTTCAAACACATGCGTGTTCTTCGTTTTCTTCCCAGAACATGACTACTCATGTTCTTGAAACCCAGCAAACCCATCAATTGAGAAGATCAAAACTATGAACCCAAAACCATATGAATCAAACCCATGTGGAAAAAAAATCAATAGTCATTAAACGGATCAAGCCATCAACCGGAGCAACTGATCAAACGGATCTACCCACTGCCGATCAACCCATGATTCATCATCTTGAAACCCAGCAAATCCATCAACTGAGAAGATCAAAATAGTGAAACCAAAACCATATGAATCAAACCCATGTGAAAAAAAAAAAAAAAAAAAATCAAACCCATCAAACAATCAAACGCAGCAAACAGAATCGATCAAACCCAGCAAACGGAACCGATCAACCCATCCACCAAGCAAACGCAAATCAAACCCATTAAAACAACCCGGAATCGATCAACCCATCCACCATCACCCAGGGAACCCGATCTTTGCCGGCGTCGGACTGGGTTGTCTTCCTCGGCTCTTTGCCGACGTCGGACCGATGTAGTTGGGCATGGACTTCTCTTCTCGAAGACACAGGCGTTCGGGTGGGTGAGGAGTGAAAAAAAAAAAAAAAAAAAAAATGCAACCCTTGCATACTTTCAACTAAGCTACAGTACCTATATCAAAAAATAATCATCCGCATTTTTCACTTATTTGCTACAGTGTTTTCAATTTCAATTTTCAGTTTCAACAAAAATAAGCTATATCCAAATAGATCCTAAATATTAACACTATTTTTTTTTTATAAATCTAATATAACAAACCATATAAACAGTTGTGAAAACTTAGGAAAAAATTGCTAATCACCAAATTTATTCATAAATATAATATAAATAACAATTTTTTTCCAAAAGTAATTTTTTTTTTTAAAAAAAGAAATTTTTGGTAGATTAAATAGGCAACAAAACCCCAAAAAAAAGTCATATGCTTTTTGCCTTTTTTTCAAATTTTTTCACAAAGAGAAAATCTAAAAATCTAAATTTGACTCAATCAGGATAAGGTTGACAGTGAGGCCCGCTAGCAGCTCACACGTTTAGATTCTCGGAATCTTTGAAATACACAGTCCATTCTCCAACACCACTAAAAAGTATACGTGCATGTGCAAGTCTGACGTGGCAAACACCACTTATTCTTGCGTAGACATTCATTGTTGTCAACCAAAAAGACACCCTCCTCCACGCTGTCTCTCTTGAGAAATTGATTCCACCGTGTGATTTGTCACCATCTCTCTCTCTCTCTCTCTCTCTCTCTCTCTCTCTCTCTATATATATATATATATATATATAGATGGAGCTAAAAAAAAATTCAACTAAATTTTAATTAAATTCTCAATGTTGCACTACTTGTCTTTTTTTTTTGTTGATCAAATGAGTTAATTGGATTTTCAATTTTGCGGCATGTGTCTCATTTAAATTTTTAAAATTTTTGTAACAAAATAAATAATACATTAAAACCTAATACAAAAACTAAGAAAACCACAAAAATAACCTAAACAAGAATATGTTACCTGGACATTTCTATGTAGACTCTCAAGCTCCTCTCTCTCTCTCTCTTAAATGTTTTTCTAAATATAATCTCAACCCCTAACCACTTGTTACCATCGGCAAACAACTTCTAATCACTTGCTACCATCCCCATTAATCAATAATTGAGTGTCGTACTCCGCTACCAATCCATACATCAATTTATCGATGAATCATTTGTTACGCAAAGGGAATGAGAAATCTACCCATAATCCATAGACCCGGAAAAATTAAATTCCCAAAAAAAAAAAAAAAAAGTGCAAATTAAGTAAATTAAATTAGTAAAGTCTTTTATCGTCGAATAAAATAACTTGAATTTCATATCTGCCTACACTAAAACTAATTGGTCCCTATTTTGATTGAGGAAGGAGGTAAGGGGAGTAAAGGAGGAGTAATTTTCAGATACTTTTACATTCATGGAGGGATCTATTCATTAAATTTGATATTCGCCCACATTAAAAACCAATTGGTCCCCGTTTGGATTGAATTTGATATCTTCCTACACTGAAAACCAATTGCTCATCATTTTAATTGAGAAAGGAGGTAATGGGAGTAGAGGAGAAGTAATTTTTAGATACTCCCGGAGCACGGAAAATAGCGATCCCTCCTCTTACATTCATGGAGATATCTATTCATTAAATTTGATATTTTCCTATATTAAAAACCAATTTGTCCCTGTTTGGATTGAGGGAGGAGGTAGGGGGAGTAGAGAGAGAGTAATTCAACCCCTAACCACTTGCTACCATTGGCAAACAACTCTTAACAACACACTAGCAACCCCCCAATGCACAACAAACAAATTTGTAAGTAAACTTGCAGCCCCTTTTCTATTCATATTCATTAACTTATCTATATATATAATAATAGGTAAAACTGAGAGAAAATTTAATTAGATTTTAATTGAATTCTCAATTTTGCACTATGTGTCTTTTTTCTTTTTCTTTTTTGGTCAAGTGAGTTAATTGGATTCTTAATTATGCGTCATGTGTCCCATCTAAAGTTTTTAAAATTTTTGTGCCAAAATAAATAATACATTAACACCTAATACAAAATCCAAGAAAATCACAAAAATAACCCAAACAAGAACATGTCACCTGGACACTTCTATGTAGACTCCCAAGCTCCTCTCTCTCTCTCTCTCTCTCTCTCTTAAATGTTTCTCTAAATATAATCTCAACCCCTAACAACTTGCTACCATCGGCAAACAATTCCTAACCACTAGCTACCATCCCCATTAGTCAATAATTGAGTGTCATACTCCGCTACAAATCCATACATCAATTCATCGACAGATCATCTGTTACGCAAAGGGAATGGGAAATCTACCCATAATCCATAGATCCTGAATAATAAAATCAAAAAAAAAAAAAAAAAGTGTAGATTAAGTAAATTCAATTAGTAAAGTCTTTTATTGTCGAATAAAATAACTTGAATATGATATCTGTCTACACTAAAAACCAATTGGTCCTCATTTGGATTGAGGAATGAGGTAAAGGGAGTAGAGGAGGAGTAATTTTTAGATACTCCCGGAGCATGGAAAATAACGATCCCTCCTCTTACATTCATGGAGGGATCTATTCATTAAATTTGATATTCGCCTACATTAAAAACCAATTAGTCCCTGTTTGGATTGAGGGAGGAGGTAGGGGGAGTAGAGAGAGAGAATAATTCCACCCCTAACCACTTGCTACCATCGACAAACAACTCTTAACAACACACCGACAACCCCCCAATGCACAATAAACAGATTTGCAAGCAAACTTGTAGCCTTTTTTCTATTCATATTCATTGACTTATCTATATATATATAATAATAAGTGAAACTGAGAGAAAATTCAATTAGATTTCAATTGAATTCTCAATTTTGCACCATGTGTCTTTTTTTTTTTTTTTTTTGTTCAAGTGAGTTAATTGGATTCTCAATTTTGCGCCATGTGTCCCATATAAATTTTTAAAATTTTTGTGACAAAATAAATAATACATTAACACCTTATACAAAAATCAAGAAGACCACAAAAATAACCTGAACAAGAACACGTCACCTGAACACTTCTATGTTGACTCTCAAGCTCCTCTCTCTCTCTCTCTCTCTCTCTCTTAAATGTTTCTCTAAATATAATCTCAACCCCTAACCACTTGCTACCATCAGCAAACAACTTCTAATCACTTGCTACCATCCCCATTAGTCAATAATTGAGTGTCGTACTCCGCTACCAATCAATTTATCGCTCACTCAAATAAAAGGTATAGTTATGTTTTTTTAATTTAAGAGTTTGACTTATGTTTAGTGTTTCTGTAAGGAAAATGATTCTTGGGTAACCTCCTGCATATTACATTATGGCGTGCAACCACCTGGGCATTAAATGAGGTTTATCACTACTTAAATTCATAATTTTTAAACTTGCAGGTATGATGGGTACACGTACATGGACTTTTTATTGGGCACCTCCCTAAGTGGTATTTTCTTCCTACTTAGATTAGGTATTACCAAAAAAAAATGTTAAACAATGTTTATTAGATACATTAAATAAATTTTTTAGAAAGAGCCATATGACACCTGAAAACATTTATAAAAAAGAAAAAGAAAAGCGTGACATAGCAATGAGTATTGTAGCGTGCATTTACGTTCCAATTGTATTGATTTGTAATTTTTAATTAGCTCAACTGGTAAAAAAATTTATGATTGAATAAAAGATCTAGAGTTCAATTTTCACTTATACCAAAAATTAATTAGTATTTTAGTATAATGATAAAGAGCTATCGATAAGAAATCCTAATAATACCAACAGAAACTCCAAAAAAATAATTTGCATTGATTCAAAGATCCTAATAATGCCATCAGAAACTAAAATAAATGCAGGAGATTTTTTTTTTTTTTTGGAAGTCGGAACCAAATGAATATCATTAATGAAGAATACTAGATTCCAAATACAGAGCATCAACTGTTGGTGGAGGATCCTCCTCTAACCATACAGTTTCATTATCAGATAATGTAGCAAATCTAGCCAACACATGAGCAACACCATTGGCACTAATCCTAACACAATTGACTGAAAAGGATCTAAAATAAATGCAGGAGATTTCTCACTTTAAATGTAAGAGGATTGATCACAATTTTTTCAACAAACCTAAGATTTCTCACTTCTCTCTGTGTCTTCCACGTAGCCTCCACTCGAAAAACTTCTCCATTTCCTATCTGAGATCCTCTCTCCTCCTCCTCTTCAATGTAAAAGATTCACACACTAAAACAATCTGCATTATATTGCAACAACAAAAAATTGAATATAATTCTAATGCTTTTTTTTTTTTTTTTGGCTTTTTGTGTTTCTGTTTTTATTGTTTTTTAGTAGTGTTATTTTTGGGAAAATCGCGATGTTGAAGGCAGGAGCATTGGATCTCACATTGGGTGTCGGTGGAAAGCTCGACAAAAATGAAGTTCTCTCTGCTGTTGATCAGTAACCACTATCTCTCTCTCTCTCTAGATTTATGCTTTTCTTTTTTCTATTTCTGTTTTTTGTTGAGTTAGCGGAAGCTCTAACATTATATTGTTGAACAAAATACTGAACAAGAGAACTTTTATTTAAAATTTGACTCTTTAAATTACACCACTTAAGACTTATGGAAAGTTTAATGTGGCTCCATGTATGACACAATTACAAGACTCACTAACACCACACGGCAAAGCTAGTCTAGCACACTTAGCTTTTACAAGACACACACCAACTCTCTAGACACCTATGAATTGACACTACACAATAGCTATTATTTATTTCTCCACTTCACACTTCTCACTTGGCCTATGACACACTTCACCTCATACACTTCACCTTACACACTACTTCACATTACCTCACTTCACACATTGAGTAACCGATATTGAAGCTTCTAGCTTCATCTAATTTCTGCCACAACAGAGTTCTAGTAGTTCTAGGCTTTATTTTATTATTATTTTAATATCTAGCCCATGACAGCCTCTAGACTATTACAACAATTTGTGGCTGAGTTTCACTTCTACATAGAAGTCTCTAGAGAACTAAAGAGAGACATCTTATAGAGAAACCCGGAATGCAAGAGACTGTTCTAGAGAATGAGAGAGAGGCTGTGCTTGATTTTAACATTTCTCTCTCTAGAACTGTGTTTTCATTGTGTTTCTCTTTCTCACTCTAGAATTTCATTGAATCTGTTTTCTCTTTTTTATTTTTCTAGAATTATGTGATTTTTTTGATATCGCTGTTTCTCTCTCTAGGATTGTTATTGTTGTGATTGTGAGAGTTTCAATCTGTTTCTCTCTCTAGAATGATGCTTCAGAACCTGATTCTCTTGCTGCATTGACAAGAATCTGATTTTTTTTTTTTTTTTTGGAATCTGTTTTCTCCTTTTTTTCTAGAGTTATGTATTTTTTTTATCACTGTTTCTCTCTCTAGAATGATGCTTCAGAGCCTGATTCTCTCTCTAGAACTCGGATACGTGGATTTTCAATCCGATTCTCTCGCTTCAATGACATTCGAATCTCTCTCTCCAGGGCTCTAGAATATTTCTCTCTCTCTAGAATTGTGGTTGTGAATTTTCTTTTCTCAGCCTGTTTCTCTATCTAGAATGATGTTTAAATCGCTCTTTCTCTCTCTAGAAACGTGTTTGGATCTTTCGCATCTCTCTCTCTACATCTTGGATCTTCATTCTCTCTCTCTCTCTAGAATGATAGATGTTTTAAATGCTTATCTTCATTCAAGTACTGATTTTGATGTTTGTGGGCAGATTAAGCTCCAAAATTCAAATAATCTTAAATATTGATGCTAAACACGTACTTACTACGATTTTGACCTTTGTGGAACACAGCAACGGTGGGGATTGATGGATTCAATTCAACGACTTTTTTGTATGGGAATGTTAGGTTTGTGAAAGAAATAGTGATAAACATCGTGTTTGTTTGGTTATGCCTAGTGGCTAGTCCTAAGTTATACTTGAGCTAGTGATTTAAGGAAATGGGTGAGGCTTTTCAAGAAAAAATATGGGACCTTGGAACCTTGACTAAGAAATAATCGTTGGACCCGCTTCACAACACAGTCAAAAGGTTAGATGTGTGGGCATAGGTTTTATTAGTTCTACTTTGGATACTGTCCTTGACGGGAAAATATACCATGCAACTGGTGTATTTATTTCCTCTCGTATGAGGGTGGATCCCACATAAGGGGAAGGATACATGTACTGGATGGTATGTTGTAAGTTATGAGCGCACCCAGTTTTGACTTTTGAATATACTACCTTAGTCTACGTTGAGTACTAGGATACATCTATTAGAGCATTAACAACAGTGGATCTATAATTTTAGCTATTTAGCAACATCAAAAGTTATTTTTATCTATTTTACCTACACACATGCTGCAGCAGTGGATCTATTTTAGCTTTCACCACAATAAAATAATATAAATATCACAATAAAATAATATTACCACTACAATAAAATAATATATCCCAATACCAAAAAAAAATCCACAACACCAACCACAATCATCTCTACCATCAGCCACAGCCACAGCCACAGCCACCGCCGCCACCGCCACCACCAGAAAAAAAAAAAAAAAAAAAAAAAAAAAAAAAAAAAAAAAAAAAACTACCAACCCAAAATAAACAGACACATTCCAAAATCACCCAAAACCAACAAATAAACTCAAATCAGATCAACTCAAAACTAACGATTCAAACCCAGCCCACACCGATTCAACAACCCATAGCCACCACTGATTCAACAACCCAGCCAACACCCAAACAACCACCACCGATTCAAACCCAGCCACCACCAATTCAAACCCAGCCACCACCGAAGGGACCCACATCGACACCCAAACAACCACCACCAATTCAAACCCACCACCACACAAATCCACCGCATAAACCCACTGCACAACCCGTCCACCACTACACAAACCCACTGCACAAACCCAATGCCGATCCGAAGAAAAGAGAAAGGGAAGAAGAGAGAATGAGAGAAAGAAAGAAGAGAAAAGGAAGCAGAGATAAACTGAAAGTGAGGAAGAGATCAGAGGTTTAGACCGGAGTTGAGAGACCGGAGTTGAGAGAGTGAGCTTGAGAGAGAGAGCTTTAGAGATGAAATGAGAGTGAATGAGAGAGAGAGAGAGAGAGAGGCACGGTGTGAAAAGAAAGAATATAAAAAGAAGCAGCAAAATAAAATAATATATTTTTTTTTAGCTTTGAGCTACAGTGCACATCTATCTATAGATGTGCACTGTAGCAATTCATGTATAATTTATAGCTATAGCTCCACTGCTGTAAGCTATTTTTTGTGATTTTGGAGCTAAATTTTAGCATTATAGCATTATACCTCTACTGCTGTGAATGCTCTTACTTTTGACTTTTGTAACTCTGCTGCTGATGCACTAGCCAAAAAAGCGAGCACAGTGACAAGTCTTTAGGTCTGGTTGGAGGATTCTCCACCTGCTATTATCCCTCTTGTTTTAACTTTTAAGGATGCTTTTGTTGTAAGGGATGCTCCCCGAACTTTCAAGTGTTTTAATAAATTCCCAGACTTTCTGGTCCGGTTTCTCAAAAAAAAAAAAAAAAAGAGTTGAGAAGAAAATTTTAACTGGGAATTCACAATAAAAACTGATATTTTACTTTTTATTGAGGTTGTGTTTTTCTGGCTTTTTTGGGGTTGTGAACTTCAATGGAATCTGAATTCATGGAAAATTTGTGCCTAAAAAAAAAAAAAAAACTTGGGAAGCTTTGTGGTTGTTACTGTTAGAGGTTGGAATAGTTGTTGTGAGGTTTGATTTCCATTCTGTATTTTTCTTCCTCTTTTACCCTTGATAGTACAACTGGAATTTCAAGCTCTGTTGTTTAGAGGATATGAAGCTTAATTTCTCCAGTGTGCCAATAATTTTAAATGAGTAAATGTATCGCAACAGGGAAAAAAATTTATATTGGATCCGTTGTGTGTCACATTGATTGTAAAGTTAGTATGCAATGCAACTGTAAAGTATCTGCATAACTGTGGATAAATGAGCTGCCACCCAGCCTTCTAGTATCTTTAGTCATTATCGAAGAATTCTGTATACCATGAGTTCAAACATATATGCATGGCCTGCCTTTTTACTTGAGTGTGGAATCACAAGGAACTGGCAGCATCTTTCATAATTTGTTGGGCTAATCGATTAAATATTAAAACATCAATTTTCTTATCCCAGTGAGCTTTAACTCAAGTGGCACATTATCCACTTGTACGAATAAGGTATAGGGTGAAGTTGTGAGTTCAAGACTCACTAGTTGTGTTTGTGTGATTACCAATTGAAAAAAGAAAGAAAGAGGACAACATCAATCTTCTTATGCTATGTAAATGTTAGTATTTCTAGAAAATCTTCTATGATACCCCTGGTGTGGCACACATAATGATGTGACTTTTCTGTCATTGACCAATTGTTGGCATAATTGGTTTTTGTGGTAAAAGTTTTGATTTGATGATTTAGGTACGAGAAGTATCATGTCTTCTATGGAGGTGAAGAGGAAGAGAGGAAAGCTAACTACAGTGACATGGTGAGAGCTATTCCCTTTTTAATGGTCTTTTTATTGAAAAATCAAGGTGGTTGTGTATAAAGAATTAACTGCCCACTTATTCCGGCAAAAAAAAAAAAAAAAAAAAAACTGCCCACTTGCAGCATGTTCTAAGCAATGCCATTGTATACCTGCCTCTGGAATTGTTCTGTAATAAGCTCTTTTCGTATTAGCTTTCTAAATCATGTTATAAGGTAATTTGACCAATGTGATGATAAAGCCTTGTACTGTATGTATAACGATGTGCAAGCTAGCAACCTGAGGGAATCAGTGACTGAAAGTTAGATTTATTTACGAGGTTTTGTTTGTTGGCAAGGTTGGCCATTGTTATGCTTATAATTGAGCATGAATCTTTTTTCTTTCTTCATTGCTTTATTGGTTAAAATGAGGATTAATGTTCATTTTCTATTGGATTTAAAATCTAACACCTTCTGAATGAGAAAATTGAGCTGTCTCATGTGGATTTCAGGTAAATAAATACTATGATCTTGTTACCAGCTTTTATGAGTTTGGATGGGGGGAGTCTTTTCATTTTGCAACCAGGTGGCCTTTCAAGCTGTGTAGTATAAATTCTTTTCACGAACTTTGCTGGTCAAATCTAATGATGTACATTACTTTTGTTCTTAAAGATGGAAGGGGGAGTCTCTTCGAGAGAGCATCAAGCGATATGAGCACTTCATTGCTTTACAACTAGGCCTGAAGCCTGGACAAAAGGTTTATTTTTCAGTAAAAGGTGGAGAAACTGACAATTTAGAGATTTACTGTTCAAATTTTGACATTTTTATTTGACATGATAGGTGTTGGACGTGGGATGTGGAATTGGTGGACCACTAAGAGAAATTTCTAAATTCAGGTGAATGGCAATTCATGTATTTACACTCTTTCCTCCCTTCTGGTTTCTAGTGTTTGATTAAACAAGAATTTTATGGAGCTCCATCTTTCAACTTGTTTGTAGTTTTCATGTGCATTCTAGGTACATTTAAAACAGATTGGGTTGTGCTTTGTTGTTCTGGATGAATATTCAGTGGGTTACTAACAATAAAATAATAATATCAATCCGATTTTTGAGAAGAGAAAAGTGCATTGGTTGGGTTTTACTAGTTTGTAGGATTGAATTTTACAACCCGTTTACAAATTTCTGTTTTTCCTTTGAAGAAGCACTGTTACCATACCTTTTGGACTGATATCTTATTTTGTTTAAGTTATGACTTATAGCTTCTTATGTTCATACAAAGTGTAAGTGTTTTAAGTTGCTAAATTAAACCTTTTGGCTCATCCTTTGTGTACTTCCTGGGGACTTGGGTTGCGCCCCTTTCTTTTGATCATTTTTTAATGAATTGATTATATATATGTAAGTTTTTATATTTATTGAACTTTTATTTTTAAGATAGAGCCTTCTGCTTATGTTTGCAATTATGATTTGTCACAGCTCAACATCAGTCACAGGATTGACCAACAATGAATATCAAATATCAAGGGGAAAGGTACATACTGATCTTTGAGTCATTGATATAAAGATCAATTGCATTTAGAGATACTATTTTTACCTCTTGTTTTTATGATTTGATTAGTTGTTCAGAAACCCTGAATAGTGGTTGAGTTTTTTCTTCCCTTTAAAACAATGCCGAAATCATGGTTGGTGGAGGTTATAAGGACTTTCCTCAATAGGCAGTGTATTTATGACCACTGACATTCTAAAATTCTTCAATTAGCAATGACACCTGCAAGCTTCTGTTGCTCCACAGGAACTAAACCGCATTGCTGGAGTGGAGAAAACCTGCAACTTTGTGAAGGTTGGTCATATTGCAGGCCAAGTTCATGTTTATGTAGAGCATTCCTTTACTTCCAAATGCTTTTGTCATTTTATATCATTCCTCTGTAAGTATTTTATATTTATTTTACAAATGGGTTTACGGTCCAATGAGCTCTAACTCAAATGGCACCTTCTTTCCTTGCAAGAGCAAGGTTGAGAGTGATTAGTGCATTCAAGATCCACTGATGCGTGTTTAACTTACCAATAAAAAATGGGGTTTATGGTGAAAGATCCGTGATTGTTATTGATTCTTGATGATGCAGGGTGACTTCATGAAAATGCCATTTCCTGACAATAGTTTTGATGCAGTATATGCGATTGAAGCTACTTGCCATGCACCGGATGCTGTATGTATTCCTTATTCTAATATATTAAAACCTTGGCTAGGATGGCACATCTATTTCCACCTTTTGTAATCTCTCTCTCCCTTCTTCTCCTTTTCTTTCTGGTTCATATTGGTTTAAACTTTGTTCCTTATCTGGATAGTATGGATGCTACAAAGAAATACACAGAGTATTAAAACCTGGACAATATTTTGCTGCATATGAGTGGTGCCTGACTGATTCTTTTGATCCCAACAACCAAGAACATCAAAAACTAAAGGTAAGATATGCTTGAAGCATGAAAAAGCTTCTTCTTTTTTTTGGGGGGGGGGGGGGGGGGGGGGGGTGGTGTTGAAATTTTATCATGAATCTCATCTTAGGGAGTTATATTTTGTGAGTGTAACAGAATTTCATTGAAACAGGTAGAAATTGAGCTTGGTGATGGCCTTCCTGAAATCAGGTTGAACGGAAAATGCCTTGAAGCTCTGAAGCAAGCTGGTTTTGAGGTGAGTGCTAGTTACGATTCTTTTTTCTGAATCTTTTCTTGTGATTTGCACAAGTGACAACCCATTTATTTATTCTGCCAAAGGTCATATGGGAGAAAGATCTTGCAGTGGACTCACCTGTCCCCTGGTACTTGCCTTTAGATACTAGTCACTTCTCACTGAGTAGTTTCCGTCTAACCACTGTTGGGCGTTTCATCACGAGAAACATGGTAAGATTTGTTTCATTCTAATGTTGCATAGTGTTGTTAGCTCCGTCTTCCCAAACTCAAAGTTTGTAAAAGCCATGCTTTTGGCTGGAATTGTATTTTGACTTTGAGATTTGAGAGAATTTGTACTTGTGCAATTCTAGAAAGGCAGTTGATAAGTGCCGATTTTTTTGTTAGGTCAAGACCCTGGAATATGTGGGACTTGCCCCAAAGGGAAGTCAACGTGTCCAAAGTTTTCTAGAGCTGGCTGCGGACGCGCTAGTTGGAGGTGGAAAGTGAGTGTTCCCAGTATCATACTTTTTTTCTTGAGCTCCATGCTAAATTTTTTATATATTTTTCCTGAGTAACACGAAGTTAGCAAGAATTATATTTTTATTGGGGAAGTTTGTGGCCTCGTGCACAAGCTGTAAATCCAGCATTACATCAGATCCATCTATGTAGGGTTTATTCCTGTAACTAGTGCAAGTGTGTATTTTGAGTTAAGTCAATGTTCCTAAAATTTAAAGTGCACCCAAAGCTTGAAAGGATAGTGAGAAGAAATGTTGTTTGAAATTCTTATCTTGAAGTTGAATCATAGTTTCTTCTTTTTGAGTCATTGAGTTAATCTGTTAATATACTTGTGTACGCATGAGCTGCTCACGTCGTTATATTTCTGTCTTTCAGGAAAGGGATTTTCACACCAAATTATTTCTTCTTGGCCCGGAAGCCGCTTTCAGATAATCTGTAATGTGGCAGTGTAAACTAATTAACCTGATACCATAGTCATGGAAATTTCCCAGGAATTCTGTCAGGTGGAAATGTATTAGAATTTGGTTTGTCCATGTTAATTGACTTTGTGTTTTGTATCTTCCTGAGTTTTGAGTTGCCATTTGAAAGTTGTTTGTCTGTGTTTAGTTATGTGTGGGTTCATCTGTACACCTCCAATGGCTTGAGCTATGAATTAACCTTCAGCTTTATTGGGGTAGTGACTTCAATTTTATCTATTGAATGAAAATTTGGTTGTGCACGTTTTTTGTTGTTGGTAAATGTATATGATCACTTTCATTGCCTAGATTACAAGGAACATGATCCTCTCTATTCCCAAATTACTTGCAATAGAGTCAATTTCATGGTTAAAATTTTGTTTCTTGGATTTAACAATGTATATAGGGTGTCAAGTCAACGTTTAATTTTAAATGATGTGGCACTTGATATACCTTTAGATTGTGTTTGGGAAATTTGAATTTGAATTTGGATTTGGATTTTAAATTAATAAATTTAAAATGTCTTGGTTTCAAATCCATTGATTTTAGATATCATTGAAAATCCAAAGATTTTTTAAAGATTGGATCCATGGGGTTGAGTAAATTGAAATTCTTAATCTTTTAAAATTATTAAAACAGGTATTTGGATTTTAATTATTGAAATCCAAATTTAAATGTCCAAATCTTGTTAACCAAATGAATCATTGGATTTGTAATATTTAATCTAAATCATGAAATGAATCCATTTCAAATGGAGAGGATGCGAATACAAATTCCAAGAGCTTCCTTGTGACATAATGGATTGGGTCCAGCAGCATGTGACAAATAAATTGTACAGTTCTGCTAATTAAAGAACTAATACCTTGTTTCTTGAACATTCTTATGTTTGCACATTTCTGGATATGATTAGTTTCGAGTCTTTTGACAATGTATCCTCATTGATGGTACTTAGCGTGATGGGAAGAAAATGAATCATTAATGGTACTTAGCATGATGGGAAGAAAATAGTTTTTTTTTTTTTTTTTTTTTTTTTTTTGGTGTAAAAGGAATTCATTGACAGAAACTAAGAAGAGCACAAAGGCTCAAGACAAAACCTGTTCAGATGTAGCCCAAGAAAATCTAAATCTAAAAACTTGACTAAGTCCATAAGCGGACAAGCAAGAAAAACAAAATCAGTGGCTTGACTTCCTCCCATACGAGCAAGGGCATCAGCACACCTATTAGCTTCGCGATAACAATGCCTAAATTGAACCTGAGGGATTCGGGACGCCAAGAGCTTGCAATCCTCCATGAGAGCGTAAACAAACACATTAGTGTAACACGGATTGGCAATGGCCTCCACTATAGCCTTAGCATCTAGCTCCACTTCCACAGCAGCAAACTTATAGTTAAGACACACATTAAGCCCATCACGAAGGGCCCACAGTTCAGCCATGAAGCTGGTTGTCAATCCTATCTTGCGAGCAAAACTAGCAATCCATTTACCTTCCTCATCACGAATAAGACCCCCTCCCCCTACTATACCCGGATTTCCAAGAAAGTAGCCATCCGTGTTTAATTTAACCCATCCACAACCCGATTTACTCCAACGGACAGGTAAGCAAACTCTAGTGATAGCCTCCTTATACGGACTAGCAAAGAAGTGGAGCTCTAAGGCTCTATGAGAAATATCCTTAGCTAAGCAAGGATTCAGCCTCTACCCCTTAAACACTACCTGATTCCTTTGCTTCCAAATCAGTCAAATAGCAAAAAGAAAAGTAATACTCCATGGCATAGTGTACCGATCAACATTACGTTGTTGTGTACCATTCACCTCTAGCCAATCCTATAAATTACTGCTAAAGAAGGAGTTGCTGCGCCGATTCACACCCAGTTGAAACCAAACCTATTTTACCCCTTCACAGTCACAAAGGGCATGTAAAATGGATTCACTAGACCTATGGCAAAGCGGGCATTGGCTATCAGCTAGCATGCCCCTTCGAATGAGGCACTCCTTCACCCCAATGCTCTCATGACAGCAAAGCCACACAAAGGATTGAATTCTAGGCAGAATCCTAACCTTTGAAAAAATTCGTGTTACCCTGAGATGTTGCTATCTTGTATGTTGATCCAAGGTTAAAGATACCATGCTCTGATTCCTTCCAAGTTAACTTATCGTCTCCACGGGAAGCCAAGGCAAAAGGCATAGCTTGAAGCTCCTGCTTGATAGATTCAGGAAATTCAAAAAATGTAGCAGACCAATTCCACCCCGAAGCAGACACCACCTCTTTAACCCTTAAATTTGTAATCTCCATGGTCATGGGACCATATAGTTTTTGTCTCAAAGATCCAAAATTTGACCAATCATCGAGCCAAAAGTTGAGGTTACTGTCTCGACCACAAGTCCACCTCAATCCTTTTTGAAAAACCCTAAAACCCTTTTTCATTGCTGTCCAAACCCTCTAGCATGGAAGCTTATCTCTGTTTCTAGAGCTCAATCTTTGAGTGTTACAATATTTTCCTTTTAGAACCTTTGCCCATAAGGATTCTCCTTCAGTGTGGAACCGCCAATTAAGCTTTGACAAGAGAGCCAAATTCCTACCCTTAGCTGATTGGATTCCCAAACCCCCTTCATCCTTTGGTTTGGTGACTTTTTCCCAACCAACCCAATGCATTTTCTTTACTGAATCCGTTGAACCCTATAGGAAGTTCCTATTAACTCGATCAATGCCTTCAATAATTTTATTAGGAAGATGGGCACATTGCATCATATAGTTAGGAATGGTAGAAGAGACATGCCTCACAAGGACAGATCGGCCCGCCAAAGACAACAGATTGGCCTTCCAACCCACCAATTTTTGCTTAACTCTATCTAGCACAAAATTGAAATCTTGTGAAGAAGACCCCGGAGACCAAGGTATTTTCCAAGATTAGGGGTGGATTGGAAACCCAGGATAGCACAAAAATCCTCCCTACTCTCCCTATCAACATTCGGGGAGAAATAGACTCTAAACTTCACTCCACTAACAAATTAACCCAATTTGCTACAGAAGAGATCCAACACCTCCCTAGTAGCAGCACAATTCTCTCGATCAACTTTAGCAAACAAAACTAAATCGTCCGCAAAGAAAAGATGCGAGAAAGCTACACCACTCTTGTTTGCTCTAACCTGTTTCCATTTGTTAATACTACACTTCTCTTCAATGAGTTGGCCAAGGAAGTCCACACAAAGTATGAAAAGATATGGGGAAAAAGGATCCCCTTGTCTAAGGACTCTTGAAGGTAAAATCTGATCTAAGGCTCCCCCATTCACCACAATGGAAGTGGACACCGTCGACACACAACTCATTATCAGCTTTATGATATTATGAGAGAGATTAGTTCTGATCAACATTTCTCTAATAAAACTCCATTCAAGCTTATCATACGCTTTTTTCAGGTCAATTTTAACCGCCATAAAACCATGCCTTCCCTTCTTTCTACTAATTGTGTGGATAAGTTCTTGCACAATGATGGCATTACTCGTTCCCCTTATACAAGAAATAAATGCAAATTGACATGGTGAAATGAGTTTACCAAGCAAAGGCCTCAACCGAGCAATTAAGATCTTAAAGACAATCTTATACACTGTATTGCACAAGTTGATAGGTCGGTAATTATTAAGAGCTTCCAGCCCAAGAATTTTTGGAATGAGAGTAATGTGCATCCTATTTAACTCCTCAGGTACTTCCATAGCAGCAAAGATCTTTCTAACTTCTTCCACCACTGAATTGCCCATAACAAGCCAAAACTGTTGGAAGAACCTGGCATGCAAATGTGAGAGACCGCGCCCCCGACCCCCTTTTTTAGAGGAATGTTTGGGCCAAACCCACGTGAATGGGTGGAGTCGTGTTATTGCCTCTCAAAATGGAGGTTCGACTAGTTATATTTTCCCCTTTAGATTAAGGGTTTTACAATGGAGTCGCCACTTATTTAATTATTGGAAAAATAAGAAAACCATAATTGAAAAATTCATCATTTTATTAATTTGAAATTGAATTTACATTGAACATAGGAAATTACATGGCTTTGGTCCTAGATACAATCTAAGATAAAGTACATGGCTTTGTTTCCTAGTTACAATCTAGAAATTGAAAATTACAAGGATAAGCATTTGATCTACTATCCCTTGATCTAAGTTCGAAGGCTATGTTACAAAGTGGGAAGGTATTAGGCACCCACCTTGCCCGGTGAAACCGGTCTTCTAGACTATGGTGGCCAACATTCATATCATATCAATCAATATGTCAATTAATTTGCATGTTGAATTTGAAGTGTGTGCATGTGATAAACCCTAATTCAATTGACTAATCATTTCATTTGGATTGAAAAATAAATTTTAGTGAATGTGTGTGGATGGTGATAACCTAGATTCAAAGATTTGAAAGAATTGTTAGACAAACATGTTTTTCATATTTTTGATGTGGATTTAAGATTAAATCTCGTGATATGCATGAACATGTGATGAACAACCAAGAACATGTGAAGAACATATAAGAACAATTAAGAACATTCAAACACATTCAAGGGAATTTAAGTGATTACTATCATGCTTTAATCTTAAACTCTCATCATGGAAATACAAAAAACTAGTTAGGGAAAGAGATTCTACCTTCATGCAAGATCCATAGGGTGGAGGAGGAGACTCTTGGTGGAGGTCTGAAGGGAGGAGGGAAAAAAAAAGAAGAACTAGGAGAGGGAGAGTGAGTCTCACTCAATACCTTGAGTCTCAGGAAGACCAAGATATGACAAGACTACTCTACTTCACTAGAACTCAAGAGAGGAGAAGAGAGGGGGTTTTTTTTTGTCTTGGAATGAAGGAGGGGGAGGGTTTATATAGTAGTAGTGGAGGGAATATGAATGGAATGCCATTTAATGAGGGTTGACAAGGATTATGAACCTAGACCTCATTTTAGCCTTGAGGAAAATCTGGTGCATTAAATGGAGAGATTAGTGGGAGTGGGGAGCAAGCCAAAATTCGGTTTTCCCGTAGCTGCTGTAACAGCTTGTAGAGCCAACTTCGAAAAATCATATCCGACCCAATTCTGATCGGAATTGTCTCGTTCTAGTATTCAAATTGAAGCCCTGGATGTCTAGTTTCTGGGAAAATTAACCTCATTCACAGATTCAAAATATTCTGAGAGATATTGATGAAATGGTGAGCAGAGGTCATTTGTTAGAAAATGGTTTCAGCACAATTAACATTAATAGGTCCCAAATTAGCTCTCAATTAACATTAAATGGCTCCAATCACTCCCATTTCAGAATTAATTGGTTCCAAATTTACTCTAATTAAAAGATAATTACACAAATTACTCATTGAATAATTAATGTTTAACTATCTAATTAATTAGGTGTATGCAACCTCACCATAAAATGTAGTCCTAACCAATTAAATTATGACACATCATTGATCTCAAATTGATCACTCCTATAACCAATTGAAATCAATTGTTCATAATCATATATAGTTAGACTCAATTTGCGATAGTACATCTTAGCCATTAAAACTTGATTTGATGATAACTTTCAATCTGATGGTCTGATTAGGACTTATGACCAGTCGATTTGATCGTTACAACATCAAGATAATTTTGATGAAATGAGATTAAGAATCTAATGACCAGAATCAAGATGCATATTTTCAAGTCAAAATTACCCTTTTACCCTCCCGGTGAGGTTAAATGCGGGTTGCAAAATGGGGTGTCAACAGAATGCCCCTCATTGACAGAGCTTGAAAAGCGAATGTCAATGTATGAAAGACACACCTAATTTTGCAATCAGTATTTAACCGTGGTGAATGTATGATGCATGCAGATAAGAATGTAGACCGTCATGTAGTGGATCAAAATGTGGACCGAATCTTAGGGGAGATTGCCTACGTACCTCTTGGTGAGAGGATCAGGTTTAAACGTAGTTCATACATGCAACTTTTTTTTTTTTTTTTTTTGGAAAAGAAATGAGTACAAGACATGCTTACCAGTGGTCACGACAAGATGAGGATTTCAGTCGTGATCTTGAATTTTGGACATGCTTCCCAGAGGTCCGATGGATTGAAGTTTGGACGTGCTTCCCAGAGGTCCAATGGATTTGAAGTTTGGACGTGCTTCCCAGAGGTCCGTGGATTAAATTTGGACGTGCTTCCCAGAGGTCCGATGGATTGAAGTTTGGACGTGCTTCCCAGAGATACAATGGATTTGAAATTTGGACGTGCTTCCCAGAGGTCCAATGGATTTGAATTTTGGACGTGCTTCCCAGAGGTCCGTGGATTGAATTTGGACGTGCTTCCCAGAGGTCCGATGGATTGAAGTTTGGACGTGCTTCCCAGAGGTCCGATGAATTGAAGTTTGGACGTGCTTCCCAGAGGTCCGTGGATTGAATTTGGACGTGCTTCCCAAAGGTCCGTGGAGTTGGAGTTTGGACGTGCTTCCCAGAGGTCCGTGGATTGAATTTGGACGTGCTTCCCAGAGGTCCGATGGATTGAAGTTTGGACGTGCTTCCTAGAGGTCCAATGGATTTGAAATTTAGACGTGCTTCCCAGAGGTCCGATGGATTTGGATTTTGGACGTGCTTCCCAGAGGTCCAATGGATTTGAATTTTGGACGTGCTTCCCAGAGGTCCGATGGAGTTGGAGTTTGGACGTGCTTCCCAGAGGTCCGTGGATTGAATTTGGACGTGCTTCCCAGAGGTCCGATGAATTGAAGTTTGGACGTGCTTCCCAGAGGTCCGTGGATTGAATTTGGACGTGCTTCCCAGAGGTCCGTGGAGTTGGAGTTTGGACGTGCTTCCCAGAGGTCCGTGGATTGAAGTTTGGACGTGCTTCCCAGAGGTCTGTGGATTGAATTTGGACGTGCTTCCCAGAGGTCCGATGGATTGAAATTTGGACGTGCTTCCCAGAGGTCCGATGGATTGAAGTTTGGACGTGCTTCCTAGAGGTCCGTGGATTAAATTTGGACGTGCTTCCCAGAGGTCCAGTGGATTGAAGTTTGGACGTGCTTCCCAGAGGTCCGATGGAATTGGATTTTGGACGTGCTTCCCAGAGGTCCGATGGAGTTGGAGTGTGGACGTGCTTTCCAGAGGTCCGTGGATTGAATTTGGACGTGCTTCCCAGAGGTCCGATGGATTGAAGTTTGGACGTGCTTCCCAGAGGTCCGATGGAATTGGATTTTGGACGTGCTTCCCAGAGGTCCGATGGATTGAGAGGCATTATTCATGCAAATGTGTGTGGGCCTTTTTACCCTAGTACCTACAAAAGAAATACTTTCAATTAGTAACAGAGTTATTTATTGAAAAAACTTTGGCATACCTAGCGAATGCCCCTAGTTTGGGACATATTCCATGCTTCGACGAATGCTGAGGGTGGACAATTGACTTGATGTTGCACGAATAGAGAATATGGAAGAGGATCATAGCTTTCTGTTATGGAAGAAGAATTTAATGAAGATTTTTTTTTTTTTTTTTTTTTGAAAAATTTGGAAATCTTGAAATTTTTTTTGAAAAAATTGAAATTCTTGATTGATGAATTTTTTTTTTTGAAAAAATTTGGAAATCCTGAATTTTTTGAAGGAATTGAAAATTTTGATTGATGATTTTTTTTTTTTTTTTTTGAAAAATTTGGAAATCTAGAATTTTTTCAAGGAATTGAAAATTTTGATTGATGAATTTTTTTTGAAAAAATTTGGAAATCCTAAATTTTTTGAAGGAATTGAAAATTTTTATTGATGAATTTTTATTTTCATTTTTTTTTCGAAAATTTTTTTGAATTTTTTTTTTTTGAAGGAATTGAAAGTTTTGAATGATGATTTTTTTTTTTTTTTTTTTAATGGTAACCTAAGAAGTATGAGCCCAATGCCCCTAGTCCCAAGGCCTTTTTGGAAAATTTCCTTTTTTTTTTTTCTTTTTTTTTTTTTTTTTTTTTTTTTTTTTGAAATATGAAGATTTGTTCATTATCAAAAAGTGAGGAAGATGAAGATGAAGATGGAATAAAAGTGATGAAGATTTATTCATGATGACTATTTTTTTTTTATTTAAAAAAGCTATCCTTTGAATGAGAATAACTTTGGATGGAAGTTGATGCGGATCGCTGGATAAGTCCTTGCTTAATTCCTGCAAAAAGATAATTTCAATTAGCAATGGATTTATTCATTGAAATGAATTGGAAGTACTTACCCAATGCCCCTAGTTTAGGGCATATTTCATGCTTCGATTGAAGCTGAATTCATTTGATGTTGTGACCACTGGGGAACATGAGAAAAGATCATGATTCGCCATCTTTGGTTCCTACAACAAGACTTTTTTTCTCTAGCTTGTTAGAAACCAATTATCATGAAAACTTACACACAATATAAATAAGCCAATGCTTCAAGTTTAAACATGCTCAATGCAAACAAATGGGCTTAACCTAACATGCACCCAAACAATTGTTTTGACTTTGTTCTCCAAGGTTGTTTGGGTGAATGGGACCGGGCCTCTGCAAGGCTGCCTACGTACCTCTCTCGTAGAGGATCAGGTCAAGACGTAGTTCAAGAGAACTGGATTTTGAAAAAGATTTTTTTTTTTTTTTTTTTTTTTGAACAAGAGGTGATCCTTTGAACAACCATTTTTGCAAATCAAAATGTTTAAGAATCAAACAAATCTCTTTGATTAGGAAGAATCTAGATCATTAAATTCATGTAATCAAATTTGCTTCATCCTTTTGAACATCATCAGATTAAGTCTCCAAAGGCAATCAAGAAATGAAATGAATCACATTGTTGGGTGCAAACAAGGAGAATGCTTCAAGATTGGAAGTCCTTTTGAGTCATTTTGAGGATTTGAGAATTTGAGAAATTTTGTCCTCGGACATATCATCCTGTGGGGTTTGACAATTTTAAGCACTTTTCCTTTTTAATTTAAGGGAAAAATATTGTTAGAGTTTAAGATGTGCCTACAATTAGCAAGACTTCAAGGAGGTCTCATTCATGGGTTGTAATGTAGGCCGGGTTTAGATTATGAAATGAATGATATAAAAAGGCTCAAAATCCCCTATGATGTTCCCCTAAGTATGCATTACTCAAAAATCAAGTATTGGAGGAGTTTTCCAATTTCTTCTTTGCCATCTTCTCACTAGCCTCCATTGATCACTTGTATCAACATTCCCTTGAATCATGCCTCTAGACTTTCCTCTTGTTACATCTTCAAGTTTTCAATTTGCTAGGATTTTCCTTTTTTTTTTTTTTTTTTTTTTTTGGCCCTAACTTTTGCTTAGACCACCCTTTTGGGTTTTTAGCCTAGCGGGCTGTTTTTTTTTTTTTTTTTTTTTTTTTCTTTGGCCCTAACTTTTGCCTAGACCGCCCTTTTGGGTTTTCAGTCTAGCGGGCTCTTTTTTTTTTTTCTTTTTTTTCTTTTTTTGGCCCTAACTTTTGCCTAGACCACCTTTTTGGGTTTTCAGCCTAGCAGGCTCTTTTTTTTTTTTTTTTTTTTTTTTTTTTAATCTTTCATCTCTTGATTGAATGAACTTTTTTTTTTTTTTTTGGGATCTTTTTCCTTCATTGTTTTCCTCAACTTAAGTCATTTTGATACACTCTCTAGACTTCTTTCTTGCCTCGATGTGCTTGCACATTTCTATGCTTGATGAACCTTTTCCTTTTTTGGTGAACTCTCTTTTAGATGAACCTTCTACACTTCTTGGCATGATGAATTTTAGGTTCTTCAAACTTGATGCACATTTTTGTTTCTCTCACATTGATGGAATTTCATTTCTCTTTCCTTAATTGAGTGAAAGCTCATTTTTCTTTGATGATCTCTTATCTTTAGTTTAATGAATTCTCTACTTGTCTTTCATGTCCTCTAGGAGAGCTTTATCAATTAGCTTCAAAGCTCAAGGTCAACTCCTCCTTAACATGAGATTTAAGCATGCATACTTTGAATTTTCCCACCCTAGGTTTAGATTTTAGTGGGTTCATGCGAAAAAGAGGCTAAGTGTTTAAAGGCTCAAATGGGCTAGCAATGGATAATAATTATTCTAGGTATTAAGGTATAATCTTGTTTTACCAAAGACGGCCTCCTATCCCTAGCAATGCTTGCTTGTAGGCACAGTGACTTGAGCTCTTTTAATAAATTCCTCTTAAAAGAAAGAGTATGAATGCTCTATTGGAGACACAAAAGTTTTCAGAAATTTGGAATGAATGCATAAGCCTTTTGAATTTTCTGATGGATAGATTTTCTTTGATTGCCTTGTAAGACTATTTCTTCTTTTATTCAAAGTAATTTAGCAAAAGTGTTTACACAGATCAAACGAAATCAAGCCCTTCTCAGTACAAGTTGATTTTTCAAGCCTTTAAACATCTTAATTTAGAAAAAGTTTTGTCCAAGGGATCCTCATGTACCATTTTGAAAAGAAGACTTTAAAGAATCTTAAAATCTTTGAAAGAAAAAAAAAATGGATCTTTTTGAAAAAAACACTAGGGAGTCCAATGCCCCTAGTTCAAAGAATTTTTTTTTTAAAATGACTTAAGGGCTCAATGCCCCTAGTCCAAGGACTTTTCTCATTTGGAAATTTTTCTCTTTTTTTTGGGAAAGATTTGGAAATCTTGAAATTTTTTTTTTGAATTTTTTTTTTGTTTTTTTGTTTTTTTGTTTTTTTTTTTTTTGTTTTTTTGTTTTTTTTTCTTAATATATATACATGAACAAAGCTCATTAAATGCTACATGAAAATTTTGAATTCAATGAAACATAGAAAAATGGAATAAACAAACAAATTTTAAGCTTAATCATGATGTTGCAAACCAAATGTGGAGTGAGGCAAAGTTGGGCCACTTGCTTCTTCTTGGTCCATTTAGGATGCTTGAACCTTGATTGTGATGAAATGGCTTGGGCTTGCACTTGGAAGGCTTGAACCTTGATTTTGATCTTTTGGTATTTGCTTGAAATGGCTTGGGCTTACACTTGGAAGGCATGCATCTTGTAAGCTTTTGGCCTTCAATGTTGATCATGTCTATACACCTTCGATGGGCTCAAGTGTTGGGCTTAGACTCATTCAAGAAACAATTTTGGCCCTCCATGCCAAGTAGAGTTCAATCATAGGCTTTTGGGTTTCAGTTCATTCACAACATACAAGGTTCAAACAATCATGATGGGCTCAAGCGTTGGACTTGGGCTCATCATGGTTTAAACAACGGCCAAACACATGCATAATGGAATGCAATTTACATGGACCGACCTAAAGGTAGGTTCTATGGGTCATTACAACATGGGTAGAAGGTAGGTTAAAGGTTCCCACAAGCTAGGACGTCGTACCTCCCAACTTGTGACGCCAGGAGCGCCGCGTTGGTCTGAACGGTACAGTTTGTCCTTATGAACCACCATGGCATAACCATGATGATCCTTGTCGCGGTGGGTGGTAGGTTCACCGCTGGGTATGTGAGTCTCAGGAAGACCACAATCCACGGTTAATACTACCGGGCTTCCGGGCTAGCACACAAATAAAATAAATTTCATTCAAGCAAATGATGCATGACATGCAAATATAATGACATATTAGACATATTATACATAAAAAAGTAATAAACAAACAATGACATGGTTGGCCACCATAACCTAATTGAAGCTTAGCCCTCAATATCCCTAGTGGAGTCGCCACTGTGAGAGACCGCGCCCCCGGCCCCCTTTTTTAGAGGAATGTTTGGGCCAAACCCACGTGAATGGGTGGAGTCGTGTTATTGCCTCTCAAAATGGAGGTTCGACTAGTTATATTTTCCCCTTTAGATTAAGGGTTTTACAATGGAGTCGCCACTTATTTAATTATTGGAAAAATAAGAAAACCATAATTGAAAAATTCATCATTTTATTAATTTGAAATTGAATTTACATTGAACATAGGAAATTACATGGCTTTGGTCCTAGATACAATCTAAGATAAAGTACATGGCTTTGTTTCCTAGTTACAATCTAGAAATTGAAAATTACAAGGATAAGCATTTGATCTACTATCCCTTGATCTAAGTTCGGAGGCTATGTTACAAAGTGGGAAGGTATTAGGCACCCACCTTGCCCGGTGAAACCGGTCTTCTAGACTATGGTGGCCAACATTCATATCATATCAATCAATATGTCAATTAATTTGCATGTTGAATTTGAAGTGTGTGCATGTGATAAACCCTAATTCAATTGACTAATCATTTCATTTGGATTGAAAAATAAATTTTAGTGAATGTGTGTGGATGGTGATAACCTAGATTCAAAGATTTGAAAGAATTGTTAGACAAACATGTTTTTCATATTTTTGATGTGGATTTAAGATTAAATCTCGTGATATGCATGAACATGTGATGAACAACCAAGAACATGTGAAGAACATATAAGAACAATTAAGAACATTCAAACACATTCAAGGGAATTTAAGTGATTACTATCATGCTTTAATCTTAAACTCTCATCATGGAAATACAAAAAACTAGTTAGGGAAAGAGATTCTACCTTCATGCAAGATCCATAGGGTGGAGGAGGAGACTCTTGGTGGAGGTCTGAAGGGAGGAGGGAAAAAAAATGAAGAACTAGGAGAGGGAGAGTGAGTCTCACTCAATACCTTGAGTCTCAGGAAGACCAAGATATGACAAGACTACTCTACTTCACTAGAACTCAAGAGAGGAGAAGAGAGGGGGTTTTTTTTTGTCTTGGAATGAAGGAGGGGGAGGGTTTATATAGTAGTAGTGGAGGGAATATGAATGGAATGCCATTTAATGAGGGTTGACAAGGATTATGAACCTAGACCTCATTTTAGCCTTGAGGAAAATCTGGTGCATTAAATGGAGAGATTAGTGGGAGTGGGGAGCAAGCCAAAATTCGGTTTTCCCGTAGCTGCTGTAACAGCTTGTAGAGCCAACTTCGAAAAATCATATCCGACCCAATTCTGATCGGAATTGTCTCGTTCTTGTATTCAAATTGAAGCCCTGGATGTCTAGTTTCTGGGAAAATTAACCTCATTCACAGATTCAAAATATTCTGAGAGATATTGATGAAATGGTGAGCAGAGGTCATTTGTTAGAAAATGGTTTCAGCACAATTAACATTAATAGGTCCCAAATTAGCTCTCAATTAACATTAAATGGCTCCAATCACTCCCATTTCAGAATTAATTGGTTCCAAATTTACTCTAATTAAAAGATAATTACACAAATTACTCATTGAATAATTAATGTTTAACTATCTAATTAATTAGGTGTATGCAACCTCACCATAAAATGTAGTCCTAACCAATTAAATTATGACACATCATTGATCTCAAATTGATCACTCCTATAACCAATTGAAATCAATTGTTCATAATCATATATAGTTGGACTCAATTTGCGATAGTACATCTTAGCCATTAAAACTTGATTTGATGATAACTTTCAATCTGATGGTCTGATTAGGACTTATGACCAGTCGATTTGATCGTTACAACATCAAGATAATTTTGATGAAATGAGATTAAGAATCTAATGACCAGAATCAAGATGCATATTTTCAAGTCAAAATTACCCTTTTACCCTCCCGGTGAGGTTAAATGCGGGTTGCAAAATGGGGTGTCAACAGCAAACCATCAGGACCTAGGGCTTTGAAGGCCTTGAGAAACCACAACCCCACCTTAATCTCATCATTTGAAACCCCTCCCTCAATACTATCTCGCTCCTCATCAGAGAGTCAGACTTGCCAAGTAGAGCCAACCAGAACATTAAGAACGAAATAACTATGGGATGTAGTGTATAGCTCAGAAAATCTAGACCGAATAGCCCCCTTTACTTCCCTTTCAAAATGCAGCCACTCTCCAGAACTGGACATAATAGCTATAATGGAGTTTCTTTTCCTTCTGACCAACATAGAAATATGGTAGAAAGAAGTATTTCTATCTCTAAGTAGCATCCAATTAACTCTAGACTTAAGCGCCCATAACTCCTCCTCTTGGCTAAGTACACAACATCTGCCTAAAGCTTTCTTTCCAAATCCACAAAAGACGCTGAAGGCCAGTCAGCTAAAGCCTTCTGAATCCCTCCCAATCTAGCCATAATTCTTCTCTTTTTCTCAAAAATGTTCCCAAACTGCTCCTTGTTCCAATCCAATGCATCCCTAGAGAACTTACTAATGGCTTCCTGGAGGCAATCAGCCCTTGTCTAAGCTTTTTGGACCACTTGGGTAAAAGAGGGGTCCAATAGCCAAAAGCTTTGAAACTTGAAGAGCCTATTCTACCTTGCCCAACTGGTAGGATTTGTTTCCAACAAAACCGGATTGTGATCAGAGTGGCATCTGGTCAGATGAGTCACTCTGGCTTCAGGATATAGAGAGCACCAGTCAGTATTAACGAAAAACTTGTCAATTCTTTCTTGAATGAGAACATGTGCGTCTCTCTTGTTAGTCCACATGAAACGTGAACCCGAATAACCCAGATCAACCATGTTACATTTATCTAGGCACTCTTTCAGTAAAAGAGATCTTCTGATGCTCACCTCTCTGCCCCCCAACTTATCAACACTACTGAGAGGCTCAATAAAATCCCCTGCAATCATCAAGGGCATACTATGCAATTCCGCAGTGTGCATTAGATTATTCCAAAGAATTGTCCTCTCAGCAAGTCTAGGACTAGCATAAATTGCTAAAAATAACCAGACAAGATTAAAAGCACATACCTTAATAGTGACGTGAATTTCTTGCTCAGTCTTGGCCAAAGGAGTAACTTCCACCTTGTCAGCATTCCACATTAGCCATAAACCCCCAGTATAACTAACCGTATCCACATGAATCGCTCCATCAAAAGGCAGCCGATCTGTAATATTTTCAGCTCTCTCCCCTCCAGAACAAGTTTCCATTGCCACAAAAACAGCTGGATTGTGTACACGCACCAGCTCCCTCACATGTTTCTGAAAATTGGGCTTCAGCGCCCCTACTATTCCAAATTATTATCTTCATTACACAAACAATATCGGGAAGACACAACACTTTAGCAAGGATTTGGCATATTGTCTCCTCCTTCAAACTCCATTCCATTTGCCTCAACCTAACCATCAACTGACCTCTCCTCAGTATTAGAAATCGCTAGTCCACAGGTAGTCCCAACGCCACCTTGGTGCTCAAACAGAGAGGGATGATCTCTATCGAGACCTGTACTACCTATCTGTTGCTTCTGACCCTTGTAGCTGATACCTCCATCTTCATTAGCCTCATCTCCACTAGCCTCTCCACTTGGAGCACTTTGCTTGGAATCAACCTTGTCAAGATTGTGGCCTGACTCGTTGCTAGCTGAAGCCATGAACAAGAAGTTTGGATCGCTTGGTGCGCTGATCCCATTGCTGAGCTTGACGGTAGAGACAAAAGGGGAAAGTTTAGAGGAGCTTCTGGTACCTTTTGCAATCTTATCTAAAGTAATAGGTGCTCTGCTACGTGCAGATCTTTCTTGCTTTTGACCGACACACTTTGGGCTTGAGCTATGGCACTACCAACATTAAATGAGCCCACTTGGTTAGCTTCCATGAGATCCGGCCCCAAAGCAAAGCCCAATCGATGATCACCACGGTCCATAGACAAATCCTCATGAGATTGGACCGGGTTTCTTGGATGGGCCTTATCTGGCTTTCTTTTTCCTACTCTCGTGTCATTACTTCTCGGCCCCACATGTAGGTAAGCATTCCCACCACTTACTCTGAGATATCCCGTTCCACTACCTTCTGTCTTATATCTGGCACCTCTATTACTTTGTCTCTTCCTAATTACCACCAACCACGGACTAAAGCTGTCCTCTTGCTCAGTCGACCGCGTTGCATCCCCTTGCTTGGGTCCACCACATCACACTCAACGTGTGAGTTGCTGACCTGGATGTCCTCCTTCGCCTCAGCATCCTTGTCTGCCTTGGACGGACTCCGCAGAACGTGGGGGCACGCATCCCTCCGGTGGCCAATCCGGCCACATGAAAAACAGAGCCTATGAACTCCTTCATAATTTACAGGCTAATAGAGATCACCAATAAGAATGTTAGTCACCAAAGGCTTGTCAATATCCACCTGTACGCAAAGCCTCACAAACCGACCCCTTGCTTCAGCAGCAGTGTGAGTATCGATCCTGAGGATCTAGCCTATGGTATTCCCTATCTGTTTTAAAACTTCCACTTCATAATATTCAATGGGCAACTCATTTAATTTGATCCATACCGCGATGGAAGAGACATACGTCATGGAGGGCTTAAAATTTGGCTCCCATGGCCGTATTGATAGAAAATGCTCCCCTATGAACCACGGTCCATTTATGAGCACCTTATCATGATCCTCTTTGTAGCAAAAACGTGTTAGGAAAAACTCCTTCCCTAGATCAATAACATCCAACCTACCCGTAGGCTTCCAAAGAGCATTGAGTTTGGCTTGGATATAGTTGAACCCCACGGACCTCCCATACACTTTGACAATGAGAGATGATGCCCAGGCCGCTCTAATACGCTATTTCACATCTTTGGAGAGTTTCACTGCTGCAAACCCTTCCCTAAGCTCTTCCACCTCCTCATCAGAATCAATATCAGCTTCAATTTTTCCATCAAAAGCAAAAGCTTGGTTGTAGGCCCCTGGTATTTCCCCCAGTAGTTTATCTTTAAATGACGAGCTCTCTCCGATGCAAGGAGTCTCATTGCACCCCTGAGGATGAGAGCGGCTCTCATGGAAATCGGCATGTCGTACATTCTTAACCTTTTCATTGCTACGTTCAAACTCCTCTTCCTCTTCTCTAGAGAGAGCACGGTTTTTTGTGCGGAACATCATCCCACCTGGAAGAAAATAGTTTGTGCTGCGATTATGTTGTGCAAGACACATCTAGACAAGACATGGAACAACCTGAGTCTGTCTTTTATGGGTGCCGGAATATGCAACATTATTTGTATCTATTTCCCTCTATAAATTTCATAAACACTATTACACACCTTGCTTTAAAAATCAAAGGATAGTTATTGGTTTGCCCCTTTCACCTCTCTTATTTAGTTAATTGTTGACAGTAGACTACATCTAAGATAATTTAAGAAGCCTCTTACTTGGGTGTGATGGTGTAGGTAGCCATAACTAAACAAAAAGGAATACGAGGTAGAATTAGCAAATTTCTTAGCCCTATAGTATTTTATTAATTCTCTGTTGCAGCCAACCTGTTATGACAAATGACCAAACTGTGAGTTCTGAAAGTATATATTCGCTGCCAATTTTCTTATTCAAATATTTGTAAAAAAAAAAAAAACAAGTAATAAAAAAGATTTTGAAGTGTTAGCTGTAGTTCATGTGAAAGAAGAGACACTTCTTTATTTTAGAGGATTAAGCAATTCCATGTCGTAGGAATATACTCTTTCAGATTGACACTTCTTTATTTAAGATCACAAGCATCCAAAGAATTTATAAAATAAAAGGAATTGTGTGATCCAAATCCAAGTTTGTATGAAGACATAGTTATAGTGGTGGCCAATGGCTATCTCTAATATTTTACCTAAACCAATTGTTGCTATGGTAGAAGCCAAGAATTGGCTATGGCAAAGCTTGGATTCTCCAAGACCCTGAAAATTAAAGGATATAATGATGGTAAAATTCCTTGTACTATGAGAAATGCTATGTTGTGCATAACCAAAAAAAAAAAAAAAAAAGATCTCTAATATGAATAGCTGAACAAATGAAAGAGAAGCTAATGTATCAGCCTACAATTGTGATGAATGGACTATGACTATTTCATTTCGTGAGTCACATGTAAGACTTGAAACTAAGTTGTAAGATGTCTTTTCTTGAAAAATTCAGACTTAAAAAGAAAAGAAAAAAAAAAAAAGGAAGGAAATGACGAATTTGAACAAAAAGCATCAAGAAATCAAAGACTAAAAGAATATCCGTGACTTGCACCCAAAAAAGGAAGAAGAAGGAGAAGAAGAATATGCTTGAAGGAATAAGGCAAGGGAACCATCAAATTTGGCTTGCTTGCTGAAGCTAGAAGCTATAAGCATTTGACTCTTTTACATTTTTATATGAATGTATATTTCACCCTTCTTGCCAAAAAAGAGAAGCGTTCCCACAAAAAGTAAAACTTTCCTTATGCAAGATAATCAAGTGAAATTTTTTAGAAAAAATTAAAAAAAAAATTAAAAGATAAATCATAAAAATCAGCTCCTAGGAGTCGCTTACTCACTTGGAATCAACACCAAGCAAGAAACTTAGGCAGTGTTAGCACCCAATGTAGTGGAAAATCTCAAATAAATTTTTTTAATAATCAATAGTCTAATAAAACATAGGACAAAACTTAGATACAATACCTTAGGTGCTATTACTTAAGTTTCCCTCTTAAGATTTAGCCATGTGACTACTTTACTGAAAAATACATTTTCATTCCATGAGAAAAAATCCATATGGCAGAATTTTAAGAGAGGAACTTAAGGAACAGAAAGAACAACATCTAAATACTGTACCTAAGTCCTACCCTAAAACAGAAACCATTGCAAGTACAAGAGTTCATAAATCATTAAACTCTAAACTGATAATAATCTATAAAACTAATCCTTATTTTAACTCAAAATAAAATGGAATCCTAAAATAATTCTAGTACATAAAAAAATCCAATTTAATAAGGTGTGTTTTCCTCATCACTTCCCATCCCTCTCTCCTCTTATTCCTGATGAATGAGTAAAAAACCTCT